>OW240920.1:114944879-115008322 GCA_933207985.1 Pelobates cultripes | reverse complement strand
AGTTTTAAGCCCGGATAGTAGGTATTCGTGGAGGAGCCGAGGTGCCCCACGTCCATCCAGCTCGGCGGTCAGGCCCCGCCCCCTTATCATAATAATTTTAACCCTTTCACTGACTTAGGCTTGTTATTTGATTAGACTTCATGATGCATGGATCTTGTTGCTGACACCTTTCCTCTGGTACCGGCCAGAGAATGAGAGGAGATGGAGAGAGAGCAGCTACTTCTGTTGGGAGACCGGCGTGCATTCAAACATGAACCGTGTGAACAGTCGACAAAAGGATCAAAGTTAAAATGTCAGAATACAAAATCAAATGCCAAACTCTCTTGCTTTAGACAAGGCTATGGTAACTGTAAGGGAGAACCTTAGTGACTTCATCATACAGCTCAGCAGTGGCTTTAAAAATGAAAAATATCACCAGCGCATGACACATGCATTGCTATGGGAGAGGGTGGCAATTGTCTAATGCCTTTCCTCGGGGCCGCCACTAGAAATTTTGGGGCCCCTGACAAAGCACAAGGTTTGGGCCCCCCGCCCGGCCCACCCACAGGACTCCTACCTAATCCGCTGCAAATGATGCAGGACTGAATGTGGTGTGTATAGTGTAAATTAATTAGAATGTATGTAATGGATGTAGTGTTTGTGTGTATTAGATACTGTTTGTGCAGTGAATGCAGAGTGTGTGTTTGTGTAGTGGATGCAGTGTGTATAGTGAACGCAGAGTGTGTATGAGTAGTGGATGTAGTGTTTGTGTGTACTAGATGCAATGTGTTTAGTGGATGTAGTGTGTGTATTATACGCGGTATCTCTGTATAGTGAATGCAGAGTGTTTGAATGTGTGGTGGATGTAGTGTGTGTACTGTGAATACAAGATGTTTGTGTAGTGGATGCTGTGTGTATAGTTAATGCAGAGTGTGTGTGTCAGTGTAATGAATGCAGAGTGTGTGTCAGTGTAGTGAATGCAGAGTGTGTGTCAGTGTAGTGGATGCAGAGTGTGTGTTAGTGTAGTGTATGCAGAGTGTGTGTGTTAGTGTAGTGTATGCAGAGTGTGTGTGTGTTAGTGTAGTGTATGCAGAGTGTGTGTGTGTTAGTGTAGAGTATGCAGAGTGTCTGTGTGTTAGTGTAGTGAATGCAGAGTGTGTGTGTGTGTCAGTGTAGTGAATGCATGTAGTGTAAATAGAGCATTCCAAAAAGCTTATTCCCCCCTCCCTGTTGGTCCGGTGGCGTTGTGGGCCCTGCGGACTGCCAGTGTACTTACAAGCTTTTCCCTCTCTGCAACTCCCGCGAGCGCGGTGTGCATGCTGCGTGGAGCGTTGCCATGGTAACCCATGGCAACACTCTGATGGCCACGGATCTCGCGGGAGTTACAGAGAGGGAAGAGCTTGTAAGTACACTTGCAGTCCGCTGGGCCCCCTCTGTAAGTACAGGGAGCCGGGGGCCTGCGGCTGCACCTGCACTGCACATATGTATAGCGATCGTCGCTATATATATGTGCATAGAGTAATTGTGGGGCCCTGGACTGCCAAAGCAGTCCGGGCCCCCCAGGACCGCCAGGCCAGTGACAATCGTTATGGTTGTCACCCCCTGATGGCGGCCCTGCCTTTCCTCCCCAAGTGTACTCCCCCATCCCCCATCACAGATCCTACTACCAACTACTGCCCCTACCCCCCACAACAAACACTTTTCACCATCCCTTTTGATCCACTAAAGCCCCTACCCCCTGCACCCACCCTAGCCCCTATTATCCCACACGTACTGCATCCCCTTTTTGTCCCCCTACAGTATTTGATCTCCTACTGCTTTTGAACATTTATCTACTGATCAGTCTATAATTGTAATGGTAGTTGTATTTTAACAGTGAGAGACAGAATAACAAAAAATAAAATCCAGAAAAACACACGTCAAAAAAGTTATCAATTAATTTGCATGTCAATGAGTGAAATAAGTATTGGATCCCCTATCAATCAGCAAGATTTCTGACTCCCAAGTGTCTTTTATACACAGTAACGAGCTGAGATTAAGAGCACTCTCTTAAAGGGAGTACTCCTAATCTCAGCTCGTTATCTGTATAAACGACACCTGTCCACAGAAGCAATCAATCAGATTCCAAACTCTCCACCATGGCCAAGACCAAAGAGCTGTCCAAGGATGTCAGGGACAAGATTGTAGACCTACACAAGGCTGGAATGGGCTACAAGACCATCGCCAATGAGCTTGGTGAGAAGGTGACAACAGTTGGTGCGATTATTCGCAAATGGAAGAAACACAAAATAAATGTCTCCCGCGATCTGGTGCTCCATGCAAGATCTCACCTCGTTGAGTTTCAATGATCATAAAAATGGTGAGGAACCAGCCCACAGCTACGTGGGAGGATCTCGTTAATGATCTCAAGGCAGCTGGAACCATGGTCATCAAGAAAACAATTGGTAGCATACTACGCCGTAAAGGACTAAAAAATCCTGCAGCACCCGCAAGGTCCCCCTGCTCGAAAACCACATGGACAGGCCTGTCTGAAGTTTGGCAATGAACATCTGAATGATTCAGAGGAGAACTGGATGAAAGTGTTGTGATCAGATGAGACCAAAATCAAGCACTTTGGCATCAACTCAATCCACACCCATAATCCCAGCAATCCTTCCATATCCATTAGCCAAGCCACATATTTACATCCATAACAGCCAGCCACACATCCACATTCTTTATTCACAACCATCCATCCACACCCATTACCCTAACCCACATCTAAAAGCCTCAACTATCAATACCCATCACCAACATACCTTTCAAAAAATCTGTAAAAATGTTAGCAGACTCCGCCTACCACCACCTCCAGCTCAGTTATACATTGTATTAAACTGTGATTTTCTGCTCTTTTATATTTATGCACTGATATGTGCTTAGATGGCATCTTCCCCACCAAGGGAAATCATAGTATGAATTATCCATGAAATTAAAAACACTAACACGTTTGGCTCACAATAAGGCACCCTTAGGCCTTATTGTGGGCGCCACACATTAGTGTTTTTTTACCGGATTTAGACCTTCAGAGCAGGTAAGAACCAACAAGGGGGACTTAGATGGGTCAGACCCAATCACAAAGCGGGACTTTCACAATCTGGTCACAGAGATCAAGAGCCTACTGGAAGCTGATGTGGCTGTAATTAAGGCAGACATGCAAGCAGTCACTGACTGGGTGAAGGCCTCGGAGGTTAACATATCAGACCTCAAGCAGGGACTGTCATCCCTACAGTATTCTGTACTGGCCATACAAACCCAGCAACAAGCTCGCTTACTACACTACATAGCCTTGGATGACAGGTTACAATGCAACCACCTCAAGCTTAGAGGGATACCTGACTCCAACACATCTGACGAGCTCCCACACTATAAGGTGACTGGTAGCCACAATAGTTCCACCGAATCATGCTAAGAAGTTTACCCTAGATGGCATCTACCGTTTATCATCAGCAGGCAGAGCAGCCTCTACTATGGTACAAGATGTGATCATGCGTTCTACCCCACAGGACAAAAGACTCCCGATGTCTGCACTCCGAGGCAAGACGCCACTAACCTTCGAGGGAGAAAGTCTCTCTATTTACCAGGACCCCACCAGATCCACGCTACAGTGGTGAAGATCCCTAAACCCTGTCACCAACCACCTGAGAGCAGCAGACGTGGAATACCACTGGAGATCTCCTAGGTCTCCAGACCACATGATTCGGCAACCAAAAACCTGACTACACTTAGGGTCCTATTATACATCTGCAGCTCGAACTTCTATGTTTTGTTTAGATAATGCTTAATGTACTAACAGTTTATTTGGTTCTCCACCTTACGGAGTCTAATTGCCTGCAAATATATGCTCCGGCACTCAGAAACACAGATCTTCGCCCTTATACAATGGTGTGTTATACCACACTACTGACAACATTCCCACACCGATACCCCCTTGGTTACGGGAACAATTAGAAGATGGCCACCTAATATCACCCGATACGGGTTATATTTAAAACCTCTTCCTCTACCTGGCCGTTCTCCCTAAACACTTCACAATCTCATGTCAACAGATTAATGATGGGTCCTTACACATGTGATAAATACATAATTACCTATATACTGACAATATATGAATTTGTTCATAATCGTATGTACCACATCTTACCTTGCAATGATATCATAAAAACAAAAATTTCAATAAATAGAGATTGACCAAAAAAAGAACATTTTAAAAAAGATTGATGTTTCAGTCCCACCAGAGGACTTTCTTCAGGATCAAAGGTATCTTTGATCTGGAAGAAAGACCTCTGGTGGGTCTGAAACATTGATCTTTTCATGGAATTACAATAAAATTTGAAACTTTTTCATTAAGACTGTGAGTGCAGCCACTTTTCTATGGATACTATATATATAGAACAGCTGCCATGTGATTGCTCTGTCAAAGTGATCACGTGGCCTGAGGGGAGGGGCCTGATGTGACGGAGGGAAGCTACCTGGCAGGCAGTCCCCCTGAAGTGGAGCGTTGGGTAGGTAAGTAAGCTGGCGGCTCCTGGGCTCAGAGCCATTACGGCATTCCGTGTTGCCGCAAACGGCTTTAAAGCCCATTAAATGCGGACAGCATATAACGATGTAATGGTATGAAGGTGTTAATATATATTTATAAATATAAATGAAACCAAAAGGGTTGCACTCACCTGAACATTATACATTATAGGGTGCCGCTGGGGCCAATATATACAACATACAAAATACACAATGCAGCACAAAATGAATTCAAATCTCACAGATTGTAATAGTTTTATTTAAAAACACCTCACCTAGGCAAAAAATAATGGGAGTTTAGTTACATTGCATACATTGCATAAGCCTGCCATATCGTCAATGTACCCCATTTTTGGCAGGTCCTATCCTAGCAACCTAATGCTTGCTCTTATGAGATTAATCCACTTACTTGGGAAATCCTTCCTCTAGGGACTCTCTGCAGTGCAAGGTTAAATAAGAGTGGCGTGGAATGAGGCACCTGTGACAATGAGGGATGATAATAATATACCGGTAACTCCTTGCCTCTACTGACATTTTGCTGTTGGAAAACAGCCACTGCTTGCTAACAGTAGTGTGTCTCTTTCTCCCCTAAAGTTTTTGTGTATCTCTTTCTGCTTCCTACCCCTTTTGTGGGTCTCTTCCCCTCGACCCCTTAGGTGTATATTCCGACCACCCTGCCACTTTTCTGTGTCTCTTCGATCCTGCTGTTCTTCTTTACCTCCCTTTTTGTTGCCGTGCAGACCCCAGTAAAAGTATTTTTTATTTTCTACTCTGTCCCACAGGAAGTAGCTCTACTTGATCATCTATCGCTGTCCATGCTACATAGAGTGATGTGCGCCCCCCTCCTGTTGGTCACCCAAAGATTGTGCCTCCCAGGCAGGTGCACTCTATGGTAGGCACCTGTGCCACCGTATGGTTACGCCGGGCCTGCGCTCACGCCCTGCAGGCTGCACTTACTGTGATATTTCTCAGATGTCCCCAGAAATAGGGCTCTAGAGAACAATTTTGGGACAGAAGTCTCAAATCAGACTTGTCACAGTAAATCCAGAAATTTTGGGATATATGCATCCAGCGACACGCAAGCTCTAGCCAGTCTACCACTGTAAAAAGTGTTTCATTGGATTATAATAACAATGTTTTCTTCCTTCTCTAACAAGCAAGCTTTTTGAACTGTTAAGAACCTATTACATAAGCAGGCAACTCATGATATAAATGCATTTGGCAAACCTCTGATCGTTGTAGTGTTTTTAAAAAATGTATCTCAAAACTCTGTTGACTAAAATATTAACATGTTAATCACCCACTTAATAGATGTTTAGAAATTACATACAGTACATTATAATACTATTGTAGATCACAATCACTACGTGTTGTCCTTCCCAAATGTGGCCACTCTGTGTCACTGTTGTTCAACATCTGTTAGAAGACAATCCCTTGTTGTTGGCTAAAATAATACCCTGAAATCCCTCCCACTGCACTCCAACATAAGTGATAGTCTAATTGTGTCTCCCAGGGTCTGTTTGGGGATTTGCCACGTGAAACACGCAGACAGAAAATATGGAGACAATACAGGCTGCCAAGTAACAACATCACAGACCACGGCTAACACACAGTGGAAGCTCTGAATGCAACTTAAACAGTTAATTGCTAATGCAATGTGATATCTTAGACACATGGTTAGCTTATAGTTTCATGTTTCTTGTTTGTATTGGATGTTTAATACAATTGCGGGTATTCTGAGAATGTAGTGCTTCGCCACGAGAATCTGCAAATTCAGCTTCTGAACCTTCCACCTACATCCCATAAGAATATGCTATTATGTAGAACCTGTAAGACTGAAATCCAGACACTATTAGCCCCCTCCCCGCCTCCCGGCAGCAAATGTAGACGGCAGCCACATAGTTAAAAACGCTCAGCAGTGTAAGTGTTAATAAATGTGGCTGCAAGCCAGCTGCCTCTAGCCAGCCTCCAAACGAAATAGTAAAAATAATGTATACAAGGGTCAATGTGACCCCCTATAACTATTTGGAGAACAATAGTCCTCCCTTAATCCCCAACTGACATGCCATGGTAGGGGGATGTCCACTAAGCTAGTGACTGCTCAGACCATACACGATCCTCTCAGTGGGCCGATGCCTTCGTAATAATAAAATTACATTGCGGTCCAGATGTGTACACCCGCATCCCATTAATAATGGAATGAAGGCTAGTCACATATTAATAAAGGGAACCTGGCATTGTCTGCTCTGCTATATTCTACCAGTGTTTGCCTGGTCCCCCCTGGCATGTGTCCCATAAAATTTAAATTATATAATCCCATACGCCTCATGCCCAAAAGTATATGTTGGCATTGGGTCAGTGTAGAGTGCACTTTGTACACATGTTGCTACTGAACTGAGCCATATTTCTAGGCTTTCTTCCACGTGACCATTTTGGTTTTATTCTCTTTTTATTGTACATTGATTATAGTATAAAGCCATGCCTCCCAACAGTCCTGATTGTGGCGGGACAGTCCCGATTTTGGGGTTCTATCCCGCCATCTGAATTTTGCATCCTGCATCTGGGAACACCAGGGAACTGTCCTCGTGCAGTACAGTGCATCGGAAACCCATATTTATGTGTGTGTGCCATTTACTTAGATACATTTTAGTGTATTATGATATATGCTACACTATGACTTGTGTATTTCTAATTGTTTTTTTATTTTTGTGAGAATTTAAGGTCTCGATTCAATATTTTTAAGTTTTACAAATTATTTAATATTTCTGGATAAACTTCAAAAAAATTTTTTTTTAATGTATTGCATGCTCTTAGCAAAGGCAGACATATTTAAGGCAGGGCCTGTAGTTTTGGAAGGGCTTGGGTCCCGTTTATAAGGGACTCCAATCCTCTCTCACATACTGTTATTGGTCTAGCAAGTTAACCCTCCCACCACTCCCTCTTTCCCATCACCCTCTATAAGTGGGCCCTCTTTTTTACAGGCCTACTGTATTGTCGGTTCCGGCACACCACAACCGACTGGTGTTTATATACCACAAATAAATATATATATATAATTTGTTCTTTCTGATGTTCCCCATACCTAATAAGCACTATTTATGTACGGGTGGCTAATCTACCAGGCACTGAAAATGTTAACAGAATCCTCTGTTAACCATTTTAGTGCAGTGTTGACCTTTTAAAAATATTTTGGAAGGTGCAAATTCCTTTGTTGCATCATGTTGTGATGAGTAATATATTATTGGGATTGCTTATCTCAGGTTTTAGCTCAGCAATATTTTAAAGATATTTCTGGCCTTTTATATATAGCTAAACATGTTCTACTCCCTCCCAACCCACACCATCATCTTTTTTCTTCTCAAGGGCTCTATAGAGATCGCACAATAGCTCGGAGGAAAGATCTTAGAGAAGAGAGCTGGGTTAGCGGTCTCCATGGGAACGGCTCCAGAGAGCTTGGGCTCAACAGCGACCGCTTTCCAGCATTTCATTCAGCTGCTGACTCAGTACAGCTGCCAAAAATACCATGTGACACAGCTTCCTAGCCTCTCATTATAACGTCCCCTGCTGATAACATGTAGCACTGGTTAATGCCAGACAACCAGGTAGAAATATGGAATTTGATAGCAAGTAATCAGATTTTGTTTCGTATCTCGGATCGAGATCTACAGAGCCACACAATTCATGTGATGCAGACTACAGAGCTGCCACATACCATTCAAGTGTCCTGCTGCAAATGGACACGATAGGCACTCCAACCTTTTTATTGAATTGATTATAGGGCCTTTAGACTCCTTGCAATCTCCTTTTATTCAGTGTTAAACCATTTCTAGCCATGAGACACTACATAAGGGTCCCCGGCTACACACAGCAAAGCTGCAACAGGAGGCAAAGATTACACACTTACTTAGTCAGGCCAATTCATACCAGCAATGGGCAGCTGTGATAGGCTGAAAATGGTCGGCTGACTCTGATTGCCGCTCATGGCTATTCAGGCTAATGCTTTATTTGCCTGAGCAGAAGACGAGATGGGATGTAGGGTACTCTCGTTAAGCACTAAGACATTAAAATGGTTTAACACAGTGACAAACACTCCTTCCCACGAACATTTGCCACAAACTCCTGGAGGAGTGTGGAAGCCGGCCTCTTGCCCACCGACTATGGTCTAGGTCTGAGACACTGTTTGGGAGTTAACCTGCCCACCTGCCATTAGCAGCCTTCCCGTGGGGCACCTAGTTTGGCACTTTAATTTTTTACAAATGGAACCGAACGCTAGCTCCCTGGCGGCCGTCCATATAAACAAACCCACGAATGGTCGTCTGCGATACTTAGCGGCAACCGCTATGGAGCTAATTTTGGCATGTGTTTGGCTCTCTGTTCCTTGGAGATAACTAGCTTACCGGTCTATAACTCAATTATCTCCCAGGCCCAGAGACTCCTGGGAGGGGCTTGTATTGTATTGTATGGAGACCCCCTGCTGGGGTCTGTGCATAAAAGCTCGAGTTTGGCTCATTAAAATCAGTTGTAAAATCAGTTCTACTCCCAGAACTATGGGTTGTCTAGTTGCTGGGAGGGAAAAGGCGATTCACTTTTGAGCACCTTGTTCCAGCAGAGAAAATCCTTCTAAGGACTATAGCTCCCAGGACTGTTTGTCACTATAATCACTTCAATGAGATTAAACAGTTACAATGCTTACAGTGTCCCCTTAAGCAAGACAGCACAAATCCATCTGTCCTTTTACGTCCTTTTAATCAAGAAGATGCACATTCTCAGTGTCTGTATGAGTTTATAACAGAACTTCACAGCAATAAAACTCACAATACTCCGACTTCAAGCTACAATAAAAGTGTTTAGAAATTAATTGGTAAAAATAATATTAATAATAATATATATTAAATATAATATTGCTTTGTTTTATGTTTATGTTCAGTTACACATAATATTTTCAGTAAATCATGAAGTCACCTGAAATATCCCAGAATAGCTTCATCTCCTAACCACACCTCCATTCACACCCCATAAAATAAGTGTCCCTCTTTGGCCACTTGAAATGCTGTGAGGTACACTATTTGCACGGCATTAAATGTACAGAGTTCACTGCCAACAGAAGTTGTATCATTGAATCTCATAAAAGGTCTAATTGTCTTGTGTAGCAACAGTTATAATATTGAATAGGAATCCCATGATCTGTAGCAGATGTCAGCAACCTATGGCACGAAGGGTGTCGTTGCATGGAAAGGGAGGCGGACATACCCAAATTGGTCAGAGAAACTGAACCTTTCTATAATGGCCAGCATTAAGCTTTTCAGCAATTTGAGCTACAGAAGCTATTCTATGGGATTAGACCAGTCTAGCCTTCGTGCATCAATGAGCCTTGGATGCCCATGACCCTGACACCAGTTCACCAGTTGTCCTTCTTTGCACCACTTTCTTTTTAGGTACTAACCACTGCATACCTGGAACAACCTACAAGAGATGCATAGTTGTCTAGCCATCACTATATGGTCCGTGCCAACGCCATTCAGATCTTTTCGCTTGCCCATTTTTCCTTCTTGCAACACATGAAATTCAAGAACTGCCTAATATATCCCACCCCATGACTGGTGCCATTATAACAATATAATCAATGTTATTCACTTCACCTATCAGTGGTTTTAATGTTAAAATCAACCCATTTTTCATATACTACTGAATAAAATAAAATTAAAAATAGGTAATAGGTTCACTGAAATTTTGTTAATCACTACAAAAGTCTAGGCCGAGCCACACTAACAAAACATTCATTACCGATATAATGTCATAGGGGATATTTAGGTACCTATCAGGTTTCCGCCCATTACTCACTCGATCTGAGATGTCTTGCTAATGGAATTGCCACATCTGCCACATTCTGTACTACCCCAGGGACCTGTGTCATTGCTGTAACTCCATCCTACACATTTATTGTACTAATGTGATTTATTTAAGTAGGCAGAAATTTTATAAAACACAACTTACTTTAAATTGGTTGTATGAAAAAAGGTCAATCAATGGAAGGATGGATGGATGTAGGCTGGGGAGGAGTGATGGGGTTAGATCAGTAGGTAGATATATTTTACAAGAAGAGTATTCACTAACCAGGGTATTGTAAATTAACAGACCTGCAAAATTTAGGCATAAATAGCCGATAGGGAAGTATTCTCCAATTCAGCTAAAGTCACAGCTTGACTATTTTAGCCTGCAATTTGCAATGTTTGTTTAGTGAATAAGCCCTAATGCAGTAAAAGTCCTGGCCAATGACATGTATGTAGTTGGACACATGTCTGGGTGTGTCTGCAGAACATGGTGTTTTATTAAAGATAATAACAGTGTAAATACAACAGTTCAACAGCTGTCAGGCTGGAGACTGCTGCAGACAGACAGATAGATAGACAGACAGACAGACAGCTACCTCTAGAGACTCGGGCATGTATGTACTGCCGATGCCAATTATGATAGACTGATTACAAACACAGGGCAGTCCCTATGGGTAGTGAGAATGGTAACCCTCTCATAGCTTGCACCAGAAGCTGGATTAGATGGAGGATTTGGAAGTATACGAACCTTACAGGGTTAATAAAATAATATAGGAAGGAGGATTAAAGAGCATATGCAGGCAAGTAAAGAAACACTCCCTGTGTCTGCCTAGCTCAGCTCTGCAACTGCTAAGTGTGCTCAGCAATAAAGTGTCTATTTTTATTGTATCCTTGCATGCATTCTGCAATGAGCTGATCCCAGGCAGCATTCCTCTGCAGAACTGGACCTACAGTGATTCCTATTCTGGGGAGCACCCACAGTTACACATAGCCCAGCTCCTGCTGTCTCTGCCAGTGAATTGGATCCTGCAGATGTTTGACTTCCATTGGTTAGCCTGGTGCTTCACTCCCTGCTTCCTCCTCCCACCCCTCATTCCATGTCCCCCCTCCCCTCTCCTTCCCTGCTTGCATGGCCTTTGTAGTTACAAGGAGATGAGTCTGCCTCTGACCTGGGGACCCTGGAGTGATTCCCTGTCGCTGTCCATCAAAATCAGGAGCTCAGAAAATTTTTTTTACACCATCTGACTGAAGAACTCACCTCCACTCCCTTTTTATCTCCAACCATTCCATTTCCTGCTCCTTCAATTATGTTGCACAAGACTGGATGTAGAAAGAAGATCTGGATGATCCTTTACCCCTAGGATCAGACGCAGTAGGTCAGTGAATGAATAGGTAAAACCTTTCTTATTGTATCTGGCTGTATCTCCTCCTATACCCCCTCCTTTTCCTATTGCCATAATTTCCTAAGGTGAGGCAAGGACAAGCCTGACCAGACCCCTCTGACCACCAGCCTCAGCCAAATCCACTTTGCAGAATCATTTGCGAAACCCACACACAATGGATCCTACAGACACTGAGAAGATGTTTAGGAATGCCTGCACTTTTTATATTTTTTAAATCTATATAAATATTATTTGTAACATACTCATTGCATAAAGAAAATGGCATTTTTATAATACACTTGTGCATTATTTGCTGATTTTACGATCTAATGGTGCTAATGGTTGCCGGTTACAAGATGAATTTTGGCAATTATTCGTTTTCATTTGTAATTTCAAAATTTAGCCTTCTTTATTTTCTCCCCTTCTGTTGAGGTTGCATTTTCTCCTCTTATTCATTCCTGCACACTTGCTGTTGATATGCATTTGGAGAGCCTTCTTGGAAATGTTGGCCAGCAAGAGACACCTGCTAAAGAAGGATTGAGTGATACAGTCTATCAACCTTTGACACTACAATTTCCAAAAAGGAAGAGGATATCCGAGTGCTGGTTTTAGGATGCAGTAACCCTATCTCAAGACAGGCAAGACCCCCAAGATAGTTATTTGACATCACTGAAACCTATATGATTGTGATCCCCGCTTTTAAAAAACAAACAAAAAACGCAGACAATCTAGACCTACGCAGAGGTGAGGAGCATTTTAATTTAGGAAACAATTAACCGTCTCAGGCTTTGCTTCCAGAAGAACGGGTTTCTGATCGCACAAACGGGGGATGATCATTTATAATGATGATGTTCGATACCCAGGTAAGGACAATTTGGGCAACTGCTATATGTACTTTACCTTAAAGTAACCTGATGTCTCACCATGCAAATGTATTTTGAAAGACAAAAATTATGTATTTGTGTTTGGTAATAATTATAGCTATTCCGAGTCCTCTTTAAATGTATAGAAATACGGATTACACAATACAAGTCGTATGTAAAATATTACATTAATAGATTTTGGCCCAAGTATTCACCATAATTTTCATTTGCCTAGTCTGTTCATACTCAAAGATGGTGTCAAAGTAGACAGATGGAAGAAAAACTATAGGTCAGGGGTGCCCAAAAGGTAGATCCCCAGATGTTGGAAAACTGAACTCCCATGATGCTTTGGATGCATTTAGAATGTCTAAGTTAACACAGACAATGACATCACACAGCAGGTTGTTATAGCAGCTTTATCCAAAGTATAATGTGGACATTGGCCCGCAGGTTCACCATATAGAGAGGCACCATGGCCAGATTTCCCAAAGTGGAAAGAAAATACTGGCGGTTGTAAGATGAAAACTGTGTGGAGAGGCAGAAAAAGGTTAAGGGGTAGAGAACAGTCATTACTATTCCTGGAATGGACCTCCCTGTAAGCATATTCCACCAATGACCAAACGGGTCACAAATAGAGAATGTTGCCTTATCTGTCATTCATCATTTTTTATATATATAATACATGACCCGAGAATTACTTTGGAATTATTTAGATGGAAAAATTTGGAACATAACATAAATGTCTGTTTAGTATCTAATATCTGGTATCTAATAAAAGCCATACCTGGGAATTTGAGTTGTCTCCGAGGTCCTTAAAAATGTTGACCAATAGGTCGCTCCTCTGTTTGGGTACTATACAATAAGCTGCCGTTGTTTTAACCCTTTGTTCTGAAAGCCAAATGTTTTAATTGGTCTTTTGTGGTAAGGTTGAGATTTCCCATGCAAAATTAATTTACTGGAGAAATAAAAATCAGCTGGTATTTCTTTTAGACACAGATTTTGTTAATATAAATATATATAAAATAGGAATTTGAATAATTGACAAGCAAATTGTAGACCAGAGTAGCCAATTCAATGAAGAGTTATGTGAGAGTGAGGAGTACTCTACCTACTATAACAGAGATGCCCCATTCCAGTTTTTGTGGTCTGCTCACTCTTCAAGCAGTAGTTTGCATGTTGATTAGTAACGCACATTGCCTGTTGTCTGAAGGTATCTTAGACAGCTCTTAAAGGGGTGTTCTAAGTAACATATCCACTATAGCTCAGTGCAGTGTTTATACAGTAAATAGGCTGTGGGCTCCGTAGCCAGCAACCATTCCCCAACTCCAGCCTATGATTGCCAACCAGATTGGATATAATGTATGTTGATAAATAAATCAAGGCACTTGAGGAGGGGGTTTCTCTAAGTACAAAAGAGACTCCCATTTCTTTGTCAGACTGCTCCCAAACTGTCTGATTAAAAAATAGGGATGACCCACAGAGACTGTTAGCAACACAACTGCTACAGATCTGTAATTGTAATGTTGTTTAGTGTCCCTTTAAAATCTTTGTAGGATTTGAGAATTACGTTTTGCACGTATTATATCCTGTATAAAAAATATGTTTCTATGGAAGATGCATGTTGCGTGTTCTATCCATCCATCATCCTTGCAAACTCCGTTTACTTTGCAAACCACTTTATAAGGTGTTTTTAAAATATCTGAATCTTGGGGTGGTCTGAAAACTATATATATATATATATATATATATAATTTTGGGATAAAATGGAAGAAATCTATAAAATTGTTGCTAATCAAAAAGTTCCAAAGGAATTATTGGGAGCATTCTGTAGGTTACCATAGTAAATGCTACACTTTTACAAATCTATTCTAATGTGCATTCATTGTGTACTCTTAAAACGAGTCAGCACCTAACAATTAATTGACCTCTAGTAGTGATTTGCTGCAGAAAATATATATTTATACATATCATATGAAATTATATAATAGTTACATACTTATAGGCAGGAATGATAACTATATGCAATTAGAGGCTTTGTTATAAGCCAATTAAAATGCTTTGTAGCTCCCTCAAAAAAGTAAGGGTGCTGGTCAATGCCATTTCGAGTTTTATTCACTAAACCATGAATTGTGAGGATTTGCCTGAAGTCCTGAATTTTAGGCCTTACTAGATGAGCTGGAATATAATTAAAGGAACACTATAGTACAAATGTGTATTCCTGACACTATAGTTTTAACAGTGCCATTTAACTACCCTGCCCCCCTGGTTTTACTTACCTTTTTTCATTGATGCGTCGGTCTCCTCTCGGCTGGCTCCGGCTCCTTGGCTGAGATCATCAAACTTGATGATTCCTGCCAATCTAATGCTATCCCATCTGAAAGCGTTCGGAGGCTATTGCACATGCCCGGCAAAACACTGCTCCAATCAGCATCTGCTCAATATTTTCAGTTCCAAGTTAGTCATCTACCACTCTGAGTTTAGTGAATAAATCCCTGTGATTCTATGTTTAGGACAGAATATATCTCATTTTAAGTAGCTTCATGGTTTATAGAGGCTGTGTGACAAGCTGAGCTTATATAAGCATAATGGGATGTTTATTGTACGCATTCCACAAGTCATGCAATATGATTGGATGCAGTCATGTGCAGGAAAGACTTCAGGTCTAGTTTCACACTGCTGTGCACAATGGCAGAGGTGCAAATTGCATTGCAATGATCTAATCCATGAGTGGCGAAAGGTAGCCATTAGGTAGATTCACAAATCCCATGATGCTTAGCAATGTTAAAGTCTTCCAAAAGTCTTCCAAAGCTTCAAGTGATTTTTAGTTTTGAAACAGTGTCCCTCTGTTGACTACCAGTGCTCCAGGCTCTTGCATTTTAAAGATGCAATTGCATGTAGTGGTTATAGTACTAAGCGTGGTTATAGTACTAAGTACATTTAAAGAATGTGTATGGTTTAATACAAGCAGGACCTAGGCCAAGGATAGGTTGCTTTCCTCTGACCTAGGCATTCCAATGATGACCCACCTTGAGAATATGAAACTAAATTTTATAAGATGCCCAAACAGACTTTATGGCATGTATGTTTCAGAATGCCATTTCACATGATGCTCAGCCATCATTACCAAAGCATACTAGGGGCTGGAGTCCTCTGACCCAAAGGAATATTTATGAAATACATTTATGTATATCAATATGAGAATAGTGTTTTCTATGACTTTTTGAATTCATTTGACACTTAATGGTGCTTTAAATGTAATAGATTGTGATGGAATTTTCTATATTGGTTACAGCCATTTAGTATTGTGATAAACTGCAAAACGCTAGGTCACCAGTAGAGGGCACTAGATTCCATAACCCAGCTCGAGATTTACCAGTTGTAATATTTGGTTCTATTAGTTGCAGTCTACGTTTCATCATAATTAAATGGGAATCACAATGCGTGTCATCAGATAGTAGTAATTTGAGTTATTTATTAAGTTGATAATATGCTTAGCTGCTAGAGACATCTCTGTGTGACAATAAACCTTCCGTCTCTATGTTTCTGCTAATCTCTTTAAATATTTTCTGTTAACAAAATGTTAGTGTTTATTTACATTACATCAACATTTATTTAAATCAGAAGATGTATAGCTAGCAACAAAAATCAGAATAAACTAAAAATTCCATGTATAAACATTTTGATCATAATTCTCAAATGACTGGGTAATGCTCATATGTTTTTCATGTATACAGCATGGACATTGCATTGACATTACATGGACATTGCACGGCGCAAGCTGAAGATCTAAATTTCTTGTAATATTCAAGTATCATTGTTGAGGACTTACGGTAACACTCTCTTGGCCATAATTAAAACTGGGAGATAAGTCTGTGGCTACTCTAATCCACTTGTTCTTAACCACTGGGAAAACATGAAAACCTGGGACCCTGTGCAATTTTATTGATTCACAATGGCTGGGACAGGGAAATATGAGTTGGGCCCAGGCAACTGCCCACAACAAATTGTTACTATAGTAACAATGTCTATAGCAGGATTAGGCAACCTATGGCACTCTAGCTGCTGTGGACGACATCTCCCATAATGCTGTTAAAGTTATATTGCAGACCCAGTATCAGGGGAGATGTAGCCCACTACATCTGAAGTGTTGAAGATTTCATGCCCCTTGCCTATACCAATCCAAAGGAGATACCTCTGACCTTGGGAATAGTCTAATGAAGGGCATTTACATATGATTTCTTTATCAATTATATCTAAAATGGAGCTTATTTTGCAGTTGGGTATAAATAAAAGATGGCTGCTTCCTATTGTCATATTCTTTTAAATTCACTGACCAATGACAGCATTGCTTGCTTTATGATCAAATGCATTTGGGAAGAAAAGGGATTAATTTATGAATCAGATAATTTTACAGCTGTTTTAGTCTGACAGGGTAATTCAGTAAACACTGGATTATGTCCATTTGGAAAAATCAGTGAAACTTACCGAATTCTGATCGGAATGGGAATTCTAATATTTACTAAAGTTAATTTTGATTAGAATTCAGCCAACCCGGCCGAATCTGCAGCAGGCACCATATTGAAAAGTTAAAAATTATATAAGTAAACCTAAAAGGGTTAATATAACCCACATATTAATATAATCATGATTAATATAATGGTGCCCCCATCTGCAATGTAGGTGGTAGGGGCACATTTACTATTCAGTGACCGCTCACTGTCTGTAATTATAAACTAGCGACTGGACAACCATTGCTGCAGAGTTGCTAAAAGGCTCCATAACATAAGGATGAGGCCTGTAAAATAACAGGGAGGTGGGTGGAGATAAAAGTATATAATTTCCATCCGTGGTCTTTGGGTTGGTGGCTTTAAATTAAATAAGGAGAAGTAGACTGGTCACAATCCACCTCCCTGCACCTCACCTTAGGCCAGTGGGCAAATAATACCTAAAATTATTGCTACAAATTATTGTTATTATTGCAAATAGCCAGTGAATGATCATTTGCAAATGTGCAGATTAAAGCAAGGGTTATGTCACTACTTTAGAACAAGATAACCTAGATTTGAATCCCAGTCAAACCATCTACCAGTAAATGATATTGGGCAAGACATCTAACGATATATATATATATATACATTTAACTCGAATCCTTATAGATTGTAATCTCAATTGAGCAGGGCCTTCTTTACCTGTAATATCCTCTTTCTATAATTGTAAATCGCTGTGGAAAATGTTGGTGCTATATAATTGCTTATAACAATAATAATAATTACACTGGGAAGTGTTTGATTGCCATTTCCTGATGGTTAATTATCTAGACAATGGAATGGTCAGAGTAGTTACATACTGATTCAGTAATGGAATCTCCAGTAGGAGGCGCTGTGGATCCTGTTTTCTTTAAAGTCTTTGCAAATCGCAAAGTTTATTTTAACATTGTAGTTTACACTATTATTACATATTAGCACATATACGGGCTCATCACCCTAATTACAATGTCTCATTGGAAGAATGCTGTTTATAAATTCCAATTTAAATCACTGGTTACACATACAGGGATAAATAAATGCAGACATAACAAATGTTTATAGAGCTTAGCAGACATACATACATATATTTAAGCCTTTTGAATTTGTTATAACTAGAAGAAGCACATCTAAACTGTTCTATATGAAATAGCAACATAGTACACAAAACAATAATAATAGTAATAATAATTAGGAGCAGGTAATCTGAAATGTGACAGGATGGCTACCAAAAGGGGAATGGCTTGTGAAAAAGGTTGAGTGCATTATACGCTCACTGTCCTCCAATCAGAGCTGCCCGACTGTAGAGAGCGAAATTGGTGTGCCCCAATTCCTTTTTGTCTTTACTTTGTAAGTTTCGAATCCAGACCAGATCCCTTTGGGGTTAAGCACCCCACCCAGCCCCCCAGCTTCAGGGACCCCTTTGGAGGTGACCACAGGTATGTATTTGAGGAGGTTTTAGATTATAATGTCACTTCAATTATAATTTTGATTGATTGAATGGCATTGTGAGTATATACATAAAAGCTTTAGTTTGGTTTTAACACTGCATTTTTAAAATTGTGTTTATCACATTCATTTTGCATTATATTTATCTTCACAATGCTCTTAAAACATTTTTTAAATACACTTCAGCTTATTAAGCACTGGCACTTTTTGATTTGTCTCCTGCAGTGGTATTAGTGTAGGACCCACCGCTATTTGGGTACTGTGAAGTAGTGATGGACTTAACACAATATGGCCATATGGTGGAACTGAATCCCCATATTTGTTTGCTGGGATAGGTGATTTTAAGTAGCCTTATACATTTAAAAAATGTATTTTTATGGGTACACTGTAACTTAATCTGAATTACAACTACAGAGTGCTGTGAAAATGGTCGTGTTTGCTTTTCTGATATTTTTAATTATCTTTCTTAACTTAAAGAAGCAGGATGGCATTAATATGTTGAGATTGCTAAACTAAGTCACTCCCAGCAATCTCAGCTTATTTTTGGCGTCCAACTTGGGCAGAATTGATTATATGAGCCAGGGAGAAACTTTTATTTTTATTTTTTCAAATCACTGCCACATAGTTGGACAAGGGGGCCATCGCCTTTTTGCACCATAATCACTGCACTGAGCAATAATGGCACTAACTGCAAAGATTTACAAGAGGCAGATCCAACTTATGGATACAAATGTGTGCAAACTTAACACGTGTTTGATGGCTAAAATATTAATATATTATTAGGGTTAATCACTAAAGTGAGAATTCAACGTGAGCATTTCAAATACAAGGCCAGAAAAGCTGAATTGAAAGCATAACTGACTGAGAGACATTTTTCAGTTCGGCTAGAGTTTAGGTTTTGTCTAAATTTTGGAAATCCCACTTTAGTAAATAACCCTAAATGTAATTTCAGGACATGTCAGTGTTACATTAGGTCTCTTCCATTGAATTCTACATGTCTGAAAAACCTCTCACCTCCCCTTTTTCTCTTGGATTATAATCACTTGTCTGTTATCAAAAACCTCTATATCATTATCATTTGCTTATCTATTGTGGTTAAAAAGGCCCTTCCTTTCATCTGGGAGGAAGAAAAAAAACGCAGAAACCTAGACACAGGCGATATCAAGGGAACACCTCCCCTCTTTATCCCTAAGGATGGGGCCTTCTTGTTATTGTCAAGCAGGAAGTAAAATGAATGGATCACGGCCAACTACATGATAAAGGGGGAGTGAGACAGTCATTTTGTGCAGAAATCTGAATATAGTCGCAGTTTATATTGCAATGTGTTAATGGCCTCTGAACTCAGAGTAGAATACGCTGCTGCCAAAATTCTTTTCTTCACTGATTTGTAACTTTTCCATGATAAACCGACAGTTATTTGGAGCTTTTCTTGGGTAGGAAGGAAGTTTATCAGAGTTTTACTTTATTCGTTGTGTTATATTTTGGGTTCATGCAATTATTATTTACTAAGGCGTGCTAACGTCAACCTTCCTCACTGAACAGAACCCTACAGCACATCAGTTCTTTTTTTTTAATCTTAAACCCTCAAAATTGTGTTTAAAATCTTATCCAGGTATCACAGTGAGCATGTTTAAAAGCTATAGAAATACAAAAAAAAGTATTTCACTATACTAAATACATAATACACCTCCCAGATTGCTATCTTTTTTATGTTCTTTTTCGTGACCTCATATTCTGTTATACTAATACAATTAAAGGGGCACTCTAGTCGCTGTAACCATTTCATCTGATTAAAGTGGTATTAGTGTCTAGAGACCTCTGGTGCCGTCCTTTCACATGGTGTTAAACCAATTCTAAATAGATTGACAGCTAGATACAGAGGCAAAGGTACATACCCAAACTATTTGAAACACTTCTAGCTTCACCCTTCCTCCTAAGGGAGTATCCTTAGTTTGGCTAAATTGCCAGGTATACTCTATACCAGGGCTCAACTAGAAATTTTGCCCTGCTGCCTGGGATTTGTCAGCTCTTTAGCTAAAGGGAACAATTGAGCCGGCCGGCTGGTGAAGCATAGGAACCATCCGTCCTTGGGGAGCATGCGAGGGAGCAGTAATCATTCTGCAGCTCCTCTCTGCTCCCTCGTGCTGTTTAGTGATTCCGGGAGCTAAGATATGATGTCACTCTGGCTCTGACATCACTACAGAGAGCGCACAGGGGAGCGGCAGGAAAATTAGAGAGCAGCCCCACTCAGAGATCCACTTAGCCCTCCCAAAGGTAGGGGGCTGGGTGGACATAAATGAAAATAAACTTGTCAGTTTGTGAGAGTGTCTGTCAGTGTGTGTGTGTGTGTCTGTCAGTGTGTGTGTGTGTGTCTGTCAAGTGTGTGTGTCTGTCAGTGTGTATATGTGTGTCAGTGTGTGTGTGTCTGTTACAGAGAGTGTGTCTGTGTATGTGTCAGAGAGTCTGTGTCTGTGTGTCTGTTTTGACCCCCTCCGATCACATGAGAAAGGTGATTTTACTCACTTTTTTCCCCACGCCGTGCTTGTTTTGCCGTGGCTGTTCTCGCTCCCATAGGAAAGCATTGGGAGGATATTGCACATGTTCTCTATGGGTAACATTCAGTGCCTCCATGCAGAGCGTGGAGACGCTGAACACAGGACTCTCTAGTGGCCATCTGAGTTACTGTCACTAGAGTGTCACTGGGTAGCAATGTAAACTCTGCCTTTTCTCTAAAAAGGTAGTTTTCACATTGAAAAACCTGCAGGGACAGGCTTCAGACACCAGAACAACTACATTAATCTGTAGTGGTTTTGGTGACTATAGTGTCCCTTTAGTAACTGCATTTTTCTCGTTGAAAATTAAACCTTGTTAGTTTTAAAAAAACTGGCTCCTAACTTTTTAAGTTACTAGATTCCAAACAATTTTGTCAAGCCCTGCTCTATACTACAATGTATGCACTAGTATCTCCATAGATCTGTCTATTAGGTATTTGTTATTATTTTTCCTGAATGTGGTTTGGTTTTAACTTTAAATGGAATAGATTAAAATTCATAAAACTAGATCCTTATCTTCTAATTTGACAAGATAATCATTTTTTCAATTAGATACATAAGGAGAGTTCCTTCAGCAACCAAAGCTCCTGAGATACCTTTACACATAACCAAAAATTTGCTGATCATGGCAAAGACAGCCTGTGCCCGGTTTGACAAAGGAGGGAAATATCCACCCTCATATGAAGTATTTATGATGATAAAAAAATAGTGTTCAAGGCATCGCTTCAAGCATATTTATCCAAGTACCACCCCTACTTGGTGTGCAGGCAGTCATATTGGTTCATCATTATAGTAGACTCTGGTATTTGTTTATTTTAGATTATTTTATTGGTACCTTTGAACAGTTGTGTTTTTTTATCTGGGCAATTATGTGTTTTATTTCTAAAAAGGACACTATAGTCACCAGAACAACTTCAGCTTAATGTAGTTGTTCTGGTGAGCATAATCATTCCCTGCAGGCAATTTCATGGAAACACTACCTTTTCAGAGAAAAGGCAGTGTTTACATTGCCCCCTAGGGACACCTCCAGTGGCCACTCCTCAGATGACCACTGGAGGTGCTTGCTTGGGCAGTGCTGCACAGTTGGCAGCACTGCCATTCAGCATCTCCACGGCTGAATTTTCCTCATAGAGATGCATTAATTCGAGGCATCTCTATGAGGCGGTGCTAATTAGTCAAAAAGGCGTTTGGCTCAGCATCCATCCCGCCCTCTTGCCAATTTCAGACAATCCAAGGCTTTACGTATGATGTCTGATGTTATCACCAAGGAGGTGGATCGAGGGCGGGGCCAGCACCCACAGATTAGTGTGGCGCTGGAAGTAAGGTATGTTTTAACTGCTTCTAGAGGGACTAAGGAGGGGCAAGCCACCTAAATGGTGGTTGTAACACTATAGGGTCAGGAATATATATTTGTGTTCCTGACCCTATAGTGTTCCTTTAAATAAGCATTTTTAAAGTTCTTTCCAAAATTTATTTGGACATAGCTAAACAAATCATACAATGTTTATATCCACTATTTATAGTATCTGTATTGATAAAGCTGTCCAAAGTGTTCAATTGGTCATCAGATACCTTGTACTTAATGCAAGGAGTATTTGGGTGCAGACCTTGTCACAAATGTTTTAAAGGGATACTACAGTGTAAGAATTACAAATCTCTTTTCCTTACACTATAACTCTGTCTGCCCCCTTGTTCCTCGCGGCCCCTCCCCCTGACATTGAAAGGGTTAAAAAAACTTTACTGTACTCATCCAATTCCAGCGCCAGTCTCCCTTCTCCGCCTCCTCTGACGTCATACGACGGGGGAGGCTAAAGCAAGCGCATTAGTCCTTCCCCATAGGAAAGCATTTCTGCAATGCTTTTGTATGGGGAGTTTACTGATGCTGGATGTCCTCATGCAGAGCGTGAGGAAGTCCAGCTTTACGTGAAGTCGCCTTGGCAATTTAGCCAAACTAAGTTGTCTGATTGACAGCCACTAGAATCAGTCTTAGTCCTGCAATGTAATTATAGCAGTTTCTCTAAAACTGCAATGATTTACATTGCAGAGCTAAGGGGGACAAGGACATTGCACCCAGACCACTTCAATGAGTTGAAGTGGTCTAGGTGCATATAGTGTCCCTTTGATAAGACTCTTTTATTTCCTTATTTTCCATCCAAACTATTTGTACAAACTATCAGGAATAGGCCATGCCAAATTGTCATTACCCCCTGGATGATGCCAAGTTGAGACAGACTTCCTGGAACTGCACATATAGCGACTGCACATAGTGTAGTGATTATGGTGTTTGAAATTACTCTTCTAATCTTGATGGTGCTTTTTTTCTATCTTCATTCATTGTTAAGTGCTATTGTTTATATTATCTCTGTTCTGATCCTGTTCTTGCTTCGTGTGCGTCTGTTGTTGTATGTCTGTCGCCACATCTTTCCCTTGTATACTACACTACGGATACCACGTTTCCTGAGAGGTGTTCAGGTCAAGGCCTGATATCTGAGACGTTTATTAGTTATGTGTCGTGTTTCCATATTTTTTTTCTTACAAAGGAAACTATCAGAATAGCTTAAAGATAAGGGAAGTCATGACACGAGTTTGCAAGCCTAGAAATTTCTCTGTAGAATAGATGTGTATGAAAGTGGAGTAAAGGTTGATGGAAGGCAGTGATGGGGTCACAAAAACAGAACCCTTTTGCTCAGTAGTAGAGAAATGTCAGAATTTCCTGCATGTCATTGAAGTGAAACTTTTGTTTCCCATTGTTGCTGAGAACAGTTTACCTGATGGCTCATTATGCCTTCTCGAAGGGTCATGGCCAGGGAAGTTGTATTTCAGTGCATTCCACCACAGACTGCATATTACGGACTCTCTAGCAACACTGTACTTTGCGCATGTGGAAAAAGGATAGCATTTGTTGATTGGTAGCGCTGTTTGTCATTGGTGCCAGAATGTTTATTGTGTGCCCTCAGACACTGGCATAATATATGCAGAAGCAACAGCTGAATTATTTCTGAAGAGCAATTAAACCTCTGTTGTAGTGTCCTCCATTTTAGCAATATGGCTGCTCATATTTGTGATACATGCCCACTGGTGAACACCACCACTCTCATCCAGGTGCGTGACTTACTTCAGTGGGTAAAAGGGTTAAAAAAAACCCCACAATTTATCTGCACTAGATCGAAAATAATGATCAAAGTCCCTCTTAACACCTCCTACACCTATAAAAGCTGATGCCACCAAGGCAATTTATAAATTGTGCCCCTTAGGTTTCCCCACCAAATCAGACTTAAAAACCCACAAAATACAGCTTAGTAGAACTGCCTACAAAGTCTTAGTACTATTCTATAAGTCTCTTCAGTAACATTATTTATATACCAGACAAAGGCAGAACCTAATAATAAGAATAAAGGAACATTTATTATGAACAGATTATAGTCACAGTGCACGCAAATAAAAAAAAAGGTACAAACTAAATTACATAAACCAACAAACAGAAAATAAAAAGTGAGAAAATTAACAGAAAACCTCATTACTCACTACATTAGTAAAGTACCAGTTTTTCTGTCCAAAGAAACCTTTGGTAAGGAACATGGAAATAAATTACACATTCATTTTGAGGAGCAGCTGGGGGTGTGGGTGCAGTAATTCGAATTTTATGAGAGGCAATTATCTGTTGTCTTTGTAACAACTTCACAGCATCTCAGTGAATCCAGATATTTACTTTCAGACCAAACATGATACATATTTTATACATAATGCCCCAAAAACAATATAGCATCTAAAATCACTTCCAAACTAAGAACTTTAATTGAATGTCCCTTCACTGAACTTACAGTATACATTGTAAGTGTGGTGCCATTTGTCACGCTGTGTCTGACAGCCTATTATACGACCAGCTGTAAATTTCTCTACACTATTTGATTTACAAACATGAAAATAAAACTTGCTGTACCATTGAATTGTATTTTTTAGACACCAACAACATGTAACCCAATAGGTCTAGTTAAAGGTAGCCATTCCATGGTAACCATTCCATGCATACTCTACTCATGTCACATAAGTTAATCATATTTTCACAAACAATGAATACACACTTGCTGGCGCCCTCCCACAGTAAGTAGTAACCATCGCCGGGTAACCATCGCCACCTTCCCTGGAGCTGGGTAAGCCCCACGGCGTGCAGGGCGTATTGGCTTTGAGTGTCATTTGAGTTCTCTCAGCCAATTAACACATATTAGAACTGGCAGACTTAGCTAAGTGCAAGAGCTTCAGAGGCTATAGTGGTGGTAGATTGATAGGCATTTGAATCATTCTGCAAAACTGAAAGGCACAAACAATGATTTTGTTTTGGCGCAACTGTTTGCACTATTACAAACTGTCTTGTTTTACCTATTGATTACAGACAAGAAAGCATGAACCCTTTGCACTAAGGATGTAACACAAAAATAAAGAATGGTACTTGCAGTTAAACAAGTTTATATTCTTAGCCAAAGATACCTTAAAACATGGCACCGCGGAATGTTTCCCCATTGCAATGATTATAGCACTGGGGAAACATGACTGCTCAATAGGGACCCGGTTGAGTGCCACGGCGTCATGCAGGGAGACAGCACGTGATGGAAAGGGAGACGTTGCAGCCTCAGCATGAGGGGAGAGGAGCACTGCAGGAGCTGCTCCAGACCCCTCACTCACATCAGCCAGCAGGAATCTAAGCCACCCTCCTGGACACATAAGCTAACAGGAGGGTGGCTGGTGATATAAAAAAAAAAAGAAAAAAAAGATCACTTGTGTGTGTATGTGTGAGTGTGTGTATGAATGTGTGAGTGTGTGTGTGAGTGTGTAAAGCATTTGTTAGGTTAATGCGCGGCAAAACGCAGCACTGCATCAATCAGCATCCCCTTACAGAGATGCATTGAATCAGTGCATCTCTATGTTGAACATTCAGCTCTATCCACACACTGCCCTCTCCACTCACATACTACATTTCTTAAAAGCCCCATGCAGGCCCGGACTGGCCATTGGGCATACCGGGCAAATGCCCAGTGGGCCGCAATGGCCATGGGCCGAGGCCGACAAGGGAGATCAAGAGATCTCCCCTGCTGGCCCATACAGATCCTGCGCTTTCGGAGCGCCGGCCCTGCTGTGTGCCTTCATGGGTCGATGGAGAGATAAAAAAATCGCCCTCACCAGCCCATGGGCACCTAACAGGACCGCCGGTGTGGGAGGAAGGGAGAGCACAGAGGACCCAGGAGCTATTAGCTCACAGCTCCGCCGGGTTCCTCTCGCAAGGTTTTTTTCACTCTCTGCAGCACATATTACAACACAACTAAAACCAATCTATTTACACAAAACACCACACCACAATCGGCTTACTATGCCCACACAAAACCACAAGCAGGCTCCAAAACATGCACAATACCCTTCCCTGGCCCTTTTGTCCTCTGGTATCCCACTTATGGAGACACCAGAGACACATCACAATCAAACACAGCGCAAGCATGTTAATAAATGTACTTGCGCTGCTCAGAACAAATACAGGGCCCTTTTCTCATGCGAGATCTCTTCACCAAGGCTTTGTGCATGGGCTGCCCTGGAAGAGCATTGAACTAACATGCTCACTTTGAGAGGGGGCATGCTTGTCATTGGTGATGACAAGACACACCCCTCGCTGGCCCTGATCCCTACTCAGTGGCCCCCTGTTTTAAAAAATGTACGTGCCAGATTTTTTTCCCCAGTCTGGCCCAGGCCCCATCCAAACATAAATTCAACAAGGAGCCTCAGTGTATGCACACAGTTGCACAAGCAGTGTCCCCACAAATGCAGTACCACAAGCAGCCTCCCTACACACACATGACAGGCAGCATTCCCACACATGCAATACTGCATACAGCCTCACATGTTTGAAGGCTACTTGTATGGTTGCACATATGGGGGATGCTGCTTGTGATGTCACTAGCAAACACTGTGGAAGCATGTAATTAAATTTGCTTTATTTCTCTATTTTAATGGGGGAGCAAGCCAACAGTATTATTAAAACACTGTTGCTGGTTGGATTATGGATGAACCCCTGACTAGTAAATCTCACCCTGCTTTGTGCCTTGTGGGTGTGGGAGCCATGACTGTGCAGCCCTCATACAGCAATTCTGGGCGCTGGGCAGCACGCTCATTATATCTGTGTGAGAGGCGCACAAAAAATTGGGAAAAGAGTAGCAGTAACCGAAAATAATTGCACTATAAGGGGCCCCTGGTCCCCCACTGCCTGGGGCCCTGGGAGCTGTCAGTCTTATTATTATTATTATTAGCTTTTATAGAGCAGCAACATATCCCGAAGGGCTTCACAATTATAGAATTAGGGTCATGACAGTCTCTCCGCATTGTAAGCTATTGGTGTTATGATGTCATGGAATAGCTGATGCAGTTGCCATGATGTCATTGCAGCTCCAGTGACAAAAAGTTGTGTTAGCTTACTTAGCATTACGAAAGCTCTAATAATGCTTACTTGTCGAGCATACCCTCATTTTACAGGTGTTGGTATGCATTATATCTCACAAGAAATGTTTGCAGATGCATCTCGTGTGAACTTTCATTTTGCTAGCAGCTGTTAGTTACACTTTTCAACCTTTCTACCCATTGACAGAGGATATTGACAGAAAGTTGGCTTTTTTTCTGCTTACTTGACATGATTTTGAGGAAAACAGGATGTTCCAGTAAAGCAGTTTTGCAGCAATAAATGAATCAAATGCAGTTTTAAACACATTTTGTTGGAAACAAGTTTCAATAGATTCTGTTATTCCGAAAAAGTGAATCACATGCTTATTCACGAAAGTGTGAATTGTCGGGAATTAAAAGTTGACTGCAAAGTGAATTTCAAGCTAAAATAGCCAAACTGATAACAAAAATGTACAAAAAATGAAAGACAATGGCGCCACAATAGTATCCTAAAACCGTGCAGCTAAAAATCACCCAAGTGCTATGCCAATATAACACTTATACATACATAAAGTCTTGGAAAGAAATAAGGTGATAGCGCACAAAATGCTAGGTATACTTCACTTCGGCCTCAGTAGACTGGATAAAACCTATTAATATAAACAGAAAACCACCATAGCATAGACTGTATAAAGGTGATATCCATAAAATTAAATATGGAGAACACTCACATATTTTTGAGCCCTTAAGGTCGGCTCTGAACTCAGTAGGTATAATGTATCCACTCAGCGTGTTGTTTGGTCGATGGGTCCCATTGATATGATGAAAGTCAGGAACCGCAGTAAAATAAATATTGTATTTTATTACAAAAATAAAAGTAAAACAAACATACAAGAATAAGTGGTAAAAATAATAAACACAACGCGTTTCGACCGTGAATGGTCTTCCTCAGGTGATAACAAAGATGACCTGGAGAATTTTTGTTTGAGCTATTCCTGTGTGATATTTCAAATTCACTTCCAATTTCAGACAATTTACATTTTAGTAAATTCCCCTGACATGTCAGGAATTCAAAGTACATTTTATATTTTATGTTAAAATAGCCTAATTGGAAAAATGATTTGTCAGTCTATGTTTTCACTTACAATTCTCAACATTTATAAATGGGAAATCGATCTCCACCATATAACATAGAGGGTGCTTATTGAAATAAATCAATAATAAATACTAGACTCAGTGGAAATAGCAAATTTAAATGATCCTAGGTTAGTCCTTCTGAGGTTTAAAATGTATCAGCTGGTCGGACCTGGACCTCCTATAGAGTAAGGTAGGTAGAATCCACTAGCTGCAAAAGAGTTAATATAGTAGAGATCCTATAATCTTAAGAATCAATACCACATATATATCATAGGTATAGAATACCACTAGTAACAGTATATCTTAAAATAAAAGTATGTCTTTAAATAAAAATCCCAAAGGATCTGAAGTTAGTCTCATATATGTGAAGCAGACATCAAACTATTTATAAATGGTTTATTGTCTAAACAGCACACATAAAATATAAAAGACTAATAATAAAAATTCAAACAGTCCCACGTGAGCGATTGATATGGTGTACCGGGTCACAGTAGACTGAGGGTCCAAATATATAGATGAAAATTACACTCTCTTGCCGGCCGGACAGAGGTGAAGGTGGACTGCCTCGTGCTGCACTGACACCGGGTATTCGCCGCGTGCGTTCCACTGCGGCGGCTGGATGCGTTCCAAATGCTCTCTCTCGGGAACTGACTGTGATGATCGGAAGATGCCTGCCTTACGCGTTTCGTGATTTCAAATCACTTCATCAGAGGATGGCATCAGAGAGTCTTTGACCTCTTATATACTCTCTTGCTCTAATCAATTAACCCTCAATTAACTGAAGTAAAAGAACTTGAGCAAGTAAACAATTTAGAAAAAAATAAAATGCAATCTATTCCATCATAAATAAAGTATCACATATTGATACATAATAAACATACTTTATCTGTGCATGATTCAATGGAAAAATAACATTAGTTTTTATAGTTAATACAAGGAATTAGTCATTGTGTATCTTAATAACACTTAATACATACACTGTTACAAATTAAAAATGAATTACTTTGAGTGACAGAAAATTAAATACTTTTAGCAGAGAAAAACATGACATGATACAAAGCTGAATAGTGGATTGATACATATGGTATTAAAACAGACCATCTGAAATAACCGGAACTTTCTAAAGGATGAAGTGAGACATATAATATAATGGATACATCACAATTAGGTATACTTGAAATGGTGGAATATCTGAAAGAAATGCAAATAACAAATGATTATGGAAAAATATCTTGAAAACCAATAAAAGTTGTTTGATTCTAAAAGTATGATATATAATGGAAGGTATAAAAATCTTTACAAATAATAGATGTAGTAGAAATATTATAAAAATCTAATAAAAATATTGCAAGTATTGCAACAGATACGTATGAGACCTATAGTATAAAAATATGGAATATACTAAAAGTATAATAAATGTCATTAAAACTATTGCGATAATTCATATGGTACATGTAATAATTCTGAAAATATAATGTATAGTATAAAAATCTATTATAAAAAATATGGTATAATAAAAATATTGTAAAAGTCTAATAAAAATATAAGAATATCAAAAATATGACAGTCTGTACATGTGGTACCTATTGTATAAAAATATATATAGTATAAAAATATAGAATATGGTGAAAATATAAAAAAATAATAAAAATATAAAATATATATGGCAACCTATACATATAGTATAAAAATATAATATAAAAATATAGGTATAATAAAAATAATCTCAAAATAGTGTAAAAATATTGGAACTATTACAAAAGTACATATGGTACATATAGGATATGATAAAAAATATGGTTTAGGCAGACATTACTGTATCCTTTACAACCAGATATATTGTTGCAACCTAGGTTGTTGGATACATAAACTATCTGTTCTGTCTAGTTTCTACTATTTTTCTTGGCTAATACTCTTTTCATGGATATGCTGTGAGCATTCTAAGCTTCACAATATCCATGCTTTATATTTCTTTCTACTATATATTCATCTACAGACTTTTATTTTTTACTTCATACTATTTATGGTAAAGAATACTCTATATACTGGCGCCCCTGAGGTTAACATATTATTTCACATATGGACTGGGTCTGACGTTAGATTTAGATTAAGAGGCTTTATTTGTCAGTGGTAGTTTAGTATTTTCATTCCAACTTATGTACTTATTTACTCCCTGTTTGATGTATTAGTTCAATATAGCAGTGACAAAATTGAGCCCGATGTATTAAAGCTCATAATAGTTGTCAATAGCACTGCCTTTACAGTTAAATGGTACACTAGCATCATCCAGGGCTTTTTGTCATCTTTATTTATTTAATTTATAAATAGGCTCTCTCTTTATAACACGCTTTAATTTGATATAGACTATTTTTTATCTCCAGATATACACAGTTCAATACATCTGTTTTTTAACATTTGTATGCTCTGTTTGTTTTGTTTTCAATTCTCAACATTTCACATTATAGTGAATAATAGCGAGTAATACTGTGTGAGTCACTTTTCAAAGAGTTTCTAATTTCATCTGCTAACCAAATAGAGTACAAACATGTACATTAAAGGGATTCTATAGTGCCAGGAAAACAAAGCCGGATAGAATCCTCACCTTCAGTAACTTACCTGAATCCAGTGATTATGTCCCTCGGTGCTGGGTCAGGCTCCGACCACACTCCTCCCCTGCTGGCTGACGTCCTAAGGCGCATGCGCGGCAATGGCCGTGCTCCCATTAGGATTTCCCTATAGGAAAGCATTCATCAGTGCTTTCCTATGGGGATTCCAGTGATACTGAAAGTCCTCATGCATAGCGTAAGGACGTCCAGCGTCATTTAGACGACCAAAAGTTGTATAAGCACCCGGAAATCCATCTCATGGCTGTCTGGTACCCAGCCACTAGAGGAGGAGTTAACCCTGCAAGGTAATTATTGCAGTTTCTCAGAAACTACAATAATTACCATTGTAGGGTTAGGGGCATGGGACATTGCACCCAGACCACTTTAATGAGCTGAAGTTGTCTGGGAGCCTACAGAGTATTTTTAAAAGAAATTGAGTACATTTAGAGGGTTTATAAAGGATTTTAACTGTCATGGTGCTTGGAGTCTGTATGTACTGTGTTTCATTTTAAAACGTGGCACATACATAGTTTAACCCATTTGCTGCCAGAGATTTAACTCCACATCCAGCAGTGCCATTCGGGGATGATTAGCTGTCTCGAACAAGAGTTCTAGGCTGGCTAATATGTTGGTTTTTGGTACCAGTGGCGGTATGGCTTTCCCTTCTGTGCCACCCAAGTCCTACCCTCAGCTCATCCTCTGGGATAGAAACTGAACAGAGAAAGTCGTGACAGCAGATAAGAACCGTTTGGCCCATCTAGTCTGCCCAATTTTCTAGTATTTTTCAGTGTACAAGACTGTTTTTTTCCTAAAAAGTATTAGTCTAAAATTGGGGCTGTCTCATTCATGGAATGTGATTGCAGTGGTTAAAAAAACACTTGTGTGCAGACCCTAAAGCCACGGCCCACACACATACCTGGCTTCCCAGTCCTGAAGCCCCATAGTAAGAGCAGGTCTGTATTATAGAAAAACTGAAGATGGAGGAAGATCCTGCCATTTTATAATCTCGGACTATGTTGCGCTCGCTCCCAATTAGAACCCCATCTGGATCCAGGTCATTGGCCCAGGGTGACATGAAGCAGGGCCTGTAAATGTCTGAATGCTGTGGCAAGGAGGAAGAGGTCCCTATATGCGTGGGAGCTGAAGTAGACGATCAGGGAGCAGAGGGAATACTGCTGTGATGTCCCAGCATGCACTCTCACTACCTAAAAAGCCATTAACTTCACAGAGTACCGTAGCTCAGGGGAGGAATGAGAATCTGAAGTGTGTCGTTCCCCTCAGAAGTCATCTCTAAAATATCAAAGTTGTTCCATTTCATGTTTAAAATATGTATTTCTTAATTTTGGGCTCAAAAAATAGGGGTCGTCTTATACACGGAAAAATACAGTACTTTCATTAGTCCCTGGCCCTATCTTAAAATACCCCTCCAACGAGAGGGATTGACATCAGCAGAAGACGATTGAGCTGCTGGAAATACTTGACCTCAGAGCTTGAACAGGGGTACATTTTAACTATATTCTTTTTTTTTGTCCAGAATAGGAAGGGTAGCTGTGAACAATGTAAGTAAGTCTGACTAGTAATGTGAGTCCTGTGCAGAAATATTTTGCATTTAAGGAATACTCCAAGCACCATAACCACTGCAATGCTTCTGTATGTCAACCTTATTTAATTGAATTTACTTTGGAACAAAAGAATTATTGCAAGAGAGAAGATAAAGCAAAAGACATGAAAACACAGTGCATAAAAACCACTAAAATAGCTGAGGAGTGCTAACGAGAAGTGATGTCATTAATCAATAAGCAGTCAGAATATTTTCAAACATCACTAGAAAGGCCGGCATACCAAATTGTAATCCCTTTGCATTGCCAGTAAGTCATGTGACCATGAGCCTATATACTGTGTGTGTTTTGTTGTATTTTTGGCTCAGTGAATGTGTTTGTTGTGTTTGCCTTATCATTGCTAGGCCGAACACTCCACCTCAGGCCAAAGCATGTGGCTCTGATAGAATGCTAAGAATCTTCCCTTGCTAGTCTCTATACATAAGATGTCCTCGACAAAATGGATTAGCAAATTTTGTTACGTACTTCCTTTGTAAGGGAACAATATCACTACGTTAACTTTGTCCTTTTGCTCCTAGACAGATAATCATACCTCCCAACTGTCCCTATTTTGGGTTCTAATCTCTCTTTCTATCCTAATGTCTGTCTTTTCTAGGAGCTCCATATTGTTGGTCTTTCTCAGTGTACAACAGAGCTCCACAGCAATAATAGTCATGATAATATGTCTTTAAACTACAAAAGTTTACAAATCATCCTGTGCTAAATTACATTTTTTGTTGCATAAATTGTTATTAGAAAGTCATCAAAAATGAATCAGGATAGGCTGACCCTGCCCACACCCCTTCATAAAGCTCTAAAATTAAAGTGTTCCTATTTGTCCATTTAAAATGTTGGGAGGTATAAAATGGATAAATAGATTTATCTGTAGGTATCTTCATCTAGGTAATATATATAATAAAAAATAAATCTTAAAAACCTTGCACGTGCATGATTGTGCAATTAAAATCTACTTGAGGTCCTCTGGCCCTAGCGTAAACACGATGTAAAAACATTTAGAACCAATAATCAATAAGCCTGATGAATGCGTATATGTGGATATAACATTTTTATTTGCAGAGTATGACTGAAAACTTTACATGTATTTACAGTGCATTTTTCTGTCATTATATAGTTTTTTTTTTTTATAGGGGATTATTCAACTTTCCTTTTGAGTTCACATATAGTGATTTGTTTTGTTACTATATTCGCTATGCCATAACATAATACGAGGTTTGCAAATGGCTCCATGCTTCTCTTCGTAGTGAGCTTGTTAGTCAAAGTAAATTTCTTCTTTTACGTGTGTTAGAGCCATCACACTGCTTGTTACTTAGCAACTCTGCTTAGACATGTTTTTCGTGCAGCTCTGCAGAATATGTTTGTGTGTTTTATAAATAAATAATGAACTAACGATCTTGGGGGTGGGCTGTCTCTTCAGGCTCAGGTTAAAGCATCACTATAGTGTTAGAATATAAAAGTACCCTGTGCAGTTTGTGGAGTAGGAGTAAGATCCCATAGGGCCCTGGGGCAGATTACTGATTTGTGGCACCCCCATCATTCTTCATATGGGGATATGGGGAACGAAGCCAAAGAAATTAACAGCTGCAAAGCCCTTGTTTAACCCATGGGCCCTATGCAACCGCCTAAGGCGGGGATGCCCAAAACATAGATCCCCACATGTTTTAAAACTGCAGCTTCCATGATGCTTTGTCATTCTAAAGAAATGCAAAGCATCATGGGAGTTGTAGTTCTTCAAGATCTGGTGATCTACCTTTTGGGACCCCTGGCTTAAGGTCACCTTATAGTTTGTTCTGCTCTGGCACTATACACATGTAATCTGTTGAACTGGACAGTCAATGAAACTGTCTGAAATTTCTTTTTCTTTATCTCTCTCTCTCTCTCATGTGCTGATTATATGATGCACACCCAGTGTGTCAGAGAGTTCCCGAGGCTGTTTATTCTGTTGCTAAGATAAATGTTTCCTAGTGAACTGTGCACGCCCTCTGGGCACTAGCTGTATTAATGAAACGTGTGAACGTTCAGGAATCTCTGCCATTTTCATTCTTAAGAGAGCTGCCAAGAATTTTAGTGACCACTCCAAACACAAGAGTTTCATAGAAGATAGAATGTAGACGGCACAGAGCACAATTGACCATGAAGGCCACTAGTAGCATTTTAGCTTGTCTGTTTGTATACAGGAAAACATTACAAAGATACGTTTTGGTGCTCTTATAAAGACAAAAACAGTTAATATGAGAACTCTGAAAAAGGTGTAGCTGATACCCCTCCAGGCACAGTGATCACAGGATCTACGTCTGGATTTTAGCTTAGGGAGAGCCGAAGCAAATGCAATGCAATAAAAACAGAGAATACGAGAACGGGCAAAAACTTAGAGAAACTCAGTAGCTTGCCCTTCATTTAGTTTCCGCTCAGTTCTCAACATGTTTTTGTTCACTTGTGCCATTACAAAGAGAGCCTACACCATTTACATTTTAGACTGATCCCACCCATAAGGGCAGAACAGAACTGAATAGTCGGTAAGTTCCCTCTGTACGAGAGATACAGGAACCCCAGATAATCATTTCAGCCTTCTTCAGGCCTCATTAGTGAGGTGCAGCTAAGATCCCTCTAGGCACAGTGAGCGTGGGGGCTACATCTGGATTACCCTTTCAGCTAGGGAATGTCCGATTATCGGTTTTGCCGATATTATTGGGCGATATTCCGATTTTTTTGTAAGTATCGGTATCGGCCAATAATCACCGGCAATACCGATAATGAACAGGTGGGCACAGCGCTCCCTCCTGCCAGGCACTCTGTGTAGCGAGCACCGCGGTACAGGAACTTATGTTTCCAGTACCCGGCCGGACTTAAAGGAAGTGCTCAGTCAGTCTGGCCAGGTACAGGTGACTGATCTCTTGTACCGCGGTGCGCACTGCTCCGCTCGACCATGCTACCAGGAGACACACTGGGTAGCGGGGACCAAGGAGGGGAGATAAACACTGAGGACCAAGGAGGGGAGAGAGGGGCACAATGGGATGGGGGGAGGGGAGGATTAATGATCACTATGGGACAGGGGTGGTAGAACACTATGGGACAGGGGGTGGAAGTAGTAAGGAACACTATGGGGGAGGTGGTGGTAAGGAAGACTATGGGGGAGAGGGTGGAAAGGAACACTATGTAAGGGGGTGGTAAGGAACACTATGGGATTGGGGAGGAAATAACACTATGGAACGGGGGAGGGAAAAGAACATTATGGGACAGGGAAGGGGGTGTGAAGAACACCATGGGGACAGGGAAGGGGGGTGAAGAACACTATGGGACGGGGGGGGTAAGGAACATTAAAAAACATTAAGGGAAGACACTAAGGTACAGGGGAGGTAAGGGAAAAGGAACACTGTGGTAGCGGGAGACCATTAAAAGAGAAGGGAGAGGAACAGTAAGGGGAATGCAGAGGGGCACTAAGAGACAGGTTAGGGGGGGGAACTAAGAGACAGGTAAGGGTTGGGGAGGGGGGGTGTTCCTACCGCACATATTTACACACAAACACACTGCATCCACTACACAAATACACACACTGAATCCACCACCCACACTGCATCCACTACACAATCATACACACACTGCATCCGATACACAAACACATTGCATCCACTACCCACACTGCATCCACTACACAAACAAGCACACTGCATCCACTACACAAACACACACACACTGCATCCACTACACAAACAAGCACATTGCATGCACTACACAAACACACACACTGCATTTACTAATCAAATACACACACTGCATCCACTACACACAGATATAAATATTCTTGAAAACAAAATTTGACTGCCATGTATATTTTATGTATTTACCACTTAATAAAAAAAAGATTTGCAAAAAACAAACAAACAGTAAATGTACAGAATATCAGTAAGCTATCGGCCCGAAAGTTCACAGATTACCGGTATCGGCTGTAAAAAATCAATATCAGTCGAACCCTACTTTCAGCTTAGGAAGATCCCAAGCAAATGCAATGCAGCATAACAGAATATGAGAAATCTGAAAACGGACAAAAGCTTAGAGAAACTTTATAGCTTGCCCTTCGGTTAGTTCCCACTCATGTATCAACGTGTTTTTGCTCACTTGTGCCATTACACAAGGGAACCTATACCACCCATAAGGGCGTTTCAGTATTGAATTGCTCAGTATAAGAGTATTTATTTAATGAGGGGAATCACTGCCACATGGGTCTATCAAGCCCTACGTGGTAAAGCATATCTTGCCACTATCCTGGTAACAGAGAAGTGGGATAGTGGAAAAATAAATGAGAAGGTGTCCCAATTCAAAAATAACCTCTCGCATGCCCCCTGCAATGAGCATCTTATCTCAAGGAAGGCGGAGTGAGTGGTGGAAGGGAGAGATCCAATATGTGTGACCTTTGTGGTCAGGTGGGACCATAGCCATGAAAGGGCGATCTCAGCATACATCCTCAGTTTCCTCCATCAGGGTGTATGCTTTGTTATTAAATAGGGCACTGGTGTATGAAATCATAATCCGATCCCCTTTACCTAATTTGCAAGTGTCAAAAATGAGAAGATGGGACATATCTAAAGCGGTGTTCGTGCCTGCTAGAGCACCCAAGGGCCAATCAAAACTGATAAAATGTAAATAATAAAAACAAGTTCACATTCAGTATTCTTCTTATGAGCTGTGTGGCTCTGTGGCATGTGCCAAGACTGTTCTAGGCATTAATACAAAAAATACGAACCCAGTCCTATATAAAGGCTTTGTTCCTCATAGTATTTTATTACCACACTAGTTAGTGTCTTTTCTTTCTGATTTTATCATAAACACAGAACAAGCATCCGTTTATTATCCCAAAGAACCACAATTGCTCTTTTTGGAATGGAGTGTGACGTGAATTCTGTGTAATGTACTTTTTTTTTTTTAATTTGGTTTAGTCAGCAGCTATTTTAATACGTCTTTAACTGATTGCATTAGTGAAGTAAATTGAGTTTGGTAATAAATAACATATTATGCATTTTAGTAGTAATGGTGGTTTATTCACTAAACTTGGAAATGTTTGAACTTGATAAGGTAATCTCAAAACTTATGAGTAACTGAGCAAGATACCTAATTTGGAGAAATTTAACAATTCGTCTAGTTTGCCTTAAAGCAGCTTTGTCACCTTCTTGACCATAAGATTACATCCCTGATTGGGATGAGGAGGCCTGGGTAGGGTACAGGGAAGGGTAGCTGTGGACGCAGCCATCTCCAGTCTTCAGTTATTATTGTTATTATTTTATTATTTATATAGCGCCATCAGATTCCGTAGCGCTGTACAGTTCCTGGTGCTGCATCTGCAAAGACCTGTATCAGGGCTGTATTCTTGTGCACTTATGTCTATAACATCTATGATATATTTTATATGCACACTGTTTGTGTGTGAACGTGAATCATGATCAGGGTCTTAGGACCCCTCAAAAAGCACTGAAACAGTGCTCGCTGCTGGGTCTGTGTTCAGTTGGCCTGGATGACGCTTTCACGCCATCCTTTGGATGTGCACACCCCATTTCTGCGAGGATCTGGGTGTATCACTGACTCGCCTCCTTTCCCCCCTCCCACCGATTTAATGCAAACCAATTCACAGGATGCTTGACTGCTGAACCATAATCCATGTCCCCACCGTTGCCACCCAATAACACACCGGACACCTTCTTAGTGGATGAGGGCAACGGCCACAGCTTTATTAAATTTATAACTTTTAACATTATCCAAATCTGTCAGCTGTTGAGCGGTTGCCCAACAGACAATTCCCCCAACCTTTTTCCATGAGCCTAAACAGCCAGCACTCCGCCATCAGCTCCCGTGCGGGCTGTCATCTCCCCAAAGTGACTCTTCATCTTAACCTTTTCTTTACGCTGTCCAGGATACCGCCACCGTGCACCTTACTCGCCCCTTATTCATGTGCAGCAGTCATACTCCCCCTACCCAAGTTGTCCAGGGGGAAACTCAAGTTGGGAGGTATGCAAGCACCATGACTACTGCTTTTAGAAGTTATCATGGCGGTAAAATCTGTATGTGCAGCACATACAGTGTAATCTGCAAAGTAAAGTATGCAAATATCCCAATATATGCAGCGTTTCAAGCAGAAACACAGCACATACAGATTCCTACCGCCATGACCACTTCTAAAAGCAGAAGTGGTCAGGGTAGTTGGGTTAACAATTTAACGGGTTTCAGCAGACCTTCAGTCATAAGCAAAATAGAAATAGGCATACAAAGCCCAGCCTGGTACACCATGGTGGAGGACCGCTTCCTTTCAAAGTGGTAGCAAAAGTAGCACAGGTTCAGCATGGTAGGTACTTCAAAGAAGATTTTTTTGGAAACAGGAACACAAAATAAAAAATACAAGGTTTTGGTTCAAGTATCTACTGTTCCTAATGGAAAAATTCGGCCCTGTTCCCAGGTCACATATGCGCCTGTAGGAACGGGCTGATCAAATGCTTCTTTATGAGTAGCATATGATTGGACGATGGAGAGGAGTGATGTCACACAGGAGGAGTTTGGTCTGCGCTGGGTTTCAAGCTAGTGTATTACTTATTTTACATGTTTATTTTAAAATAAGAAGGGAGACCAAGTGAATAGTGTCCAATAAGGCATTATAAAGAAAGAAATAAAGAATTAGCCAAAAAAGAGTTGGAGTAACTCTTTAACCTATTCATTGTATCTAACATGACATGGGTTTCTGGAGTGTCCCTTTTCTACTACCAGGAAATGTATCACCCCTGTGATATTTGGCCAACGTGTAGAGAGCGTGGTTAAATTTTGCCACACCTAGCTTTGACATAATAAATACATTGTTTTTGCACAGACTTTTGTTGGAGACTAATATCCCTTTTCAATATGGCCTAGGCCTAGGTTTGCCAGCATCATTGTATTTTCCTGAACCTGTATCAGTGTTTCACTCTGTAACATGTGCAATTCAAATGAGCAATGAAGGAAGCCAGTTAGCTGATTATTCAGTGATTTGAAGTGGTCTTGGTGCCTGGAGTCTGCACGTACGAAGATTAACCCCTCTGCTGCTGCAGTGGTAACTACACTCATTGGAGTGTCATCAGCCAGCCCGGCACTAGTGTTCTAGGACCGAATAATGTCAAGTCTGTAAATATTCCTGTGCACAGAATGGCAATGATTTGCTGAGAGCGGGTAGAACCACTGTTCTATACCCTCTTAGAAATAAACAAATCTACAGTAATAATTTAAAAGCCACACGTAGGACCAGTCTAGGTCACCTTCCTTATCAGATACAGTCAAGGTGTCCCTATTTACACACCGAGTATTAAACAGGTATGTGGTCTCTACATAGCAGTCATTAGAAAGATGTAGCTCCCTGTTGAGGGGCTTATCTCGTTTAACCAACTCTTGCAGCAACCAACTAGTTAAATATCTCTTCTGGACGCAGTTCTGTACTCCCTCCCTCCCAGAATTCCTTCCATCGCCCTCCAGCTTACACAGAGAAATTCACTATGGCCTTACAAAGCTGTTGCTGCAGGCAGAGGGGCTGTTCTGTGTCTGCTGCATACAGATGAGCTTGTGGTGAGAAGGATCTTCCTTGAAATTTCTCGCCTCCTTGCTGCATGTTTTTTTTTTTATTATAAGGGTGGGGTAAGAATATCACATACCATTTCAGATCTTGAAGGAGGAAATAAAAAAATAAAAAAACAACAAGCTACAAATACCACCTTTGATGATGTCTAGAAGACAGCAGGGATCACCTGTTACAGCTCAACAAAGATTTAATTCGTAGACAATTGACCCGATGGGGACAGAAATGGGGGTCCTGAGAAAATGACTGAAATGATTAAATTGGTTCAGCACTGAATCAAAAGGTTGGTTATCGTATAGAAGGAATCTAGGTGAAAAGAAATACGAGGGAAGGCAAAGCAACACCAGGTCCTTTAGAAATGGAGACAAAACCAATATTCACCCTTCAGAAAGCTTTGCTGCAGCCGGTAAAGATGTGTATGCTGGACATGCCACTGTCTGTACAAGACCAGGAAGTGAGTAATTGTGCTTTTCTTTAGGAAATCATTATAATGGGGTTATTATTCCCACTACATCACCATTACTTATCACACCTTACATTTCAATCCTCCACCTTGCACAGTAAAACACGTTAATCATTGACGGAAATTCAGGCTCCTGCTTTTAACCCTTTTTTTTTTTTCTTTTTTTTTTTACTTCCAACCACTTATGGTTATTACAATCTTTAAAATTAATCATTCCATTTTCAACTAGCCATCGACAGTATTAGATCAAAAAGATTTCCCTGTCGTCATTCTATTTTTAAAAAATTTTTTCTAGATCAATCATTTGTTGACCTTAATAATGTGCGTGGAGTGTTCCTCTACCCATTAATGATTTAGCAACATAACCCCTCAAATCTAGCACAATGTTCCTCAATTTATTGTTATCTTTGTTTATTGTCTATTCACACATGCAAGTGTTTAAATAATTATAAGGCATAGAGTAAACTGCTCGATGGAATGTCAGAATTACTACCTTGCACGACCGTATATCTTATACGTCATTAACTCCTCCTCAATGTATGTTTCATTTGCTGTATAACCAGGGCTCTAATCCTCTCAAAACTGAACATTTTGAATTCTTCGCACATTCATTTTCCTCATGTTGACAAACATTCTGTGTAGTTCTTGGGGAATCCCTTTTTCTACTTGTGCCAGTTTTCACTTAGTTCACAGCTCATTTCATTAGACAGTTGCTGCCTGGCCACCTTGGTTCTGTCCCAGAGGTGTCAGATGTCACTAGTGTGGAGTGTGTTGACGGAGCCAAAAAAATGCTTAGGACAGATTTAGAAATAATTCAGAAAAGAAAGAAGAACGTAAACCACACTGGAGTAACGAATCTGGTGATAAAGACAATATGCAAATTAGATCATCATGCATTTTAGTATGGCACAAATCATAACACGTCTTTGGTATCGTAACACTTTATTTGCATGTAGAAATGTAATAATAATCTAGCCCCGCTTTATGTTTGTGTACAATTTAGAGTAAGAGTTTTTAACTCCATGTTATTTTCTGTGGGTTCCAATTGGTTTGACCTTGCTACACTTTATTAGGCCATAGAAACTACCTATTAAACTTTATTTAATATTACCTCCTTCCTCAGTGCAGTGGAGCCACCACGGAAAAGTCTAGGTTTTATTCAGAATTTATTTTAGTAAATATCATGTTTCAGCTGAAGAACGGGTTGTTGAGTTTATTTTACAAATGAAAAACGAGTCACAAAGCTTATATCATGTTCATGTTTTAAATACCAGTCATAAAAGTTCAATAGTCAATAGTTTATGTTGAATAATACCATACATCCTTTATGGGACACAGCATACATTCAAATTGGGTTTGCGTTTATGACTTTTTTGAGGTAGCATTATTCCGAAGGGCTGGCTATTGTGTTTGCTCTGTTTCAGATGACCTGGTCTTACCTTCTGTAATAGACATGTAGACCCCATGCTTACTGTGCACAGAAGTGCCTACCCTTAATCACCACTACTACCTGGATTAGACAATGACTTGTTTAACTTTCCTGGATTACTTCTTTGGTGTTCTGTTTCCGGGTAAATCAAAGAAAAGTTCACAATAAATGGAGTTTGTGTTTGTCATCAAAAGGGCTCCCTAAGCACCATAACCACAACAGCTGAGTTCAGACAAATGTGAGTAGGGCTAGCAACAAAGCATGCCAATCGTTTGGTGTGTATACTCTTGGAGAAGTATAGTATTCTTATACCTGTTTCTCAGGCTACTGGACTTTAGTGAGAACTCGCTAGTTCTAGATCTCCTATGTTCTCAGGTCCAGTCTATATCACCAATTGCAGTAACAATAGTAAGGAAAATAACACATGAGATGCATTTGAATGGACACAGACTGCTGAGTTCATACACACACACACAGAGACTGCTGAGTCCATACACACACAGACACAAACACAGACTGCTGAGTCCACACACACACACACACAGACTGCTGAGTCCACACACACACACAGACTGCTGAGTCCATACATACACACACACAGACTGCTAAGTCCATACACACACAGAGACTGCTGAGTCCATACAAACACAGACACATAGACTGCTGAGTCCATACATACATACACACACACAGAGAGACTGCTTAGTCCAAACACACACACACTGCTGAGTACATACATACATACACACACAGACACACAGACTGCTGAGTCCACACACACACAGACTGCTGAGTCCATACACACACACAGACTGCTGAGTCCAAACACACAGACAGACTGCTGAGTTCATACACACACACACTGCTGAATCCACAGACACACACAAACACAGACTGCTGAGTCTATACACACACAGACTGCTGAGTCCACACACACACACACACACACACTGCTGAGTCCATACACACACACACACACACACAGCTGAGTCCATACACAAATAGAGACTGCTGAGTGCATACAAACACAGACACATAGACTGCTGAGTCCATACACACACACACACAGACACACACAGACTGCTGAGCTACACACACACACACAGAGACTGCTAAGTCCAAACACACACACACAGACTGCTGAGTACATACACACACACTGCTGAGTACATACATACACACACACACACACAGACTGCTGAGTCCATACACACACACACAGAGACTGCTGAATCCATACACACACAGAGACTGCTGAGTCCACACACACACAGACTGCTGAGTCCATACACACACAGACTGCTGAGTCCATACACACACACACACACACACACACACTGCTGAGTCCATACACACACAGACTGCTGAGTCCACACACACACACACACACACAGACTGCTGAATCCACACACACACACACACACACACACACACACAGACAGACTGCTGAGTCCATACACACACACACAGACCGCTGAGTCCACACACACACACACACACACACACACACAGACCGCTGAGTCCATACACACAGACTGCTGAGTCCATACACACACACACACACACACACATACCGCTGAATCCATACACACACACACACACACACACAGACTGCTGAGTCCATACACACAGACAGACTGCTGAGGCTATACACACACACAGACTGCTGAGTTCATACACACACAGACCTGAGTCCATACACACACACACAGACTGCTGAGTCCGTACACACACACACAGACTGCTGAGTCCATACACACACACAGACTGCTGAGTCCAAACACACACACAAAGACTGCTGAGTCCAAACACACACACAGAGACTACTGAGTCCAAACACACAGACACACAGACTGCTGAGTCCACACACATACACACACACACAAACTGCTGAGTCCATACACACACACAGACTGCTGAGTCCATACACAGACACACACAGACTGCTGAGTCCATACACACACACACACACAGGTTTCCTCACTAGCAGACAGACACACACATATACACAGACTGCTGAGTCCATACACACACACACACACACACACACACAGACTGCTGAGTCCATACACACACAGACACACACACAGACTGCTGAGTCCATACACACACACAAGTTTCCTCACTAGCAGACAGACAGACACACACACACACAAGGCTGAGCATATCAAGCCTACCTGTCACTGGAGGCTGTTGCTGGGGGGTCAGACAGCCATCTTCCATCCTTTCCAGCAGATTCAAGGTCTGCTGCTTAATGGCGTGGCGGGGTTTATGTGTGGGAGGTGGGGCTTCATTTGGGGGCGGGGCCTTGCCGGGGAGCCTGTCAGACAGCACCCAGCGCTCCAGCTCCTCTGTCCCGCATTCCCTCCCTTGGGCTGTAACACACTGTTACAGTCCGAGGGAATATAATTTAAGTACATGGCCAGCACGTTGCTGGCATTTGGGGGGGCACAAGGGGGGCACTGCATTCATTTTATACACACACTGTAAATAAATATTCAATTAATATAATTTTGGGGGGATCTAATTTTATTTAGAAATTTACCAGTAGCTGCTGCATTTCTCACCCTAGTCTTATACTCGAGTCAATAAGTTTTCCCAGTTTTTGGGGGTAAAATTAGGGGCCTCGACTTATATTCGGATCGACTTTTACTCTGGTATATACGGTATATACTTTCCATGCACGGCCCAAAGCATTCACATACTTCCCAAAGCATTCACAGATTACGCACAGCATTTACATACTGCAGATAGATAACATTCAAATATAATTCACACATTTCACTTCACTAAGAAGCCTCACAATGCCCACAGTATGTACTTGTTGGGATTCGCAAATTGCCTACAGCATTCACATGACATACAACATATATTTATACATTGGACGTAAAGTTTATACCCCATAAACACACAATCACAAATCAGCCCATACACAGCTATTAACAGCTATTCACATACTAAAGTGTGTGTGTGTGTGTGTGTGTGTGTGAAAGAATACACACACAATAACATGCATTGACACAAAATCATTCTATGTGTTCGAAAAAGCATCTTTTATTTTTCATGGTGATTTTTTGGGGGGGGTATCTTTGAATCTCTAACCTGCAAGGTGCAGAAGATGCAAGTTATGTTCTCATTCCTAATCTACCAGTATATTACATAGTACACGTTCTGGCATTGACAGACACAAAGGACTCTTCCTGAAATCTGTCAGACATCACTTGGCCCCTGTTCCAGATTCTAATTGGAAAGATTTCCGTGTTGGCTGGCAGAAGGGTTTTGTGAGGACAAGAGCACTATGGACTTATTGCTTTGCACTGCAAGTTTAAACATGCCATAATTCAGTCTAGATCTCTGTATACACATTTGCTTTTATAATCCTTGTAATTTATCTATATAAAGGAAAGTCACAGGAACACACACAGAGCATAATAGACATCCCTTTATACAAAAGGCATGTAGACAGTCTATTAATTGCCATTTGTATCTTGATTTTAAATACTTGTATTTCCTAATTGAGCCACCATCAAGGAGAAATATATTCATATTATAGAGAAAAAAACTCGGCCCTTAAATTCTGGGAGGAAAAAAATGTTTTTATAGCATTGAGTTCCCCTGGCAAATAGGGGTAATCAGAAACTTAAGGGAACAATATGGTGGTAAGAATACAAGCATTATAGTGTTATGCTCCCTATTTAGATTAGAGAGTCCCACCAAATTTAATAAAAAGAGTAGAAATAAAATGTTTTACATACCCTTTTTGCAGTGCCAAGTCAAAGTCCATACAATCAACAGCTCCTCCTCCTGCATCGTCATCATCTGATCTGCTGACTATTCTCGCACTTCTCGTGATTCACATAGAGAATCATTGTGAAGGAGCTACGCATGAGCTACAAGCTCCTCGCTTGTCCAATCAAATGTATTACATAGGGAATCCTTGAATCCAGTGTTTCCCCTATGATAAGCATTTGAGGACGTTCAACGTTATCATGCAATGTGTGATGACCTCGAACAGGAAGAGAGCCACAATAGGTGTGTTAGGCCCTGCGATAAAAAAATTGCCATTACTGCAAAACTCCAGTGCTGTCAACTGCATCCCTAAAAGGACAGGTCCAATGCATGTAGACCACTTCATTGAGACAAACTGTTCTGGGTGCCTTTAGTGTTCATTTAACAATGTATGTGTGTCAGTAGTCTATAATCTCAACAGAAACCTTTTAACTTCAAATAGATCAAATCCATCATGGTAGATCGTTGGCTGTTATTCTATTTGGCATGTCAGACCTTGTTTCCAAAATCTAACCCTATATTACTACAAGATTTATAGCTAGTTGAGACATTGTATAAACTTGGCTGCTTCTGATGCAGGTTACTGTGTCAGTGAGAGCAAACACCTAGTTGCAATATGCAGATCTACCCTACTTTAAATTAATGAGAATTTTACATTATGTTTTAATTAACGCAATCACCCTTGAGGGTTCTTCAGGTTCTTTCATTCGAAAAGCATCTGTGATTACAGCCACAGGCTCAGAAAGAAAGTCTTTAGAATTTTTTGTTTTATAATAAATTTTTCATCATTGCCAGTTTAAGGGATAAATCTCTGCAATAATTCTTCCCATTTTTTAATATTTTGGAAAAAGTATCATTTTTTTTTTAAATCTTTATTAATGGCAGTATAATCTTAATAGGATTTTGGGGGCGTCGTGGTTCTAGTGCATTTTTGTGTTTGGCAGGCTTCAAGGCACACTGTAAGCTGGGGATCTTCTTTTCTGGACATTCGACTGAGCCCAGTTCCAAACCATTTCTATTTCACATTGCCTGTCTTTATGTATAGCTGTCGTGGTACAAAGAGCAATAATCAACTGATCTTCAAAAATGCATCTATACATTGCCCTAGCAAAATGCAAGCAAATATATAGCTTTTAATGTAAACTATTTTGAAGTTTGCTCAGTCATTTACTTGTTAATCAGTTCTTGTCATAGACTTCTATACTGATGGTATAGAGGCTATGTCCACAACTGACTGACAGACGAGGACAGGAGAACATTCCTACACTCAGCTGGGTCTCCTGCTTTCCATCGTAGGGATCTTCTTGTAGCATGTTGGCATCGAGGCAAACGATTGCCCAGCATAGGTGAATGTTTCTAAACAGGGCCAAATTGTCCAAACGTAGTAGGAATATTGTCAGACTGGACGATGGGTAATGCTTTAATGTAATACCTATAGACCTCCGATTATGGAGGTGCTGTTATACTGAATGTAAGTAAGACTTTTCTTTATGATAAATTATACATGTGTTGCTTTAGGAGCTGTTATCCATTCAAGCAAAGCTGTTATAACAGGATCACTTTAAAGGTATAGAAGTGTTATTCCGTACTAGTGGAATGACTCATTAAGCACTGAGAGTATAACTCCAGAGAGGCCAACATTTCAGTTGTTGCATCTTGACCTCCAACATGGACATCCAGTAATCGTACAAAATGCAAAGGCGCATTGTACTTGCAATCAGGCTTCATGTACAGAACTATTTTATCTAAAAGGTTTGTGAGCTCTAACAAACAATGTGGAGAAGGAGGACTAAGTACTTCTGCAAATCAATGCTATTATTATGTAAATCCTAAATTTTGGTAAAGAAGTTCAAGCAGTTAGATCATGGTGCAATAATCCAAGCAGTAGGAGGCAAATTTTCTGCATGGCTGCCAAAATTTAAAAGCAAGTGCCTGAGTCATCTAAATCCCACTCCATCCCCCCCTCGTGTCTCAGTACTTCCCAGAAATCATAAGTAGCCCGCAAAAACAAAACATAAACTGCAGAAATAGATGTTCTTCACTCATGACCATAAAGTCATTGAAAAAATGCTTACTTGTATTAATGTATTCTCTATGAGTTCAGCATTTTAGGCAAGATTGTGAAATCAAAGGGAACGTTTCTGCTATTTTGACAATTCTACAGAAAAAAAAAATTAAATCATTTCATTTCCAGGTTATTTTAAGTGTTGTGCATTTTGTTTTGAAGAATGAACCAAATCTGTGATTCACTACATATATTAGTCAGTAGTACCCAACACATTGATTTTTCAATTTTGTCTTTTATCCATTATTTACACCACATAGTCCCTGGTTCCTCTGCTTTGTATAATGCAGGACCCTGTGTGAGTTCTATCATGTTCCGAACTATCAAACGGAATGCATTGGCAGGTACTGTACTGTGAGCTCGATAAGTGGCTCACTGAGTGAGCATTAATCGGTGATATTTTCCTCAGAACTCAAAACCAATTGACAGTGAAACAAATTATGAGTTTCTTCACTAATCCTTGTGGGGAAAAAAAAAAGCATCTACTGCCCCTAAAATAAAATTGTTCTTTAGTGCCCAGATCACTCTAGTGCAGTGATGGCTAACTTTAAATTGTTTCTGGACTACATTTTCCATGATGATCAGATAGCTTTTAGACTCTAAAAGCTAGCTGAGCATCATGGGTAATGTAGTCCAGAAACAATTCATGGTGTCAAGGTTAGCCATCACTGCTAAAGGCAAGCATGTCAAACTGAAATGCTAACACGGGTCAGATAAGTAAGGCTTATGTTTTACAACCCCCTATGGCTGTGCAGAGGCATTACCACTCAAGGGAATCGGCTGATCTAACCTGGGGGACTGCTGTCTGAGCTGTTTCTCTACCCAACGGTGGCAGACAACATACACTCTACGTTACATGCCATTAATACTATTGTTTTATGTTTCTATGTTGGTTACGTTAGCAGTGATCTTGTGTTTAGCTCTTTTCTCACACCAGAGGCAATAGTAACTTTACTGAATAAGCTCATAGTCAGTCTATATAGCCTGTGTTAATACCAATGTGCGTGTCTCTTATACCAAAAACTGTGCAGTTTTGCATATGCCATAATGTTGTTCCCCTGAGAATATTGGCCTGTCTTTACTATTGTAATTCCCCAGATGGAATTTTTTTCCCAAGTAGGTTAATCTCATAAGAGCAGACATTAGGCTGTTAGTGTAGGACCTGCCAAAGATGGGGTACATTGACGTTGTGGCAGGCTTATGCAATGTATGATCATATAATGTAACTAAACCCCCATTATTTTTGCCTAGATTAGGTGTTTTTAAAAAAACAAATAAAATCTTTCAACATTGAAGTTGCTGTTTAGTGGATAGGTGAGTGCGCTGGATCTTGTGTATTGTCTTTACTATTGTGGCACCACAGGTCCTTAAAGGACCACTATAGTGCCAGGAAAACATACTTGATTTCCTGGCACTATAGTGCCTTGAGGGTGCCCCCACCCTCAGGGACCCCCTCCCGCCCGGCTCTGGAAAGGGGAAAAGTGGTTAAACTTACCTTTTTCCAGCGCTGGGCGGGGAGCTCTCCTCCTCCGATCCTCCTCCGTTCCTCCTCCTGGGCTGAATGCGCACGCGCGGCAAGAGCTGCGCGCACATTCAGCCGGTCACATAGGAAAGCATTAATAATGCTTTCCTATGGACGCTTGCGTGCTCTCACTGGGAAAATCACAGTGAGAAGCACGCAAGCGCCTCTAGTGGCTGTCAATGAGACAGCTACTAGAGGATTAGGGGGAAGGCTTAACCCATTCATAAACATAGCAGTTTCTCTGAAACTGCTATGTTTATGAAAAAATGGGTTAACCCTAGCTGGACCTGGCACCCAGACCACTTCATTAAGCTGAAGTGGTCTGGGTGCCTAGAGTGGTCCTTTAATTAATTACCTATTGTTCACATGTCTCACGGGATACGAGCTTTTCTATGAATAGCCTGGATTTACTTAGCCGTGGGACATGCCTTACTCTCCTAATACTCATGCTTGAAATAATATTAAAAATGTGCAATTTCTCTCTATGTCGTGACACTGCATGTTTTGTGAGGCGCTTCACACTGCTGTTGTGGGTATGTAAGCCTGATTGTTATCACATGCACTGCAAAAAAAAAAAGGTTTAAGTTTATGTGGGCCACAAAAAAAAACGAAAACTTTAGTTTTCATTGAAACATAGGCTTATTTAGAAAAGTACAGTATAAAAAATGTTGCCTGGCACTGGATGTCCTCACGTTCAGAGGGCTTCAAAGTAAACAAAAGAGCGAATTTATTTTAAGACTTGCATTTGCATATAACCAGTGTTTCAGTCGAAGTACCTTGACATATTAAGATAAGTTTGGTAATGGGACTGAAATGGTGAATGTATGCTGTTGCACAGCTGTAAAAAACGGCCTACAAACTCCTGGCCCTCTGGTACCGCACCCCACAACTCACCCACATCATAGACCCTACGGCCAATGGCAGATGTTGGAGATGTGGAGGAGACACGGGCACTTTCATCCTCTTATGGTGGGACTGCCCGCAGATTAAGACATACTGGGCGGCGATCCACAAAATCATTGCACGATTCTCAGACACCCCACCGCCGCTGAACCCTGCAGCATTTCTCCTACACCACACCACAATGTCCAACTTGGCATACAAAAAATCCTCCTAGTAAGATTCTCAATGTAGCCAAAAGCCTAATCCCTCTCTTCTGGAAAAAACATACGGCGCCCCTCCTGACCCTATGGTACCAGCGCATGTAGGACCTTGGGGCGCTGGAGGAGCTCTCCCTAATGGCAGAGGGGTGGACACAGACATACATGACGACCTGGACACACTGGATCCTGTCTACCGAATGCCCCAACTTCCAAACCCTTTTACACTAACCGACTAGTCCTATGAGTGTGTTCTTCACTTTGGATTGGCTGAGATTATTCACTTGATAATCTCAGCCAATCCAATGCTTTCCCACAGGAAAGCATTGGGAGACTGTTGTGCATGTGTGTCAAAACGCTGCGCAGCCAATTAGCATCTCCATTGGGAGCATTCAGCGCCTCCATGCAGACCCAAACTAATACACTGCCCCTTCCCCCCATGTTAGTACACTACCCCCATCTAATACATTGCTCCCAAATCCAATACACCGCCCACAAATCCAATGCACTGTCCTTAAATCGAATGCACTGCCCCCCCAACTAATACACTGCTCCCACTCCCACCACTCTAATTTAATACACTGCCCCCTCCCACCACTCTAATACACTGCCCCCCTATCCCTACCACCAAATTAACACACTATACACCAAGCCCCTCTTCCCCTACCTTAAGATGAGCCGCCTGTCCTCCAGTTCTAGCCCTACTTTTCTCTGCTCAAGCAGACCAGACACTCCTCTGACACTGCGAGCATGAGGGAGTGGGGAGTGGCTCTGCGCAGCTGGCGGATATGACTTCACACCCTGTATGTGCATATCCAGTTGCCGGCATGGACTAACTAATGTAATGCGGAGCACGCAAAAGTCTCAGGGCAGACAGGAGAGACCTTTTCTGTCTTGCGGCTGGTCGCAGACACAGCACAAAGGCGGCTGCAAAGATAGTCATTGTGGGCCGCAAGTTTGACATGCTTGCTCTAAGGGATTAGTGAATTGTAGCGTTCATCACACGTTTCAAATAATGAGGTTTGTAATAAAATTAATATTTCAGGGCTACAATAATTTATACAAAGTAATGCAGACTGTAGAATTCATATCAATCCGAGTAACCCTAAAGTATACATTGTTTTATAAGCACTAATTTAGGAATGGGGTCGCTCTCATAGAGGATAAAGGTGTGCAGTGTGTGTGGGTATGAAACCAATACAAAATGAAATCTAAATAATACACACTAATAATTCTCCTGCTTATTAATTATTCATCAAGGTAAAGGTGAACATTGCAGTGGGTGACCTTGAACTCAGTGGCCAGAGGTGAAAATGGTTTTGTTCTAGTAAAAATATTTCAGGTTCATGTTATTCTATGGAACATGCATACTAAGGTTAGAGACATTAAAGGGACACCAAGCGGCTTCAGAATTTTTTGTTACTGAAAGCAGTCAGCTGATGCCCTTAGCCAATCAGTGACCATTTACTAAACTGTCTTGGAAAGAAACTTACCTTTTCCAAGCCAGCTTAGTGAATGGGGAGTCACTGGTTAGCTGAAGAGCTTTAATTACAACGCATTTGGTCAATAAGGGAAGCCTTACCATGCCATAAAAAAAGATCCAATCAGCTTTCTCAGACTGAAAGAACCAATCATGTCTCTCCATACAATATATTTTTTTTAAAGGACATCCTCTGGAATCCCAAATAAAATAATAGAGTACCAACATATGGCGTCTCTACTTTCTTCACCCCATAGGCTGTTGGGTGCAGAGTAATAAAAGAGCCCGGGAGATGCACAGTCTAATTGGCTCTATCAAATATGTGACCCCAAAAAGAGCCCAGGCGATAAGCAGTCTCCTATGTCCTGTGTTAATATAGCCTGAAATTGCCCATTAGAAGCCCATTTTCATTTCTATTGGACAGCCACATGGGAACTGATGAATATGATGTTCCTGTTCCAACAAATGTGGACCTATTTAATTTGCACAAGGACTTAATTTTGGTTCCCCAAAAAAAGGCTTATGAAACACTTGCTTAATAGATCATGTGAGTGACAATGACATGAAATGATATTTTGTTCTATAGAAGCCAGGGTTAACTGGGGTCATTGCGGTAACTCATCTATCAGCGTTTCTCTAACACGTCAATCATGTCCGATATTTGAAAGGGTTATTGCAGTTTCGATTTACTAGGAGACTCAATCTTGTCAGTTTCCTTTCCTCTAGTCTACTCTAACATTTTGATATGTGCCTAGTCTCACATGATAATAGCAACCAAAACTTTATATTTAAAAAGGAGAAGTATCCTGAAAAAATGCATGCCTAATGAAAATGCATAATGAATATGATGCAACTTATTTAATTAAAGTTGAATTGTTGGGTATTGCAAAGATAGGCATCAATTAGTAATTTGGAAAAAAAAAATTACAGCTTTTTGGGCCTAAATATTGCTGTTCACTTCACTGCAATTCAATGTTTAGGCAAAGAAACAGGTGATTTCTTACAACCACATTAAAATTAGGTGTCAATTAAAGATATATTGATAGTCTCTTAAGACAAAGTCAAAGATGTGTGTAAATGTTATGAAACATGGGTAGTATTAAACTGATGATGCTTTTTGGAGTTGACTGGGTGATGACAACTTAGACATATTTGTGCATTTACCGATCACCATCACTGAACAAAAGTTAAAATGTGACTCTACTCTGATTGGTCAAAACATCTAGCAACCAATCAAAATACGGAGTTGAGTTAAAATTTATAATTTCTACTGATTTTGTTCCTCTTTTTTTTCTACACACTGTGCTTAGCACACATGACTTTACATTATTATTATTTTATTATCTATACAGACACTCCTCACTTACCGACCGGGTTCCGTTCCTACGACCCAGTCGTAGAAAAAATTGGTCGGTAAGTGAGGAGTTAAGGGAGTCACTGCGTTCGTCAAAGTTCGGGAAGTTCCCCCGATGATAGATTTGAGGGATTCCCTGCTCTTGTGCCTTCGTGTATGTTCGGTGAAGTTTCCCCGAACATGGACGAATGAACCAGAGCAGGGAATCCCCACGACGGCTCGCACTTATGCCTTGTCGTAAGTGCGAGCCGTTGTAAAACAGGTAGGTCGCTAAATGAGGACCACCTGTATAGTGCCAGCAAATTCCGTAGTGCTGTACATCAAACTAAAAGAGAAAAAATTTGGGTACCGTTTGTCAGGATTAATAAATGATCCAGCACATAGAATTGTGTTGCACAGATGACTAATAGGTAACGTATTACTGGGCCTTAGAATGGCCGGACTAACGTACCAAAGAATAGTCAGGGTGCTAGCCAAGGTCAGGGGACACAGAAAGGGACACAACGATAAAGGAAAGCCAGAGGTCAGGGATACCAGAAATACAGGGAAGTCAAAATCAAAGCCAAAGTCAAAAACCAGAAGAAACTTGAATCAGGAACGCGCTCTTGGACAACCACTAGGGAAACCACGACAGGGCAATGAGGAAAGGTAATTCTAGGTTTTTATACCTGCTTTACCTTTCCGATTGGCAGGGATCGCTCTTTGACCCCAAAACATGCATGCGTGACGTCACGTGCACGCCAACGTTGTCATTCACGCAAGCGGATGTGGGGGTATAATTGGCCGTGGATCTGCATAGGCTGGCGTCCATTAACATGTCGCAAGTATTAGTCATGCAGACGCACGGCCGCTGACCGCAAGGTGAGGAAGAATATGTTACACCGTTACTTTGAAATATATTATTTATAAATATTTTACAAGAAACCCATAGTATGGTATTAATGGACCTTTAGCTCCATACCCCATAGGCCTCCAACAGCCCCATAACCAATGCAGTAACTCCCCTGTCAGCATTTCTATGACACGTCAAGCACGTCCTACACTTGAACTGAATGATGTGATTAAGTTTATTGCAGGTTTGATTACTCAGAGACCTCCTTCCTAGAAAGACTGTTTTCCTGGCATTTGTTTATCACTACGCAGTGTGACATAAAAGATAAATCATGTAAACATAAAGCAAAAACAATATGGCCGACCAAAGAGGGATGTGATAATGGGGAGGATGCCGCCAGTGGGAAGAGGGACCAGTTTGCTGAAAAGTCTTGTGCCATATTTTTTGAAGCTATAATGTGGTGCTCATGGTACTTATTCCACTTTGGCAATTGTTTTTCAACTATCCACCATCTTGTTTATTTTTAAAATTGCAACCTGCTGTTGGTTCATTGTCAATACATTCATTTTTTTGTGTGAATACACATGCAGTTGGTAAGTTGACAGATGTGTATCTGATGTTATCATTTGTTCTCAACAACAGTTGTGAAACATTGAAAGTTGGATTATGTTTTTGTTTATACAAATAGTTGATGTAGTTAAATTTTTTTATTGATAGTGCTTTGTATATGACAGAGAAGCTTCCCTTTAATAAAAAAAATGCTGATAAAAGAATGTATTCTACAGGGTATCAGTTATTTAATTGTAGCGCTGCAATCTTCTCAATATGTACCATTAGAGTCCATGGAAAAGGATAACATATGGTGGTGGTCAGAAGTTTATCATGGAAATTGTAGTTCCGCAACAGCTACTCCAGTGACGTTACTAATGTAGACAAGGTCCTAGTGCAAGAAATGTTTTTGGGCCTTCCTCTAACACAGTGTGACCAAAAAGTAGATCTCCATTTATTGTACAACTCCCACAATGCTTTACCAGCAGGGGATCTATCATTTGCCCATCCTTGCAGTGTTGTATTTGTAAACAGTGTTTGTGTGTATGAATGAAAGCATGTTTTTGTATTAAGTATGTGTGTGTGCGCATGTAGTGGTGTGTTTGTGTGTAGTGTTTGCATTTGTATGCAGTTGTGTGTTTGTATGAATTGTTGCTATTTGAAAGCAGTGGTGTACTTGTGTGTAGTGCTTATGTTTCATTGCTGGGATGTATGCACATATACACATACATACAGTATCTCACAAAGGTGAGTACACCCCTCACATTTTTGTAAATATTTGATTATATCTTTTCATGACAACAATGAAGATATGACACTCTGCTACAATGTAAAGTAGTAAGTGTACAGCCTGTATAACAGTGTAAATTTGCTGTCCCTTCAAAATAACTCAACACACAGCCATTAATGTCTAAACTGTTGGCAACAAAGTGATTATACCCCTAAGTGGAAATGTCCACAGTGCCAATATTTTGTGTGGCCACCATTATTTCCAGCACTGCCTTAACCCTCATGGGCATGGACTTCACCAGAGCTTCACAGGTTGTCACTGGAGTCCTCTTCCACTCCTCCATGACGAAATCACGGAGCTGGTGGATGTTAGAGACCTTGCACTCCCTCACCTTTTTCACCGTTTGAGGATGCTCCACAGATGCTCAATAGGGTTTAGGTCTCGAGACATGCTTGGCCAGTCCATCGCCTTTACCTTCAGCTTCTTTAGCAAGGCATCAGTCACCTTGGAGGTGTGTTTGGGGTCGTTATGTTGGAAAACTGCTCTACATCCCAGTGGTGTATCCTGGTTTTGTGCTTCCCTAGGCAGGACAAAACTCAGGCACCACCCCCCCCTTCCTGTGCGCCACCCCCAGCCAACCCTTCCCCCCCGCACAACATTCTAAATACACACACATTTTCACTGACAGAAACACATACTCACTAACAGACACACACACACACTCACTAACAGACTCACTCACTAACAGACAAACACACACTCACTAACAGACACACACACTAACAGACACACACACACACACACTAACAGACACACACACACTAACAGACACACACTAACAGACAAACACACACACACACTAACAGACACACAGTCAGACACACACACAAACAAACAGACAAAAACACTCATTCACATTAACACTCACTTTTTTTTTTATTATTTATCCCCCCCAGCCTCCTTACCTTTAGGAATGCTGGGGGGGGGTTCTCCCTCTCCCTGGGTGCTGCTGGGCGGTCTGATGGGCTGGCTGCTGGGCGGGTGGCGCTGGCGAGGGAGCACTTTCCCCTGAGCTGTCATCTCAGCTCCCTCGCGAGCCGCCCGCAGAGTGAGGCTGGGAGACGGAATATGACGTCATATTCCGGCTTCCAGCCTCACTCTACGGGCGGCTCGCGAAGGAGCTGAGATGACAGCTCAGGGGAAAGTGCTCCCTCGCCAGCGCTGCCCGCCAGCCAGCCCATCAGTCCGCCCAGCATGTCTGTTAGCCACAAGGCTAACAAGACATTTCCCCTGGGCATTTGGGAACCTGGAACTGGTGAATTTGCAGCAGACTCCAAAGTAGGTAAAAGGATATTTTATTGTAACAAATATTTAAAAATATAAAAATGTATATATATACAAATAGTTTGCAATAAAAAGCACCTTACAAAGGTCTTTCTAAAATATCCTTTTACCTACTTTGGAGTCTGCTGCAAATTCACCAGTTCCAGGTTCCTGTGGATATATTTGATGTACCCACATTATATGTCTTAAGGAGGAGACGATAAGCGTTAAAAGTTTAGAGCCAACTTCCAAAAGGCTCTGGAAATTGTGAGTGTGACGAAAACTATTCCTCACTTTGATATTTTGTATATACAGGTTACACTATGTATGTTTTATTTACCTGTACATAGGTTACAAGAACAACCTAATGTGTGATTACCTGAGATATTGTTTCCACTTTACTTTGTGTGCGCTAATCACCTTTCATCTTTATCATAGTTCAAGTGTGCTGATTCTGAAAATGTATGTTTTATGTGAATGGCATGTATATTTTGGAAGTTATTAATATTTTGTAAAAACTGTATATTTTCCGACTGTGATAATTAAGTTAGTCTATTGTTTTGAGATAATTGTATCACAGGCAGAGGGGAGGATTTCTGATGTCATGAATGGGAGTGTTTAGCTGTGTTGTAACATATTGATTGGTTGTTCTTCAAAACCCTGTGGGCAGTCCTTTTGTGTAAGAATGTGCATAAAAGCAGAGTATTTGATTAAAAGTTCTAGTTCTGCTCCAGATACTGTGTGTCGTCCAGTTATTGGGAAACGTGATGGGATATTGCTGGATTATATTACTGATCGTGCTTGCTACTCTATTGGATTATTTTATTGATTACGGTGGATGTTCTCCTGGGTTACTTATGGGTTCCTGAGCCACACTAGGATTACCAGCGGAAATAGTCTGTGAGAGAACAGTGTTCCGTTACAATACATACACACACACGCACACAGACACATACATACATACATTTACTGACACAAACACACATGTAAACACATATACACACATGCACACACATATTAATTCACATACAAACATACAAGTTATAATTTCAATATGTTTAGCCACCCTCCTGTTTCCTTATCTTTTTGGGTGCAGGAAGGCTGTTTCCGTGAGATCCAGTAGGACCCTCTGTCTGCTTCCTCTTAGCATGTGCTACGCTCTCTGTAAGCTGGGAGGAAGTACTGAACTCACTTCCTCCCAACACTGGTGGTCTGAGATGTTTTGAGCAATCTGGCAAAGTCATAATTAATGTAAGTCCAAGGATTAAACTTCTGCATAAATATGGCTATGATCGTGAAGCCTTCATTAGAAAATCTAACCTGGCTTCTTCAACAAGAACCTCTTCCCTTGAATAGATCTCATGTTTTCACTAACAGCTAAGCCACTAAGATTGAAAATGAAGTTTGTGAACATTTTCTCCAGTCATATGTGTGGGTATTAAAATGACTATATGGTCATGCATTATTTACCATTGCAATAGCTCACTTCAATATGGAATGCCCACTGACATCAGATTCAGGAAACTGCAAGCATCCCTCTGTTTCAATGTATACACTTCATTATCATTATTACTACTATTATTATTATTTCTTTTTTCCTAGTCAATGCGGCTCACGTAAGCTGGGAGGAAGTGACCTGAACTCACTTCCTACCAGCACAGCCGGTCTGACGTGCCCTATCACACTGTTAAAGGCATGTTCATCTAATGGACCTAAGTGCGCAGACCAACCGATGTGGTTGCACTGGCAGTAACTCCATCACTGAGCTATTTGTTGAATGCCCTCATTGTAAGCCCTTTCTTTAATCCAGTGGCCCTCCCATATGTCTACTGTTACCATGCAGCATATTAAAAATGTGTTAAGTTTTGTTTAGCATCTATAAAGGGCTATAATTATTTTACCGCATTTTGGTTAGGCCTTATACAACGCATACTTTTTGCACCTGGGACCCAGATTGGATTTAAATGTTCCGTGTTATTTCCATCATTCCAACATAAACTTGTCTGTTCTGGACTATCTCCAGAAAGCCCACTGTTCACAAAGCTGTTTTTCTGCATGGTAGTCGGACATAAATTTCTGGTCTCACTTATTTTTCATGGCCTTAATGACAGAGTCAGCATACCTAGCAATTCAAGCCTTGCCAGGAATAATGTTTTGTTGTCCTATTTGCTATTCAGGAAAGAGGAGAGGAACATTGCCCTGTCTGCGCATTATTCCGGATTACAAATTCAGGAAACTGGCCTTTTCCATGTAGTCTGATCCTTTGCACCAGCAGTTAGGACAGCTCTGGCCGAGGGGTCATTTGGATGATCTCTTTTGTATGTGATGCATTTGGCTTGGAAATTCCTATTAAATGGTTTATAACACTTCTCTGAAATGGCTTCACAGGTGTTACGGAAAAAACATTTCTCCACTTTCCTACTGGTTCTTGTTCAGTCTCACTCCCCTTTCCATGCTCTATCTCCTTTACCGTCCCTTTACCATCTATCTCCCCCCTCAATCTTTCACCCTTACAATCTTCCTTACTACAAGTGAGCATTTTCAGGTACTTCCCAAAAGAGAGCACATGTGACATACGGTATGTCCAGCATGGTGGATCTGACAATCCTACTTGTGTGATTAATAGATATTTACCATTATCTAGGAAATCATTTCAAAATTATGTTTCTTTTTATAAACTGATTTTTCGGCAATGTTTGATTACCCAACACTTCAGAGTTTATTTTTGAAAAACATGTTTTTGGACTGGCTCTTTAGATAGAATTGCATCACCTCTTATGCAATTGAGAAAATCAAATGAATGCCTCTTTATGCGTGTCCAATTTCCGAAGAAAAAAAGTTAAAGTTTTCCACACTATTTTGTGTTAATTGAGCCCAAAGAGTGACAAACAGGAATAGTTTTCTTAAGGTTTTAGATGATGCAGATGTTGCTGCTTCAAAAAATCTACTTATAGGCTTATTCACTAATGTGAGAATCCAAGTGAATTTAAATTTAAAGGTCAAAATAGCCGAAAATTAAAAATTCTCTAAGTCAGCTATGCTTTCGGTTCTCACCTTAAATTTGAAATTCACTTTGAATTTACTTACTTTAGTAAATAACCCTGTTAGAATCAGACAAGAAAATCATAAACAGTGCATGTGGAGAACATCATGACTCAGAAACCCAAAGATGCCTGAAATAAATATTTCTCCTTATTACTGTTTATGCTGCACTTTTTACTTGTGGGGTCTATGACTAATTTGCTGCATGGTGACACCTGGGTTGGAACTGCGGGATATTATACTTACCAATTCTTCTCATTTTGACCGTTGCACATTTTGGACTACTATCCTTTTTAAAAAATATCCTAGAAAAGTACCATGTCATTTTGAAAGTTGCCTCAATCCATGTTACTGGACACAGGTGTGCTCTCTGAACACAGTGGGCCCCATTGTTAAAGGAAGCTTTACATTTCCTTTAATATCTCAATTTTTCTCTTTTGAGGGGAAGCCATCTTGCAACTGGTACCTGCAGGCCCATTATGAAAAATTGCCTTGGCAAGCTTCTCAGTGCCATTCAATGCAGACCTGGATAGGCGGCACTCCATGCAAGGGAATGCCATAACCAAGACTTATTTTGTGTGCCATTATTACGTGGCAATGGAGCCTCAACGGGCAGTGAATGACAGTATTGACAGTGCATCAGTTATATGTGTGGAGGAGAGGAGGTTGCCTTGGAACATATGGGAAGCCATATTATATGAACATCCTTTACCACTTTAAACCAGTGAAACATGTCAATGTCTGAGTAATACAGTCCAGGTATCTTCTTCAAATCGGATGGAGGAGGCCCCTTCAAAACAGGGGCTTGCATGTCAGGCAGACTGGCATCTGTGTTTGAAAAACCCCTCTGCTTTTGAAGCAGTCTGGCATGGGCTGTATGCTGTGAGTACAGTTTCCCAGCACAGAAGCTGCCCTCACAGGGGCCCCCACATACGCAGCAACAAAGAACCACGGGGAGATCGTGGCCCCAGGTTAGGATTGTCCCACTAAATCTGGGAATGATTGGTAGGCATGTTGCCAAAGTAGGCAGTTATGAGATATACTTATCTGGAGCTCTTCCTCTGGATGCAGCCATTTTGTTCGAACCTATATTCCTAACGCTTTAATGTCTCTATCCCTAGTTACAGATGCCCCCTCATGTTTTCCATAAAATTAATTTAAAAAAGGATTTTACTAACCATTTTCCAGTGCTGTGCACTGATTACCTCTACTCCTCCTGTAACGTCATGGAGGAGACATGGTGTCCACCTCGATTGTCCAATTCAGTGCTTTTCATAGAGGAGCATTGGGGACCTCATGCGTACCCGCGACAAATGTCGCGCACATCCAAATTTTCACACAGGAAATAATTAAATCAGTGCTTTGCTAAGGGGGGCTGCAAAATCATGTGACTGAGTTTTACTTGTGCCTCTAGTGGCTGTCTGGAAGACAACCACACGAGATGTGTTTAATCCTCACCGTTTACCATTTCTGCAAAACAGCAGTGTTTTACGTTGAATGGTTAAAATGACAGACCATTTCATCCAGGTTTTAACGCCAACAATCCTGACAGATGATGCTGCGAGTTTAATTAACACACACCAAACACTACATAAATAGTCCTATGTATCATTTGTGTAGGGTAATTCCTTTTTAATAACTAAAGTGTAAATGCTGCCAATGCCAGCTCCTTCTCGGCAGTGAGATAACAGAAGTGAAACTGATAGTGGAGACAGACGCTGAGATGATGAACTTTCCTGTCAGGGCACATCACTCACAGAGACGCTCTAATTCACAGCTCAACAGGGGTCTTATAACTAATGGGAGAATGATGTCATCTTTACCTCATCTACAGCCACCAAGGGGGGGCTGCAACAGCTTTCCCGCTGAGCGAGTGTGACATCTGCTTAGTGTACACCCTGTTTGTGAATATATATCCATTAAGTGGTGATATATATATATATATGTAACCCTTGCATTGCCAAAGGTATACAGTTTATATTGTTTGCCATCGCACTCTTATCGAATATTAATAATAAAGCTGTTTAACCAACAGGGTTTATCTCTAAGAACTTGGTACAGCTAGGTGAGGATACAGAAAAACATTGGTCAACGCTACGTTTAATTGGGTCATGCCTGATTTAAGAAAATGGGGGATCCTGGTTAAGTGTAGGTATCAGCTGTTGACAGAGCTCATGGGGCTATGTTTACTAAAGGATCAGGGTAACTCAATAAAGTGAATTGGCAGGAATTCAAATCAATTTAAAAATAAATAAACTAACATTTAGGCCAATATATAAGAATTGGAAAAAAAATTTTTTTTCCAGTTTGGCTTTTTTAGGCTAAGATTTGAAATTAACTTTGAATTCCTGACATTTTTCACACTGAAGTCAGTGAGCTGATTAAGTGAGCTGTATTGAATTGACAGCCAACAAGATTCAACATTTTGGCCCTAATTCAATATCGAGTGGAAAAAATAACCCAGTAGAAGAAACTCAGGACATCTGTGTTTTAGGGTGAACAGATAAAACTAGGGACTGTGCCAACAAAATTCAGTGCTGTTGTAGAAATGTAAATCTAGCCCTGGCATCTCGTCCCATTTAAAATTCACCTATATATTTAAGAAATACATTAGGATCCAGCCATCCAGGTTCTGTATAGGGTCTGTCTAGTGCATTCTTGAAGAAGAATTACTTGCTAATCCTGCTTAAGTAGCTTCTGGCTTGTGCCTAAATAATTAAAATGAATGAGACAAGTATAAGGATCTTTTGCAATATCTAATATTATATTTATAGAATAGGCATCTGTGACAATATGAATTCACTTATGTTTGACTGACGTTCAGAACATACCATTCTAAAGCGATTTTAAAAGTGATTCTCAAAGGCTTAGGTCAGAATTTAATTCACTGATTACTAGAGTTTGTTACCTCCCCCAAAGGTCCCTTTTTAAATGGGCATCCAATGTTTCTCATTATCCCTATCTTCTATTGCAAGCATGTCAAACTTAACCCCTTAAGGACATAACTTCAGAAACAAAAGGGAACCATGGCGGAATATTTCCCCTTAAGTGGGGAAATGCCCTGGCTTGGTGATAGGCTGAGGGGGTTGAGCGGCACCATGAGGCAGAGTCCGAGCAAGACCTCCCCACAGCCTCCCCATGCTGTAATGAAGGCCTGCACCCAGGGACCACGAACTTGGGTGCTCAAATAGGGGGTCGAGTTCTTCCATTTTTGGGGATGACGGTGGATCCTGATGGGCTGTCGTAGTTGATGCACTGGGAGTATATCCTT
>OW240920.1:114878819-114942126 GCA_933207985.1 Pelobates cultripes | reverse complement strand
AAGGTGTTTTTTTTTGTCTGTCTCTTTTTCCCTTTCCCCAGCTCTTCTGTGAGTCTCCTTCCCAGGCCCCAGCACCTCTATGTGTATCTTTCCCTACAGCTCATCTGTGTGTCTCATTCTTCCCTTTCCCAGCCCCTCTGTGTGTCTCTTGTTCGTCTTCCTCAGCTGCTCTGTGTGTGTCTCTTGTTTCCCTTTCCCAACCCCTCTGTCTCTTTCTCCCCACACACCTCTGTGTGTCTTTTTACTCCCCAGCCCCTTCATGTGTCTGATTACCCCACAGTCCTCCGTGTCTCATTCCACCCTCTCCAGTTTTCCATGTGTCTTAGTAGCCCCCACATAAGTCCCATTAGCCCCCAGCCCTCCATGTGTCCTATTAGCCCTCCCTCCCAGCCCTCTATTTGTCCTACTAGTCTTCCCTCCCAGCCTTCCATGTGTTCCTATAGCACCTTCCCAGCCCTCTGTGTCCCTTTAGCCCCCTCCCAGCACTCCATGTGTCCCTATACCCTCTCCCAGCCCTCCATGTGTTCTTATATCCCCCTCCCAGCTTCCCTCCATGTGTCCCATTAGTTCTCCCCCCAGCTCTCCCTGTGTCCCATTAGTTTCCCCCACCGCCCTCCGTGTCCCATTAGTCCCCCCTCAGCTCTCCCTGTGTCCCACTAGTCCCCCTCAGCTCTCCCTGTGTCCCATTAGTTCCCCCCCAGGTCTCCCTGTACCTTGCTGTAGCGTGGCTGAGCAGGCAGACTGCGTGGAGGAGCTCCTGCTCACTGTACCCGGTTTGACAGGAAGCAGTCCTGTGCTCTCTGTGAGCACTTTCTGTCAGACCGGGTAGGGGACAGAAGCTCCTCTACCCGCGGTCTGCCTGCTCAGCCATGCTACATTCTGTGACCAGCAGGAGGGGAGCGCACTAGGTGGTGGCACACCGGCCCACTAGTATGCTGGGCCACCGGGAAATTTGCTGGTATCCTGGTGGGCCAGTCTGGCCCTGGCTACATGTTAATCCTTCCCCTCCACCAGGTTATCTTTTTTTTTTTAATGTTGACAGTGTAACTTTGCTAATTTTTTTTTTATTTATGACAGGTCTCTAATCTTTTGGTGCAACCCACGCTAACAGACGAACACAGCATGTTGCACTGTCCTGGAAAATTATTGCAAAAGAGTAAATGGTTTTCCAAAGTTATGAAATACACAAGTCTTGCTAAATAACTATGTTATTCTGTGACTAAACTACAGCTAATAGGCACAATTAACTGATTGTGATGGTCTTAACCTAGTCTGTTTTGCTGAAGTGTGTCCACTGTTGGATTTCAAAATCTGAAAAAGAACAAACAAATTAATAAATATGTCTTTGCCAATCATGTATTTATGTTACATAGAAATATAGAATGTGACGGCAGATAGGAACCATTCGGCCCATCTAGTCTGCCCAATTTTCAAAATACTTATCTTAAGTCTAGGATAGCCCTGTGCCTATCCCACGCATGCTTAAACTCCCTCACTTTGTTAACCTATACCACTTCAGCTGTTGTAGCACGATGTAGCATGACAGAAGAAATCAAATCTAAAACATATTTATAGATCTTATCAAATACTTTTTTTTGTGTCTCATTTGAACTATAGTTAAAGAGAAAAAGAATACCGAATATAAGCAGTAAAATAGATGTATTTTAATACAGTAATGGCTAATGTTGGCCCTGCATATGACTGGGGATTACAGTTCTATCAAGCTCAGCTAGACACATCGTGGCATTGTTCGAGTACCCAGCAAACATCTGAAGTCAATGTTGTAGACCAAACACAGGTTGTTAGACGGAGAGAAATTTTCTCCAGTAAAGTTACCTGAAACTCCTATCACTGTGCAGGGTCTGGCTGCACTGCGTAAGGGCTGACTACCTGATCAGAGACATTTATCCCAAGGTTGTGGTCCCTGTAGCTGCATTGCTGGTAGCTCTCCTGCTGGGTAAACATTTTTCCAACCCCACCCACTAAACTGTCAAAAAAAATTTCTTGTCTCATTCTGCATCTCCCCAACCCCATTTTGTTACAGAAATTCCATACTCATACCCACATTTCATATACACATAGATGCACTTCATACACATTCATATTCACACTAGACATGTGCACAGATACATTTTTGATCATTTGGTCGAGAGAAGGAAATATGTTTTTTCGGTTTGACCAACATTCGGTCACATGTCTATTCTTTTTTGACCAAAAGCCAGTCAAGATTTTAGTTAAACTAACTAATTTTGATCCATTAATAATCTCTAGTATAAGGAATTAAGACAGACAGGATAGGTGAAAAATAAAAGCAAAAAAAAAATGTAAATTAAAAAACAAATATATATATTATATATATATATATAAAAATTAATTAAAAATTAATTGTAAAAGAAGACTATTAGCTGGCTGGCTAATATCTATGCAAATTTGCTCAGTGTACATACTCACAGCCAGAATAAATTAAGAACTGGACATGAGGCAATGGGCAGAAGTGGCAGACTGACACAAGGGGTTTAATCAGAGTCAGAACAGCCTCAGTGTTTGGATGTGATGTGAGGTGAGCCTAGGGACAGCATTGGGCCAATGGCACTGGTAGGTGGTTGGGCAGTCACTTATCAAGTAAATAGAAAACGTTCTACTCTGAACCCTAGAAGGTGGCATGACTGCAATTGTTATACATCCAACCTGACATTTAGCCACAGGCATTTTTGTTTCCCAGTAAAAGCCTCTGTAAGAGCTGCCAAAGTAGGTTCTGAAAGAAATGCTTCAAGTTTTTCAGAGTCGCTACTCTGGGACAATGATGTGGTTCCACTGATTCTGGTAACAGTTGCTGCTCCACTCTGTCTGCCTCTGCTTTAGTACCACGATGACAGGAGGACCTCTGCTGCTCTGAGGGTGTGTTTGGACATGTTTATGCAAAATATCATCTGTAAAATCTCATCAAAATCTGTAAGAAGGGGGCGAGAAAGACGTGTTTGAGAGGAGCTCCGTAACATTGACAGAAAATAAGAAGATTAAGCTACTTGAACGGCTCCCACAGACACCAACATAATCACCCCCTCCCAGTCAACATTATGGGGCGAAAAAACTAAAAACTTCAAGTTCCCGGAGACCCGAAAACTGCCTGATATCAGGCTCTCATTTGACAGGCCCACCCCACAGGTCGTTCCCAAGATGGTGCCCACATTGCAGAGCGAGGATGAGTCCTCAGTGACATCGCAAGATGCAGAGCAACCCACAGGGAATACCCCAGCTAGTTACAACAGTGATTCCGACTCCGAGGAAGACTCGACGCCGGCAGACATTAAATACCTCTTGCTGGAAATGAGGCAGGTGTGGAAAGCGGACCTGCGGGCAACACAAGCTTAGCTGGGCACCCTAGGAAAAAGACTCACAGAAGTGGAGTCCAGAGATGGTGGACAGGAAAAACGGTTACAGACAGGTCAAGGGGATATTCAGGACCTCACCCAACAAGTCCAGAAGCTCACCAAGGCTGTGACGGTGTTGGAGTCAAGGCACAGGAGGAAGAATAACCGGATCAGAGGGGTACCGGAACGGATCTTAGGAGAGGATGTCCTGCCCTTCCTCCACCGAATGCTAACCCACATGGGAGCCAAATGAGGTGCTGCCCCGGAGATGGTGACATCAGCATTCTGGATTTGTAAAGCCGTATCTGCCCCAACGGAGGCGCCCAGAGACATCATCGCGTTTACCAAAGACATTGCGGCCAGGTCTGCCATCATGTCTCGCTTGAGAGAGCTTAAAAGTGTCAGCTTCAAGGGCTGTACAGTGGCTATTTATGGGGACCTCCCGTTCGCTGTGATGGCAGCAAAACGGCAATTAGGCCCAGTCGCTAGACAGCTGCGGGAGGTAGAGATCAAGTATAGGTGGGGAGCAGATGGTTCATTGGTGGTTCAGTTTATGTGCACCAGTTCTAGTTTAACTTGTCTCACACCTACCCATCAGTGTTTCATAGAGGCCAGAGGGATGACACCTTGGAAAAGACCGCACTAGCTTCTGAAGCAAACCACTAGAGGCTCCCTCACTAAAGCATATCCCCATACTGTGTATAAATATGTCGTAAAGCATGTTCTGACTAAAATATGACGTTGATATAACATAGATGTACCACTGATTGTACAACCTTACTACTGTCATACTATGATGCAGTTGTGTTTTGTGTGTGCAAACTCAATAAAATACAAATTGCAAAAAAAATAAATCTGTAAGAAAACATATATTTGCAAATCTAGCTTTGTGTTCCGCAGATGCTGTTTATTCACTTCGGAACAAAGAAATATCTGGACATTCTGTCGTTTCTTTGTGTCTCAGGGGCAAAAGTCAGCCATCTCTTTATGAATAAGTATCACTGTTAAATCTAAACTAGCTGAATCTGAATGAAACAGATTAACCCCTGGGATAGGATTTTACCAGAAAGGAATTTTGAACATTTCAGTCGAATAAAGTGGCACTTGGCAGGAGAACAGATTGCTGCAATCCTACACATGTTGACAATTATAATCACTGACAAAAGTTCACCTTGTTAACACCAGATGATATCTTTTTTTTTCTTTCTAAATAACTGTTTATTCACTGTTTTTAAAAGCTGGCAGAATGGCGAGTTGTTCTTTGTATCTTACGTTCTCTCTCAATCTTTGTGAACCTTTTCTTGTACATTTTCTTGGGTTTATTTGTTAAACAGTGAGTTGCAGTTTACTGAAATTTGAATGGCTGATTTGGAAAAATTCCCCATCCAGATTTTTGCATTCTATCAACAAAGGAGAGATAACTAAGATTAAAGGGACACTCTAAACCCTAAAACATCTTTGCTTTAATGAAGCAGTTTTGGTGCATAGATCCTGCCTCTGAAGTCTCACTGCTCAGTTCGCTACCATTAAGGAGTTAAATCACTTTTGCTTCTGTTTATGCAGCCCTAGACACACCTCCTCTGGCAGTGACTCACACAGTTTCCATAAAAATTATTATTTTTTTAAACCCCTTAAGGATGGCGGGCGTTCTATGCCATCCTTTTTGGGCGGTCCTAAACGTCTGCGGGCGGCATAAAACATCCCTGCCGTCCTTACTATTTACCGGGTCCCCGCCGTTCCCACGCCGGTGGTCACGATCCTGGGGTCTGCCTGGGAAAAAAATATATATACATTTATATTTAAATTCTACAAATATTTTATATAATATTTTTACATAATTAAGTCATTTTATTGATTACAATCTGAGGGACCTGCCCGACAACCCAGGCAGAAAGTCCAGAGAATTTGGCTCTCAAGCCCTAGATTTAGCCCTGTAACTTTCCAGGACACCATAAAACCTGTACATGGGGGGTACTGTTTTACTCGGGAGACTTCGCTGAACACAAATACTAGTGTTTAAAAACAGTAAAACATATCACAACGTTGATATTGTCAGTAAAAATGCAGTTTTTTGCATTTTTCACACACAAACTGTACAGGTGATACTCGAAAAAATTTGAATATTGTGCAAAAGTTAATTAATTTCAGTAATGCAACGTAAAAGGGGAAACTAATATATGAGATAGACGCATTACATGCAAAGCAAGATAGTTCAAGCCTGATTATGGCTTACAGCTCATAAAAAAAAACAAATCCACAATCTCAGTAAATGAGAATATTGTGAAAAGATGCAATATTCTAGGCTCAGTGTCCCACTCTAATCAGCTAAGTAAGCCATAACACCTGCAAAGGGTTTCTGAGCCTTTAAATGGTCTCGCAGTCTGGTTCAGTAGGAAGACTGCTGACCTGACCGTTGTGTAGAAAACCATCATTGACACCCTCCATAAGGAGGGAAAGCCTCAAAAGGTAATTTCGAAGGAAGTTGGATGTTCCCAAAGTGCTGTATCAAAGCACATTAATAGAAAGTTATGTGGAAGGGAAAAGTGTGGAAGAAAAAGGTGCACGAGCAGCAAGCCAATATCCTGCTCACATTTTATTTTTTATGCGTTAAACAAGAGGGGGGAGTGGGTAAGCGAGGGCTCGGCGGGTGTATCTTGTGGGTGGGATGTTAAGAGAGGGTTACATGAGCCCTTTGTTAGGCCGAGCTGTCACGTTGCATTAGCAGTGGTTTGCACCTGAATTACCTTTAGGTTCGAAGGGGGGTGGTGTAATGGTCAGCTGGCAGTCAGGTAGGTCTGGACCTAGGCCTTTGCCTGCATGTCGGTGGCTGTGATCTGGTGTGAAGAACATAACCCCGATTAAAATCAAAAGTCTTAACTTTCGAACAGTATGTGTGAAATTATGGAATCAGTATATGGTGGGAGAGTGTCCCGGAAAACTTTATGATGAGCATCGGCTGCGTCTCGTCTGAAGGAGCTTGTGGGTCCCACTGATGGCACCGCTGGATTAAGTGAGTTCGGGGGAAGATCTAACAGGCCCAGTGCCCTCATGGCTTTGTTTGCCGATGTTTGTTTTCCAGCGTGGCAAATCGCAGTTAGTGAATTGCCACCTGAAGCTCTGTTATTTGGCGTGTGTGGTTGCTGGGGCGGTACCCTCCACCGCCCCAAGCCGGCCTGTCAAGCTCCTTAGGTCGTCCCAGATCGTGGCAACGTCGGGCAAGATTTTCTTGTGGTGATTCGCCATGAGCTCACCTATGACCTACTTAGTCACTGGTGTGGGGGTTGTCCGGGTGGCTGGGTCTGGGTCTGTGCCCGGGCCGGTGGTGGCAGCGTTGGGGCCGGTGATATTTCCCCCACAGCCTCATCTGATGTCCCGTTGTAAAAGTCCGAGCAGGGATGCCATCTTGGAACAAGAGGCGTCGTGGGCCTGCCGCCAGAGCTCCCCTATATTCATGCCCAGCCGGGCTTATCCGACTTTTGTTTCTTGGTTTTCCTCCACATGGGTCCCGGTGAGTCTTGGGGTCTCCCTGTGGCGAGTCAGTAGTTTTCTGCTATAACGGTCAGGAACTCAGCGGCCACGCGACTGTCCGCTTCCACAGTTAAGCTCCGCTCCCACGTTTTACTATTTTTAAACACTTATATTTGTGTTCAGCGAAGTCTCCCGAGAATAAACAGTACCCCCCATGTACAAGTTTTATGGTGTTTTCAAAGGTTACTGAGTCAACTAGAGACTCTAGAAAATGGAGGATTAAACAAAGAGCTAGATATAGTGGATTTTTAGGTTTCATTCCGATATATGGTTCTTTCTGGGCATGTATACGTACCCCAATTTGATATATCCTCTCTATCTATACATACATGTTCTGGTATTGAACACTCTGTATACTACTCACACTTTTAATTAAGTAATTAATATATATTTGTGACAAATTTCCTGAACCCCTGCTCTGATCTGGGTGATTTTTGGATATTTTGTTCACCCAGATCAGGGCTACCAGGGGATGTATCCGTTTATGGGGATATGTTGTGTTCTGGGGTACTTATGGGACTTTGTAAAATATGTGTTTTTTCTGCCTAGAGATGATTGGGTTAATACAGTATCTGGCTCAATTATCTCACAGGCAGAGGGGATTGTATGTTTGTTATGGGAGTGTTGTACATTTAATTACTGTTCTGATTGGTTTGTAAGCTTTGTGTCCCAGTCCCCAACAAGGTCCATGTGGGCATACACCTTGCTTGGGGACTTGCATGAAAGGCCAGCTGTGGCTTCCATTAAATGAGATTTGTTTACCCCTTCATGAAGTCTTGGCTCATGTTTGGGGGATTGGAGAACTACATTCACTCTGGGGATTGCTATATCACAATACTCCCCTGAGTATACTCACTAGCTCTTATAAGAGCTGTTCCTGCTACGCTCTCTGGACTAGGAGAGGTCTACCAACTGGAAGCTGTATCCTGGTCTTGAGTCCAGGGTGGGTGGAGGACGGCAAGACCCCAACCAAGCTGCGGTGGTTTGTGGGGTTTACGGTGGTTATGGTGTTCCAGTGCAGTGCTTATGGTACTCGCAAGTACTAGGAAGCAGCGATTGACGGATGTACCCGGTCGGGGTAACAGACGGTCTGTCACAATATTCTTTTTGGATATTTTTGTTCATTTTTATTTGTATTTTATTTTACTTTTTATTTTATTTGTTATTCATAGTGCTCCATCTACCAGATAATAACTATTATTATGTATACATCATGAAACAAATCATTAATAGATACTAAAAGTTAAAAAGATACATCTATATCTATCTCTTTCATTCATTACCTACGGTTTATTTATTTACTATATTTAGATATAAGATTCCCTTTAATTCTTTCAAATATAGGCAGCCTTTGTTATATACACTGCTCAAAAAAATAAAGGGAACACTTAAACAACACAATGTAACAGCAAGTCAATCACACTTCTGTGAAATCAAACTGTCCACTTAGGAAGCAACACTGAGTGACAATCAATTTCACATGTTGTTGTGCAAATGGAATAGACAACAGGTGGAAATTATAGGCAATTAGCAAGACACCCCCAATAAAGGAGTGGTTCTGCAGGTGGTGACCAGAGACCACTTCTCAGTTCCTATGCTTCCTGGCTGATGTTTTGGTCACTTTTGAATGCTGGCGGTGCTTTCACTCTAGTGGTAGCATGAGACGGAGTCTACAACCCACACAAGTAGCTCAGGTAGTGCAGCTCATCCAGGATGGCACATCAATGCGAGCTGTGGCAAGAAGGTTTGCTGTGTCTGTCAGCGTAGTGTCCAGAGAATGGAGGCGCTACCAGGAGAAAGGCCAGTACATCAGGAGACGTGGAGGAGGCCGTAGGAGGGCAACAGCCCAGCAGCAGGACCGCTTCCTCTGCCTTTGTGCAAGGAGGAACAGGAGGAGCACTGCCAGAGCCCTGCAAAATGACCTCCAGCAGGCCACAAATGTGCATATGTCTGCTCAAACGGTCATAAACAGACTCCATGAGGGTGGTATGAGGGCCCGACGTCCACAGGTGGGGGTTGTGCTTACAGCCCAACACCGTGCAGGACGTTTGGAATTTGCCATAGAACACCAAGATTGGCAAATTCGCCACTGGCTCCCTGTGCTCTTCACAGATGAAAGCAGGTTCACACTGAGCACATGTGACAGATGTGACAGAGTCTGGAGACGCCATGGAGAACGTTCTGCTGCCTGCAACATCCTCCAGCATGACCGGTTTGGCAGTGGGTCAGTAATGGTGTGGGGTGGCATTTCTTTAGGGGGCCGCACAGCCCTCCATGTGCTCGCCAGAGGTAGCCTGACTGCCATTAGGTACCGAGATGAGATCCTCAGACCCCTTGTGAGACCATATGCTGGTGCGGTTGGCACTGGGTTCCTCCTAATGCAAGACAATGCTAGACCTCATGTGGCTGGAGTGTGTCAGCAGTTCCTGCAAGACGAAGGCATTGATGTTATGGACTGGCCTGTCCGTTCCCCAGACCTGAATCCAATTGAGCACATCTGGGACATCATGTCTCGATCCATCCACCAACGTCACGTTGCACCACAGACTGTCCACGAGTTGGCAGATGCTTTAGTCCAGGTCTGGGAGTAGATCACTCAGGAAACTATCCACCACCTCACTAGGAGCATGCACAGGCGTTGTAGGGAGGTCATACAGGCACATGGGGGCAACACACACTTCTGAGCCACATTTTGACTTGTTTTAAGGACATTACATCAAAGTTGGATCAGCCTGTAATGTGTTTTTCCACTTTAATTTTGAGTGTGACTCCAAATCCAGACCTCCATGGGTTGAAAAATTTGATTTCCATTTTTAAGTTTTTGTGTGATTTTGTTGTCAGCACATTCAACTATGTAAAGAACAAAGTATTTCAGAATAATATTTTCATTCTTTCAGATCTAGGATGTGTTATTTTTGTGTTCCCTTTATTTTTTTGAGCAGTGTATATTTTCCTAAAAAAAGTTTGTAAATAATCTCCAATTTTTGGAATACACTTCTTTTTACTTGTATTATATTCATTTCGTTAAAAGCATATGGAATAAAAAAAACATCAAACAAATATGGAGCCAGTATCTTTAGACAGCTTTACAAGGCTCCCAGAATAAGAAAGATAAAGAATAAACACTCTTTTATTATTAGGCAATTTCGAATGCACATAAAAGAAGCCCTATTCATGAGGTGTTCAACAGTGTCACCATGAGGAAGTGAGCGCAGAGCTCATGAAACCTGTTGGAGCAAGAACACAGCGAACACCAACAGCATCACGTCCTTGGACAATCCAGGGAGATCTGCATCCATCAACGGGCATGGCCTGCCTTGCAAATAGGAAGCCGCGGGTCGGGCCCATATGATTGACCAGGAACCAAGACAGTTCTGGATGGATGCACCACCTACTCACACCCTGGGTATATATCATGGTGGCACAGGACTTTCCTAGGACACTGGTGTTCAGGAGGGTGTGACGAGGAAGGGGAGGGAAGAACCCCTAATATTAAAAAAAAAAAAGGAAGAAAAAGGAAAAAGGAAAAAAAAAAGGAGAAGGGGGAAGAGTAAAAAGGGGGGAAAGAGGAGAAAGAAATATGGGGAATGGGGGGGAGAGAGAAGAAGAGATACAGGCAAATAGGGGTGGAAGAGAGAAAAAGTAAGAAGATTTCACAACAAAAGAAAGAGGGTAAGGGGGGGGAAGGAAAAAAAGGGAAAAAGAAAAAAAAGAAACAGGGGATTGGGGACAGAGGCACGGAAGGGGGTGAACCACCACAAGGTTGTCACGGTGTTTGTGACCAGTGTGCTAGCCATAGTTACGGGGGCAGATGGTTGGAGAGGTAAATGCCTACTAGCAAACTGTGGGTACTGTATTCAGTCACCCCCCACCTGGCAGCATACAACCCGGACAGGTACCATGAGCCACAAAACACACTGGCCCCACGACAGGTTGGCTGGGGCTGCTCACAGATCACACAGGGGCACGCCGGTCGCCATGGAAATGACACCAACACATAGGCACAGGGCGGTACTAGAACCAGGGATCGGGGGCCCACACCCCCTGAGAAGGGTCACAAAGCCGTGGTCACAAAGCCGAGGTAAAATGTCAACCTCGGGCACCTGCAGGTACACCGATACATCCTGGCTGGGAGCGAAGTCCCCCTAGGCAGACTCTAACACACTACCAGGCAACCTTTATACCATTGTGGCTAGATACGGTCTGTCAAGCAATATATCCAAGCCACTACGACGGCACTGACACATGGTATAGGGCGGGAGGCCAGGATCCCATTATGGTGACACCCAACAAGCGAGGGCGTAGACATGCCATACACTGGGCAAAAAGGACCAGTCAGCCCCCACTTATGCGGCCCACCGGCCACCTAACCACGTAATCCAGTTGTAGGAGAGAACGTTCCTGGTGCATGCACAGGGCCTTACCAGACACCCCAGGGACGTGGTCCATGCAGGGTAACACTATGAGCACATATGGACGCACACAGGCAAGTACGTTGGGTCTAACTCTCCCTTTGAGGTGGGATCTAGGTACCCTAATACGGAATACCCTAGACATTCTATGCGCTGCAGGAGTGGACGCCACGTTCCCGGGAGAGCGTGGGGCACCCCTTCCAGCTACTCGGGGCACAACGAGCACATCAGGGGAACTCAAGGGGACACCCAGTGCCCACGGAGGAGGATTCTCTCCCTCCCCCCTTTTTTTTACGCGACACCAACACGTATTACACACACCAGACATCACTGGGAGGACACCCCTCACTCACCACCACTGGGGAAAATGTGCCACTATGCCTTGGAATCAGGTGGGATTGCCAAAAGTCGCAGCGGGAATTTCGACGATACCCTTAGGCCATAACATAACTCTCTCATTCCCAGACCGTTACACTGTAGTATAATATATGTTTATGTTACTGTTCTATAAGGTTACGATTTCAAGGGAGACTTAGTTGCAATTATACCTTATGTTTTTGTTTTTTTCTGGGAGCCCCCACTCGAGGTACACTACACGCTCCACAGGCACCTACAAGTTCACATGCCATACCCTGGCGGGGCAAGGTTCAGGAGGGCCTCATGCCACTCTTGCCCCTCTATCTCACCGGGACAACACGATATCTTGCACATTCTAGCAACAGGGTATGATACAGTGTGGTCACCCCACACAGTACAGGACCCAACTATCGCATCCTCCAAGGATATTTGGAGAATGGATCTAGGGACCACACCCCAACTTGGACTGGCGAATAGTAAGTCCAGTCAACCACCTTTTTGGTTTTTGTTCTTTTTTCCCTCCTATTCCCACTCCAATCCTTACCTTATGCCCACTCCCTCCCACACAACAAGTCTACAAAGAGACAGCAGACCTACATGGAGATCCTCTGGACCTGACAGATGGAATGGCGGATTCCCAGACTTTAGTAGGCAGTACCAGGCAACAGATATGTCATTGAGATTGACGTCTTTAAATGTTAAAGGGCTAAATACCCCTAAGTAGAGGAGGCTGTTGTTTAGAGAGGTTAAGAGACTGGGTTCAGCTATAGCATTCCTGCAAGAAACGCACATTCCCAAACGCACAGCGCTCCACCTAAGAGACCGCACCTATCCCACATCATATGAAGCTAGATCCCTCCGTAAGAGTAAGGGAGTAGCCATTCTTATACACAAGACATGCCCACTACAGATACAATCCTCAGTACAGGATGAGGACGGAAGATATATTATTCTGTCAGGCACCCTGTACTCCTACCCAATACACCAGATAAATGTGTATGCGCCTAATATGCCCGTAGCCACCTTCTGGAAAGACCTGACCATGAGAATAAGGACCTTACCTCATGGGATGGTGGGAGGTGACTTCAATGCCGTACCGTGTCCTGCTGCGGACAGGAGCTCCAGGGGGGGTCAGCTGCGATCACAGGGCAGAGGGAGCCAGGATAAATTGCTCTACGAATTCATCAAGGACACAGCCTTGGTGGACATTTGGCGGGCACAACATCCTGGGGATAGAGACTTTACATACTACTCTGCCCCCCATGGGACTTACTCTAGGATAGACTGCTTTCTATTGAACAGCGTGAGCACGGCAAGGGCAATGGACTCCAAGATAGGATCTATCACGTGGTCGGACCACGCGGACATCTCCCTAACCTTGGGGAACCTCTGTATTGCAGCCCCATGGAACTGGAGACTAAGCTCCGGCTTACTTCATGACAAAAACACCCAGGCAGAAATAAGAAAAGATATCAGGGAGTATTTTCTCACGAATTAAACAGATGAACTATCCCTGAGCACTATCTGGGCGGCCCACAAGGCCGTGATCAGAGGCACATGCATCAAGCTAGCCACTAAGAAAAAAGCGCAAAAGATGAAAACACTTAACGCCTAGAAACACTGAGAAAAACTGAACAGCAACATAAGACCGCACCTACACCACGGCTACTGGAACAACTGCGAGAAGCACGGAGAGCTATCTCCGAACTATTGTTGGACGACACCGTAAAGGCGATGGCGTGGACTAAACAGTTCTACTATGAAAAATCCAATAAAATGGATACCATGCTAAGTAGAACCCTCCGCCCCAGGCAGGCGCGAACTACCATAAACGCGATCAAGCATACAGATGGCTCCATTAAAACTGACCCGACTGACATCGGAGAAATTTTCACAAACTACTACCAAAAGCTGTACAACCATACACCCAGAGACTCAACCGCACGGGACACAGCGGTGCAAAACATGCACGCCTTCTTGGAAGACCTGCGCCTACCACGACTCCCCTTGGATGCGGCAACCCGGCTGGACGAACCTATAACGATCGAAGAAGTAGACAAAGCAATAGCGGGCCTGAAGGGGCATAAAGCCCCAGGCCCAGATGGTTTCGACGGGTCGTATTAGAAAATGTTCAGAGAAGACCTCTCGCCACGACTGGAACAACTTTTTAACCACTTAATGGACGGTGGGTCATCAGGGGAGGAGATGTCTAAGGCCAACATAATCCTTCTTCACAAAACAGGCAGGGACCCCCTCTCCCCTGATAGCTATAGACCTATATCATTGATCAACCAAGACATTAAGATCCTGGTGAAAATTCTGGAAGACAGACTCAACCCCCAGATGAAGAAACTGGTGCACCCAGATCAGGTGGGGTTCATCGCCGATAGACAACTCTTCGAAAACACCAGACGGAACATCGACCTCATCTGGAGGCAAAACGCCATTAATAAACCAACTATTCTCGTCTCCATAGATGCCGAAAAATCTTTTGATAGGGTCGAGTGGCCCTATCTGTTCAGCCTCCTGGACTACCTTGGCTTCCCCACACGATATACAGCCTCCTTCAAAGCAATGTACAACCAAGCCTCCGCCCAAGTAGCGATAGCTGGAACACGACCACAACCTTTTAAACTAGGGAATGGGACAAGACAGGGTTGCCCTCTATCCCCCCTCCTGTTTGTGCTGACTCTCGAACCTCTCCTGCAAGCACTACGCCATCATCCCCGCATAAAGGGGATAACGATTCGAGGTCAGGAGTTCCTTGTCTCCGCTTATGCGGATGATGTTTTATTGACACTTACAGAAGCCACAGAGTCCATGGCAGCGCTACAAGAAACCCTATTACAATTCGGGGCCTTCTCTGGATACAAGGCCAACTTAGACAAATCTAGCGCCCTACCGGTGGGCATGTCTGCGGGGGATGCGGCGGCATTGGGAGCCACATATAACATACCCATAGCCAAAGACCACCTGAAATACCTAGGGATAAACTTACCAAACGACCCAACCAAACTATACCAATTGAATTACATCCCTCTCATACGCACCCTGACATGGGATATAGAAAAATGGCAGGATAGTCCCATATCGTGGGTGGGGCGCATACACGCAGTTAAAATGAATGTTCTTCCCCGAATCTTATTCCTATTCCAGGCACTGCCAATCAAAATACTTAAATCCGATCTAGCCACCTTACAAACGACTATTGGTACCTTCATCTGGCAGAACTGACGCCACAGAATCTCCAGGAGTATATTATATAGACATAAGCAGCAAGGGGTTAGGCCTACTGAATTTATATTACTACTACCTTGCGGCACAACTGGCCCAGGTAACCATGTGGCACGCACCAGTGGATGAGAGAAGATGGACTGACCTGGAAGCTCTACTAACGGGGTCAGACCTCCTGCAGTTTCATATCTGGGTTCCCAGGGCGGATAGACCAATCCTTAGGAAGGCCTGCCCAGCTATCTTAAACTCACTAAGAATTTGGGACCTTTCCGCAGCAAAATATACCCTGGCCTCCTCCCCATCTCCACTAACTCCCATACTGAGAAACAGGGCTTTCCCCCCCGGGTTTGGCGAGTTTACAAACATAGAAAAGGGAGTTTACAAACATAGAAAAAGTGGGAATACAAAGGATCTGCCATATGTTTCCACAGGGGCAACTGGTCAAGTTCGAGCATCTGACACAAATAGCGCACCTTACCCCTTCAACTTTTTCAGGTTCATGCAAATTAGAGATTATGTCCAACAACCCCAAGTGCTACAGAGTGCCAAGAGCACCCTGACCTTTTTCAAGAGGATGTGCCTTAATGAAACGGCACAATGAGGCTTAATATCTGCTATCTATATGCATATATGCTCGGAAACACGGGAATGGGGACCTCTAGCTTACGCAGAAAAAGAGCTAGGGGAGGTTCTAGAGGGAATAGAATGGAGAGAAATCTGGGAAGCTAATACCTCACTCTCAATATGCGTAACCCTCCAAGAACAGGCATATAAAACAATGTTTAGGTGGTACACCACACCCGTAAAATTATACAACATGAAGCAAGCAACATCTGATGTTTGTTGGAGGGGTTGTGGGTTCAAAGGAACATATATTCACATGTGGTGGGAGTGCCCCCAAGCACAATCCTTTTGGGCCCAAGTATTCAACATGATCAAATGCATATTCCACAGAGCACCAAGCCTAAACCCATGGACATATTTACTCAATAGATTTGTAGAGAACTGGACGAGGAGGTAACAGAGGTTGATCCATAAGATCACCTTAGCCGCGAGGAGAGCAATAGCACAGACATGGCTACAAACCTCGCTCCCACCAATCCAGAGGGTCATAGCCAACATTAAAGAGGTTTACCTTATGGATGAATTGTCTGCTCGACTAAAAGGGACCATGGACAGTTTCGCCAAAATATGGAGCCCATGGCAGAATAGTGATTTCTCCGATGGAGAAACTATATAGGACCGGGGGAGACAAGGAAAAAAGAAAGGGGGAAAGAAGAAAAAAGTAAGGGAAAGAAAAAGGGAAAAGGAAAGGGACAGAGAGGAAAAGAACAGGGGAAAAGGAAAGGAAAGAAAGAGAAAGGAAAAAAAAAGAAAAGGAAAACACCCGCCAGAGGACTCCATACAATACCTGACATTACCGACTTGACGTACCACCCCACACCTCCCCCACCCTTTCCCCGCTCTTTTTTTTTTTCCAAACTCAAGCTAGACTAGGCAAAAAGTACACAGGCACCACCCACCATTGCCTGGTATAGGGATAAAAAACCAAAGCGGAACACCCTCCTCCAGAGGAAGACGTGCAAGGGGGGGAGTACCTTATATTGAATTCAACTAATCCACACTAAATTAAATTAGACTAGAAGGAGATATCAGTACATATGCTAAGATTAGTTTTCGAAAAATTTAATTATATAATTCCTTGACAAGAGACCATACGTGCCCAATGTTAATTACACATGGATGTGTTTGTATACTATGTCTACCAAAATACATTATTCTTTGTCTTCAGCGGTTTGTAATACGATGGGCTTCTGCGCAAGTCAACTGTTTTGCATGCCACTTATGTCAAGAAGGAAAAATAAAGAAATAAAAAAAATAAAAAAAACTTTAGACATATGCTTATTATGAGCTAGACATTTAAACTGTTTGTTTTTTGGGTTTTGTTTTTTATTTAGCTTTTAGAAGCATCAGATATGTATTTTTTCACAAGGATTTTTTAATTGCTTGTTTTTTATTCAGAATAAAGGATTTTTTTTTACTTTAAGCTATATGTTCCTCTGCGCTCTTTTCTGTTTCTGGGTAGCAATATTGAGTCAAATATAAGGCTTGAATTTCCTTTTTTTCACATTGCAATTTTTCAGATTGGTTATGTTGCCTTTGAGACGGTATGGTAGCCCAGAAATGAAAATGACCCCCATGATGGCATGCCGTTTGCAAAAGTAGACAACCCAAGGTATTGCAAGTGGGGTATGTCCAGTCTTTTTTTAGTAGCCACTTAGTCACAAACACTGGCCAAAATTAGTGTTCAATTTAGTTTTTTGCATTTTTCACACACAACAAATATGAATGCTAACTTTGGCCAGTGTAAATTAATTTTGAATTCACTTTAAATTCTCACTTTAATAAATAAACCCTTATAAGTACAGCCTTGTAACACAGAGTAACTGACAACCTTTGAAATTCTCAAAGGATAATTTTGAGAACCTAAACGATCATAAAGGCAAAGCAGAAGGGGAGGTGTTTCTTAATTTTGGAGGGCTGAGCTGTATATATATGTTAGCAGTGCTCAATCTCATGGCACAATCGAGCTGCAAAGCAGGAGGAAAGACACCAACTGTAGCCAGTGACACCATGTGGACTTTAACTCTCACACTGATATGGATATTGACCACGTTCAGTCACGCACAAGAGTCCTGTCCAGGTAAGGCTTTCCTTTGTGGGTACAAAGATTGTGACCAGAAAAACTCACAGAGGAAAGATTTTATTTTCTTCACTAAATAACTGGAGTTTGATTTAAAACATATATTAGAATTGCTTATTATGAGTGTAAAAATAATCTAAATGTTTTAAAAGGTGTGTATATAAATAGATCTGTTTGTAACATCTAAAGGGTTGAAGCATAAATTGTTGAGAATTAAAAGTAAATTCAAAATAAATGTCATATTTTAGACCAATGTAGCCAAAATTCAAGACATCAAATTTGGCTATTTAGGTTTAAAATTTAAAATTCTAATTGCATTTCCGACTTTTCACAGCACAGTGAATCATTGTTCAAATATTTGTTTGTTAGACACCCATCCACAAAATACATGTTGCATTGACCCAATGTCGACACCACTTCCATTCTCCTCAACAGCTGACACACTCAGAGAATGAGCTAAACTCAGCACTTCTGGACTTAGCTCAAGGCAAAGAGCTTCCAGATTTCCTGAAGCTGTAGTGGAATGGGGAGCAGTTCCTTGCAAACCCCAGTTAAGAATTCAAACCATTTTAAAAATACTTACAAATGGAGGCATTCCAGGCAATATAACCACTGCAGCAAGTTGTATCACATCAACTATTCATATATAAACAATATCAATAAAATCTAAAAAGGTGTGAGTGATTATGATTTTTTTTTTAGTTTTGCATGGCATTTTAACTGTGAATGTCATAATAGAGGTGGGGACAAGGGGGGAGGACATTATGTCCCCCCTATTATAATTTAGGGCCCCCACCCACCGCTCAGGGGTGGAAGCCGGGGGGGGGGACAATAGGTCCACCCCCCATTATTTTACATTAGGGCCCCCACCCGCCGCTCAGGGGTGGGGGCTGGGGTGGGGGGGCAATAGGTTTTTTTTTGTTTGTTTTTTTTAACAGTGGGCAGCCAGAGGCTGCTCACTGTTTAATAGACATGCCCCTACTCGCGGTATAGAGAGTAGGGGCATAATTTACTAATACTAAGTAATCTTTACTTAGTATTAGTAAATTTGGCTGAAAGACCAGTTTAGGTCTTTCAGCCTTTTAGTAGATAGCTCCCTAATACCGTGGGAATTAGGGAGTTATCTACTTATTCATTCCTGTCATTACATTGACTGGCCAAGTAACTTACATTTTATATGAATGTATGTTACTTGATTGTTGTAAGTGTTGCAAATGCTTACAGCTAAATCCTGGCTATGTTTGTATACTTTTTATTTAAAATTGTATACAATGTAACATTCTTCTTTCACTGAGTAAGTATATTAGTACTTAGGCAATACTGTGCTTCGGAACTTCGGAAATTTGGTAATTTCGGCACTTCGTCGGTACCCGAATGTCCGAATTGCCCGAAATTCGCCGAATTCATATTCTGACCAAAACGAATTGCACGTCTAATATTTGTGTTCAGCAAACTCTCCTGAGTAAAACAGTACCCCACATGTACAGGTTTTATTGTGTCTTCGAAAGTTACAGTGTTAAATATAGTGCTTGCAAATTAAATTCTATGGACTTTCTGCCTGGGTTGTCAGGCACGTTCCTTCAAATTTTCATTAATAAAATCACATAATGATGTTAAAAGATTACATAATATATACATAAAATTTCAATATATATATACATATGTATTTAAATTCTACATGTATACGTATGTAATCATTTATGTAACTATATATATATATATATATATATATATATATATATTTGCAATTATTTGTATTTATTTATCAATAGATAGATATATATATAAAATGTCATTGCAAGTGTATTTTGCTACCAATATATATATATATATATATTTTAATATCAGTTAGAATGAAATTACATATGTGTATATACAACTTATTTATTTTTAAAATTATTTTATTTATAATTGTAATTACATGTATATAGATATATAAAAAAATATATATTATATATAATATATATATATATATATATTATTGTGCAATAATGTATTTAAAAAAAAAAAAAAACCTTTTCACCAGCAGGGGCACAATCTGACAGTCCAGGCAGTCCTCCTGCAGACAGATCTGCAGGCAGCTATGTTATCGCTCCTTGAGAGTGATCACATGGCCCCCTGGGGCCTGATTTGCCATGGGGGGACTGCCTGGGCTGTCAGGCAGTCCTCCCGAAGCGGCTCTCCAGGGCTCAAAGCTGTTACGGCTGAAAATAAGTTTCCGTTACGGCTGAAAATAAGTTGTCTTCATTAGTGCACTCCTGGCACCATCAACACTACAGAGTGATGTAGTGGTTACGGTGCTTGGATTTTTCCTTTATTGGAAATGTCTGAACTAAATATCAGACTAAATACATTCATGTTGTAAGAATTCTTACACAAATAAAAGGTATTTATTTTAGCAGATCAGATGTTTACTCTTTCTACTTTTTTCTCCATACGCAGAAGTTAAAGTTATAGGTGTTGGAGAAGCAGACAAGTTGACTATTCTTAGAGGATGTCCTGGGATCCCGGGGACTCCTGGTCAAAAAGGAGAAACTGGGGAAAAAGGTGAGTGTGGACACACATGACTTGTGCTACCTCTAAAGTGTTTATAATAGCCTTGAACTTGTTAGAAGTTTAGTTATGAAAAATTTTACAGGGCTAAAGAGAGTACATACCACTTGCTGTTTGCATAATGTATTTTTTTAAATGTTATTCTTCTTCTGTTTAAACTGTTGTGATGCTCAGGTTATAGGCAACAGAGAGCATGGGCCATAACATTTAGCATTTTTTTAGATTTCCATTTTAAAGGAATACTATAGACCTGATACCCCAAGGTAATCTGTAAAATATCTTGTGCATAGTTTGACAGTGAGTTGCTGTGTTGGGTCGTCCTTCTGGTCGAATACAGCAGTTCCTACCAACTCGTTACCAGGAAGGATTAGAGAGTATTCATTAGCTGAGAGCAATCAGCTGATGCTCTCTGCCAATGAATGATGACCTAACTTGGTATGAGTTTGTAACCACTGTAGTTGTTATGGTGTTGAAATGTTCCTTTAAACCATTACACTTAATTATTTTATGAATAATCAAATTAAACAAAAAAATAATCAGCACATGTAATAAGAACTAAACGCAACAAGGGTTGGGTTGTATACATATTGTGCTTTAATCATGAATATATGTTGTGTTATACATATTGTGCTTTAATCATGAGTCTATGCATCATGTCAGGGATATGTGTTATTTTACAGGGCAAATGGGATCACCAGGAGTACCAGGAAAAATTGGGCCATCAGGACCAAAGGGTGAGTGAGAAAGTCAGAAAGCAACCAGGCATAATGTTAACGAGAGGTAAAGGTGTGTAAGAAATTAATCACATTAACTGCTTTCATGTAAATTCACACAAATTCCTTGCTTGTTTCTTCCATATCTAGGTTTCGCCTTAGGAATATACACACACTTGTTTTAGTTAAGGATAATTCATTACACACACACACACACAAAAAAAATTAAGGACAGAAGATGTGTGTGTGAAATTAAAAGAAATGATACAGGAATATTTTGCAATCAAAAAGTTCCATTTCAATTAAGTATTACAATTGATGAAATGATGGGGTGGATAGCAACCAGATGATAATTAATCATGGAAGCTGCAGGAATTGAAAAGGAGACTAGATGAATGATGGATAGCTTTAGGGAGCACCATCATGAGACATTTTTCCATGATTTTGTGAATCGAGTGGGAAGAAGGGGGTGATACTATGCTGAGAAGACTTACATTTTGAATTGTGACACTTTAATGAACAAGTTTCCCCTTTTGGATATGTCACACTGTTGTGTTTATACTGTGTATCCTTTTGAGTTCTTGTTTTAATAATCACTGCAGTTACCATTTTCTGTTTGTGTTTTTTTTTTACTCTATTTCTCTCTTACTTTTTTATATATAGGTGAAGTTGGTAATGATGGAGCAAAAGGAGTAAAAGGTGAAGATACCAGAAGCTCGACATTTTCCTCCTCCTAATATTAATCCTCCTCTCTCGCTCTCCCTTCAGATTGGTGGTACCCATATCAGCCCATCCTTACAAGCACGTTGTCTTGGTGTTACTTTTGATTCTGGCCTCACCTTTGTGCCTCACATCCAGTCTGATGTCAAATCATGCCAATTCCACCTCAAAAACATCGCCCACATCCGCCTTTTTCTTACACAAGATGCTACTAAAAAGCTTGTCCATGCTCTAATAATCTCTCGCATGGACTAATGTAACTCTCTCCTAATAGGTCTTTCCAATAGCCGTATTGCCCCGCTACAGTCTGTAATGAATGCTGCCGCCAGACTGATTTTCCTCTCTAGTCAGTCCTTACATTGGCTTCCTGTATACTATAGGAGCCAATTCAAAGTGCTAACCCATACCTATAAAGCACTGAATAATCTTAGCCCCTCTTATATCTCCTCACAGATCCATAAGTATGCCCCTTCTCGGTCCCTCCGCTCTGCCCGTGACCTTCTTCTGTATGCTGCTCGTACCCGTACGGCCAACTCACGCTTGCAGTACTTTTCGCGGGCGGCTCCCGTCCTATGGAATAGTCTGCCTACCGCCATCAGACTCTCCCCTAGTCTTCAATCAAGTGCCTTAAAACTAATTTCTTTAGGAAAGCCTATGGCCTCCCAGACTAACCTCTACCTCATATACCTGTCTCTTGCTCTCTCCTAAAGGGCAGTACTCTACTCTCTCCTCCAGCTCTGCTCCACTCCCACCTAATTTGACTTCTGTTCCCTGTCCTAATGTGTTTTATACCCCACCTCCTATAGACTGTAAGCTAGTTTGAGCAGGGCCCTCTTCAACCCTTCGTTTCTGTAAGCTTTCTTGTAATTGTCCTATTTATAGTCAAATCCCCCCTCTAATAATATTGTAAAGCGCTATGGAATCTGTTGGCGCTATATAAATCACAATAATAATAATAACAATATTTTAATATTTTCATTATTTTTTGAATATAAAGATGCATGGTCTGTGTAAAGCATTCAAAACTGATCAGCTCCAGCCTGGAGTGTTATTCACTAAACCTTCAATTGTAGATAACTGAAAAAGTAAAAATAGCAATAGCTGGACAAATAGCAAAGTTGAATTATTTTCATGGTTTGGTGAATAAGTCCAAAAATAAACATGGTAATCTTTAGGGAGGTTTCATAATGACTTCAAAGAGAGTTTATATTTCTGACACTTTTAAAATGAGTTTAATAACCCATGAAATGTTTGAACATGTTAGTAAACAAAAATATACAAAATAAATATTCAAATGCATTCTAGAACTTACAAAAGGCATTATGTTTCAACCAGCAGGTGAGAAAGGAGAACCTGGCAGATCTGAATCCTTAAACAGTAAGTCAATACCTGACTGTATGATCTATTACAGATATAAAATGCCATATCATAGTGTACCAGGGAAGCATAACTCCTATAAACTTCTATAAGTTTGATGTGGACTTTGACTTTGGGTAAAAATAAAAGGGTTAATCCAATAAACACTAAATTGTAGTAAATTAAAAACCTAATTGCAAAACGTAGTAAAAAAAAAAATAGCTTATTTATAAAAATTCAGAACAGGGGCGTAATTGTTGTGGCAGCAGCTTCCTTCAAATTTGAATCCTGAGACTCTCTGCACCAATAAACTCACCAGGTCACCACTATGAGTAGATTTTGTGAATGCATGAGTTACTAACTGTCTTGAAACATTTATTCACGTACATTCACTTTAATTCTGGCCTTGATTTTTTTTGCCTCTCAGCTGCCAGGAACTGTAAGGAGCTGCAAGATCAGGGAGAAGCAATAAGTGATTGGTACACAATATATCCAGATGGGGAGCAGCCAATGAAGGTGCTGTGTGACATGCACACTGATGGAGGAGGCTGGATAGTAAGTCATCAGCGGTGACATACCCAGGGTATGGCGGGTGTGGGATGGGCCCAGGGCCGGTGCAAGGATTTTTGCCGCCCTAGGCAAAAGTAAAGTTTGCCGCAGCCACCCCCCCATGTGACATCACAATGCTCCACCCATATGATCTGCCATGTTAACTAACGCCAGTGCTGCAGTGCCGCCGTGTTTACATTATAAGGCATTCAGGGACAGGCTATAGACACCAGAACAACTACATTAAGCTGCAGTGGTTCTGGGGACTATAGTGTTTCTTTAATTTGAGGTAAATTAGAGATTAGTGCCACGAATAATATACTAGATTGCCTACTTACAACGAGATGAGGATGATGATGGGCTCTAGCTGCAGACTGGCTCCACTGGTCTGGTGTAGAACAGGCTCTCTGAAGGCTGTTTGTAACTGTGGTCACAAAAATCAATGTTCTGGGAGAACGGTAAGCAGCTCCATTTTTGGGGGGCCCTTTACACAGCTCAAGGTCTGGGTCCCAGGGTCCACCTTCATGTTCCACCAATGAGTTTGTTCACAGGGGGTGGAGTGTGTAGGGGATGTCCTGATATGTGTGTAAGGAATGCATTGTGTGAATCTGAGTTTGTATGTGTAAGGGCTGCAAGGTGTGTTTCTGTGTATGTACAGGATGCAGTGTGTGCGTGTGTAAGGGGTGCATTGAGTGTGTGTAAGGAATGCATTGTGTGTTTGTGTGTGTGCAGGGCCGGACTGGGAAGAAAATTCGGCCCAGGCATTTTTTAATTACAGCGGCCCACTAAAAAGGGGGCGGGGCCAGATAGGGTGTGTTTTGTCATCACCAATGACAAGCACGCCCCATCACATAGTGAGCATGTTGGTTCAATGCTCTTCCAGGGTAGACCATGCACAGAGCTCTGCTGAAGAGCTCTGGCATGAGAAAAATACCCTGTATTTGTTCTGCACAGCGCAAGCAAATTTAATAACATGCTTGCACTGTGTTTGCTTGAAATTTGTCTCTGGTGTCTCCATAGTTGGGATACCAGGAGACAAAAATGCCAGGAAAGCATATTGCGCAGTATGTGTGAGGGTGCTCTGTGTGTGTGTGTAAGGGGTGTAGTGTGTGTGTGAGTGATGGGTGCTGCGTTTGCGTGAGGGTGCTATGTGGGTAAGGGTGCTGTGTGTGTGATGGGTGCAGTGTGTGTGTGCTGTGTGTGAGTGGGTGCTGTGTTTGCATGGGGGTGCTATGTGCATGTGAGGAAGCTGTGTGTGAGGGTGCAGTGTATGCATGTGAGGAAGCTGTGAGTGTCAGGGGTGCAGTGTGTGTAAGTGAGGGTGTGTGATGTGCGTGTCAGGGGTGCAGTGTGTGTGTGAGGGTGCTGTGAGTGTCAGGGGTGCAGTGTGTGTGCTGTGCATGTCAGGGGTGCAATGTGTGTGTGTGAGGGTGCTGTGAGTGTTAGGGGTGCATTTTGTGTGTGCTGTGAGTGTCAGACGTGTAGTGTGTGAGTGAGGATGCTGTGAGTGTCAGGGGTGCAGTGCGTGTCAGGGGTGCAGTGTGTGTGTGTGTGAGGGTGCTGTGAGTGTCAAGGGTGCAGTGTGTGTGCTGTGTGTGTCAGGGGTGCAGTGTGTGTGTGTGAGGGTGCTGTGAGTGTCAGGGGTGCTGTGTGTGTGTGAGGGTGCGGTGAGTGTTAGAGGTGCATTTTGTTTGTGCTGTGTCAGACGCGCAGTGTGTGTGAGGGTGCTGAGAGTGTCAGGGGTGCAGTGTGTGTGCTGTGTGTGTCAAGGGTGCACTGTGTGAGGGTGCTCTGAGTGTTAGGGGTGCATTTTGTTTGTGCTGTGTCAGATGTGCAGTGTGTGTGTGAGGGTGCTGTGCGTGTCAGGGGTGCAGTGTGTGTGTGTGTGTGTGTGTGTGTGAGGTTGCTGTGAGTGTCAGACGTGCAGTGTGTGTGCTGTGAGGGTCAGACGTGCAGTGTGTGTGCGAGGGTGCTGTGCGTGTCAGGGGTGCAGTGTGCGAGGGTGCTGTGCGTGTCAGAGGTGCAGTGTGTGTGAGTGTAAGGGGTGCAGTGTGTGTGAGTGTCAGGGGTGCAGTGTGTGTGTGTGAGTGTCAGGGGGTGCAGTGTGTGAGTGTCAGGGGTGCAGTGTGTGTGTGTGTGAGTGTCAGGGGTGCAGTGTGTGTGTGTGAGTGTCAGGGGGTGCAGTGTGTGTGAGTGTCAGGGGTGCAGTGTGTGTGAGTGTCAGGGGTGCAGTGTGTGTGAGTGTCAGGGGTGCAGTGTGTGTGTGTGTGTGTCAGGGGTGTGTGTGTGAGTGTCAGGGGTGCAGTGTGTGTGTGTGAGTGTCAGGGGTGCAGTGTGTGTGTGTGAGTGAGGGGTGCTGGGAGTGTCAGGGGTGCAGTGTGTGTGTGTGAGTGAGGGTGCTGGGAGTGCTGGGAGTGTCAGGGGGTGCAGTGTGTGTGTGTGAGTGAGGGTGCTGGGAGTGTCAGGGGTGCAGTGTGTGTGTGTGTGAGTGAGGGTGCTGGGAGTGCTGGGAGTGTCAGGGGTGCAGTGTGTGTGTGTGTGAGTGAGGGTGCTGGGAGTGTCAGGGGTGCAGTGTGTGTGTGTGAGTGAGGGTGTTGGGAGTGTTATGTGCCCTGCTGTGCCCTGATCTCTGATCTCCCCACCGGCCCGCTGTAGACTACTGCAGGGCCGGCGTTCAGATAGCGACGGCCCTGCATAGACCGGCAGGGGAGATCCTGTGATCTCCCTGCCGGCCTCGGCCCCACGGCCACCGCGGCCCACCGGGCATTTGCCCGGTGTGCCCGATGGCCAGTCTGGGCCTGTGTGTGTGTAAGGGATGCATTGTTTGTGTGTGTGTGTCTGTGTGTGTAATGCATTGTGTGTTTTTCTGTGTGCAAGGGGTGCATTGCATGTGTGTGTGATGGATGTCAATCTCTCCCCCCTCCCTTATCACTCTCTTCTCCCCTCCCCCTTCCCACTCTCATTGCCCCTCCCTCCCTCCCCTGTCACTCTCACCCCGTCAATTTCTTCTCCCCCCACCAATTTCTTCTTCTCCCCTCTGTCAATTTCTTCTTCTCCCCCTTCCCCTCCCAATTTCTTCTTTCCCCCTCCCTGACAATTTCTTCCCCCCCCTCCCCCTCCCAATTTCTTCTTTCCCCCACTCTGACAATTTCTTCTCCCCTCCCCTCTGATTTATTCTCTCCCCCACTCCTGACAGTTCCTTCTCCCAATTTCTTCTCTCCCACCTCCCAATTTCTTCTTTTCCCCTGACAATTTCTTTACCTTCCCCTCTCCCAATTTCTTCTTCTCCCCCTCCTGCCAATTTCTTCTTCCCCCCCCTCCTGACAATTCCTTCTTCTCCCCCCCTCCCCTCCCAATTTCTTCTTTTCCCCCCCTCCTGACAGATTTCTTCTCCCCTCCTCCCAATTTCTTCTCCCCCCTCCTCCCAATTCCCTCCCCCCTCCTCTAATTCCCTCCCCCTCCCCTCCCCAATTTCTTCTTTTCCCCCCTCCTGACAGAGATTTCTTTCTCCCCCTCCCAGTTTTCTTCTCTCCCCACTCCTGACAATTCCCTTCTCCCCCCCCTCCCCTCCCAATTTCTTCTCCCCACTCACACAACAGATTCCTTCTCCCCCCTTCCTCCCTCCTGACAATTCCTTCTCCCCCTCCAGGTTTCATACCTCCTGACGAGATTCCTTCTCCCCTCCTTCCCTCCCCTCCTGATGACAGATTTCATGCCTCCCCCACCCGAATTTCTTCTCCCCCCACTCTGACAATTCCTTCTCACCTCCTTCCCTCCCTCCCCCCTCCCAATTTCTTCTCCCACGTATTCCTTCTCCCCCCTTCCCTCCCCTCCCAATTTGTTCTCCCCTACACTCTCTGTGGCGTGGCCGGGCCAGTATAGTGGGCGGACTAACAGGAAGTGCACACACTGTGTGCACTTCCTGTTAGTCCGGCCGGGTACAGGAGACAGATGCTCTCTGTACCCGCCGACTATACTGGGCTCGGCCAAGCTACATAGAGGGAGTGACAGGAGGGAGCACTGAGCGCTTCCCTCCTGTCAGCCTCTCCTCAGGCTGCGCCCGGGCAGTCCGCCCTCATGGACGCACCGCCCGGGCAAAGCTGCAGCCGCCTGAGGCTCTTTACAGAGCGCTCGGGCGGCTGCAGCATGAGCGGGGCCGGCGCTCCTGGCGGCGCCCCCTCCCAAGTGGCGCCCTAGGCGGCTGCCTCGTCCGCCTTACAGGTAGCGCCGGCCCTGGATGGGCCCTGGGCACCACTTCAAGTGGCAACTACACAGTGACTGGGCAGGCAATTTATTTTATTGTTTTAGCCCTACTGAGGGCAAGTGGCAGGGCTGCCTTTTTGACGGTGGTGGGGGATCAGAGCTGGCAGCATGCGGTATGCACCTCTGGCAAATGAAGACATCAGTAGTTGCTCCCATACGGTCTCGTGTGAGTCGGAAGAAAAACAGCTGCTCAGAGTACAGATGTTCCCAGCTTGCACTCTGACTCACTGAGGTAGCTAGCGATTATTGAGGTCTACACTACTGGAGGTGCAAACCTCACGCTCACCCACTGGACAATCAGGGATTCGGGACTCTTGCTGGACTACTACACACCACATACAGCCAGCACACACACATTACACACAGCTTGCATGTTTGAGCTGAATTATCTAAAAGATGTGTGTCAAATGCTTGGACAAATAGTGCTAGTTCTATGCACTATTTCCAGTGGTCCTCTGGTCATTAGCTACTGTAATTGTCTTTATTTTTAGGATGTAGATTCCTATCTGCATCTTTTACATCTCCAACCATGCTCTGGTAACTTTTGTTTTGTTTAACAACTCTATCTAGGCAGCAGATGTCAAGCTTTGGAAGCCTTGGTGGAATTATTCAGAACTGTGGTATTAATGATGGCTCTTATAAAAGACATTTAAATAGGGATCAATGTTTATTTTTTTATTTTCAGTGTAGTAGTGTAGGAGTAAGAATACAAAAATTGTCAGGAGAAAACTTAAAAGTTGTAGTCACACCACAGAAATGGCTTGTGACAAGAAGATCTAGCGTGTGAAAGGAGTGTCCTTGCTTTAGAATGCACAATAACTTATTCATGAAAATGTAAAGGTCAAAAGTAACGGATGAGAGGGGGAGTTAACTTCACTCTCAGTAGAATGGGGGAAGGAAGGCTGGGTGAAAAGGAAGTAAATGTGGAGGGGAATGCACAATTATATATCGGCGTGTACTGTATTAATCTGTGATTTTGTGATTTACAATGTAGGTTTTCCAAAGACGTTGGGATGGATCGGTGGATTTCTTTAGAGATTGGCAATCCTACAAGAGGGGCTTTGGTAGCCGACTGAATAGCTTTTGGCTGGGAAATGATAATATTCATAAAATAACATTATCAGGCATGTTTTATTTTTCTTACGTTTCCACAATATGCAGAAATGAACAAGTGGTGTGTTATTTCTAATTTATATGAAAATCCAATTTCATTATATGCAGGTTCATGGGAGCTACGAGTTGATCTACAAGACTTTGAGAACACAAAGGCCTATGCCAAATATTCTTCCTTCCAGATACTAGGAGAGCCTGAGAAGTACCAGTTACTACTTGGACCCTTTAAAGAGGGAAGTGCAGGTAACTACAAAAATCCATATAAACCTGGAAGTTTTTACATGAAACTGGGCCTTCTTCCCCCAGGCGGACCATTAGTGGGGAGTAGGACAACCTTAAATAAGGACAGGACAACCCTTATAGTAGGAAGCTACATAACATACAACAATAACATAAAGAAGGTATGGAACATTAAAACACTAGAGTCCTTATACAAAGGATGGTACATGCAGAAGTCCGTGTTTGGGCTGCTGACGGAGTCGGTTTGAGTCTACAAGAGGGTCCATAATCTCTGGGTACTAGGCTGGATCTTAAGTCCTTTCACAAACCTACTAATCTCTTCACAACATGTGAGAGGTGATGAGGGAAAGGGCTACTGTTGCTGACAACCAACCAGAAAGGGCAAAGGTACCACACATGTGAATGTGAAGGAAGCTTCCATTACAGCTGTCAGAACCTTTAAAAGTCTGTAGGTAAATACACTTTGATATGCATTACTTTTGTTTCATTACATCCAGCAATATCAGAGTAATTAATTAGTATAGGAAGTAATCTAAACAGGTATAACATATTAGGAAGAATAATTGTCACTACGTAGCAGTAACCAATTAGTGAAATATAAGAGTTCCAGTTCTATAACCATAAACTCTGTAAAACATTAGTTTTTACAGTTTTTCCATAATATTCAGTTTTTAATATGCTTTTAAACAAAACATTCGTACTTACATCACCCCTCTTTCTTCAAATATATAATTTATAAAGTGTCAGCATCCTGATTCAAAATACCTGGGTTTTAGATATATATACATTTTTAAAGGTATTCTTGTCAAATAAGAAATAATGACCTGCGTGGTGTAATGTAATTTGTATTTATGCTAACAAAAATGTTTGTAAATGTATATATTAAAGAGTATCTCTTAGGAATTTAGTTTATATTACTATGCATTTTCCATTAAAATATAGTATACTTTAATACTATAACCATCACTATAATGGCATTCATTTTCAACAATACCATGTGGGGCTTCCCACAATGCCTAGCGTGGCTGTGAGCTAATTCCATATATACCGATCAGCCACAACATTAAAACCACTGACATGTGGAGTGAATAACATTGGTTATATTGTTACAATGGCACCTGACAAGAAGTGGAATATATTAGGCAGCAAGTGAGCAGTCAGCTTTTGAATTTCATGTGTTGGAAGCAGGAAAAATGGTCAAGTGAAAAGAGTGGCATTGACAAGGGCCAAATGGTGATGACTAGACAACTGGATCAGCGCATCTCCAAAATGTAAAATCTTGTGGGGTTTTCCAGGTATGTGGATAGTACCTTCCAAAAGTGGTGGAAGGTAGGACAAATCTGTGAACCGGTGTCAGGGTCATGGGAGTGCAAGGCTCATTCATGCACGTGGGGGGCAAAGGCTAGCCCTTCTGGTCTAATTATACATGTAACGGCACCTCCTTGTATACGAGGGGTTAATGCCGTTTAGGATGTTCCCTTCCCGAATGCGAAGGCAGCTAATGAACACTCCAATCAGCTGAACAAGAATCAAATGAATACTCTCCACTCCAAACAGCCGAACAGTAAATCCATACGAATAAATCCCCCCAAGTACGAGACCAAGCTCCGTATTGAGGGTCAGCAGAGATCTCGTTTAATGGGGCTACCTGCCCGATATTTATGCAGGTCTTCCACACTCCCGTAGGGGACCTGGTGGAAAACTGTGACAAAAATGACAAAGTAACCAATCACAGTATTACAGGCATAAACACTCCCCTTTAGTTGTGGAGAACCCTCCTCTCTATCCTAGAGATAATTGGGAAGTAATTCAGTAATCTCCCAGGATAGAGGCAAAACTCCATTTTACATGTGGCAGAAAAAACATAACATAAAAACTACCGAATGCACCAGGTACAATTAACGTTTCCCCAGATAGCTTAGATCTGAGCGCACATTATTACCGAATGGCGCTCAGATCACATACATACAGTTCAATCGCCATGGAGCCAAAGTCTTTCACATAGTCTTTTGTTATACGAATGGGCTCCATGGCATAGCTATCTGGGGTAAGTCCATTCGTGCAGAAAAAGTACAGAACGGGCCGGCGTTCGTATGCTGGATGAACAGAAGAAGGGAGGTCGGCGGCTTCAGTGGTGTTCATGAGAAATAGTGTCCGTTTTTAGTTCCGTGAAATCGTCGACGAACACCGCTGGGCATTCGTACGTCCAAGATGGCTGCCGCCTCATGGTCGGCATACGAATGACGACCACCCAGTCGTTATTCGACAATTAGGAAGTGTCTGGGGTTAACCACAACGTTCTGATGGAGCCAAGAGGTTAACAAGCAGCACACTTCCATGCTGGGTGGCCGACCATTCGGCAGTTGTTCGGTAAAAGAGCAAATAAACTTAGGGGCTGTACGGACAGGGGAAATAGCCGAACAAACAGACGAGTGGAGGGAAAAAAAGTAATGCACGGACAGATGGCCTGGCCAACCAGCAGTAGACAAGCTACTGTAGCTCAAATTGCAGAAAAATTTAATACTGGCCATGATAGAAAGGTGTCAGAACCTAAAGCACCTTCAATGGTGACAAGAGCATCATAACTGGACCATGGAGCAATGGAAGAAGGTTGCCTGGTCTGAGGAATCAGATTTTTTTCTTTTAGATCAGGTGGATGACCAGGTGTGTGTGTCATTTACCTGGGGAAGAGATGGCAGCAGGAAGCACTATGGGAAGTAGGAAGGCCGTCAGAAGCAGTGTTATGCTATGGGCAATGTTCTGCTGGGAAACCTTGGTTCTTGGCATTCATGTGCATGTTACTTTGACATGTACCAACGACCTAGAGATTGCTGCAGACCACATACACCCCTTCAAGGCAAAGGTGTTTCCTGATGGCAGTGACCTCTTTGAGCAGGATAACGCACACTGCAAAAATGGTTCAGGAATGGTTTTAGGAACATAAAGAGTTCAAGCTGTTGCCTTGACCTCCAAATTCCCCAGATCAAATTCAATTGAGATGTACTGGAACAAGAAATCAAAACCATGGAGGCCCCACCTTGCAACTTGCCGAACTGCTAATGTCTTGATGCCACATACCACAGGACACATTCAGAGGTCTTGTGGAGTCCATGCCCTGACACATTAGAGCTGTTTTGGCAGCACAATTTTAGTCAGGTGGTTTTAATGTTTGGCTGATCAGTTTACAGTGTGTGTAATGTCCGCTAAACGTCTGCTGTGACAGTTAGTGGTGTATTTTAAAATGGTGCTGCCCTAGGCATGACAGATCTCGGGCACCCCTAATTTAAATGTACCCGCCCCTTCCTGTCAAGGCCACACCTCTAACACACATTTTGACTGACAGACACACACCCACGGACCAGCAGACAGTCTCAGATACATTGACATACACACACTCACTGATTTGACACAATCTGACAGACACATACAATAATTCAGACACATACTGACAAACACATACTCACTGACAGACACACACAAGCACTGACAGACGCGACCACTTACTGACAGACATGCACAACCACTCAGACTCACACATTCAGTGGACACACACACACACACAAACAAACACTGACGGACAGACAGACACTCACTGACAGACACACACACTCAGACCAAGCATAGTGGTTCAAACCCTTCTTGATGAGGTCTGTAATAGGGGCCATGACAGAAGAGAGTATAGTGGAGCCCTAGTCCTGCCCAGGACTTTCCTCCACTGGATGACCAAGAGTAGAAATCAGGAACAAGAAATTGCCAAGTACACAGCCCACTGCCTCCCCAGTAACTGGACGACACACAGTTCTGGGAGTACAACTGAACTTTATTCTGCCACACACAGCTTTTATGCACTGGCCCCTAGCATGGGGTTTTCACATCAAGAACACAAGGATTTCTTCCCCAATAGCCCCGATCTAAGCGTACCACATATCCAAAAAGCGTTTAGATTGGTTCGGTAGCACGAAAGTTCTAAAGTTTTGACCGACCGACCACGTGGTGATAGCCCAAAACTGTTCAAGAGGATTTGGCAGGAAGGCCAGTCGGCTTTCGGAGGGTTCCTGTGCGAACCCCGACGAACGCTCTCACTGGCTGTTATGAAGCGGATATCCAGGGAAAGCACTAGAGCTATGTATCAAGTTGTTAATTTGTGGTTAACAGCCCGGGGTGGTCGGTGTTCGCTGGGGCATAACAAGTGGGACCACACACCAGTAATTTGGGAGACGAACAATGGGGTACGGACAACCGAACACAAGGGAATAGATTCTTCTACAGAGAGATCTTTTATAAACCTTCTGTAGTAATTTGTGAACCCTAAAAAACTATGAATAGGTCTCAATCCCTAAGGTAGTGGCCATTCCATTACAGCAGACAATCTCTTAGGGTCCGTAGCGGAGCTGGAATTTCCTCTTAGCTGGAAGAAAAGCCTTTTAGTGTTTATAGCCCCATTCATCAAACGACACATAATGCTGGGGACAGCAACAACCTTTATCGGAAACAATGCCGGTTTATAAGCACAGACCCCAGCATGGGATCTCCAGCAAAAGCATGGGTGATCCCGCCCTGGCACTTCTGTGTCTATGAGAGGATTGCGACCTTTACCGCTTAAAGTAATTATCTAGCAGGCACAAAGAAAAATTAACATAGAGAATGCACCAAAACAACAGTGACACACATGGTATATATCCCCAGACAGTCCTTGTTGGAGTGCCCAATCTGGGAAATTAGCACACTGATCCATAGGGAATTGTGGATACGCCACTCAGTCAAAGTTTGAACTGACCACGATGAGAGTTTTGGCCAAAAAACAGTTCCATAATGGTAATTGTGCCTAAGTGTTGGTCATTTAACAAGAGCTTCTGCGGGCTGGAAAAAGGAGGTTCCCTCTGGCTCTCAGGTAACGATTGTTCATTGGGATCCTCTGAACCTCCCCTCCAAATAGCACTCTCCTAGCTCTCTGAAAATGAAGTTAAAACAACCAGTAAAATTGACTGAGCAGAGGTAAGAGTTGTGCCTGAGCAGGAGTTCAATAGAATCAGGGCCAGGTCCTGCAGCAGGTATCGTGGTTGTTAAGCTCTGAAGGGCTGCACCCAGACAAGGTGGAAAGGGGCGCTCTGCTGAATTACATGGGGGAAAAGTGAGAGAAGAGCCAAGGGAGTGATTATAGCCTTTAAATTAATAGTGATTTTATTTAATCCTCTGCAGTCTATGCAAGGGCATAGATCTCCCTCTTTCTTGGAACCAAAAAATAAATTAGCCCCTGCTGGGGAGGAAGATCTACGTATGAATCCCTTTCCCATGGATTCTTTGATATATTCCTCCGTAATAACGCTTTCCTGGGAAGACAAAGGATAAATCCTACCCTTGGGTGGCATAGTATTTGGCAGGAGTTTTATGGAAAAATAATACATGCGATGAGGTAATTTGTCTGTCTCCCTTTTATCAAATACTGTTTTAAAGGGACACTGTAAGCACACAGACCACTTCAGCTCATTGAAGTGGTCTGGGTGCAATGTCCCATGTCCCGTAATCCTGCAATAGTTGCCACTAGAGGGACTTATTGGTTTGCAATTGACCTTGGGTCCGGTATCTGATGCTGGACGTCCTTACGCTCTGCATGAGGACCTCCAGTGTCAGATTCCACCCCCCTAGGAAACCATTGAATAATGCTTTTCTATGGGGAAATCCTAATGCAAGCGCAGCCACTGGGACATCGGCACTGGATACAGGTAAGTGACTGAAGGGGTTTTAACTGTAGGATTCTATAGTGCCAGGAAAACGCCTTGTTTTCCTGGCACTATAGAATCCCTTTAAGGTGTCTGTAAGGGGTAGGTATGTCTATAGACAGCGGTGGAGCAGTAAGAACATTAATAAGATGTAACAGTGTGACCTTGTTTAAACATCTCTCCTGACATAGATCTCTCATGAGATGATTTGTCCCGGTCTCCAGTTGGTAGGATTGCGCAGACATAACCAAGGATAATCTAATACTATTGAAATGGAGACAAGGTAATCACCTAAAATCTCAAACTCTCATAGAGGTCTACCATCTATGGCCTCAACATCCAAGAGTGTCTGAGACCCTAGTTGTTATGGCTACAGCAGGATGTCTGACTCTTCTCTGCAGGTGCCTTTCCCTTAACCGATTATCTATTTCTATCAGGTAATTGCCTAGGTCTTCCAAAGGCACTGGAAGATCTCTAGCTGCTACATCATCCAATACACTCTTGTTAATTCCCTTTGTTATGGACATATGTATGAATGCAGATACTTACCCACTATTTGTTTAATCCACATCAGAGACAAGAGTGCAGAAACTGATAGCATAATCTTGTTCTATTTCCCTGTTTTATACTCATAAGGGATATAGCTGCACCTTTTCCAAGGTCTGGTAATCATAGACCAAAGTCTATTATAACAGATTAGCCAACTCTAAAGCAATGTCTGTTGTCTGTTAGTTGGTGCACAAAGAATCCTACTCTGGACCGTTCAGTAGGAAATGACTCGGGGCTGTTTCAAAATAAAAATCAATTTGCTTGATAAACCCTCTACAAGTTTTAGGATCATCACCATATCTAGGAGGTGGTCATAGTGTTCTGATCAGACTCCTCTATCAACATGAGCACAGTCTGGGGAAGCATAGGTGCAGGGTTGTCAAGAGAGAAGTTGGACGTTTTCTGGCTAACAAGGTCTGGAAGGTCCAAAGCCCTATTGTAATGTCACAGTTGTTACACACAGGAAAGAGGTTACTTACTATGGTCTTCAGAAAATAAAGTTACAACCTCTGCAAATGTAAAAAAAAAAAAAAAAAAAGTATAAAAAAATTACATTAAAATGTTATATATTATTTTTTTAATAATCATGCCATGTCCAGGCATACATTGTCAATCATCATGACATTCTAGTGCTGTGTGTCTGGACCCATGTGCTCATATAACATAAAAAAAAAAAAGAAGTTGACCAGGTGTACACAAGCACTTTTAGTTCATTTTAGGAATATAACTGTGCCAGCACCTTTAAGTGCTGCCAAGAAAATGAGCTTTGTACTTGCCTCCACTAAAATGTACTCCCCAGAATATGCCTGAATAACATTGACTGGATTTAAAGAAATTGGTCTGTTAGCAATCAGAGAAGGGACCTGTTCGCATTGAGCTTAGTGAATGCAGCTGAACGCCCTTTTTATTGGTGATGCTTTTTCAATCTGTATATCATATGACCTAAAAGTTAACTATGTGTACCCATTGGGTTATTTTTCAGGTGATTCTATGGCGAGTTTAAATGGAATGAAATTCTCTACCAAAGACCAGGATCATGATATAGATGCAGATAGTAGCTGTGCTGGATTATACAAAGGAGGCTGGTGGTACGCCGACTGTCATGGCGCAAATCTAAACGGACTTTATCTGCAGGGGGAGCACAGATCCTATGCTGATGGAATCAACTGGTACCTTGGCAAAGGCCACAACTACTCCTATAAATATGCAGAAATGAAGATTCGACTTGTTTAAAATCATATGGCTCTTAACAGTTCCATTGACAATTTTTTTTGCAATGTACCATTTTATGACATTACATTTTGAGAACAAAATAAACACAAAAGCCTCCACATGTTAGTGAAGGGATTTACTAATTAGGATTGTTCTGCCTGTGCACTCAATGAAGTGGTCCTGTCTTTTTAAAACTAATGTAAAACATTCCATTTTATTTTTCTTTTCATTCAGAAAAAAGTCAGTGTTTACATTACAGCCTAAGAACACCTCCTTAGGCTGTAAGGGGGCCACTCCTCAAATGGCTACTAGAGATGCTTCCTTGGGCAGTCTTGGAGACACTGAACTTTTCTCATAAAGATGCATTGATTCAATGCATCTCTATGAGGAGATGCTGATTGAACAGGGGGTCATTTGGCCTCCCAGCCTTCCTCCTTGACTGAGATCATGATAATTGACAATCTCAGCCAATCCAATGATTTCCTTTTCTGATGTCAGCCAAGGAGGCAGATCAGTGGCAGGACCAGCACCAGCACCAGCAGAGTGGAATAAAGGTAAGATTTAACTATATTTAAGGGGGTGGGAGGTATTTTAACACTATAAGGTCAGGAATAAATTTTTGTGTTTCTGATCCAATAGCGTTCCCTTAAAAATCCTGCAGGGACAGTCTTTAGGCATCATCACTACTTAAGCTGTAGTGCTTCTAGTGACTATAGGGTCCTCTGTAAGTGCATAGTTCTTAACATTTGTGATTGCTTGATTAATTCATCATTCTTTAGTTACACATTTATATCAAGGTATCTGAAAAATCACATGGTTGCATCAATTCATATGTGTAATATACGAGTCTACCAATAATTATACATAAATAATTTATTGCATTACTCAGCTGGCTGATTTTTTTTTTTTTTTAAACACATGATAGCAATGATAAACTATTTCAATTTACATGCATACAATAATGTGATCCTTATTGCTTATAATGCTTTTCAGATAAAAACTAATTATATAAAGGGGACTTTCTCCTAACCTAGTATTTTGCCAGACTATTTGCATATTGGCACTGAATGGATAATCATGATAAAGTAGAGATAAAAAGAAAGTTCCCCAAACTGTAATATTTATTACACTTGTATCTCTATAATATTTGGTTTGAATTATAGCAAATCGTGTCTCCAAAAGTTAACTGCGCCATCTAGTGACTAAAACCTATAGCAAATGTACTAACAGTGCTTAGTTAATAATTAAAAGTGTCCATAAAGTGCTAATTAAATATATTACATATAAAGTGTGCTACAGTGGCCAGATATAAGCCCTTTGATGTATTTTATAACAAATAAAGAGTCACAGTGCTATATAAATGAATGATATAATTACTCAACTTATAAATTATTACTAAAATACCCAAAGTGAAAAAACCTATTCGTATGTCTGGAAGGTTGATCAAATCACATATTAAAAACAGTTCATCAAAGTAAACCAGTGAATCAAGTGCATTGATTGTATTAGTGTATATAAGAGCACCTTTATTAACCCCTTAAGGACACATGACATGTTTGACATGTTATGATTCCATTTTATTCCAGAAGTTTGGTCCTTAAGGGGTTAAAGTTGTTAAATTTGATCATGGCTACAATACTATTTTCCATTATTAGTCTGGTTAGACTTTATACTTTATTACCCATAACATTTAACTCTACTAAGCATCCTTCCCTTGAGCGACCTATCAGGACACTCAAGAGTTAATAAACTTTTCAGCACGAACATCTGGTACTATTTTTAATTAGCCAATGACATCATTCTTTCGAACGTCTATGATTGGCTTATAACAAAATGACGATATTCAAATTCAACCAATGGTGAACTGTTATTCCACTTTAAAACTTCGTTTTTTCCCGCACATCGGTTCCCCTCTGATGAGTTGTGGGCAAAACGCGCGTGTCAGGGGCTCTCAGGGATTTATGAGACTCAGCAATCATCTTTCTACCTTATTATTTTAGTTACATGTCTCTAATCCTGGGTTATATTTTATTACTACTGTAAATACCTTTCTCTGATTTTGTGGGGATGACTGGCACATACATACAGTCAGCATACAACGTAAAAAGTCTGTCGCTACATACACAGACATTGCTTGCCATTTCCCCCACCCACAGCGGTAGTATATTGTTTTCATTCACTAAGCTTGTGTCAAATTAATAACCTTTTGGATAACTCTTAGGAATTGACAACTGCGAAACGTTTGATTTTGCACATTTACTTACATTCATGTCTCTGAAAACTTTTGAACAGGACCTGGTTATACTTAGGATAAATATCTGTTACTTGTTATATTGAACATCATTGATTCACTGACAGCCAATTTTCATTTGGGCTCCGTGGATAACTAAACGTAGCTTTTGATTATTATTTTTAGTGAGGTTTTCTGAGCACCTTCAATCGGAACCTTCCTTTTTATTTTGTACATACCTTAGTTTCTCTTTATTTATTTCTCGGATAGCCTACCTTCATTTGGACTTCGGTTCTGTTTATTTCAAACTTAGTTTTTGCTTATTACATTTATGAAGATCTCAGATGTTTTCTTCTATCATGTACATATCTTAGTTTCTTTTCATTTATAATTTTTTTTTTCCAGCGACCAAGGTTTCTGTCATCTTTTCGACAGAATCTTTTATCCGCATTTATATATCTGTCAGTTTACGGTATTTGTGCATATTTAGGTATCTGTATATTTTAAATAATACCTAGTTATTTTTTAATATAGGATATCTTCATATCTTTTTTCATTTTTTGATTACTACTTATTAAAGTGTACGTACACTCTTATGTATTATTGAGTAGTACTTCAATTATGGACATTCATAATAGATATTATTATTACTATTAAAGGTTACATTTTAATATTGTCACATCCTGTTCCTCCCTTCGGATCATTCTGGCATGGCTTCTGGTATCCAGTACTCTTTTTGCTGTCCTTGCTTGTTTTTTCTGGTTTTCTGGTCTATGTCTGGTTCTTTCTTGCTGGGTTTCTGGGTTCATTCTTAGATTCCATCCCTGGATTTCCCAGTCTCTTGGATTCACTTAAATGTTTGTTTTATGTTGCCACACCCATTTGTTTTCCACTTTCCTTTTGTTTCAGCCTGGACCTGCAGCAGTGTTTTCATGTCTCTGTCCTTTCTTGCAGGTAAGTGCTATTGTGGTTTAGTGTGGCTGTTTTAGCATACATTAGGCAGTGTAGGACCTGCGAGATATGGGGTACATTGGCATTGTTGGCAGGCTTATGCAATGTATGATCATATAATGTGACTAAATCCCCATACTTTTCATATATAGTGTTTAGTTTTGTCTCCTCTTGTTTTACCTTGTATTTCTTGTCTTGTTTTATTTAGTCTTGTAATCCCAGTCCATGTACAGTCCTGTCCAGTCATGCCCATGGTATGTTCTTGTTTTTCTCATATCTTGTGTACATGTTCTGGGTTCTGCTTTCTGTCCTGTTCTGGGTTCTCCTAGTTTTGTCTTGCTTTCTTGTATGGTGCCTTGCTCTCCTAGTCTTGCCTTGCTTTCTCTAGTCTTGCCCTGTTCTCCTAGTTCTGTCTTGTTTTCATGTATGGTGCCTATCTCTAGTTTTGCCTTGCTTCAGTACTGGATACATACCTATTCAGCTCCTGGGAGGTCTGCTTAATTACCTGCTCCTAGTTTCTGGGATCTGCATAAGCTGAATCAGGGTTCTGGTATGTGGCTGCACAAACGCTGGTGCTCAACACCAGGGGGCGTGCGGTTACCCTGCACCAGACCCTGCTAATCCACCTCCACACTGTGACTCCTACTCTGAACATCAGACACTCAGGGGTCCCGGTCCACGCACCGCCGCCCGGACTGTGTCTGGGTCCCGGGGCACCGGATCGCCACCCTGACAAATATTCCCTTAGAACACTCATCTTTTCTTTTTATTTATATAGTCTTTAGGTTAACCCCACATATGAGAGTTCCTTTAGCTTCCATTTTTTTCAGTTTGTTTCTACAATAACAAGGTTTTAATACCTAATTCCCTAGGAAGCCATACGATCTAGCAAAACAATCATACAAAATGACTTCATATTTAACCAATGTCATTAATCCTGAATTAAGTACAACTGACAAAGTTTTTTCCCTTGACCCACTAATCGAACAGAATTCTACTGAAATCAACGGAAGTTTCATTGATATACAAGATTTATATAAACAACAAGTTAGGGGTCATTGGGAAATAACCAGTTTACGAAAATATGTTGAAGAAAAATTAGTCCCTAAAGGATTAAGATCTGATATACCAAGACCGAATAAAGTTAAAACTGACACACATATTAAAGAATGGAATAACATTTTGATAGACAGTTCGATCAGACTCATGGAGTTTCTAATCAAACTAGAAGAATCTCACTTAGAAATGGTAAATCAAAACTTACAAGTAGAAATTAATAACATCAAAACTTTTCAAACACATTTGGAGTTTAAATCAATGGAGATTAAACTTAATAGCAATCTAGAAAGCTTTAAAAAACATATTAGAGAGAAAAAAACATCTAAAATTTCAACGTGATTATAGAGACTTTAAAGAAGGTACTATTTTTAGACAAACAAATAACACCAGAACAAGGTGGAGCAGCAAACATAATTCTACATCAGGCGATACTGATTGGTCAGATTCTGATTCAAGTCCATTAAGACGTGGTAGAAGCAGAATTAGGACCACAAACTATAACCAACAGCAAAGAAAGTGTATATTAAAATCAGTAGAAAGGAATGTTTCTTTCCCTGGGACACAAGATGTCAACCCCCCCCTCCACCCCCCTCATCATTACTAACAACTTATTAATTCCCTCCACATCCTCCCAAATAGGATCTTCCTCCTCTTCTTTTTTAGAACAAGAGTGGCCTCTACCCCAGAGAGGCAAACTCAGGGACAGAACAAGATGGGGGTACAAAAACAACAAAGGAGGTTACAAAAAACAATAAATCACAACATGGAAGACAACCTAATTATAAACCTTTCCACTTTTAACCTTGAGATTAAACACAAATCTCTGAGTAAGGGATTGTCTTTTGTTCCCTCTCCAACTACCAATAAATTTGATTGGGTTAAAGACACAAATTTGTTTGGACGTAAACTCGCCCTCAGTGTCACCCACAAAAGGAAAAAATAAAAAAGCAAAAGAATTAGGTTTAACCCCTTAAGGACGGAGCCAAATGTACACGTTGTGAATGAAACAAAATGTAAACAAAACCTGGCATTTGCGCTACATGTCTGTCCAACTGTAATTCACCTCTTTCATAGTAAATACACCCACCCTTATTATATATCATTTTATTCAGGGGAAACAGGGCTTTCATTTAATATCAAATATTTAGCTATGAAACATAATTTAATATGAAAAAAATGGGAGAAAATACGAATTTTTTGATTTTTTTAGTTCTACATGACATTTTAACGGTCAATGTCATAATACTGTTTGCTTTTACTGCAATAAAATACACATATTTGTATTCAGCAAAGTCTCACGTGTAAAACAGTACCCCCTATGTACAGGTTTTATGGCGTTTTGGGAAGTTACAGGGTCAAATATAGCACGTTACATTTGAAATTGAAATTTGCCAGATTGGTTACGTTGCCTTTGAGACTGTATAGTAGCCCAGGAATGAAATTTACACCCATAATGGCATACCATTTGCAATAGTAGACAACCCAAGGTATTGCAAATGGGGTATGTCCAGTCTTTTTTAGTAGCCATTTGGTCACAAACACTGGCCAAAGTTAGCGTTAGTATTTGTTTGTGTGTGAAAAATGCAAAAAATGCCAATTTTGGCCAGTGTTTGTGACTAAGTGGCTACTAAAAAAGACTGGACATACCCCGTTTGCAATACCTTGGGTTGTCTACTATTGCAAATGGTATGCCATCATAGGGGTAATTTTCATTCTTGGGCTACCATAGGGTCTCAAAGGCAACGTAACCAATCTGGCGAATTTTAATGTGAAAAAAATTAAACACAAGCCTTATATTTGATGCTGTAACTTTTGAAAACACCATAAAACCTGTACATGAGGGGTACTGTTGTACTCGGGAGACTTCGCTGAACACAAATATTTGTGTTTCAAAACAGTAAAAAGTATCGCAGCAATAATATCGTCCGTGTAAGTGCTGTTTGTGCGTGAAAAATGCAAAAAACGTCACTTTTACTGGCGATATCATCATTGTAATACATTTTACTGTTTTGAAACACTAATATTTGTGTTCAACGAAGTCCCCCGAGTAGAACAGTACCCCCCATGTACAGGTTTTATGGTGTCTTGGAAAGTTATAGGGTTAAATATAGTGCTAGCAAATTAAATTCCCTTTACTTTCGGCAAGGGTTGTCAGGCAGGTCCCACTAATTGTAATTAAGATACCCAATTATGTAAAAATATTACATAAATATATATATGTAGAATTAATATATCTATATATATTTTTTTAAATATATATATATATATATATATATATATATATAGTGATATACGTATATATGTATATAGATATATATTATTTCGTTCTACGTGTATTTTGATATAATGTATTAATATCACAATACAGTTAGAACGAAATAACATCTATATATTTAATTTTTTTTATTTTAGTTTAACGTATTTACATATTTAATTTTTTTATATTATATATATCTATATATCTATAGTAAAATACACCTAGACAGTGTACGTGTGTGTATGTATATGTGTATATATACACAATTATTGCCGCGGTAAGCCGATTTGTTTTTCGGCCGCCTTGTCAAACGTGTGTTGTACAATTACGTCACTTTAGGGTGGGGCTTGTCCGCGCATGCGCGCAGGTGGTTTGGGGACGCCGGCGGCTCGTGTAGCATTACACTGGCAGGTAGGATTATTCCTTGTTGTATATACTAGTTGATTATGCTAATTCTTGGTATGTAGTTTGTAATTATGCCAATTCTCCTAATATCAATTAGGCTAATTACTTTATTTATGTATGGAGCTTTTGAGACATTATTGTTGTTCCTGAAGAAAGTCCCAGAGGTGGACTGAAACGTTGAGCTGTCAACTATCTTTTTTAATTTTTTTCATTAAACTTTGGATGTTTTAATCAATTAAAGAATCCGTGAGTGCTGTTCACCTTTGCTATTTGGATATTGGACCTTTCCCCAGGATTACAAGCACCCGGTATGTTATATCTTTTGAGCCTGAGTGCAAGGATTTTGTGTTTCTATGGATTTTAAGAGTGTGGGGACATCACTCTTCCTATGCACCGGCATATTTTGTATATTTTGTGTGTGATATAGGTTCTATATACACATGAGATCTTTTTTAATGGTGGAATTGCATTTGTACACAGTATATTTCATTTAGGAACCGTCTTTCCAGTGTATATGTGGATATAGTGATTATGGATGATTTTTTGTTACAAGCAGGCGCTTATGCCGAACAGGCTGACACTTTACCATTTTCTCAAGATGAGGCTATGGCTATATTATGGGAGCAAACAGGATTGGAGTTACCCCATTCAGTGTCTTTAAAGGACATTTATTTTTTATTACTAAGTCTACATAAGAAACAAATAGACCTTGACCTACATGGGCTTTTTCTTTCTGACTATTATAAAGCCAAGTGCATCCCAAGAGGCTTTCGAATACTCAATATTCCTACCATTGGCCGGGGTAAGGCAAAAGTCTGTAAAGACTGGACCTCCGTGCTCAATAAAGCCTCTTTATTATCCAAGACGTTAGAACAGATATGGATGATGTCACAAAGAAGATAGCCGAATTAGAGTTGGAACACGCTGTAGCGTTGGCAACAGCTGAGGGGATAAATTATTGAATAAACTGAAAAGTGAATTACTTACTTATAAGAATGAATGAATTAGATTCAAAAAACAGAAATTTGAACATGTTCGTCAAGACTATCAAGACCATCGAGTTTATAAATGGTTGACGGGTGACAATAGACGTAGACCTAGGCGGCAACGCCAGAGAATTAGACGCCCTCACGTACCAACCATTGACGTTACATCGGGCGATTCTACATCTGAAAATGAAATGCAGGGTGAGTCCAGTCCTTTTTTAGAAGAACCAATAATGGGAACAACTACAAGAAGTCGGGGCAGAGGCATAGAAGGAGGAGAACGCGGAGGGGAAGTAAAGGCAAGACCTCCCTTCCGGGGAAAACCCCTATCTTTAATTTGTCGCAGAGATGTTTGACTTCATATGAGTTAGAAATCCTCAACAAAGGACTTTCTTTTGTACCCACTGCTAAACCGAATCAATTTAAATGGAACACTGAGCTTTTCAATTTTGGTAGACATATGCGCTTTAAAGATTTTTTCCACCATTCTGACAGAGTGGTAGACCCTGCTCTCACTTCGTCACATGAATCCCGATTCAAGGTTAAGTCAAAATTTGATCCATATACCAATAAGGCATCAATTAAAACATATCTATCTACTGTTGACAAGCTCACGCAAGAGGTGATCAGCACTCATAGAAGCAAACATAAAAATATTACAGCACGCCAACTACAAGGCATTAAGAGTCTAGCTGAGGATAAGTCTATCATTATCCGCCCAGCCGAAAAGGGGGGTGGGATCGTCATTATGGATTATACTAATTACTTGGATGAAATTCATCAACAGTTGGAAAATACCACAACTTATCAACTGTTACCGGGTGACCCTACGGATAAGATAAAAAAAAAAGAAAGTGGAAGCCGTTCTCCAGAGAGGAGTAGAATCGGGCTGGATTAATGTCCAGTTGAATGAATATCTTTTAAAACATCACCCCCGTATACCGGTCTTATATACAATACCGAAGATCCACAAAGATCCCGTTAAACCCCCCAGAAGACCTATAGTCTCGGCCATCGATGGTTTACTTGAACCAATAGCTAAATGGCTTGACTCATTGTTTCAGTCTCCGGTAATGGAATTTAAGACTTGCATTAAGAACACGCCTAGCTTAATTTCGGTATTGAATCAACTTGACCTGCAGAAAGGGGTCACAACTCTTATTACGATGGATGTGGGTAGCCTCTATACCGTGATTCCTCATGAACAAGGTATAGAGGATATGAAAATGGTACTTAGTTCCTCAACATCATATGAAGGTCCGCCTATCGAATTTGTGCTTGAATTACTCTCTTTGGTTTTGAATAATAACTATTTTCGTTTTGAAGAGAAATGGTATCTTCAGATTTCCGGTACATCGATGGGGGCCGCTATGGCCCCTATGTATGCTAATGCCTATATGTATATATATGAACAACGCCATATTTTATCAAAGTATGGCCAATATATTCAAGGTTATTTCCGGTATATTGACGATTTGCTTCTTCTTTGGAGCGGCAGTACTACAGAGGCTATGGATATGGTACAGGCACTTAACCAGATTGATAGCCCCATTAAGTTTACGTCCAACATCAGTTCGACAGTCAAATTTTTGGATTTAGAAATAGCCATTACGAACCAGGGTTTATCATATTGTCTTTATAGGAAACCTACTGATAGGAATACCATTTTGCACAATACCAGTGCACACCCAATGGCACTGAAGAGGTCTTTACCCAAAGCCCAATTCTTGAGAGTGATTCGCAATAATTCTGACATTGATATTATGGAGGAACAACTTGAAATAATGATGGGGAGATTCCTTGAGCGTGGCTACCGACGTAACGACCTAGTGAGAGCGTTAGAAGCAGCTAAGTCAGCTAATCCTCCTAGAGTCAAAGAAGGAGCCCCAAGGATGGTTTGCCCTATTACTTACCACGACGCATCACCGGAAGTTGCAAGGATAATCAAAGATTATTGGAAAATGTCATGTGACGATACACTGCCCAAGGTTTTTAAGGAACCCCCCTTGTGTTGTCGAAGGAATACAAATTTAAGGGACCTGTTGGTGCACACGGATCCTTCGAAAAGCTATGAGAAGAGCATCGAGATGCAGGTTCGGGGATGTGTCCGATGCCTTGGATGCGTGACTTGCGGACACATGACACCTTCACGCACTTTTCAACATCCACACAGTAATAAGATATTTCAAATACGACATACAATCACTTGCAAGACTCCATATGTGATTTACAAGTTGTCGTGTCCGTGTGGCCTTTCATATATAGGCAAAACGGAAACTCCTCTGTGTGAGAGAATTAGGGGACACAGGTCTAGCATCAGGGTAGCCTATCGTGATGGTACTTCTGATCAACCTGTAGCCAAACATTTTCTTTCCTTGCAACATCCGTTATCACCCCTTAAGTTTTTGGCCATTGACCATATCCCCCCACTTAAACGTGGTGGGGATGGGGGTAAGCTCCTCTTGAATCGAGAGACATTTTGGATTTATACGTTGAACACTATAGCTCCTAAAGGCTTGAATGAAATGATTTCATATCACTCTTTTATTTAATTTTTTGCTTCTATTGTCTTTATGATTATAGGTAGCATTTTATATATGTATACCTCAATTGATGTATTTATTATTATTTGTTTTATTTTAGTTTTGTTGTTAGTTGTGACTGCAGAGCCGCCCGTCCCTTTAAATGGCGATTTTTTTTAATGGCCATTATTCATCAGCCCCATTGTATTTCACTGAGTGTTTATGACAGTAGGGTTCATGGTTAATATGTATATATTACCATGTATAATCACCTTATATATACATATACTTTTTTCAAATTGTTAACAGTAGAAACTATTACTATTATATTATTTAGTCTGTTTATTTATGCACTGTATGCACTTTAAGATTACCTGGCTTTATTGATTATATGTATCAATTATATGCATCTATTATGATGCTTAATATGACATACACACACTTTTTATTACCACATACTCGCTTTATTGTACTGGCTTTATTGATTATATACATTTATAGTGTTGCTTAATATGATATACACATATCTTTCATTATCACATACTAGTCTCTTTGTACATGAGTCTTTAGTGATTGTAAACACATCATTATTTATTTCTATTTTTCCTTCACTTTATTTTGAGTGCTTTGCCCGGTGCGGTGGCTGCCGGCGTCCTGGTTGCCACGGATACCCAGTGTTGTTTCCGTGGCAACAGACGTCCGACGTCAGCGTTGTTGGTAGGTGGAGCCTCTGGAGACACATACCCCGTTCATCTGGGATCGGGTATTATTTATTATTTATTAGATTGTAGAACTGTATATTAGTGCACTATAAGATTATAGTGATTGCCGACAATTATTGCCGCGGTAAGCCGATTTGTTTTTCGGCCGCCTTGTCAAACGTGTGTTGTACGATTACGTCACTTTAGGGTGGGGCTTGTCCGCGCATGCGCGAGGGTGGTTTGGGGACGCCGGCGGCTCGTGTAGCCTTACACTGGCAGGTAGGATTATTCCTTGTTGTATATACTAGTTGATTATGCTAATTCTTGGTATGTAGTTTGTAATTATGCCAATTCTCCTAATATCAATTAGGCTAATTACTTTATCTATTTATGTATGGAGCTTTTGAGACATTATTGTTGTTCCTGAAGAAAGTCCCAGAGGAGGACTGAAACGTTGAGCTGTCAACTATCTTTTTTAATTTTTTTCATTAAACTTTGGATGTTTTAATCAATTAAAGAATCCATGAGTGCTGGTCACCTTTGCTATTTGGAGATTATATATTATTTATATATTATATATATATATATATATATATATATATATATATACATACACACACACACACACACACACTTTTTTTTTTTACACTTATTAATTTATTTATTTTTATTTTCAGCCAGCAGGAGGACCACCTGTCATTACAGGCAGCCCCCCTGCTGGCAATACAGAAGCCAGCTATCCCAGCCATGTGATTGTAAAGTTCTCTGGATTAGGAGCGTCTACCCACTGGTAGCTGGATCCTGGTCTTGGGTCAGGGTGGGTGGAGGACAGCGAGACCCCAAACAAGCTCTGGTGGTTCGTGGGGTCTACGGTGGTTATGGTGTTTCAGTGCAGTGATTATGGTACTCACAAGTACTTGGAAGCAGAGATAGACGGAGGTACCCATCGGGGTATCAGGCGGTCCGTTACATCAAGTATACCAGAATTTAGGTAACATTCAGACAACCTTTCTTGTCAGGACAGTAAATGCCATTAACCACATTTTTATGTGCGGATGAATAAGTTACAGGCACAGAGTTTAACTGATCTTTTCGAGGAACAAGATCCAAACAAACCACTAAGTGATTTCAAACCTGAAAGATGGTTCACTCCCAATTTCAAGGAACTACCGCATGTGGACCTATTTGTCCAAATATCCACTAGCGAATTTGAAAAGAGTACAAAAAATGCCCCCTCTCTCCCAGAAAACCGATCCCTAATGGCACGCAAGGGCCTTAAAGAGTTAAGACAATCAGTGAACATGATTATCAACCTGGCTGATAAAGGGGGTAATATTGTACTACTCAACCGTGAAACCTATATCAATATGTGCATGACAAATCTTGAGGACTAACAGTGTTACAAGATCCTGCCCACGGATCCTACCGGTGACCTTGTACGGGAACTGGATAATCTGTTGTCAGAAGTTTTGCTACAACAGATTAGCAACTGCCAAGAATACAAATACATACTACCACATAAAAACCCTACCATAGCTACATTTTACGGTCTACCCACAAAAATATTAACAACCCTCAAGGTTGACCTATAGTATACGGGAACAACTGCCTGACAGAAAGATCAGGCAGGTTTATTCACAAAATTCTATGACCCATGGTAACTGGCCTGCCATCATTTTTACACCAAGTCAACACTATTGACCCTTGAAGATCTACAGGTTCCACCCTATACTATGCTGGCGAGCCTGGATGTTGTATCACTGTATTCTAATATTCCACACGACAAAGGAATCCAGGCCTGTGAATTTTTCCTGGACCAATCAGCCTATGACCCTCCAAAAAAGAATTAAATACTGACTATTATACTTCATTCACACGCATAACTATTTCATGTTCAATGCTAAATATTAGTTACAACTCACCGGTACTGCCATGGGTACAGCTTGTGCCAATTTGTTCCTTGGTTGGTGGGAGCAGCAGGTCATCAAAAAACCACAATATAGTCTGTCTCATGGCTACATTCTTAAATGGTACAGATACCTTGATAACATACTGCTCTTTTGGACTGGTTCAGTTCAAATTTTTGAACAGTTTGTGGATGCCCTAAACCCTAATGATGTCAATTTGAAACTAACATCAGTCATAGATGAACGAGAACTGATCTTCTTGGATATTTCAATTGTTCTCAATGAGAATGGCACAATACAGACCCAACTCTATAGAAAGTTAACTTCCACAAACAGCCTCTTTTATTGGGACAGCCACCATCCCTATAATATGAGGGCCTCTATCCCTTATAGCCAGAAGAAACTGCTCCGAAAACACATTTTACCAAGAATGTCAACTACTAAAAACATGTTTTAAGTCATTGGGCTACCCTAATAGGGTCCTCAAGAAGGCTTTTCAGCGAGCTAGCCAAACAGACAGACAAAGCAGTCTTAGATCAACACGCACAAAGTCAGCATCTTCCACCTCCAGATGCATTGCCACATTTGACAGTGGTTGGACTATGTCCAACATTCTATCCAAAAATTGGCCCATACTCCTTCATAATCCCTTACAACAAAATACATTACCAGATCACCCTGAATTAACATCCTTGGAGAGCAAGAAATTTGCAAGACTTGTTCGTACACAGCCATATTGCTTCCTCTCCGTCTATTCCGAATTGGCTCACCCAAACCAAAAGTACTTATAGATGTGGCCACTGCATGGCTTGCAAGTATATATATCCATTTAAAACAGCACAATCGACTCGATCCAATGTAATGGTCCATACTAACGCTCTGATCAACTGCAGCACTGCACGGATTATTTATCTTCTTACCAGTGACTGTGGCATGCAATATATAGGAAAGACCTTCCAACAATTCAGGCGCTGTATAGGTTTCAATTTTATGGCAAGACAAGAGGCTTCATATTTGCTTTACCCTTCTTTATCCTACTGAACCTCCCAGCAGCAAAGAAACAGTTAAACAATAGTATAAAAAATAAAAATCAAACAATCAGAACACATCCACTCAATATATTGTCGCTGTGAGACTCTTACCTCTTTGTTTGCTGCTTGCCTCCCAGGTGAGTCAATAATGACTATATTGGCCTTACACAGTTAATTATACATTATTTTTTCTTTTATTGCTATATATTTTACCTTATGTTATTGTAACATTTACATTGTCTTACCCTTATGTGTTTAATAATTTTACATTCTTGGTATATTTTTCTGTTTTTCGGATACCTTGGGCCGACCTGTCAGTCCACAGGTTTCTTAATTAACCCCAACAGCACTTGGCTGTCTCTTTCCATGTGTTCCTTATAACTCATTTTACCTGCCGTGATTTGATTGCGGCTTATTTTAGTTTCCCGACGCTCTGTCGAGCCACACCAGTCGCTAGTTGTTTGTCACTTTTCCCCTGGCGTCTGACGCGAGTAAGGCGCCACCTTAATTTCTGTGCGGGCGGCCATTTTGACTCTGCAGTTTTCTTCCGAATTCAAACTTTGATTAGCTTACCTTCTACAGCGTTTTCAAATAACTAGGCATGTGCATGGGGAAAATTTTCGGTTCGGCATTCCGAAATTCGAGACTTCGGAAACTCGGCAACTTCAACATTTCGGCACCTCGGGACTTCTATTGCAGCCGCTTAGTAGATAACTCCATAATTTCCATGGAATTAGGAAGCTATCCACTAAAAGGCTGAAAGACCTAAATGACAGAGCACTCTGGTGGATTTCAAACCAACCAGAGTGCTGTGACAGGTAAATGTAGAGACTTACCTGTCAGTCCACTCTGATTGGATGGATTAAACCCACCAGAGTGCTCTGAGCCTAATTGCAGGGGCGGGGCAAGGCTTTATAAACCTTCCCCCGCCCTGCAGAGCTCAGTCTGCGCGGAGCCCTCCATGGGTGAAGATGGATTTTTTTTTGATTTTTTTTTTTTTTTAATGGTTTTTTATTTGGCCTTTTTTGGGGCTGAAAAAAAGATTTTAGAAGAAAGAAAACATCAAATGGTGAGCTTTATTTTATTTTATTTTTTTACAGGTACTTAGTTAAAGGTCCCCCCCCCTCATTATTTTTAGGGTGAGGGGGGTAGGTAGGGAGATAATTTTTTTGGGGGGGAGGAGGGAGTGACTAGGGGTTTGGGTTAGTATTTAGGGCCCCCCCTTATTCTAGTTTAGGGCCCCCACCCATCGTTCAGGGGTGGGGGCCAGGGGGGAGGACAATAGGTCCCCCCATCATATTACTTTAGGGCCCCCATTTTATTTATTTTTTAAACAGTGAGCAGCCAGAAATCCTATGGAGCAACAGATTAACATTGCTTGGCAACATTTAGAGGTCACAATGAAAAAAACAATAGGCATGAGAGAGTGTTCGTTCTAAATATGGTCAATCTACGGAAAAAAAAATTAAAATAAAATTAAGAATAGATCCTATCATGCAAAGACATTTGTAAGAATCTCCTCGAAAAAATGCTACATATCGCATCCAGAATGACTTAATTATGGCCTTACAATATTGTGCAAGAAAAAATTGTCAGCAATAAATAGAAAAATGATCTCAATTGCAGATGATATGGCTGACTGTGGACACCATGAACAGAGGTCTGTTGTAGTACGATACTTTAATAATGAACAGCAAAGTCCAGTGGCGCATTTTGTTTCAATCCAAAGGCTCTTAAAAGTTGATGCTCAATTTTTGACCAAATAAGTAAAATGTTCTTGAAATTATTAAAACTGACTGGTCATCAGTGATCTCTGTATTTTGATGGAGCATCTACTATGTCTGGATGCACTGCAGGTGTTCAGATGAAATGCCAAGTTGTCCTAATAGAAGAATGCACCTTAAGTAGGCAAAACAGAACAGTGTTTGACCTTTGGCATTATCCAGATTCTTTATGCCTCCATGGAGGGAAGTCCTGTGAGACATGTGGTAATGGAGAAGATTTCTTAAGTAGGAACTCAGTTGAAGACTCTAAAGTCACTGTCAAACACAAGGTGGGCATGCAGAGCAGAAGCAGTGGCTGCAGTAAAAGACTTCAGTTATTTTACAGGCTTTAAAAGAGATCAAATCAAGTTGCTTAGCTGATGCTAAAATAAAAGCAAGGGTCCTTATTTGTGAATTAAGTGCTTTCAATTTTATCTTTGTCTGGCACATGATGCACCCTATTCTCCAAATGGTGGTAAAAGTTAAAGACTCTGCAAGCATCAAATATCTTGCTTACTGCAATGACAGTGGTGAAAAGCCTGTGCAACTCCTTTGTTTCCATGAGAAGTGACCCAGATTATTTCCAGTCCATTTCCCATGACTGTAGAAAAAAAGTGTGCAGAAAATAACCACCATTCGACCAGTTAGGAACATAAAACCATCAGTCCTTATTGATGAAGCAGCACAGTCTCCGTCTCACTATCAAACAAAAGAGGAGCAGTAGAGGATAACCGGAGCCATGTGATATTGTAACTGCAGTAGGAAAACTGCTAAGCTTGGAGATTCCTAAAGGTGATAGAAATCCTTGCCAACAAATTTAAGGTGGCAGTGGATGAATTGGAAGCAGAAGCCACACTGCTAAGGGAGTATGATGGACCTACTCATAAAGATTGCACCGTCAAAGAGTGGCTTGACTGGTTTAAAGAATCAGATCGATCCAACACATTTAATGCTTTTTATAAGTGTGTTCAGTGCTTTACAGTGTTATCTGTGACAAGCTGTTCATGTGAAAGAGCCTTTTCAAAACGGACATGTAAAAACCAAACTGAGAAGTACAATGTCCCAAGAACGCCTTGATTCACTCATGACATTGAGCAAGAATTGGCTTGGTCAGCTATTTATAACAAGGTCATTGAAGAATTTAAGTCCATAACACCTTCTATGTGACTTCTTCTCTAGCGCATACAGATGAGGAAGCCATATTAGTCTGTACCGTCCTGACAACTTTACTGATGCCAGTTTGGTTGAAGCAACATTTTGATTTAGTTTGTTGTAAAAATTCCCATGTACCATGCACTTTGTGAATAATGTTTAGATTTGTTAGTTATAACAGCTTATTTTACATTTTTTAAATTTTAAAAAAATGTATGTATGTACATCCAATTATTTGGCTGCACTCACGGTCTAAGTCTTTATTGTAGTATTAAACCCCCCCCCCCAAAAAAAAAAAAAGAAGTTTCAGTCCTTTATTCGGGACTTTCATCAGCATGAAGTATACATACATTTAAAAAAAAAAAAAATCAAGAACATTTATAGGCAGGAATAATTAGTAAAGTGACTGTGGCGGAACCAACCTCACCACTATGCACTGGAGAAGCCTGGTTGCCAGCCTCCTGCCATGGGACTATGGCCCCTGGGATGTATTGCCCTTTAAAGACATGATTTGGGCATAATGGATTTGTGTTGTGCTGCTGCTAGCCCTTTTAAGAACCATCTATACTGTGGAGTTACTGGGTGGCCACCATTTCCTGTATCCGAAGCACATGGGGAGAACAATGGATGGCGGCCATTTTAACTCACAGACACTGTGTGGACTTTTCAACACGGTGCCATCTCGCCAGTATTTGTTGCACAGAGACATCGTGCGGAGGTTTTTTTATTTAGCCTGTATATGTTCTGCAGAATCTGCATTAAACTGTATTTTCCAAAGTACTGAACGGATCTGGGTGAATTTTGGATATGTGGTTCACCCAGATCCCCCAGTTCCAATGATATATTTTTATGGGGTTATTGCATGTTTTGGGGTCCCTGTGATGTGTTTTATGAAACTGTATTCCTCTGCCGGTGATAATGAGATTACCCATTGTGTTCAGTAATCATATCACCTGCAGAGGGGAGGATTTTGTGTGGGAGTGTCTGGGTGTATTGTACGGATTGATTGGTTGTTTTGTAACGCCCTGTGGGCTGTACTATGTTTGTGGATTGGGAATAAAAGAGACTGTATGTGACAGTACAGAGAGTTCCTGTTTTAACCCTCAAAGTGAAGTGTCTCATTATTGGGGGAAGGATTTATTGTATGCTGTTCCAGTTTGACTGCTAGGAGAGTAAACCTATTCGTATGGTTCCTATTCAACTGTCTACAGCATTCATATGCTTGAGAGGATTCATATGCTCCTACGGTTCGGTGGTTTTGGTGTCTGCTGCAGTGCTTGGAGTCCTCAGGAAGTGCTAGGAGCATCCTTCAACGGAGGTACCCAGTCGGGGTGCCAGGCGATCCGTTACAGTGACTTACCCCCGGGTGATTTGCATCTGAGAAACGTGCTCTGTCCCCAATTGTCGTCATAACGTAATGACGTCATACGGATCACCATAGCAAGTAACTCAATCGTCGCTATGGGAATGAAATACAACATAGAAAGTGATCGCAGATAAGTACCATTTGGCCCATCTAGTCTGCCCAATATTTCAATACACTTTTAATTAGTCCCTGGCCTTATCTTTTTTTTTTTTATTCTTTATTTTTGATGTGCATAGAAGGTACATGCATGCCAATATTGCCACAACAGCAGATACCAGCAGCTCGAGATAAAATATATGGCATGAGTTAATACTGCACAATTTTTTATAAGAAACATGCTTATAAGAAGCTTTACTGTAAGCCTTTACACAAGTACAGTAAAGAATAACATGAGTTGTGCCTGTCTGTGATTGTTAATATTTGGTTAGTCTAAGATTTGTACTGATGTCAGTGTGGGCTTAATGCATTTATGGTTGAACAAGTACTGCCGAAAACCGTGGATAGTATAAACATGCTAAGCAGTGTACTTTGTCGCACGATTGGTAATAGAGAGATGAAGACATGCTGCAGACATATGAAGGGTGAAAAATAATGCTACCAAGCGTTCACTGCATAAAGATAAAACTGTTACACCTGTCACCTTTTTACGCTGGGTTGTTGCGTCTGGTAGGTAAAATGTGAGTGTTTAACTAGGAACAAGCTCAGTTATAGCCGGCTGCACATACATGATGAGCTATCGCTATGATGTCAGTATGCATGTAGGTGGAGTATACGTTGCTACCAGCAATGTGGAGTGTAGTTGTGTCGTCTATAAAGCATGAACAAAAACGATTGGCATTCAATCCCCAAGTAGTCCTGGAAGTTTATGATTGTCTCGGTAGCAGATGCTGAACGTATGGGAGTGTTCAACTGAAGTTCGGATAGGCACTAAGCAATAGACATTTTGCCTGTCTTGGGGTCCCCAGCCTGTTTGTCAGGTCAGCCGATGCTCTGCAGGATAGTATGCTGTGCCCGGTGACAACTGATTCTCCCCATTAGGGTTGGCAGGATTACGACCCCTTAGGCATCCCAGTTTCTGGGCATTCCTCTGGCTGGAACTGGCTGCTGTTCACATGGGAATTCCAGAGCTTGCCTTTTGCGTCCGCAGTGTGAGTCCATTCTCTGTCTGCTTTGAGGTGCACTCCTTATTGGGTCTCTTGTCTTGCCATGTCGCCGTTCCGTTCGGGCTAGCTTTACCCCGCCGGGTCTTATGCTTTGGTTCGGCTTTCATGTGAGGTGGCCTTGGGCGATGTTTCTTAAGCATCTCCAGGGCTCAGGGCGCCGACCCCAGTCCACGGCTGCTCTCCTTGAGGCTCCAGGAGCGAGGTCCCCAAATTGCTCTTCGCTGGTGCCGGCCACTTGCATGTGTAGTTTTTGCTTCCCCCTGCTTGACTGCTCGTTGTGAGCTCTGTGGTGAGCTATAGGGCATATACTCAGGCACCCGGGGTCGCATGCGAGCCTACAATTTCCTCCAGAAGGAGGCGAAAATTTTCTTTAGCCGAAGCTCCGTTGCCAGTCCTGCACTGTCCAGGTCTGTGGTGCGGGAGGCTTTGGCCATTTTGTGCACATCGTTGGTGGTAGGCTCGGGCCTCCACGGCACGGTCGCTTTCTCCCTGCTGTGCATGGGAGTCCCATGGGGGAGGGACTGGGATGACCCCCACCGTTCCATATGGGGGGGGAAAACAAGGGCTCCGGGTCAGGTTTTCAGCCATTCTTGACGAGAGAGCAGCCGTCTCTTGCGCCCACCATGCTGGTAGGCCTCAGAGTTGCAGGTGCGTACCGGTTCAACTGTCGCTTGTCAGGTATCTCCGTGTGTGTGTCCTGGTTACTGCAGTCGCTTGCTTGCCTTTAGTATATATGCAGGATACCCAAAGTGTGTCTTCAGAAATTATGCTTTATTTTAAAGAATGAAAATACACAAAATAAAACTATTAAGAATGACTTGTGAGTGATACTCCTTATGTTTACATATTTGATCTGTTTCAACAATATTGCACCATTGTTTTGCACTTCTATTATTCACAGATTTATACTGCAACAGAACCCATATTAGAAGCTCCACCGTATGTATATGGTTTATATTTTGTAGAAGTGGTTTAGGGGATACCACTAAAGGTGTTTTGAGCTCTTCTGATAATTGTAAATGTCATTTAGAAAAAGCCCTAATTAAAGAGAGATGAAGATGAAATGGGAAGTGGCCACTTTAAAAAAATAAATATACATGTTAGAGAACAAATTACACCAAGGGGTCTGAGATTTTATAAAAATCCCACTTTCTATAGAGATAATTCAGGATTTATGACAGGGTGGAACAAAATGTTGGAAGGTTTCTCCTTTAGCATGATGGGATATCCAGAAGAGAGGAGAACCTTATACAAATAGATAGAGAACTGGAAAGAAAAAATAAGTGAGATGACCAACCCTGAAGTATATAACCAAATAATGAAAGATATTTAAATCAAAGTACATAGTATTGAAAAAAAAAAAAAACATTGGGGAAAAAAAAAAGCACAAATATTTGAGAGACTATAAGATGGGAAAGAAATGCCCCAAGAAACCAAAAAAGAGAACGCAGGAAACCATATCCAGTCAATAGGGATGAAAACATACCATAAAGGACAAAATTTAATTTCCTGTTTAGAGATTAATGAAAGGAAAGGAAGGAGCAGAACACAATCTAGTAAACTAGCGGATAAAGGGGAGGAATAGTAGTCATTCTGAAAGATAATTACATAAAGGAAGCAGAGAGAATCCCTTCAGACCAACTCACATACCAGAAATTAGACAGAAACCCAATAGAGAACATTAAAGAGAAATTTGAAAAATATATAGAGAAAGGTCTTGAAAAATATTTATTCACTCCACATCCAAGAACGCCAGTCTATTACCACCTCCCTAAAGTGCATAAGAATAAGGAAAACCCACCAGGTAGGCCCATCATATTGGGTATTGAGTCTATTTCATCCAAAGTTACTGAATATTTAGATAACTTGCAACTAGTAGTAGTACGTAACCCAGCTTTTTTGTAGGATACTACACACATTTAGAAAAACTCAAGAATCATGGAAAGAAGGGAGCTTATTGGTCACATGTGATGTGACATCGCTTTACAGTATCATACCTCATGAAATATGTTTAAAAGCAGTTCAGCAAAAAATTAAAAAAAAATGTTAGAGATGAGCAAGTTGAATATATTTTAGAAAGAATTCACCTCATTAACTAATAATTTCTTTTGGTTTCAGGACACATTTTATCTACAGGTTAGGGGAACGGCGATGGGCACCAAGTTCGCTCCAAGTTATGCCAATTTGTTTATGGCTTATTGGGAAGAACCGTTTGTATACCGAGGACACCCATCGCCGTTTCATTAATAATATATTTTTTATCTGGACTGGTACAGACTCAGACTTGGATACCTTTTTAATACACCTGAATAATAAATAGATTATTCTTATCCTCGCAAAAAAGCACTCAAGAAATCAATTTCCTAGATCTAAACATTAGTATAAAGGAATCATGCATTATTACTACTAAAAACACTTTAAGAAAGTGGATGCAAATGGGTACATTAGAAAAGAAAGTTGCCATCATACACCCTGGCTTACTAATGCCCCTAGGGGACAATTCTTAAGAATGAGAGAAAGTTGTTCAAACGACCAAGATTATTTAGTACAGGCAGGCAGGATTAAAGCCCAATTTTTAGAGAAAGGATACAGCAAGGAGAAGTTACAATCGGCTCTAGAGTGTATTTTGGATTTATTATACCAAGATAAAAAAAAAAATTCTACTCACATACAAAAGAGGAATGAAAAATGAAAAAAGAATGATGTTCCATTTATTTGTAGTTCTAATGGAAACAATAAGAAAGTTAATAAAATCATCGTTGGAATATCCTACTGGATGACCCCATCCTTAAAACCAAATTACCAGCTAAACCAGTGATAATTTATAGAGGGGCAAGAAACATTAGGAATACTTTAGTACAGCAGTTCAAACGAGGCAACGTCCACCAGTAACTTTTTAAACCAAAGTAAAAGGCTTTTATGGATGTGGCCATTGTTTGGCCTGTAGAACAAAAAAACAAAAACAAAAAAAATACATATTGGATATGGAACCACATCTAAAAACATTTCTAATTAGAGACCACATGACACGCTACTCCAAAGGAGTGATTGATCTCTTAAGATCCCTGTGTAATCTCCTATATATAGGCAAGATGATTCGCTGTTTGAAAATAAGGATAGCAGAACATACAAGGAATATTAAAGAGGGATTGGAGTCACAGTGTCTCCAACAACTTTAGATTGGTTCATAATAAAAATCCAAAAGGATTGTTCTTTAGCGCAATTACACTGGTTAAGAGAGATTGGAGAGGAGGGGACTATACTAAAAAGATCGGGATGGAAGAGATGAAATGTATCTTTAATTTTAATACCATGATCCCACAAGGTTTAAATCAAGACTTTGTCATTTTATGAACTAATTATTTTATATACCAACATTTTTTATATAACCTCTTATTCCCATGTGCACCCATCACCATTCTCATTTCCTAAAATTTATTTATTTTTAATATCCAAAGTGATTTATGTAATTTATTGCTTACCTAATTCCATTTTTTGTTTCTAATGGCAATATACACACAGCAACACCTTTACCGCTAAGGGAATATAAGAAGGCTATAGAACCCCTGAATCAAGAAAATTTGATTGCACACAAAATGTTTTACAGTATGTATTTATGTGCCCCATATAATGTACTCTAAAAATAAAGGAAAATGTCGCCCTCCTGTGGACAATAAAGTTTGATCGACATTGAAGATTATATACTGGAACGCATAAGCGTTCCAGGCATTGTATGCACTTTGTGTAATACAGTTTCCTGCAAATGAACAAGCCAGAATGCATGTGCAGTTCAGCTTTGAAAGAAAAGCTTTAAAAGAGACACTTAATCTGGTAGTTTTATTTTGTGTATTTTAATTCTTTAAAATAAAGCATAATTTCTGAAGACACACTCTGGGTATCCTGCATATTTACTTTTGAAACTGGAGCTTGGGTAGATACCAACTATCCTAAGGGTCAAACAGTGTGAACTCCAGACAACTTGAAGGAATTGGAGATCTTATAAGCGGTGGTGTATTTTGGATTTGTGCTGCCCTAGGCACGTCTAAATTCGGGCAGCCCCAAAATCTAAATGTGCCCCCCCAATTCATGTCAAGGCCACTTTGACAGACACATGCCCTCATTGATACATGCACTGATATACACTCACTGACAGATACACAGTCATTGGTACACACATACACTCACTGGCACACACTGTTTAACCAACACACACTGACACTCACAGTAAGGTGGACAGCCCCAGAACATGAGGCAAAAAAACTTGAATTTGCCTGGGAGCTTGGTGTTGCTTTTTTTGGCGCCCCCCCTAAAAGTGCCACGGAGGCAAATGCCTTGTGGTAAATACATGCCTGCCTTTAAGTGTCTGCAGACGTTTACCATTTGAGTCATATGAGATCTATGGCTCTCGACTTGTGAGTGATACTCCTTATATTTTTATCTGTTTCAACAATATTGCGCCATTGTTTTGCATTTCTACTATCTGAGGCAGAGTGTCATATTTTGTTCACCTGATATTGACGGTACTTAGCGGTCTGACATTTTGATACAACAGACCTTCAGATCTATTTCCCCGTAATAGACACTTTAGGAGTACAGTGCGATCTTTATCTCTGATTATTTAGCCATTACCACAGCTCCCAACAGGAAAAAAAATTAAAATAAAAACAATCGCTGCACTATATTATATAGGAGACAGTTGCTCTAATTTACTTAGATCGGTTATACCTGTGCTCATTTATTACTCGAAATGGCTGCTAGAGCACCCCCTCCCATCAACAAAGACCCTTGTGTAGTAAGATGGCGTCTCCATCAGGAGCCACACCTAAGATGACGACGACATCAACACCCTGAAGGAAGTCCATCAAGATTAAACACCTAACCAATTAAATGTTTACTTTTATTAAAACACCCAACACTTTACCAATTGAAAAGTTTACTTTCTGTTTTTGCACACGTTGCATTCTTTTGCATTTTTAAGGGGCTACGCCGCCCCCAATAATACACTTGGAAGTTTTCATTTTAACTGAATTTTGGTGTGGGAATTCTTCAGCGTGCACGCATTATTTCATTTTTAATATTTGGACAGGGGCAGATACTCAAGCAAACACTTGGTTTGGTCTAAAACTCCATAACACCTGCAAAGGGTTTCTGAGCCTTTAAATGGTCTCAGTCGGGTTCAGTAGGAATCCCCTTCATGGGGAAGACTCCTGACCTGATATTGTGCAGAAAACCAACATTGACACCGTCCATAAAGAGGGAAAGCCTCAAAAAGGTAATTGCGAAGGAAGTTGGGTGTTCCCAAAGTGCTGTATCAAAGCATATTAATAGAAAGTTATGTGGAAGGGAAAAGTGTGGAAGAAAAAGGTGCACAAGCAGCAGGGATGACCGCAGCCTGAAGAGGATTGTCAGGAAAAGGCCATTCAAACATTTTGGGATCTTTCACAAGGGGTGGACTGAGGCTGGAGTCAGTGCATCAAGAGCCACCACACACAGGCGGATCCTGGACATGGGCTTCAGATGTCATTCCTCTTGTCAAGCTGCTCCTGAAAAACAAACAACGTCAGAAGGATCTTACCTAGGCTAAAGAAAAACATAGCTGGTCTGTTGCTCAGTGGTCCAAAGTCCTCTTTTCTGATGAGAGCAACTTTTGCATCTCATGTGGAAACCAAGTACCCAGAGTCTGGAGGAAGAATGGGCAGGCACACACTGCAAGATGCTTGAAGTCCAGTGTGAAGTTTCCACGGTGTGTTGATTTGAAGAGCCATGTCATCTGCTGGTGTTGGTCCACTGTGCTTTATTAAGTCCAGGGTCAATGCAGCTGTCAACCAGGAAATTTTGGAGCACTTCATGCTTCCTTCCTCAGACAAGCTTTATGGGGATGCAGACTTCATTTTCCAGCAGCATTTTGGCTCCTGCCCACACTGCCAAAAGCACCAAAGCCTGGTTCAATGACCGTGGGATCACGGTGCTTGATTTTCGAGTATCACCTGTATTTTTTGTTCACCTTTGGTACATGAGCACACCTTTGTAATATTGTTTACTATTAATTTAGCTCGCAGTCTGGATAGACCTTGTGGATATCTGGCACTGACTCTAGTATCCTATCCCAGTCCCCCTATCTGGTACACGCCTTGTTTTTCAGTTTCTTTTTGGGGTCACCAACCATTCCTTAGTGTACCTATAACAGGCTCTACCCCAGTTTTGTGTTCCTTAGGCCGCAAGGACATGTCACTTTGTATACTATATGTAGTTTTGCTCGTGATAGTGTATTTTTATTGAATCTCTTATTGGTGTGTGGATGAGAGAAGGTTTTTGATTGAGTCATGTGTCCACATGTGACATCCTAAACATATCACACCACCACGGTTTTGGACTCTTCTGTTTATAACTGGTGATAGGGTCGTGTAGACTAGCATATCTTATAATTCACTAATGGCACTTTAAGCATTATTTTAAACAGTAACTTGGCTGTCATATTATTAGGCACTTAATTTGTTGTATGTAATTTCCGTAGCAACAATTGAGTTACTCTCATTGATATGGTGATGCGTATGAGATAATTACATTATGGTGCCAATTGGGGCAGAGCACGCTTATCGCTTGTGAACTAGCCACCATGGGACGCCGTTTAGGATGCATATCACCTGGGGTTAAGTCACTTTACTAATTATTCCGGCCTATAAATGTTAGTGATTTTTAAATGTATGTATACTTCTAATCCTGATGAAAGTCCCGAACAGAGGACTGAAAAAATTGTTAATACTACAATAAAGATTAAATACTTAGAAGACCGTGAGTGCAGCCACATTATTAAATGTTTGTATGATAGAAACCCATGGGTTATCAAGCAAGAGTGCAACTTCTGTTTTTATTGTTTTGTTTTTTTATACACACTCACTGAATGTTGAGAGAGTGTCTAAGCTCCTCACCCACCATCTTATTTTAACCATGTTTGTCCTCTGTGTGATTGTATGCTTGAAGGGTTAAATATGGACGTGCTTGCTCCAAGTAGTGTTATAAGAAACTGGTTTATCTATTCAATGATCGGAATGGAAGCAGGTAAAGGAGTCATAAGACTGGAGAAATGTAAATTATGTGTCTGTTAGTCCACCCATTGTACAGCGCTATGGAATTTGTTGGCGCTATATAAAATAATAAAAAAAATGGAGTCCAAGAGAAATGGGATTTAAAAGTTGCACTTCTGAAGGCAACAGAAAATT
>OW240920.1:114741465-114869893 GCA_933207985.1 Pelobates cultripes | reverse complement strand
ACAGAAACGATACTAATAATTTAACATATATATATAACACATGGGTCATTGCCCCCCATCCTCCGCCCTTGCATCTATACCTTCATTAAATATCAGGGCAATGACCCAACATAAGCAACACATAAATATATATAAATAACACTTTAACTTTACTCCAACATGAACCGATTTGAATGCAACCATAAGTAACCACGGTAGGGGTATACCCAGATACCCTTACCCCACCAGGTTCTGAGCCACCTCCAGGACTCGAAACCCACCATCGACCAGTGACCACAATTCTTCATGTTCCTCACGTTCCTCATGGAGAGCCTATTTTTCCTTCCCTAGCTCTCTATCCCGCCGCTGTGACAAAATGGGATAAAAGAAAACAAACACATTACAGGGAGGGAGGGAGGGACAAACACAGCTAGGTAGAAATTAATGTGCACATTTTTTAAAATGGCTGCCTAATAAATAGCCAGCCCCCATCCCATAATCCCACAGTCCTGCTTGGTCCCTCCTATGCCCGCCTCCTAACCCCTGTCAAGGCCCTTTTCCGCTAAGCTGCGCTCTGGCTACATGGGGCTACATTATCATACTATGATGCAGTTGTGTTTTGTGTGTGCAAACTCAATAAAATACAAATTGCAAAAAAAATAAATCTGTAAGAAAACATTTTTTGCAAATCTAGCTTTGTGTTCCGCAGATGCTGTTTATTCACTTAGAAACAAAGAAATATCTGGACATTCTGTCGTTTCTTTGTCTCTCAGGGGCAAAAGTCAACCATCTCTTTATGAATAAGTATCACTGTTAAATCTAAACTGGCTGACTCTGAATGAAACAGATTAACCCCTGGGATAGGATTTTACCAGAAAGGAATTTTGAAAATTTCATCATCGAATAAAGTGGCACTTGGCAGGAGAACAGATTGCTGCAATCCTACACATGTTGACAATTATAATCACTGACAAAAGTTAATCTTGTTAACACCAGATGATATCTTTTTTTTCTTTCTAAATAACTGTTCATTCACTGTTTTTAAAAGCTGGCAGAATGGCCAGTTGTTCTTTGTATCTTACGTTCTCTCTCGGACAATCTTTGTGAACCTTTTCTTGTACATTTTCTTGGGTTTATTTGTTAAACAGTGAGTTGCAGTTTACTGAAATTTGAATGGCTGATTTGGAAAAATTCCCCATCCAGATTTTCCATTCTATCAACAAAGAAGAGATAACTAAGATTAAAGGGGCACTCTAAACCCTAAAACAACTTTGCTTTAATGAAGCAGTTTTGGTGCATAGATCCTGCCTCTGAAGTCTCACTGCTCAATTCTCTACCATTAAGGAGTTAAATCACTTTTGCTTCTGTTTATGCAGCCCTAGCAACACCTCCTCTGGCAGTGACTCACACAGTTTCCATAAAAATTATTATTTTTTTAAACCCCTTAAAGGATGGCGGGCATCTATGCCATCCTTTCTGGGTGGTCCTAAACGCCTGCGGGCGGCATAAAACATCCCTGCCGTCCTTACTACTTACCGGGTCCCCGCCGTTCCCACGCCGGCGGTCACGATCCTGGGGTCTGCCTGGGAGCTAAGGAATTGTCGCAATCACATGGCCGGAATAGCTGGCTTATGCTTATGAGCTCTCAGGCAGTCCCCTTCATGCCTGTAAAAAAGTTTGTAAAAGTTATTAAACAGTTTTTAGACTAAATAAAAAGTACATATATATATATGATCTAAGTACTGTTATATACATATATCATTAATAAAAGGGTATTTTAATATTAATATATATAATATTATATATATTAATATTAAAATACACTAAGAATGACGTTAATTTTATATATATATATATATATATATATATATTTAAAAAAATCAATAAATAAATTTGAAAAAAAACAATTCTAAAAATTATATACCAGTTTTAATTTGTTCTAACTGGATTTTGATATTAATATACATATATATTCAATTAAAAATACAATTAGAATGACATTATAAATACATATATGTATCTATATATTTATATATATATATATATATATATAGCTATATATAAATAAAAACTATATATATATATATATATATATATATATATATAAATAAAAACAATATATATATATATATATATATATATATATATATATATATACACACACATATATATTTAAATTCTACAAATATTTTATATAATATTTTTACATAATTAAGTCATTTTATTGATTACAATCTGAGGGACCTGCCCGACAACCCAGGCAGAAAGTCCAGAGAATTTGGCTTGCAAGCCCTAGATTTAGCCCTGTAACTTTCCAGGACACTATAAAACCTGTACATGGGGGGGGTACTGTTTTACTCGGGAGACTTCGCTGAACACAAATTCTAGTGTTTAAAAAACAGTAAAACATATCACAATGTTAATATGGTCAGTAAAAATGCAGTTTTTTTGCATTTTTCATACACAAACTGTATAGGTGATACTCGAAAAAATTAGAATATTGTGCAAAAGTTAATTTATTTCAGTAATGCAACGTAAAAGGGGAAACTAATATATGAGATAGACGCATTACATGCAAAACAAGATAATTCAAGCCTGATTATGGCTTACAGCTCATAAAATGAGCAATGATTATGGCTTACAGCTCATAAAAAAACCCAAATCCACAATCTCAGTAAATAAGAATATTGTGAAAAGATGCAATATTCTAGGCTCAGTGTCCCACTCTAATCAGCTAAGTAAGCCATAACACCTGCAAAGGGTTTCTGAGCCTTTAAATGGTCTCTCAGTCTGGTTCAGTAGGAATCACAATCATGGGGAAGACTGCTGACCTGATAGTTGTGTAGAAAACCATCACTGACACCCTCCATAAGGAGGGAAAGGCTCAAATGGTAATTTCGTAGGAAGTTGGATGTTCCCAAAGTGCTGTATCAAAGCACATTAATAGAAAGTTATGTGGAAGGGAAAAGTGTGGAAGAAAAAGGTGCACGAGCAGCAAGGCAATATTCTGCTCACATTTTATTTTTTATGCGTTAAACAGGAGGGGGGAGTGGGTGAGCGAGGGCTCGGCGGGTGTATCTTGTGGGTGGGATGTTAAGAGAGGGTTACATGAGCCCTTTGTTAGGCTGAGCTGTCACGTTGCATTAGCAGTGGTATGCACCTGAATTACCTTTAGGTGCGAAGGGGGGTGGTGTAATGGTCAGCTGGCAGTCGGGTAGGTCTGGACCTAGGCCTGCATGTCAGTGGCTGTGGTCTGAAGAACATTAAAATCAAAAGTCTTAACTTTCGAACAGTATGTGTGAAATTATGGAATCAGTATATGGTGGGAGAGTGTCCCGGAAAACTTTATGATGAGCATCGGCTGCGTCTCGTCTGAAGGAGCTTGTGGGCCCCACTGATGGCACCGCTGGATTGAGTTCGGGGGAAGATCTAACAGGCCCAGTGCCTTCATGGCTTCCTGCATATCATGTATGACATGCAATGTGTCTCCTTTGTTGATGTGCAGAGCATGAGCTGGACCCCAGCGGTACTTGATGTGTTGCGTTTGCAGGAGTGAGGTGAATTGTAGCAGGGACCTTCTCCACGCCAGTGTCCCGCCTGAGAGAACGGAGTAGAATGACAAGATCATCCCTTCAAAGGGGTATGTCAGCTGACCTCTGGTGGCTGCCTGGACTGCTGCTTTGTCCCTTAGGTTCTGGGACTGGAGCACTATGTCACCGGGAGTGGTGGGTTGTCTAAAGTAACCGGTGTCAGTAGTGCGGTAAGGAGCCGTCTGGTAAAGTGTGGGAGCTCAGCCTCTGGGATGGAGTCAGCGACACCTCTTTCAGGTTTGTTTGATGTTGTTTGTCTTCCGGCGTGGCAAATCGCAGTTAGTGAATTGACACCTGAAGCTCTGTTTTTTGGCGTGTGTGGTTACTGGAGGTACCCTCCACCGCCCCAAGCCGGCCTGTCAAGCTCCTTAGGTCGTCCCAGATCGTGGCAACGTCGGCCGAGATTTTCTTGTGGTGATCCGCCATGAGCTCACCTATGACCTCCTTAGTCACTGGTGTGGGGGTTGTCCCGGATGGCTGGATCTGGGTCTGTGCCCGGGCCGGTGGTGGTAGCGTTGGGGCTGGTGATATTTCCCCCTCAGCCTCATCTGATGTCCCGTTGTAAAAGTCCGAGCAGGGATGCCATCTTGGAACAAGAGGCGTCGTGGGCCTGCTGCCAGAGCTCCCCTATATTCATGCCCAGCCGGGGCTTATCCGACTTTTGTTTCTTGGTTTTCCTCCACATGGGTCCCGGTGAGTCTTGGGGTCTTCCTGTGGCGGGCTTGGCTGGTGTCCGAGTTTTGAAAGCAGTCGTTTTCCGCTATAATGGTCAGGAGCTCAGCGGCCATGCGACTGTCCGCTTCCACAGTTAAGCTCCGCTCCCACGTTTTACTATTTTTAAACACTTATATTTGTGTTCAGCGAAGCCTCCCGAGTATAACAGTACCCCCCATGTACAAGTTTTATGGTGTCAACTAGAGACGCTAGAAAATTGAGGATTAAACAAAGAGCTAGATATAGTGGATTTTTAGGTTTCATTACGATATATGGTTCTTTCTGGGCATGTATACGTACCCCAATTTGATATATCCTCTCTATCTATACATACATGTTCTGGTATTGAACACTCTGTATACTACTCACACTTTTAATTAAGTAATTAATATATATTTGTGAAATTTCCTGAACCCCTGCTCTGATCTGGGTGATTTTTGGATATTTTGTTCACCCAGATCAGGGATATCAGGGGATGTATCCGTTTATGGGGATATGTTGTGTTCTGGGGTACTTATGGGACTTTGTAAAATATGTGTTTTTTTCTGCCTGGAAATGATTGGGTTAATACAGTATCTGGCTCAATTATCTCACAGGCAGAGGGGAGGGATTGTATGTTTGTTATGGGAGTGTTGTACATTTAATTACTGTTCTGATTTGTTCTGGTTTGTAAGCTTTGTGTCCAGGTCCCCAACAAGGTCCATGTGGGCATACACCTTTCTTGGGGACTTGCATGAAAGGCCAGCTGTGGCTTCCATTAAATGAGATTTGTTTACCCCTTCATGAAGTCTTGGCTCATGTTTGGGGGATTGGAGAACTACATTCACTCTGAGGATTGCTATATCACAATACTCCCCTAGCTCTTATAAGAGCTGTTCCTGCTACGCTGTCCGTTCTCAGAATACTCTTGCGACCCATTGTTTGCTCTCCATTAGTCTAAAGGGTAATCCAGACGTGGACCCCTTGCTCACGGTGCCTAGAGAGATATCAGCTATGCCTCACTGACGATGCCTAACAAGGCTGAAACGATCGCCTGGGGTTGCTGTATCTCTCGTGCAGAGAGAACTTGCTGGCATTTCGGATCTGGACTGCCCGTATGGGTGGGACCAGTCTGATATGCTTCAGATATGTTCTCTCTGTAATGGCACAAGTTGAGCTAAAACCAGCATGAGTTCTGAGCAGGGACCCACCGAAGGGCAGGCTATTTTAGCTACTGTCCGTTCTCAGAATACTCTTGCGACCCATTGTTTGCTCTCCATTAGTCTGGGGCAAAAATCCAGACGTGGACCCCTTGCTTCACGGGTGCCTAGAGAGATATCAGCTATGCTCACTGACGGCGCCTAACAAGGCTGAAACGATCGTCTGGGGTTGCTGTATCTCTCGTGTAGAGAGAACTTGCTGGCATTTCGGATCTGGACTGCCCGTATGGGTGGGACCAGTCTGATATGCTTCAGATATGTTCTCTGTAATGGCACAAGATGAGCAAAAATCAGCTTGAGAACTGAGCGGGGACCGACCGAAGGGCAGGCTATTTCAGCTGCTGCCCGTTCTCAGTATTCTCTTGCGACCCATTTTTGACTCTCTACAAGTTTAAAGGGATAATCCAGACGTGGACCCTTTGCTCACGGTGCCTAGGGAGATATCAGCTATGCCTCACTGATGATGCCTAACAAGGCTGAAACGATCGTCTGGGCTTGCTGTATCTCTCGTGCAGAGAGAACTTGCTGGCATTTCGGATCTGGACTGCCCGTATGGGTGGGACCAGTCTGATATGCTTCAGATATGTTCTCTGTAATGGCACAAGATGAGCAAAAATCAGCTTGAGAACTGAGCGGGGACCGACCGAAGGGCAGGCTATTTCAGCTGCTGCCCGTTCTCAGAAATACTTTGGCACGGCTTGTTTGCTCTCCATTAGCCCAAGCGGGTAATCTGTGACGGGACCCTTGCTTCACGGTGCTCAGAGATATCAGCTATGCCTCACTGACGCATGCTCTAACAAGGCCTGAAACGTATCGCCTGGGGTTGCTGTATTTCGCAGAGAGAACTTGCTGGTATTTCGGCCTGACTGCCCGTATGGGTGGGATCAGTCTGATTTGCTTCAGATATGTTCTCTGTAATGGCACAAGGTGAGCTAAAACCAGCTTGACTTCTGAGCGGGGACCCACCGAAGGGCAGGCTATTTTAGCTGCTGTCCCAGAATACTCTTGCGACCCATTTTTTGCTCTCCATTAGTTTAAAGGGTAATCCAGACGTGGACCCCTTGCTCACGGTGCCTAGAGAGATATCAGCTATGCCTCATTGACGATGCCTAACAAGGCTGAAACGATCGTCTGGGGTTGCTGTATCTCTCGTGCAGAGAGAACTTGCTGGCATTTCGGATCTGGACTGCCCGTATGGGTGGGACCAGTCTGATATGCTTCAGATATGTTCTCTGTAATGGCACAAGATGAGCAAAAATCAGCTTGAGAACTGAGCGGGGACCGACCGAAGGGCAGGCTATTTCAGCTGCTGCCCGTTCTCAGGAATACTCTTGCCACCCATTGTTTGCTCTCCATTAGTCTAAAGGGTAATCCAGACGTGGACCCCTTGCTCACGGTGCCTAGAGGGATATCAGCTATGCCTCACTGACGATGCCTAACAAGGCTGAAACGATCGTCTGGGGTTGCTGTATCTCTCGTGCAGAGAGAACTTGGTGGCATTTCGGGTCTGGACTGCCCGTATGGGTGGGACCAGTCTGATATGCTTCAGATATGTTCTCTGTAATGGCACAAGTTGAGCTAAAACCAGCATGAGTTCTGAGCGGGGACCCACCGAAGGGCAGGCTATTTTAGCTGCTGTCCGTTCTCAGAATACTCTTGCAACCCATTTTTTGCTCTCCATTAGTTTAAAGGGTAACCCAGACGTGGACCCCTTGCTCACGGTGCCTAGCGAGATATCAGCTATGCCTCACTGATGATGCCTAACAAGGCTGAAACGATCGCCTGGGGTTGCTTTATCTCTCGTGCAGAGAGAACTTGCTGGCATTTCGGATCTGGACTGCCCGTATGGGTAGGACCAGTCTGATATATGCTTCAGATATGTCTCTCTTGTAATGGCATAAGTTGAGCTAAAACCAGTATGAGTTCTGAGCTGACCCACCAAGGGCAGGCTATTTTAGCTGCTGTCCGCTCAGAATACCTTTGGCACCCATTGTTTGCTCTCCATTAGTCTTAAGTAAAGGGGTAATCCAGGACGCGGACCCCTTTGCTCTCATTTAAAAGCCTAGAGAGATATCATTATGCCTCACTGACGCATGCCTAACAAGGCTGAAACGACATCGCTCTGGGGTTGCTAGAGTTTCGGCAGAGAGAACTTGCTGGCATTTCGGCCCCACCGCCCGTATAAATCAAATCTGATATGCTTCAGATATGTTCTCTGTAATGGCACAAGTTGAGCTAAACCAGCATGAGTTCTGAGCTGACCCAATCAAGGGCAGGCTATTTTAGCTGCTGTCCGTTCTCAGAATACTCTTGCACCCATTGTTTGCTCTCCATTAGTTTAAAGGGTAATCCAGACGTGGACCCCTTGCTCACGGTGCCTAGAGAGATATCAGCTATGCCTCACCGACGATGCCTAACAAGGCTGAAACGATCGTCTGGGGTTGCTGTATCTCTCGTGCAGAGAGAACTTGCTGGCATTTCGGGTCTGGACTGCCCGTATGGGTGGGACCAGTCTGAGATGCTTCAGATATGTTCTCTCTGTAATGGCACAAGTTGAGCTAAAACCAGCATGAGTTCAGAGCGGGGACCCACCGAAGGGCAGGCTATTTTAGCTGCTGTCCGTTCTCAGAATACTCTTGCGACCCATTGTTTGCTCTCCATTAGTCTAAAGGGTAATCCAGACGTGGACCCCTTGCTCACGGTGCCTAGAGAGCTATCAGCTATGCCTCACTGACGATGCCTAACAAGGCTGAAACGATCGTCTGGGGTTGCTGTATCTCTCGTGCAGAGAGAACTTGCTGGCATTTCGGGTCTGGACTGCCCGTATGGGTGGGACCAGTCTGATATGCTTCAGATATGTTCTCTCTGTAATGGCACAAGTTGAGCTAAAACCAGCATGAGTTCTGAGCGGGACCCACCGAAGGGCAGGCTATTTTAGCTGCTGTCCGTTCTCAGAATACTCTTGCGACCCATTGTTTGCTCTCCATTAGTCTAAAGGGTAATCCAGACGTGGACCCCTTGCTCACGGTGCCTAGAGAGATATCAGCTATGCCTCACTGACGATGCCTAACAAGGCTGAAACGATCGTCTGGGGTTGCTGTATCTCTCGTGCAGAGAGAACTTGCTGGCATTTCGGGTCTGGACTGCCCGTATGGGTGGGACCAGTCTGATATGCTTCAGATATGTTCTCTCTGTAATGGCACAAGTTGAGCTAAAACCAGCATGAGTTCTGAGCGGGGACCCACCGAAGGGCAGGCTATTTTAGCTGCTGTCCGTTCTCAGAATACTCTTGCGACCCATTGTTTGCTCTCCACTGGACTAGGAGAGGTCTACCAACTGGAAGCTGTATCCTGGTCTTGGGTCCAGGGTGGGTGGAGGACGGCGAGACCCCAACCAAGCTGCGATGGTTCGTGGGGTTTACGGTGGTTATGGTGTTCCAGTGCAGTGCTTATGGTACTCGCAAGTACTAGGAAGCAGCGATTGACGGATGTACCCGGTCGGGGTGCCAGACGGTCCGTCACAATATTCTTTTAGGATATTTTTATATTTTTGTTTATTTTTATTTGTATTTTATTTTACTTTTTATTTTATTTGTTATTCATAGTGCTCCATCTACCAGATAACTATTATATACACATCATGAAACAAATCATTAATAGATACTAAAGTTAAAAAGATACATCTATATCTCTATCTCTTTCATTCATTACCTATGGTTTATTTGTTTACTATATTTAGATATGATTCCCTTTAATTCTTTCAAATATAGGCAGCCTTTGTTATATACACTGCTCAAAAAAAAATGAAGGGAACACTTAAACAACACAATGTAACACCAAGTCAATCACACTTCTGTGAAATCAAACTGTACACTTAGGAAGCAACACTGAGTGACAATCAATTTCACATGCTGTTGTGCAAATGGAATAGACAACAGGTGGAAATTATAGGCAATTAGCAAGACACCCCGAATAAAGGAATGGTTCTGCAGGTGGTGACCAGAGACCACATCTCAGTTCCTATGCTTCCTGGCTGATGTTTTGGTCACTTTTGAATGCTGGCGGTGCTTTCACTCTAGTGGTAGCATGAGACGGAGTCTACAACCCACACAAGTGGCTCAGGTAGTGCAGCTCATCCAGGATGGCACATCAATGCGAGCTGTGGCAAGAAGGTTTACTGTGTCTGTCAGCGTAGTGTCCAGAGAATGGAGGCGCTACCAGGAGACAGGCCAGTACATCAGGAGATGTGGAGGAGGCCGTAGGAGGGCAACAGCCCAGCAGCAGGACCGCTTCCTCTGCCTTTGTGCAAGGAGGGACAGGAGGAGCACTGCCAGAGCCCTGCAAAATGACCTCCAGCAGGCCACAAATGTGCATATGTCTGCTCAAATGGTCAGAAACAGACTCCATGAGGGTGGTATGAGGGCCCGTCATCCACACGTGGGGGTTGTGCTTACAGCCCAACACCGTGCAGGACGTTTGGCATTTGCCATAGAACACCAAGATTGGCAAATTCGCCACTGGCTCCCTGTGCTCTTTACAGATGAAAGCAGGTTCACACTGAGCACATGTGACAGATGTGACAGAGTCTGGAGATGCCGTGGAGAACGTTCTGCTGCCTGCAACATCCTCCAGCATGACCGGTTTGGCAGTGGGTCAGTAATGGTGTGGGGTGGCATTTCTTTGGGGGCCGCACAGCCCTCCATTTGCTCGCCAGAGGTAGCCTGACTGCCATTAGGTAACGAGATGAGATCCTCAGACCCCTTGTGAGACCATATGCTGGTGCGTTTGGCCCTGGGTTCCTCCTAATGCAAGACAATGCTAGACCTCATGTGGCTGGAGTGTGTCAGCAGTTCCTGCAAGACGAAGGCATTGATGCTATGGACTGGCCTGCCTGTTCCCCAGACCTGATCCAAGTGAGCACATCTCGGACATCATGTCTCGATCCATCTACCAACCACAGACTGTCCACGAGTTGGCAGATGCTTTAGTCCAGGTCTGGGATTAGATCACTCAGGAGACTATCCACCATCTCACTAGGAGCATGCACATGTGTTGTAGGGAGGTCATACAGGCACATGGAGGCCACACACACACTTCTGAGCCACATTTTGACTTGTTTTAAGGACATTACATAAAAGTTGGATCAGCCTGTAGTGTGTTTTTCCACTCCAAATCCAGACCTCCATGGGTTGAAAAATTTGATTTACATTTTTACATTTTTGTGTGATTTTGTTGTCAGCACATTCAACTATGTAAAGAACAAAGTATTTCAGAATAATATTTTCATTCTTTCAGATCTAGGATGTGTTATTTTTGTGTTCCCTTTATTTTTTTGAGCAGTGTATATTTTCCTAAAAAAAGTTTGTAAATAATCTCCAATTTTTGGAATACACTTCTTTTTACTTTTATTAGATTAATTTTGTTAAAAGCATATGGAGTAAAAAAACATCAAACAAATATGGAGCCAGTATCTTTAGACAGCTTTACAAGGCTCCCAGAATAAGAAAGATAAGAATCAACACTTCTTTATTATTAGGCAATTTCGAATGCACATAAAAGAAGCCCTATTCATGAGGTGTTCAACAGTGTCATCATGAGGAAGTGAGCGCAGAGCTCATGAAACCCGTTGGAGCAAGAACACAGCGAACACCAACAGCATCACTGTCACGGCAAGGGTGTTGGTGTACTTGCTTGGGGCCAAGATCTAATTTTGGGTGAGTCACCATCTTTCCTTGCCAGAGACCCCCTGGACAGAAGTTGTACTTTGAAAACCTAAGTGAGTAATTAGGACTTCTGTATTTTATCCTTTTTGTTTTTATCTGTTGTTGGTGTAAATAATTTGTTTATCATATATTTTTATATGCACTGTGACTATCTTTTGCTCATAATAAACATTCATTTATTAAGTTTTGCCTTTGTCTGGTTAAGAATCACGTTACCTGAAGAGACTAGTTAGTATTTTTGTAATTACTTAAATATTGTACTAAGTAATATTTGGTGGGTTTTATTATTGATTTACCTGGGGGACCAAGGCACCCCATTTATAAATTGTCTTGGTGGTGGCAGCGTTAAAGTAGTAATAGTTATATTATTATGTTTAAGTGTGGGTGGTGTTAGAGGGGGATTTTGGTCATTATTTCCGGTCTAGTGCAGACAAATAGTGTACTTTAACCCTTTCACCACCACAACTACGTCACACACACTCTTGGAGTAGGGTGCGTTCGTGACAAATTGGTGGCATAGCGGTGGGATAACTAAAAAGATTTTTCATCTTTTTGTACCAGATTTTAGTGTTGCTGGATTTGTTGGTTAATCCAGGCACTAAAAGAAATTGTGTCTCAATTTCCAAAGGCTGAACTCAGTGCATATATAATATATTTACACCTCAACAGTCCCCCCCCTTCTCTGTTTTTTCTTTTCTATCTTTTATTTACTAAATGGAGTACCAGGCGCAATCCAAGGCAGCGCTAGACCAGCTTTGCCGGGAGAGATCTATTCCCTGTCGGGGAAAAACAAAAGAGGAACTATTGCAAGCACTGGTGGACTATGATATGCAACAAGCAGTGCAAAATGATGCCTCAAACACTGCAGGGGAGATACCTGCAGCTTTTGTCCGTGATGTACCGAGTTCTGGAGATCCTTTGGATTGTTACTTACAAACTGTGTTGAAATATGTGGACTCAGCAGACGCAAACCAAAGACTACAGCTTATCCTTCAATATCAGGAGGCCGCAGAGCGCCAAGCTGCCAGAGAGCATGAGCTAAAAATGGCTGAGTTGGAGAGGTTGACTGCCTCCCCTGTAAGTATTAATTCCAGAGACTCTTCTGCACCCAAACCACGTGCAGAGAACTTTCCAACTTTGGACAAGGATGGTGATTTGGATGTTTTCCTGCGCAGTTTTGAAAAGGTTTGCAGGCAGTACCAGCTACCAAAGGACCAGTGGGCAAAATACCTCACCCCTGGTCTCAGAGGTCCTGCACTGGAAGCATTTGCTGTGCTTCCAGCAGAGTTTGACCAGGACTATGATGCGATTAAGGCTGCCTTGCAAAAACGGTACAACCTTACTCCTGAGGTGTACCGAAAGAAATTCAGAACTTTGCAAAAGCATCCCACAGAAAGTTATGCAGCAGTTGTGGGGCACCTGGCGACAGCATTCCGACAGTGGACTACAGGGCTGGAGATTACCACTTTGGAAAGTTTGCAAGACCTGTTAATAAAAGAACAGTTTTTGCAGCTCTGCCCAGCCGATGTACAGGAATGGTTGCTGGACAGGAACCCCAAAACGGCATTGGAGGCGGGTGAGCTGGCAGATTTCCACACTGCCAATCGAGCAACAGTGGACCGGAGCAGAGGTTTTGCCAAGGGAACATCCAGCTGGAGGACCACACCACCACGACTCCCCATCGCCAGGCCTAGCTGGCCATCTTTTGTTTCAGCTCCTACCTCAGGGAGAGGGGGAGCTAGTGCCATGTCTGCGCAAGGAGATAGTCGCAGATGTTTTATTTGCAACCAAGTTGGGCACATTAGTGTTGCTTGCCCTGGGAAACGGCAGCCAGCATCATCAGCTGGGGAGGGACGCTCCTCAGAACCAACGTCCTCTGTGTTGTTTGTAACCAGATCAGAAGGCAGCAACAATGTGAATCTGCAACCTGTGACAGTTGGAAGAGAGGTAACTGTGGGACTCAGGGACACTGGGGCAGATGTGACTCTTGTGCGTCCAGAGCTAGTGTGCTCTGAGGACTTAATTCCTGGCAGGACTCTAGCAGTTAAAGGAATTGGGGGGGGTACGACTTGTAGTGCCAATGGCACGAGTTTATTTGGATTGGGGAGCGGGGAAGGGTTTCAGAAATGTGGGGGTAGATGAGAATATCCCTGCAAATGTATTACTTGGTACTGACTTAGGAAGATTGTTATCCCAGTATGTGCCAGAAAGTAATGTGTGTTACCTCATAGGGGCCCTACTGTGCAGAGGGCAGTATGTGAAAATGAATGCAGACAATTGTGCTGGGAGGGAGGGCAGAATAAGCATGTGTGCGGGTCTGTGCCTGAACCAGAGGTGTCTGCAATATCATGTGAGAGTGTGCCAAGACAAAGTTGCTGGGAGGGAGGGCAGAATGAGCATGCGTGCCAGGCTGTGCCAAAACCAGAATTGTCTGTGGTATCAGGTGAAAGTTTGCCAGGGCAACTTCGCTGGGAGGGAGGGCAGAATGTGTGTCAATCTGTGCCAGAACCAGGGGTGTCCGTGGAAACTTGTGAAAATGTAGGCAGACAATTGTGCTGGGAGGGAGGGCAGACTGAGCATGTGTGCTGGTCTGTGCCTGAACCAGAAGTGTCTGCAATATCATGTGAGAATGTGCCAAGACAAAGTTGCTGGGAGGGAGGGCAGAATGAGCATGTGTGCCAGGCTGTGCCAAAACCAGAGTTGTCTGTGGTATCAGGTGAAAGTTTGCCAGGGCAACTTTACTGGGAGGGAGGGCAGAATGTGTATCAATCTGTGCCTGAACCAGGGGTGTCTGTGGAAACAGGTGAAGGTGTATGCCGGCAATTGTGCTGGGAGCGAGGGCAAATTGATCATGTGTGCGTGTCTGTGCCAGCACTAGGGGTGCCTGCAATGCCATGTGTGAGTGGGCAAAAACAGCTGCACAGCGAGGCGGGGCTGGATGAGCGTGTGTGCCTATCTGTGTCAGAGCCAGGGTTGTTTAAGATGCCATGTGAAAACACAAGTGGATCAAACCATTGGGAACCAGGGCAGGATGAGTTGATGTGTTCACCTGTATCTCAGTCAGGAGTATGTCAGGTGCCAGAACAAGGACAAAGTGAGTGGCTATGTGAGATTATGGAAGGATGGCCTGGCTGGGAGAGGAAATTACGTGAGTGTGTTTCACATCCAGTGCCTGACCAAGGGGTGCTAAAGGTGTTATGAGACAATGTGCAGGAAGAGAATTCTAGGGAGAGAGGGTTGAATGAATATGTGTGCCAAAATCTGCCTGACGCCAATATATTGGCTGGGCAGTGTGAAAGTGTGGAGGGAGAGCATGGCTTTGAGGGAGGGCAGAGTGTGTGTGAGCCTCACTCTGCACAAGACTCAGCCAGTTCCCAAGGTGCTGTGTGTGTGAGGACATGGAGTGGAGGTGAGGGAGAGACAGAGGTTCCATCAGTAGATAGGGGGACCCGTCCACGGTCTGCCCAAAGTAAGGGGCATGGACAGTCTCAACCTGTGGGTCCAGGGAAAATGGCCGCAGGGGAACATACTGATGGGGGAACCACCATCCCTGAGGGCATATCACAATCACACCTCCAAAATACACCCAAGCCAGCTCAGGAGAAGGCGTCTGTCTCTAAGCAACTTTTTGATTCTGAACCAAAGGTTCAGAGTAAAAAGGTGCAACGAGCCCAGCAGACAGACCACAAAATAAAACAGATAAGGAGTGTGGATACAGTGCAGGTACCCTGGGGGTGTCCTCTGTCTCATCTTGTGTGTGCTTACAGGGGAGTACTGCAGAAATCGGTTGGTTTCTTCCCCTTAGAGCTACTACACGGGCGCAGTGGGTGTGGCCTGAGAGATGTGATCAGAGCGCAGTGGGAGATGGAAACAGGCAAATCAGGCATGCGTGTTGTGGATATGGCTGTGATATGGCTTAGGGACAAAGGGCAAGCCTTTTTGGGGGAGGTGTGTGAACACGTGAGGGCTACCCCATTCATGTAGAACCAGAGTTATGAAAAAGATGAGTAAATGAGGTGGAGGCAAAAAGGTTGATACACAAGGTAGAGGCATGTGAGCCTTCTCCCATTGCGTCTCTTATTTGGGGGAGGTGTCACGGCAAGGGTGTATAATTTATTATTACACTATGGAATATCATCCTTTAATGTAATTTGTGTAGTAAATGGCACGAATTACAGAGATGCTATTGCTGAGGTCAACAGGGGTTACATCTTTTGAAGCTGGGACCCCCACAGAGGTCAGATGACAGAAGGGGTAGTGTGAATGGCATAGCAATGTGAAAAGGATTTTAATATATGGATGTGGAGTAATCAATTGTTGGTGTAAATAATTTGTTTATCATATATTATATGCACTGTGACTATCTTTTGCTCATAATAAACATTCATTTATTAAGTTTTGCCTTTGTCTGGTTAAGAATCACGTTACCTGAAGAGACTAGTTAGTATTTTTATAATTCCTTAAATATTGTGCTGAGTAATATTTGGTGGGTTTTATTATTGATTTACCTGGGGGACCAAGGCACCCCATTTATAAATTGTCTTGGTGGTGGCAGCGTTAAAGTAGTAATAGTTATATTATTATGTTTAAGTGTGGGTGGTGTTAGAGGGGGATTTTGGTCATTATTTCCAGTCTAGTGCAGACAAATAGTGTACTTTAACCCTTTCACCACCACAACTACGTCACACACACTCTTGGAGTAGGGTGCGTTCGTGACAATCACGTCCTTGGACAATCTGAGTGCCCGAATCACGATCCTCCGGCTTCAATCTACGTACGCAAACCAGAGAGACGTTGAAGCAGGGAGACAAGCACATTGCACAGGATCCGTTTCCAGCACAAGTACAGTAAGCAACCACACCGGAGGATTCCTGAGGACTGTTTCAATGTTTCAGCTTACTTTGTAGTATCGTAAAGGATCTCTTAGATTGATTATACTGCAAAAAAAACGGTTTGGATTGCATTTCTGAATTTACACCCACTTTAAAATTTTAGACATGGGGGCGTGGCCTGGACACGGAGCGAGCTGGACGCGGCTGCTTGAAGCTCTGCTCGGACCACACCGTAAATAGCTAACAAAGGCGTGCAAATACACGGGAAAAGTTATACACCGACTCACACTGATGCCCGGAGACATGGAGAAGTGACCGGTCAAAAAGCAAACCAAAAAGGGATCGGAGGTAGGATCCTCAGTCGCGGAACAGGTTGGCTGGGGCTGCTCACAGATCACACAGGGGCACTCTGGTCGCCATGGAAACGACACCAACACATAGGCCCATGGCGGCACTAGAACCAGGGATCGGGAGCCCACACCCCCGGGAAGGGTCACAAATCCGTGGGGGCGTAAAATGGCAACCTGCAGGTACACCGATACATCCCGGCTGGGAGCGAAGTCCCCCTAGGCAGACTCTAACACACTACCAGGCAACCTTTATACCATTGTGGCTAGATACGGTCTGTCAAGCAATATATCCAAGCCACTACGACGGCACTGACACATGGTATAGGGCGGGAGGCCAGGATCCCATTAACGTAATCCAGTTGTAGGAGACAACGTTCCTGGTGCATGCACAGGGCCTTACCAGACACCCCAGGGACGTGGTCCATGCAGGGTAACACTATGAGTACATACGGACGCATACAGGCAAGCACGTTGGATCTAACTCTCCCTTTGAGGTGGGATCTAGGTACCCTAATACGGAATACCCTAGACATTCTACGCGCTGCAAGAGTGGACGCCACGTTCCCGGGAGAGCATGGGGCACCCCTTCCGGCTACTCGGGGCACACCGAGCACATCAGGGGAACTCAAGGGGACACCCAGTGCCCACGGAGGAGGATTCTCTCCCTCCACCCTCCTCTTTCTATTGAACAGCGTGAGCGCGGCAAGGGTAACAGACTCCAAGATAGGATCTATCATGTGGTCGGACCACGCAGACATCTCCCTAACCTTGGGGAACCGCTGTATTGCAGCCCCATGGAACTGGAGACTAAGCTCCGGCTTACTTCATGACAAAAACACCCAGGCGGAAATAAGAAAAGATATCAGGGAGTATTTTCTCACGAATTAAACGGATGAACTATCCCGGGCACTATCTGGGCGGCCCACATGGCCGTGATCAGAGGCACATGCATCAAGCTAGCCACTAAGAAAAAAGCGTAAAAGATGAAAACACTTAAAAACCGAACAGCAACATAAGAGCGCACCTACACCACGGCTACTGGAACAACTGCGAGAAGCACGGATCAAGCATACAGATGGCTCCATTAAAACTGACCCGACTGACATCGCAGAAATTTTCACAAACTACTACCAAAAGCTGTACAACCATACACCCAGAGACTCAACCGCACGGGAAACAGCGGTGCAAAACATGCACGCCTTCTTGGAAGACCTGCACCTACCACGACTCCCCTTGGATGCGGCAACCCGGCTGGACGAACCTATAATAATCGAAGAAGTAGACAAAGCAACAGTGGGCCTGAAGGAGCATAAAGCCCCAGGCCAAGATGGTTTCGAAGGGTCGTATTACAAAACGTTCAGAGAAGACCTCTCGCCACGACTGGAAAGACTTTTTAACCACTTAATGGACGGTGGGTCGTCAGGGGAGGAGTTGTCTAAGGCCAACATAATCCTTCTTCATAAAACAGGCAGGGACCCCCTCTCCCCTGATAGCTATAGACCTATATCATTGATCAACCAAGACATTAAGATCCTGGCGAAAATTCTGGCAGACAGACTCAGTCCATGGCAGCGCTACAAGAAACCCTATTACAATTCGGGGCCTTCTCTGGATACAAGGCCAACTTAGACAAATCTAGTGCCCTACCGGTGGGCATGTCTGCGGGGGATGCGGCGGCATTGGGAGCCACATATAACATACCCATAGCCAAAGACCACCTGAAATACCTAGGGATAAACTTACCAAACGACCCAACCAAACTATACCAATTGAATTCCCTCTCATACGCACCCTGATATGGGATATGGAAAAATGGCAGGATAGTCCCATATCGTGGGTGGGGCGCATACACGCAGTTAAAATGAATGTTCTTCCTCGAATCTTATTCCTATTCCAGGCACTGCCAATCAAAATACTCAAATCCGATCTAGCCACCTTACAAACGACTATTGGTACCTTCATCTGGCAGAACCGACGCCACAGAATCTCCAGGAATATATTATATAGACATAAGCAAGGTGGGGGTTAGGCCTACCGAATTTATATTACTACTACCTTGCAGCACAACTGGCCCAGGTAGCCATGTGTCACGCACCAGTGGATGAGAGAAGATGGGCTGACCTGGAAGCTCTACTAACGGTGTCAGTTTCATATCTGGGTTCCCAGGGCGGATAGACCAATCCTTAGGACGGCCTACCCAGCTATCTTAAACTCACTAAGAATTTGGGACCTTTCCACAGCAAAATATACCCTGCCCTCCTCCCCATCTCCACTAACTCCCATACTGAAAAACAGGGCTTTCCCCCCGGGTTTGGCAGCAAGGGAGTTTACAAACATAGAAAAAGTGGGAATACAAAGGATCTGCCATATGTTTCCACAGGGGCAACTGGTCAAGTTCGAGCATCTGACACAAATAGCGCACCTTACCCCTTTCAACTTTTTTAGGTTCATGCAAATTAGAGATTATGTCCAACAACCCCAAGTGCTACAGAGTGCCAAGAGCCCCCTGACCTTTTTCGAGAGGATGTGCCTTAATGAAACGGCACAATGAGGCTTAATCTCTACTATCTATATGCATATATGCTCGGAAACACGGGAATGGGGACCTCTAGCTTACGCAGACGCCTGGGAAAAAGAGCTAGGGGAGGTTCTAGAGGGAATAGAATGGAGAGAAATCTGGGAAGCTAATACCTCACTCTCAATATGCGTAACCCTCCAAGAACAGGAATATAAAACAATGTTTAGGTGGTACACCACACCTGTAAAATTATACAACATGAAGCAAGCAACATCTGATGTTTGTTGGAGGGGTTGTGGGTTCAAAGGAACATATATTCACATGTGGTGGGAGTGCCCCCAAGCACAATCCTTTTGGGCCCAAGTATTCAACATGATCAAACACATATTCCACAGAGCACCAAGCCTAAACCCATGGACATATCTACTCAATAGATCTGTTGAGAACTGGACGAGGAGGGAACAGAGGTTGATCCATAAGATCACCTTAGCCGCGAGGAGAGCAATAGCACAGACATGGCTACAAACCTCGCTCCCACCAATCCAGAGGGTCATAGCCAACATTAAAGAGGTTTACCTTATGGATGAATTGTCTGCTTGACTAAAAGGGACCATGGACAGTTTCGACAAAATATGGAGCCCGTGGCAGAATAGTGATTTCTCCGATGGAGAAACTATATAGGACCGGGGGAGACAAGGAAAAAAGAAAGGGGGAAAGAAGAGAAAAGTAAGGGAAAGAAAAAGGGAAAAGGAAAGGGACAGAGAGGAAAAGAACAGGGGAAAAGGAAAGGAAAGAAAGGGAAGAGAAAGGAAACAAAAAAAATAAATAAAAGAAAGGGAAAACACCCGCCAGAGGACTCCATACAATACCTGACATCACCGACTTGACATACCACCAAACACTTCCCCCACCCTTTCTCTTTTCCAACTCAAGCTAGACTAGGCAAAAGGTACACAGGCACCACCCACCATTGCCTGGTATAGGGATAAAAAACCAAAGCGGAACACCCTCCTCCAGAGGAAGACGTGCAAGATTAGTTTTGGGAAAAAAAACTGTAATTATATAATTCCTTGACAAGAGACCATACGTGCCCAATGTTAATTACACATGGATGTGTTTGTATACTATGTCTACCGATATACATTGTTCTTTGTCTTCAGCGTTTGTAATACGATGGGCTTCTGCGCAAGCCAACTGTTTTGCACGCCACTTATGTCAAGAAGGAAAAATAAAGAAATAAAAAAAAAAATTTTATACATATGCTTATTGTGAGCTAGACATTTATACTGTGTGTTTTTTGGGTTTTGTTTTTTATTTAGCTTTTAGAAGCATCAGATATGTATTTTTTCACAAGGATTTTTTAATTGCTTGTTTTTTATTCAGAATAAAGGATTTTTATTACTTTAAGCTATATATTCCTCTGCGTTCTTTTCTGTTTCTGGGTAGCAATATTGAGTCAAATATAAGGCTTGAATTTCCTTTTTTTCACATTGCAATTTTTCAGATTGGTTATGTTGCCTTTGAGACCGTATGGTAGCCCAGGAATGAAAATTACCCCCATGATGGCATGCCGTTTGGAAAAGTAGACAACCCAAGGTATTGCAAATGGGGTATGTCCAGTCTTTTTTAGTAGCCACTTAGTCACAAACACTGGCCAAAATTAGCCTTCAATTTAGTTATTTGCATTTTTCACACACAACAAATATGAATGCTCACTTTGGCCAGTGTAAAATAATTTTGAATTCACTTTAAATTCTCACTTTAATCAATAAACCCTTATATGTACAGCCTTGTAACACAGAGTAACTGACAACCTTTGAAATTCTCAAAGGATAATTTTGAAAACCTAAACGATCATAAAGGCAAAGCAGAAGGGGAGGTGTTCCTTAATTTTGGAGGGCTGAGCTGTATATATGTTAGCAGTGCTCAATCTCATGGCACAATCGAGCTGCAAAGCAGGAGGAAAGACACCAACTGTAGCCAGTGACACCATGTGGACTTTAACTCTCACACTGATATGGATATTGACCACGTTCAGTCACGCACAAGAGTCCTGTCCAGGTAAGGCTTTCATTTGTGGGTACAAAGATTGTGACCAGAAAAACTCACAGAGCAAAGATTTTATTTTCTTCACTAAATAACTGGAGTTTAATTTAAAACATAAATTAGAATTGCTTACTATGAGTGTAAAAATAAAATAAATGTTTTAAAAGGTGTATATATAAATAGATCTGTTTGTAACATCTAAAGGGTTGAAGCATAAATTGTTGAGAATTAAAAGTAAATTCAAAATAAATGTCATATTTTAGACCAATGTAGCCAAAATTCAAGACATCTGTGACATCAAATTTGGCTATTTAGATTTAAAATTTAAAATTCTAATTACATTTCTGACTTTTCAAAGCACAGTGAATCATTGTTCAAATATTTGTTTGTTAGACACCCATCCACAAAATACATGTTGCATTGACCCAATGTAGATACCACTTCCATTCTCCTCAACAGCTGACACTGTCAGAGAATGAGCTAAACTCAGCACTTCTGGACTTAGCTCAAGGCATAGAGCTTCCAGATTTCCTGAAGCTGTAGTGGAATGGGGAGCAGTTCCTTGCAGACCCCAGTTAAGAATTCAAACCATTTTAAAACTACTTACAAATGGGGGCATTCCAGGCAATATAACCACTGCAGCAATTTGTATCACATCAACTATTCACATATATATAACAATTTATCAATAAAAATCTAAAAAAGTGTGAGTGATTATGATTTTTGTTTTAATTTTTTTTGTTTTGCATGGCATTTTAACTGTGAATGTCACAATAGGGGTGGGGACAAAGGGGAGGACATTATGTCCCCCCCCTATTATAATTTAGGGCCCCCACCCACCGGTCAGGGGTGGAAGCCAGGGGGGAGGACAATAGGTCCACCCCCCATTATTATACATTAGGGCCCCCACCCGCCGCTCAGGGGTGGGGGGGCAATAGGTTGCTCACTGTTTAATAGACATGCCCCTACTCGCGGTATAGAGAGTAGGGGCATAATTTACTAATACTAAGTAATCTTTACTTAGTATTAGTAAATTTGGCTGAAAGACCAGTTTAGGTCTTTCAGCCTTTTAGTAGATAGTTCCCTAATACTGTGGGAATTAGGGAGTTATCTACTTATTCATTCCTGTCATTACATTGACTGGCCAAGTAACTTACATTTTATATGATTGTATGTTACTTGATTGTTGTAAGTGTTGCAAATGCTTACAGCTAAATCCTGGCTATGTTTGTATACTTTTTATTTAAAATTGTATACAATGTAACATTCTCCTTTCACTGGGTAAGTATATTAGTACTTAGGCAATACTGTGCTTCGGAACTTCGGCATTCGGAGATTCGGTAATTTCGGCAATTCGTCAGTACCCGAATGTCCGAATTTCCCGAAATTCGTCCGAATTCATATTCGGACCGAAATGAATTGCACATGTCTAATATTTGTGTTCAGCAAACTCTCCTGAGTAAAACAGTACCCCACATGTACAGGTTTTATTGTGTCTTCGAAAGTTACAGTGTTAAATATAGTGCTTGCAAATTAAATTCTATGGACTTTCTGCCTGGGTTGTCAGGCACGTTCTTTCAAATTTTCATTAATAAAATCACATAATGATGTTAAAAGATTACATAATATATACGTAAAATTTCCATATATATACATACATATGTATTTAAATTCTACATGTATACGTATGTAATCATTTATGTAACTATATATATATTTGCAATTATTTGTATTTATTTATAAATAGGTAGATATATATAAAATGTCATTGTAAGTGTATTTTGCTACCTATATATATTATATATTAATATCAGTTAGAATGAAATACATATGTGTATATACAACTTATTTATTTTTCAAATTATTTTCTTTATTTTATTTATAATTGTATGTATGTAGATATATATAAAAAAAAATATATGTATATATATATATATATATATTTATTTTATTGTGCAATAATGTATTTAAAAAAAACAAAAAAACACCTTTTCACCAGCAGGGGCACAATCTGACAGTCCAGGCAGTCCTCCTGCCGACAGATCTGCAGGCAGCTATGTTATCGCTCTGTGAGAGCGATCACATGACCCCCTGGGGCCTGATTTGCCATGAGGGGACTGCCTGGGCTGTCAGGCAGTCCTCCCAAAGCGGCTCTCCAGGGCTCAAAGCTGTTACGGCTGAAAATAAGTTTCCGTTATGGCTGAAAATAAGTTGTGCACTCCTGGCACCATCAACACTACAGAGTGATGTAGTGGTTACGGTGCTTGGATTTTTCCTTTATTGGAAATGTCTGAACTAAATATCAGACTAAATACATTCATGTTGTAAGAATTCTTACACAAATAAAAGGTATTTATTTTAGCAGATCAGATGTTTACTCTTTCTACTTTTTTCTCCATACACAGAAGTTAAAGTTATAAGTGTTGGAGAAGCAGACAAGTTGACTATTCTTAGAGGATGTCCTGGGATCCCGGGGACTCCTGGTCAAAAAGGAAAACCTGGGGAAAAAGGTGAGTGTGGACACACATGACTTGTGCTACCTCTAAAGTGTTTATAATAGCCTTGAACTTGTTAGAAGTTTAGTTATGAAAATTTTTACAGGGCTGAAGAGAGTACATATCACTTGCTGTTTGCATAATGTATTTTTTTTTGTGAATATAATTTTTATTTGTATAGGTTAGTCAAGATTCAGAGACTCGCAGGTCTCCAAGGTGAGTTATCAGAAGGTAAGAAAACATAAGAAAACATTGATTTTTAGTTGGGCTCGCAGGCCCACAATGTTGACGGACTTGCAAGTCCCTTTTATCATATTTCACAAGTATTTCTCAATTACATTTCCTACTGCAACTTGGCCTGGTGAGCGGGTCGTGCGGTTATGATTTATACATTTCGTTTACAGCGGTTGTAGTTTGTGTGCAGAATATGCTGAGGCTCGCAGGCCTCTCGTCCAACCTCCGTCGTTAGGAGACTCACTGGTCTCTTCGTGCTGAGTTGTGTATTGTGTCCTGAGTGGGTTCGTGCCTCCCTCCTCTCAGTGTCTTGTGTTGCATAATGTATTTTTTAAAATGTTATTTTTCTTCTGTTTAAACTGTTGTGATGCTCAGGTTATAGGCAACAGAGAGCATGGGCCATAACATTTAGCATTTTTTTAGATTTCCATTTTAAAGGAATACTATAGACCTGATACCCCAAGGTAATCTGTAAAACATCTTGTGCATAGTTTGACAGTGAGTTGCTGTGTTGGGTCGTCCTTCTGGTCGAATACAGCAGTTCCTACCAACTCGTTACCAGGAAGGATTAGAGAGTATTCATTAGCTGAGAGCAATCAGCTGATGCTCTCTGCCAATGAATGATGACCTAACTTGGTATGAGTTTGTAACCACTGTAGTTGTTATGGTGTTGAAATGTTCCTTTAAATCATTAAACTTAATTTTTATTAATATTAAAATTAAACAAAAAAATAATCAGCACATGTAATAAGAACTAAACGCAACAAGGATTGTATACATGTTGTACATAGTGTATACATATTGTGCTTTAATCATGAATATAGTCTATGCATCATGTCAGGGATATGTGTTATTTTACAGGGCAAATGGGATCACCAGGAGTACCAGGAAAAATTGGGCCATCAGGACCAAAGGGTGAGTGAGAAAGTCAGAAAGCAACCAGGCATAATGTTAACGAGAGGTAAAGGTGTGTAAGAAATTAATCACATTAACTGCTTTCACGTAAATTCACACAAATTCCTTGCTTGTTTCTTCCATATCTAGGTTTCGCCTTAGGAATATACACACACTTGTTTTAGTTAAGGATAATTCATTACACACACACAAAAAAAAAACTAAGGACAGAAGGTGTGTGTGTGTGTGTGTTTGTGTGAAATTAAAAGAAATGATACAGGAATATTTTGCAATCAAAAAGTTCCATTTCAATTAAATATTACAATTGAAGAAATGATGGGGTGGATAGCAACCAGATGATAATTAATCATGGAAGCTGCAGGAATTGAAAAGGAGACTAGATGAATGATGGATAGCTTTAGGAAGCACCATCATGAGACATTTTTCCATGATTTTGTGAATCGAGTGGGAAGAAGGGGGTGATACTATGCTGAGAAGACTTACGTTTTGAGTTGTGACGCTTTAATGAACAAGTTTCCCCTTTTGGATATGTCACACTGTTGTGTTTATACTGTGTATCCTTTTGAATTCTTGTTTTAATAATCACTGCAGTTACCATTTTCTGTTTGTGTTTTTTTTTACTCTATTTCTCTCTTACTTTTTTATATATAGGTGAAGTTGGTAATGATGGAGCAAAAGGAGTAAAAGGTGAAACCAGAAGCTCGACATTTGTATGGAATCATTGTGTCAGGCATACACAACACAATTTGAGAGTTTAGGGACCGGTTCAGATTGCAATGCACTTGATACATCAGTCCTCTAGTGCTCAAAGTTAACTTAAAGGGACACTCCAGGCACTTAAAATACAAGGAACCTTGTGCAGGCTAGGTTATGGTCCATTAGGAGACTCTTTTTATAAGCTCCCAAGACTCTCAGCTGCAAGCCTCATGCAGAGCCTGGGTCCCACACACACCAGCATATAGCTCCCAAGACTCTCAGCTGCAAGCCTCATGTAGAGCCTAGGTCCCACACACACCAACATATAGCTCCCAAGACTCTCAGCTGCAAGCCTCATGCAGAGCCTGGGTCCCACACACACCAGCATATAGCTCCCAAGACTCTCAGCTGCAAGCCTCATGCAGAGCCTGGGTCCCACACACACCCAAGACTCTCAGCTGCAAGCCTCATGCAGAGATAGCTCTCTTGGATGGCTTCCCTCCCACCCCTCCTCTCCCCACGTTTCTCATTACATTTATAGATAGGTCAAATTACCTGACAGTCCAAACACACTATGTCTCTCATACACTCATCACCTGCTTAACTGTAACACTCCTGGCCTTTTAACCCCTCACACCTCTCTTGTAACTCTAATAAACGACCTTATCTAATTCTGCATTACTGAAACTCCTACTCCCCTTCTATATAATATAAAATCTTTCATTCTTCATATAAAATGTTCTCCCTCATATTCTTTACCTTCACCCTCACTTCTCTCATTGCCAAAATATCTCAGTCATTCTGCATACCTGTTCCTGCTTACAATTTTCATTGCTCCCAACCTACTTCCCTCCCCTCTTTATTCATCCCATGCACTTCACTTGTACCTTTCCAGCTTATCTCCACCATCTCCTTTTAAATCCTCAAAATATAAACACTCACAAAACCTTTAAATCCTGCTCCCATCTTCTCTTCCTTTCTATCCTTCTACTCCTAGCAGCTGGTGATGTCTCTCCAAATCCCGGTCCTACACTTGCAAACCCATCATGTGCTAACTCCAACAATCACTCCAATCTCATACCCATCTCACGCTACTCTTCCTTTAAATGCTCCTTCCACACTGCCCTCAGGAATGCACGCTCTGTTTGCAGTATTACTAAATCCACAGCTGTACATGATCTTTTCATCTTTCATTCCCTACAATTACTAGCATTAAATGAAATATGGTTCTCTCCTTCTGACACTGCTACCCTTGCCTCTTTATCCTTTGGTGGTCTTCAATTTTCCCACAACCCAAGAAACTCTGAAAATAAAGGTAGTGGAGTAGGGTTTCTGCTCTCACCTCACTGCTCCTTCAAACCTCTACCCACACCCCTGTTCCCTCTCTTTCTCATCATTTGAGATTCATTCAATCCGCCTTTTTAAACCCATCTCTGCTAACATTGTGGTTATCTATCGACCCCCTGGTTCCCCACTTCTCTTCCTTGACCACTTTGCTGCTTGGCTTCCTTACTTACTCTCCTCTAACATTCCATCTGTAATTCTTGGAGACTTCAACATTCCCATTAACTCACCCTTGACCTCAGCAGCCTCAAAACTACTTTCTATTACCTCCTCCCTTGGGCTATCACAGTGGGCTAATTCCCCCACACATGTAGCAGGCAATACTCTAGACCTTGTTTTCACTCATGATTGTACAGTCTCTACCATCTGCAACACTCCATTTCCTCTCTCAGATCATCATTTCCTATCATTTGCTCTCAATAGCCCCCTTCCCCAACAACCTCAACCTAACCCCCCTCAACTCAGAAGGAATGAGTTCTATAAACCTCCAGCAGCTGTCAGCTGATATCAATTCCCAACTATTATCCATTCCTGCTTACTCATGTCATGCATAGTCACTGGCTATCTCCTCATATAATTCTACCCTCACCTTAGCCCTGGACGCTGCAGCCCCTCTCCAAATACACACCACAAGGAGGACACGCCCCCAACCATGGCACACTAAATCAACACGCTACATGCAAAGATGTTCTCGTTCTGCTGAATGCTGCTGGAGGAAGTCTCACACCGAGTCAGACTTTCTACACTACAAATTCATATTGCGTTCATACAGCACAGCCCTTGCCAAACAGTCATACTTTTCTTCTCTTATTCGTTCATGCTCCCACAATCCCAGGCGTCTCTTTGATACCTTTAACTCTCTTCTTTGCCTTGCTGTGGCCACCCCCCAAACTAACCTTACAGCTGATAGTCTTGCTTGCTACTTTACTGACAAGATTGAACAGATAAGGAAAGAATTCTCACCACCTTGCCCCTCACCTTTTTAACCTCCCCTGGATCATGCCTCTCCAACCCTTCCGACCTTCTCCCAGGCTACTGAACAAGAGGTGGCTGCACTTATCCTTTCCTCTCGCCTCACCACTTGCCCGCTTGATCCTGTCCCGTCTCACCTTATTAGATCTCTCTCCTCTTGTCTTGTGCCCTCCTTAACACACATCTTCAACTGCTCTCTTTCTTCTGGCACTGTTCCTGCTGTCCTGAAACATGCTACTGTAGTACCCATCTTAAAAAAACCCTGTCTTGACCCATCCTCCCCCTCTAACTATCGTCCTATATCCCTGCTCCCTTTTTCCTCAAAGCTTCTTGAAAGACTAGTCTTCACCCGTCTGGCCTGCTTCCTCAACTCCTACTCTCTCCTCGACCCTCTTCAGTCTGGCTTCCGCCCCCTCCACTCTACTGAGACTGCCCTTATCAAAGTCACTAATGACCTTATCACAGCTAAATCCAAAGGTCACTACTCCTTACTAATTCTTCTTGACCTCTCTGCTGCTTTTGACACTGTTGATCATGTTCTCCTTCTCCAAACTCTTCAATTACTCGGTCTCTGTGACTCTGTCCTTTCATGGATTCCTCCTATCTCTCCCAACGCTCATTCATTGTCTCCTTTTCTAATGATACCTCCACCATTCGTCCTGTCTCAGTTGGAGTCACCCAAGGCTCTGTCCTTGGTCCCCTTCTATTTTCTCTTTACACTGCTTCTCTTGGCAAGCTTATTACCTCTTTTGGATTCAAATACCACCTGTACGCTGATGACACCCAGATATATCTCTCCTCCCCAGACCTCTCCTCTGATGTCCTGCCACGTGTCACCTGTTGCCTTTCTTCTATCTCTGATTGGATGTCCTCCTGCTTTCTGAAACGGAATCTTTCCAAAACAGAACTTCTTGTCTTTCCTCCTAATATTAATCTTCCTCTCTCGCTCTGCCTTCAGATTGGTGGTACCCATATCAGCCCATCCTTACAAGCACGTTGTCTTGGTGTTACTTTTGATTCTGACCTCACCTTTGTGCCTCACATCCAGTCTGTTGTCAAATCATGCCAATTCCACCTCAAAAACATCGCCCACATCCGCCTTTTTCTTACACAAGATGCTACTAAAAAGCTTGTCCATGCTCTAATAATCTCTCGCATGGACTATTATAACTCTCTCCTAATAGGTCTTCCCAATAGCCGTATTGCCCCGCTACAGTCTGTAATGAATGCTGCCGCCAGACTGATTTTCCTCTCTAGTCGGTCCTCTCACACCTCACCCCTCTGTCAGTCCTTACATTGGCTTCCTGTATACTATAGGAGCCAATTCAAAGTGCTAACCCATACCTATAAAGCACTGAATAATCTTAGCCCCTCATATCTCCTCACAGATCCATAAGTATGCCCCTTCTCGGTCCCTCTGCTCTGCCCGTGACCACCTTCTGTCCTCTGCTCGTACCCGTACGGCCAACTCACGCTTGCAGTACTTTTCGCGGGCGGCTCCTGTCCTATGGAATAGTTTGCCTACCGCCATCAGACTCTCCCCTAGTCTTCAATCAGGTGCCTTCAAACTAAATTCTTTAGGAAAGCCTATGGCTTCCCAGACTAACCTCTACCTCACATACCTGTCTCTTGCTCTCTCCTAAAGGGCAGTACTCCTCCTCTCTCCTCCAGCTCTGCTCCACTCCCACCTAATTTGACTTCTATTCCCTGTCCTAATGTGTTTTATACCCCACCTCCTATAGACTGTAAGCTTGTTTGAGCAGAGCCCTCTTCAACCCTTCGTTTCTGTAAGTTTTCTTGCAATTGTCCTATTTATAGTCAAATCCCTCCTCTAATAATATTGTAAAGCGCTACGGAATCTGTTGGTGCTATATAAATCACAATACTAATAATAATAATATTTTCATTATTTTTTAAATATAAAGATGCATGGTCTGTGTAAAGCATTCAAAACTGATCAGCTCCAGCCTGGAGTGTTATTCACTAAACCTTCAATTGTAGATAACTGAAAAAGTAAAAATAGCAATAGCTGGAAAAATAGCAAAGTTTAATTATTTTCATGGTTTGGTGAATAAGTCCAAAAAGAAACATGGTAATCTTTAGGGAGGTTTCATAATGACTTCAAAGAGAGTTTATATTTCTGACACTTTTAAAATGAGTTTAATAACCCATGAAATGTTTGAACATGTTAGTAAACAAAAATATACAAAATAAATATTCAAATGCATTCTAGAACTTACAAAAGGCATTATGTTTCAACCAACAGGCGAGAAAGGAGAACCTGGCAGATCTGAATCCTTATACAGTAAGTCAATACCTGAGTGTATGATCTATTACAGATATAAAATGCCATATCATAGTGTACCACGGAAGCATAACTCCTATAAACTTCTATAAGTTTGATGTGGACTTTGACTTTGGGTAAAAACAAAAGGGTTAATCCAATAAACACTAAATTGTAGTAAATTAAAAACCTAGTAAAAAAAAAAATAGCTTATTTATAAAAATTCAGAACAGGGGCATAATTGTTGTGGCAGCAGCTTCCTTCAAATTTGAATCCTGAGACTCTCTGCACCAATAAACTCACCAGGTCACCGCTATGAGTAGATTTTGTGAACGCATGAGTTACTGTCTTGAAACATTTATTCACATACATTCACTTTAATTCTGGCCTTGATTTTTTTGCCTCTCAGCTGCCAGGAACTGTAAGGAGCTGCAAGATCAGGGAGAAGCAATAAGTGATTGGTACACAATATATCCAGATGGGGAGCAGCCAATGAAGGTGCTGTGTGACATGCACACTGACGGAGGAGGCTGGATAGTAAGTCATCAGCGGTGACATACCCAGGGAATGGCAGATGTGGGATGGGCCCTGGGCACCACTTCAAGTGGCAACTACACAGTGACTGGGCAGGCAATTTATTTTATTGTTTTAGCCCTACTGAGGGCAAGTGGCAGGGCTTCCTTTTTGACGGTGGTGGGGGATCAGAGCTGGCAGCATGCAGTATGCATCTCTGGCAAATGAAGACATCAGTAGTTGCTCCCATACGGTCTCGTGTGAGTTGGAGTACAGCTGCTCAGAGTACAGATGTTCCCAGCTTGCACTCTGACTCACTGAGATAGCTAGCGATTATTGAGGTCTACACTACTGGAGGTGCAAACCTCACGCTCACCCACTGGACAATCAGGGATTCGGGACTCTTGCTGGACTACTACACTACGTACAGCCAGCACACACACATTACACACAGCTTGCATGTTTGAGCTGAATTATCTAAAAGATGTGTGTCAAATGCTTGGACAAATAGTGCTAGTTCTATGCACTATTTCCAGTGGTCCTCTGGTCATTAGCTACTGTAATTGTCTTTATTTTTAGGATGTAGATTCCTATCTGCATCTTTTACATCCCCAACCATGCTCTGGTAACTTTTGTTTTGTTTGACAACTCTATCTAGGCAGCAGATGTCAAGCTTTGGAAGCCTTGGTGGAATTATTCAGAACTGTGGTATTAATGATGGCTCTTAAAATAAGGCATTTAAATAGAGATCAATGTTTATTTTTTTATTTTCAGTGTAGTAGTGTAGGAGTAAGAATACAAAAATTGTCAGGAGAAAACTTAAAAGTTGTAGTCACACCACAGAAATGGCTTGTAACAAGAAGATCTAGAGTGTGAAAGGAGTGTCCTTGTTTTAGAATGCACAATAACTTATTCATGAAAATGTAAAGGTCAAAAGTAACGGATGAGAGGGGGAGTTAACTTCTCTGTCAGTAGAATGGGGGAAGGAAGGCTGGGTGAAAAGGAAGTAAATGTGGAGGGGAATGCACAATTATATATCAGCGTGTACTGTATTAATCTGTGATTTTGTGATTTACAATGTAGGTTTTCCAAAGACGTTGGGATGGATCGGTGGATTTCTTTAGAGATTGGCAATCCTACAAGAGGGGCTTTGGTAGCCGACTGAATAGCTTTTGGCTGGGAAATGATAATATTCATAAAATAACATTATCAGGCATGGTTTTTTTTTCATACGTTTCCACAATATGCAGAAATGAACAAGTGGTGGGTTATTTCTAATTTATATGAAAATCCAATTTCATTATATGCAGGTTCATGGGAGCTACGAGTTGATCTACAAGACTTTGAAAACACAAAGGCCTATGCCAAATATTCTTCCTTCCAGATACTAGGAGAGCCTGAGAAGTACCAGTTACTACTTGGACCCTTTAAAGAGGGAAGTGCAGGTAACTACAAAAATCCATATAAACCTGGAAGTTTTTACATGAAACTGGCCCTTCTTCCCCCAGGCGGACCATTAGTGGGGAGTAGGACAACCTTAAATAAGGACAGGACAACCCTTATAGTAGGAAGCTACATAACATACAACAATAACAGAGAAGGTATGGAACATCAAAACACTAGAGTCCTTATACAAAGGATGGTACATGCAGAAGTCCGTGTTTGGGCTGCTGACGGAGTCGGTTTGAGTCTACAAGAGGGTCCATAATCTCTGGGTACTAGGCTGGATCTTAAGTCCTTTCACAAATCTACTAATCTCTTCACAACATGTGAGAGGCGATGAGTCAAAGGGCTACTATTGCTGACAACCAACCAGAAAGGGCAAAGGTACCACACATGTGAATGTGAAGGAAGCTTCCATTACAGCTGTCAGTACCTTTAAAAGTCTGTAGGTAAATACACTTTGGTATGCATTACTTTTGTTTCATTACATCCAGCAATATCAGAGTTATTAATTAGTATAGGAAGTAATCTAAACAGGTATAACATATTAGGAAGAATAATAATTTTCACTACATAGCAGTAACCAATTAGTGAAATATAAGAGTTCCAGTTCTATAACCATAAATTCTGTAAAACATTAGTTTTTACAGTTTTTCCATAATATTCAGTTTTTAATATGCGTTTAAACAAAACATTGGTACTTACATCACCCCTCTTTCTTCGAATATATAATTTATAATGTGTCAGCATCCTGATTCAAAATACCTGGGTTTTAGATATATATACATTTTTAAAGGTATTCTTGTCAAATAAGAAATAATGACCTGCGTGGTGTAATGTAATTTGTATTTATGCTAACAAAAATGTTTGTAAATGTATATATTAAAGAGTATCTCTTAGGAATTTAGTTTATATTACTATGCATTTGCCATTAAAATACAGTATACTTTAATACTATAACCATCACTATAGTGGCATTCATTTTCAACAATACCATGTGGGGCTTCCCACAATGCCTAGCGTGGCTGTGAGCTAATTCCATATATACCGATCAGCCACAACATTAAAACCACTGACATGTGGAGTGAATAACATTGGTTATATTGTTACAATGGCACCTGTCAAGGAGTGGAATATATTAGGCAGCAAGTGAGCAGTCAGCTTTTGAATTTCATGTGTTGGAAGCAGGAAAAATGCTCAAGTGAAAAGAGTTGACAAGGGCCAAATGGTGATGACTACACAACTGGATCAGCGCATCTCCAAAATGTAAAATCTTGTGGGGTTTTCCAGGTATGTGGATAGTACCTTCCAAAAGTGGTGGAAGGTAGGACAAATCTGTGAACCGGTGTCAGGGTCATGGGAGTGCAAGGCTCATTCATGCACTTGGGGGGCAAAGGCTAGCATTTCTGGTCTAATTATACATGTAACGGCACCTCCTGGTATACGAGGGGTTAATGCCATTTAGGATGTTCCCTTCCCGAATGCGAAGGCAGCTAATAAACACTCCAATCAGCTGAACAAGAATCAAATGAATACTCTCCACTCCAAACAGCCGAACAGTAAATCCATACGAATAAATCCCCCCAAGTATGAGACCAAGCTCCGTATTGAGGGTCAGCAGAGATCTTGTTTAATGGGGCTACCTGCCCGGTATTTATGCAGGTCTTCCACACTCCCGTAGGGGACCTGGTGGAAAACTGTGACAAAAATGACAAAGTAACCAATCACAGTATTACAGGCATAAACACTCCCCTTTAGTTGTGGAGAACCCTCCTCTCTATCCTAGAGATAATTGGGAAGTAATTCAGTAATCTCCCAGGATAGAGGCAAAACTCCATTTTACATGTGGCAGAAAAAAACATAACATAAAAACTACCGAATGCACCAGGTACAATTAACGTATGCCCAGATAGCTTAGATCTGAGCGCACATTATTACCGAATGGCGCTCAGATCACATACATACAGCTCAATCGCCATGGAGCCAAAGTCTTTCACATAGTCTTTCGTTATACGAATGGGCTCCATGGCATAGCTATCTGGGGTAAGTCGATTCGTGCAGAAAAAGTACAGAACGGGACGGCGTTCGTATGCTGGATGAACAGAAGAAGGGAGGTCGGCGGCTTCAGTGGTGTTAGTGAGAAATAGTGTCCGTTTTTAGTTCCGTGAAATCGTCGACGAACACCGCTGGGCATTCGTACGTCCAAGATGGCTGCCGCCTCATGGTCGGCATACGAATGACGACCACCCAGTCGGCATTCGACAATTAGGAAGTGTCTGGGGTTAACCACAACGTTCTGATGGAGCCAAGAGGTTAACAAGCAGCACACTTCCATGCTGGGTGGCCGGCCGTTCGGCAGTTGCTCGGTAAAAGAGCAAATAAACGTAGGGGCTGTACAGACAGGGGAAATAGCCGAACAAACAGACGAGTGGAGGGAAAAAAAGTAATGCACGGACAGATGGCCTGGCCAACCAGCAGTAGACAAGCTACTGTAGCTCAAATTGCAGAAAAATTTAATACTGGCCATGATAGAAAGGTGTCAGAACCTAAAGCACCTTTGTAACGGATCACCTGGCACCCCGACTGGGTACCTCCGTTGAAAGATGCTCCTAGCGCTTCCAGAGGACTCCAAGCACTCCACCAGACACCATAAGCACCGCAGGCTGCAGCTATCTCCCTTCAGAACGAAGCAGGAACAAGCTCTTACAAGAGCTCAGTGATTATAGCAAGGGAATATGCCTAGCATAGCAATCCCTTGTAGCAGATTCCCCCAATAAGAGACAGGACTCAAGTTGAGGGTAAAAATAGAACTCTCTGGCTGCTAGCTTGCAGCCCTTTTTATTAGGTGCTCCCATGAAGGGGAGGGACACACACAGTAACGTACATTAACCAGTCACACAATAGTTACATCCCACACATAGCCCTCCCCTCTACCTGTAAACTAATTATCTGTACACACAGGGAAATACAATTATCATAGGTAGGGAAAATACAGTTTTTACACAACATTCATAACTCCCAAAATATACATCACATTCGCATAAAAATACATATTCACAATCAATCCATTCAGGGGAACAACATATTAAAAAATGGCATGAATCAGACCAGGGGTTCAAAAGTTAGTAAAAGTATCTTTTGTTCCCCCTGGCTCAAACAGTAAAAGTAAAACATCCCCACAATGCATCCTGGCTTCCTCCCTTCTGCCCTGGAGATAATTGGAGAAGGAATCTAATTATCTCCAAAGACAGAGCCAAACTCCATTACCCACATGGCAGACAAAAAGACAGTAAAAGACATAAAATTACATACTGACACATTTAGTACATAAAACACACATTTCTACATATCCCCAGATAGCTTGGATCTGACTGCACATTATTAGATGAATGGCACTCAGATCACACGAATAAGCCTTTCTGCAGGGAAAATAAACAGTTTAACCTGCAGGGCCATAGTCCAAAGGCAAGAGGCGGGCAAGCAGCCCCCTCCAAGGACACGTGGCGAGGTCGGTTTTGCCACACTTCTCCCCTTTGCCCCCCAGACTAACAGGGTATCTGACCTCCTGCCGGTCAGTGCCCTGGTTAGTCCAGCAACCCACCCACGAAGCACAAACAGCAGTACAGCCCACCCACAATAAATGTTTACTCCACCTGGATAAAGTAGCAACTTGTCCATGTCCAGGTGCCTCACCACGGCTGTGTGGGGAGCTGGTAGACTTCCTTGGTGGGTTGCTGAGTGGGCAGAGACCAGCGGTACTCTGCCCTGGTGCCAGTGCTACCACCGAAGTAGCCTGATTGGAGCCTGGTTGTGGGAGGGGGAGACCGACCGTCTCCCCTCTGGGTACACAGCTCTGGGGCTGGGGAACAGGACCGACCGTCTCTACCCCTTGGGCTGTAAGCGCAGAGACTACGGTCCCATCTGCACAGTTGCGGGGCTCAACATCTCCCCTTGGTGGGTTAGGCTGCAGCTGGAGAGAGGGTGTAACAAGCTCCTCTCTCTGGACTGTCAACTGCCGCTGGGGAGAGGGGTTAACAGGCTCCTCTCCCTGACACTCTCTCTGCTGGTGGAGAGGCGGACCAGCTGTCTCCCCTTTCATTATTTTGTCCTGCTGCTGGGGTGTGAGACTGACGGTCTCTGCTCCCTGCAGGACACACTGCCGCTGGGGAGGAAGGACGACACCTTCAGCTCCCTGGGGTACACACTGCCGCTGGGGAGGAAGGACGACACCTTCGGCTCCCTGGGTTACACACTGCTGCTGGGGAGGACGGACGACACCATCAGCTCCCTGGGGTACGCACTGCCGCTGGGGAGGAAGGACGGCACCTTCCGCTGGGGCAGCCTGTAGAAAGTCAGGCTCAGGGGAAGGAAACAAGGGAGGACAGAGGCCAGCGGCGCTCTGCCCAGTTGCCAGCTCTTCTGCTGGGGGTCAGGGAACAAAGGAGTTGGCTGGGGAGGAGAAATATCACTTACCTCCCCCTGGTACTCCGGCTGCTGCTGGGGGGGGAGGTCGATGCTCTCCACTTTCTGTAACTCCAGCTCTAGTTGGGATCTGGGCCGGTTGCCCAGCATCCCTGTAGGGCCGGTGGAGAGATCTCGGTCCCATCTCCACCTGCCTGCAGGGGGTCCTCCCAGGACCAGTCTATGAGGTCCTCTACCTCGGGTACCTCTGGTTGCTGTTGGGGAGGGAGACCGGTTGTCTCTTCCTCCAATAACACATTCTGCCACTGGGGAGTGAGACCGACTGTCTCCCCTCCCTGTAAAACATACTGCCGCTGGGGATCTGGGCCGGGTGCCCAGCATCCCTGTAGGGCCGGTAGAGAGACCTCGGTCCCATCTCCACCGGCCACCTCGGTTTCTTCCTCGTCCCACTCTACCTGTGGCTGGAGTTTCTCCCAACGTGCCCACTGGCCTTCCCTCAACGCCCTGTGTTGTAGGTTCCGGGTCACCATGTCCCACACGAACCGCACGTATTTCTCCTCTGGATTGGGTCCGTAAAACTTCAGGTGCAACCCTACCATCGTGCCAAACTCTAGTACGGAGTAGCTATACGCCATGCTTGCTGTAGCCACTGCTGGTTCCATTATGTTGCTGAAGATAAGGACGCTGCACAACTCCACACGTTACCGGTGTCTCCGAGCTGCTTCTCCTCGCACTAGGATGCCATCCCGCCGCTTGCCACCAATGTAACGGATCACCTGGCACCCCGACTGGGTACCTCCGTTGAAAGATGCTCCTAGCGCTTCCAGAGGACTCCAAGCACTCCACCAGACACCATAAGCACCGCAGGCTGCAGCTATCTCCCTTCAGAACGAAGCAGGAACAAGCTCTTACAAGAGCTCAGTGATTATAGCAAGGGAATATGCCTAGCATAGCAATCCCTTGTAGCAGATTCCCCCAATAAGAGACAGGACTCAAGTTGAGGGTAAAAATAGAACTCTCTGGCTGCTAGCTTGCAGCCCTTTTTATTAGGTGCTCCCATGAAGGGGAGGGACACACACAGTAACGTACATTAACCAATCACACAATAGTTACATCCCACACATAGCCCTCCCCTCTACCTGTAAACTAATTATCTGTACACACAGGGAAATACAATTATCATAGGTAGGGAAAATACAGTTTTTACACAACATTCATAACTCCCAAAATATACATCACATTCGCATAAAAATACATATTCACAATCAATCCATTCAGGGGAACAACATATTAAAAAATGGCATGAATCAGACCAGGGGTTCAAAAGTTAGTAAAAGTATCTTTTGTTCCCCCTGGCTCAAACAGTAAAAGTAAAACATCCCCACAATGCATCCTGCTTCCTCCCTTCTGCCCTGGAGATAATTGGAGAAGGAATCTAATTATCTCCAAAGACAGAGCCAAACTCCATTACCCACATGGCAGACAAAAAGACAGTAAAAGACATAAAATTACATACTGACACATTTAGTACATAAAACACACATTTCTACATATCCCCAGATAGCTTGGATCTGACTGCACATTATTAGATGAATGGCACTCAGATCACACGAATAAGCCTTTCTGCAGGGAAAATAAACAGTTTAACCTGCAGGGCCATAGTCCAAAGGCAAGAGGCGGGCAAGCAGCCCCCTCCAAGGACACGTGGCGAGGTCGGTTTTGCCACAACCTTCAATGGTGACAAGAGCATCATAACTGGACCATGGAGCAATTGAAGAAGGTTGCCTAGTCTGAGGAATCAGATTTTTTTCTTTTAGATCAGGTGGATGACCAGGTGTGTGTGTCATTTACCTGGGGAAGAGATGGCAGCAGGAAGCACTATGGGAAGTAGGAAGGCCGTCAGAAGCAGTGTTATGCTATGGGCAATGTTCTGCTGGGAAACCTTGGTTCTTGGCATTCATGTGCATGTTACTTTGACATGTACCACCGACCTAGAGATTGTTGCAGACCACATACACCCCTTCAAGGCAAAGGTGTTTCCTGATGGCAGTGACCTCTTTGAGCAGGATAACGCACACTGCAAAAATGGTTCAGGAATGGTTTTAGGAACATAAAGAGTTCGAGCTGTTGCCTTGGCCTCCAAATTCCCCAGATCAAATTCAATTGAGATGTACTGGAACAAGAAATCAAAACCATGGAGGCCCCACCTTGCAACTTGCTGAACTGCTAATGTCATGATGCCACATACCACAGGACACATTCAGAGGTCTTGTGGAGTCCATGCCCTGACACATTAGAGCTGTTTTGGCAGCACAATTTTAGTCAGGTGGTTTTAATGTTTGGCTGATCAGTTTACAGTGTGTGTAAGGTCTGCTAAACGTCTGCTGTGACAGTTAGTGGTGTATTCTAAAATGGTGCTGCCCTAGGCATGACAGATCTCGGGCACCCCTAATTTAAATGTACCCGCCCCTTCCTGTCAAGGCCATACCTCTAACACATTTTGACTGACAGACACACACCCACGGACCAGCAGACAGTCTCAGATACACTGCCATACACACACACTCACTGATTTGACACAATCTGACAGACACATACAATAATTCAGACACATACTGACAAACGCATACTCACTGACAGACACACACAAGCACTGACAGACGCGACCACTTACTGACAGACACGCACAACCACTCAGACTCACACATTCACTGGACACACACACACACACACAAACTGACAGACAGACACTCACTCACTGACAGACACACACACTCAGACCAAGCATAGTGGTTCAAACCCTTCTTGATGAGGTCTGTAATAGGGGCCATGACAGAAGAGAGTATAGTGGAGCCCTAGTCCTGCCCAGGACTTTCCTCCACTGGATGACCAAGAGTAGAAATCAGGAACAAGAAATTGCCAAGTACACAGCCCACTGCCTCCCCAGTAACTGGACGACACACAGTTCTGGGAGTACAACTGAACTTTATTCTGCCACACACAGCTTTTATGCACTGGCCCTTAGCATGGGGTTTTCACATCAAGAACACAAGGATTTCTTCCCCAATAGCCCCGATCTAAGCGTACCACATATCCAAAAAGCGTTTAGATTGGTTCGGTTGCACGAAAGTTCTAAAGTTTTGACCGACCGACCACGTGGTGAAAGCCCAAAACTGTTCAAGAGGATTTGGCAGGAAGGCCGGTCGGCTTTCGGAGGGTTCCTGTGCGAACCCCGACGAACGCTCTCACTGGCTGTTATGAAGCGGATATCCAGGGAAAGCACTAGAGCTATGTATCAAGTTGTTAATTTGTGGTTAACAGCCCGGGGTGGTCGGTGTTCGCTGGGGCATAACAAGTGGGACCACACACCAGTAATTTGGGAGACGAACAATGGGGTACGGACAACCGAACACAAGGGGATAGATTCTTCTACAGAGAGATCTTTTATAAACCTTCTGTAGTAATTTGTGAACCCTAAAAAACTATGAATAGGTCTCAATCCCTAAGGTAGTGGCCATTCCATTACAGCAGAGCTGGAATTTCCTCTTAGCTGGAAGAAAAGCCTTTTAGTGTTTATAGCCCCATTCATCAGACGACACATAATGCTGGGGACAGCAACAACCTTTATCGGAAACAATGCGGTTTATAAGCACAGACCCCAGCATGGGATCTCCAGCAAAAGCATAGGTGATCCCGCCCTGACACTTCTGTGTCTATGAGAGTATTGCGACCTTTACCGCTTAAAGTAATTATCTAGCAGGCACAAAGAAAAATTAACATAGAGAATGCACCAAAACAACAGACACATTGTATATATCCCCAGACAGTCCTTGCTGGAGTGCCCAATCTGGGAAATTAGCACGCTGATCCATAGGGAATTGTGGATACGCCACTCAGTCAAAGTTTGAACTGACCACGATGAGAGTTTTGGCCAAAAAACTGTTCCATAATGGTAATTGTGCCTAAGTGTTGGTCATTTAACAAGAGCTTCTGCGGGCTGGAAAAAGGAGGTTCCCTCTGGCTCTCAGGTAACGATTGTTCATTGGGATCCTCTGAACCTCCCCTCCAAATAGCACTCTCCTAGCTCTCTGAAAATGAAGTTAAAACAACCAGTAAACTTGACTGAGCAGAGGTAAGAGTTGTGCCTGAGCAGGAGTTCAATAGAATCAGGGCCAGGTCCTGCAGCAGGTATCGTGGTTGTTAAGCTCTGAAGGGCTGCACCCAGACAAGGTGGAGAGGGGCGCTCTGCTGAATTACATGGGGGAAAAGTGAGAGAAGAGCCAAGGGAGTGATTATAGCCTTTAAATTAATAGTGATTTTATGTAATCCTCTGCAGTCTATGCAAGGGCATAGATCTCCCTCTTTCTTGGAACCAAAAAATAAATTAGCCCCTGCTGGGGAGGAAGATCTACGTATGAATCTCTTTCCCATGGATTCTTTGATATATTCCTCCATAATAACGCTTTCCTGGGAAGACAAAGGATAAATCCTACCCTTGGGTGGCATAGTACTTGGCAGGAGTTTTATGGAAAAATCATAATACATGCGATGAGGTAATTTGTCTGTCTCCCTTTTATCAAATACTGTTTTAAAGGGACACTGTAAGCACACAGACCACTTCAGCTCATTGAAGTGGTCTGGGTGCAACGTCCCATGTCCCGTAATCCTGCAATAGTTGCCACTAGAGGGACTTATTGGTTTGCAATTGACCTTGGGTCCGGTATCTGATGCTGGACATCCATACGCTCTGCATGAGGACCTCCAGTGTCAGATTCCACCCCCCTAGGAAACCATTGAATAATGCTTTCCTATGGGGAAATCCTAATGCAAGCGCAGCCACTAGGACATCGGCACTGGATACAGTTAAGTGACTGAAGGGGTTTTAACTGTAGGATTCTATAGTGCCAGGAAAACGCCTTGTTTTCCTGGCACTATAGAATCCCTTTAAGGTGTCTGTAAGGGGTAGGTATGTCTATAGACAGCGGTGGAGCAGTAAGAACATTAATAAGATGTAACAGTGTGACCTTGTTTAAACATCTCTCCTGACATAGATCACTCATGAGATGATTTGTCCCGGTCTCCAGTTGGTAGTAGGATTGCGCAGACATAACCAAGGATAATCTAATACTATTGAAATGGAGACAAGGTAATCACCTAAAATCTCAAACTCTCATATAGGTCTACCATCTATGGCCTCAACATCCAAGAGTGTCTGAGACCCTAGTTGTTATGGCTACAGCAGGATGTCTGACTCTTCTCTGCAGGTGCCTTTCCCGTAACCGATTATCTATTTCTATCAGGTAATTGCCTAGGTCTTCCAAAGGCACTGGAAGATCTCTAGCTGCTACATCATCCAATACACTCTTGTTAATTCCCTTTGTTATGGACATATGTATGAATGCAGATACTAACCCACTATTTGTTTAATCCACATCAGAGACAAGAGTGCAGAAACTGATAGCATAATCTGCTATGGTTCTATTTCCCTGTTTTATACTCATAAGGGATATAGCTGCACCTTTTCCAAGGTCTGGTAATCATAGACCAAAGTCTATTATAACGGATTAGCAGTTGGTGCACAAAGAATCCTACTCTGGACCGTTCAGTAGGAAATGACTCGGGGCTGTTTCAAAATAAAAATCAATTTGCTTGATAAACCCTCTACAAGTTTTAGGATCATCGCCATATCTAGGAGGTGGTCATAGTGTTCTGATCAGACTCCTCTATCAACATGAGCACAGTCTGGGGAAGCATAGGTGCAGGGTTGTCAAGAGAGAAGTTGGACGTTTTCTGGCTAACAAGGTCTGGAAGGTCCAAAGCCCTATTGTAATGTCACAGTTGTTACACACAGGAAAGAGGTTACTTACCATGGTCTTCAGAAAATAAAGTTACAACCTCTGCAAATTAAAAAAAAAAAAAAAAGTATAAAAAATTACATTAAAATGTTATATATTATTTTTTAATAATCATGCCATGTCCAGGCATACATTGTCAATCATCATGACATTCTAGTGCTGTGTGTCTGGACCCATGTGCTCATATAACATAAAAAAAAAAAAAAAAAAGAAGTTGACCAGGTGTACACAAGCACTTTTAGTTCATTTTAGGAATATAACTGTGCCAGCACCTTTAAGTGCTGCCAAGAAAACTGAACGCCCTTTTTATTGGTGATGCTTTTTCAATCTGTATATCATATGACCTAAAAGTTAACTATGTGTATCCATTGGGTTATTTTTCAGGTGATTCTATGGCGAGTTTAAATGGAATGAAATTCTCTACCAAAGACCAGGATCATGATATACATGCAGATAGTAGCTGTGCTGGATTATACAAAGGAGGCTGGTGGTACGCAGACTGTCATGGCGCAAATCTAAACTGACTTTATCTGCAGGGGGAGCACAGATCCTATGCTGATGGAATCAACTGGTACCTTGGCAAAGGCCACAACTACTCCTATAGATATGCAGAAATGAAGATTCGACTTGTTTAAAATCTTATGGCTGTTAACAGTTCCATTGACAATTTTTTTTGCAATGTACCATTTTGTGACATTACATTTGAGAATAACAAAATAAACATAAAAGCCTCCACATGTTAGTGAAGGGATTTACTAATTAGGATTGTTCTGCCTGTGCACTCAATAAAGTGGTCCTGTCTTTTTAAAACTAATGTAAAAAACATTCCATTTTATTTTTCTTTTAATTCAGAAAAAAGGCAGTGTTTACATTACAGCCTAAGAACACCTCCTTAGGCTCTAAGGGGGCCAACTCCTCAAATGGCTACTAGAGATGCTTCCTTGGGCAGTCTTGGAGACACTGGATTTTTCTCATAAAGATGCATTGATTCAATGCATCTCTATGAGGAGATGCTGATTGAACAGGGGGTCATTTGGCCTCCCAGCCTTCCTCCTTGACTGAGATCATGATAATTGACAATCTCAGCCAATCCAATGATTTCCTTTTCTGATGTCAGCCAAGGAGGCAGATCAGTGGCAGGACCAGCACCAGCAGAGTGGAATAAAGGTAAGATTTAACTATATTTAAGGGGGTGGGAGGTATTTTAACACTATAAGGTCAGGAATACATTTTTGTGTTTCTGATCCAATAGCGTTCCCTTAAAAATCCTGCAGGGACAGTCTTTAGGCATCATCACTACTTAAGCTGTAGTGCTTCTAGTGACTACAGGGTCCTCTGTAAGTGGATAGTTCTTAACATTTGTGATTGCTTGATTAATTCATCATTCTTTAGTTACACATTTATATCAAGGTATCTGAAAAATCACATGGTTGCATCAATTCATATGTGTAATATACGAGTCTACCAATAATTATACATAAATAATTTATTGCATTACTCAGCTGGCTGATTTTTTTTTTTTTTTAAACACATGATAGCAATGATAAACTATTTCAATTTACATGCATACAATAATATGATCCTTATTGCTTATAATGCTTTTCAGATAAAAACAAATTATATAAAGGGGGCATTCTCCTAACCTAGTATTTTGCCAGACTATTTGCATATTGGGATGATAAAATACAATAAAGAGAAATTATACACACTATAAAGAGTGTTATAGAAACCGTAAATTAGGGAGAAGTCCCAGGTGTACCACACTGACACCTAAAACATATACAATCAAGAAAAAATAGAAACACCTCCCAATCCGTGACAATATATGTGAATAGAAAAATACAGATAACCTGAAATTAGGTTGTTGCGTATAGATGGAATCTGTATAAAAAATTATAGAACTGACATAGCGTAATACGGTTTTAATTCAATGAGTGATATCTAGTAGAAATGAGTGCACTCACAAACAAACATGGAATCAGGCTTCTCACCCTCCCAGGGGTAGTATAAATTTAGTATGTTGAATCGAAGCTCATCCGGGGGATATATGCAAATAAAAAAAACAAATATAGTGAAGTATGTTATAAAAATACAAAATCACATTTATTGGTCTCACTTACAGGTGATGAAATATAGCAGGCGTATCTCCATATGACATGGAACTCCTATACAATATAGAGGCAGGTCCAATGGAGAAAACAGGATGGAGAGAGCTATATACAAATACACATAATAAAATAAATAAAATAAAGCAGTATTAAAAGTCCATTAGAATATATCCAACGCGTTTCGTCCAGCAAAAAGGACTTCCTCAGGGATACTGATGTGATGAGCCTCATAGGTATATATAGGGTGATGCCAATAATCCTCCAAAATACTAAGTTTCTGGTGTCTGGGCATGTGAGTTCAGCGTGCGTTTAATTCGTGGAGGAAGGAAGTAGAACCATTGCGTTCCAGTTGTACTCTTACTTCCGGAATATGAGACGCATGCGCACAACAGAACGTGCGCATGCGTAATAAACGATCATGCGTTCCTTTTTGCAGCTCAGCCGTGGCGAGGGAGCTGTCTGCTCTCTGCTCCCTCTCGCCGCGCGGGCTGTCTGCTGTAGCTGGGAGCCGCGGCTGAGCTGCAGATGGGGGGGGATCCATCACCTCTTGCCCTCCCCATGACAGGGGCAAGAGGTGAGACAGGGGGCGCTGAGTGCCTGCAGGAACAGTGTTCCTGCTCAAAAAAAGTGCAGGAACGCTGTTCCTTCAGGACTCAAACCATAGGTGTTCCACGGGGATTAGGGTGTGCCCAGGCACACCCCGTGTGCACGCCTATGTTAAGCCCTTAAGGACACATGACATGTGTGACATGTCATGATTCCATTTTATTCCAGAAGTTTGGTCTTTAAGGGGTTAAAGTTGTTAGATTTGACCATGGCTACAATACTATTTTCCATTATTAGTCTGGTTAGACTTTATTACCCATAACATTTAACTCTACTAAGCACCCTTCCCTTGAGCGACCTATCAGGACACTCAAGGGTTAATAAACTTTTCAGCACGAACTTCTGGTACTATTTTTAATTAGCCAATGACATCATTCTTTTGAACGTCTATGATTGGCTTATAACAAAATGACGATATTCAAATTCAACCAATGGTGAACTGTTATTCCACTTTAAAACTTCGTTTTTTCCTGCACATCGGTTCCCCTCTGATGAGTTGTGGGTGAAACGTGCGCGTCAGGGGCTCTCAGGGATTTATGAGACTCAGCAATCATCTTTCTACTTTATCTATTATTTTAGTTACATGTCCAACCCAATCCTGAGTTATATTTTATTACTACTGTAAATACCTTTCTCTGATTTTGTGGGGATGACTGGCACATATATACAGTCAGCATACAACGTAAAAAGTCTGTTGCTACATACACAGACATTACTTGCCATTTCCCCCACCCACAGCGGTAGTATAAATAGATGTATCCCCTGCACTCACGCTTACAAAATAGTCCAATGCCGGGCGCACCACCAGAGCTCCAAGATATGTAAAAATCAACAAGAAGGAAGGCTGCTCTCCGGACTTTAAAACAAAAAAGTTTATTCAAATAATATAAAAAAATATTATTAAAAAAATCACGACCAACACTATACTGTATTGTCTTGTTGTCCTATTTTTTTTATATATATATTGTTTTCATTCACTAAGCTTGTGTCCAATTAATAACCTTTTGGATAACTCTTAGGAATTGACAACTGCGAAACGTTTGATTTCTCACATTTACTTACATTCATGTCTCTGAAAACTTTTGAACAGGACCTGGTTATACTTAGGATAAATATCTGTTACTTGTTATATTAACCATCATTGATTCACTGGCAGCCAATTTTCATTTGGACTCAGGCTCCGTGGATAACGAAACATTTGGTGATACAGAGGAGTAGTTTTTGATTCTACACTAAAAATTAAAAGAACAATAGAAAAGACTGAAATGGAGACAAAAAGGATTAAAATAAATAAATTCAACAGAGACAAATATGATTATGCACATGACCAAATACGTACATACAATAAAAGAACATACAATACAAAAAAAGGTTGGAATCATTATGACAGAGGACTCCTGTCAAAACCAATTTTAACCGAAATAGGACATATAAAAAAGATCTCAATTCTGGACCAGTACGAGTAAACAGACCAGATCACACACACAATGAGAATACTCAAAGACGGAGAAGAGTATCACCAAATAGGAATTATTCTCCTAATAAATTTTCACCTCACAATAATTACACTAAGGATGACGAGAAAGCACTACTCACCTACAAGAACAAACAGATACCCTTCACCTTGTAGATACAGAGTTGATTTAAAGGATGAGAAATTTACACACAAACCAAGACAAAATTATGAAACAAAAAAGAATGACACATTTACTAATAATCAACCTCACAATGATATACAGTTAAAGGAAAGGCACAATAAACCTATACAGAAAACTAAAATGGACACAATTCACCACAAAGAAAGCTTAGATAGAAGAGAAATATTTTATACACAAAGAAACACAGATGAAACCTCAATGGTAGCAAGACACAAAACTTATAGACTTACACAAGGATATAGATCACCAAAAGAAATAAAAAAACAAAACTAGTAAACACCAATGGGAAAGAGATGACAAAAGAACCCATAGGAAATATGACGATACTAAAGATAGTCCTCCAGAAGAGATTCTCAAACATAATAGGTATCACGCTTTGTCTTTCTCCGAACAACTTGACGAGACGTCTTTTTTAGAGATTCCGTCAATCCGGGAAAGACAATCCGATCATACCAGTCCTCTAAGAGGCCGCAAAAGGAGTTTAGAGGAAGGCGGTCAGGTCGAAGAAAACAAAAAAGGAAGAACCGAGCGATGTTAGAAAACGATACAGCTGAAGATGAAAATAAAGGGATTTTTAATTTATCAGGCAAATCATTAACAAATATTCAGTTAAAAATACTAAATAAATTATTGAAATATGTGCCTACAAAAACATTTAATCCCTTATTGGCGTATATTGATATTAACAAATTTGTACGTAATGCTACTCTTAAAAGATTTTATATGGGCAAGAGCAATACTATTAACAAGGAAACTATAAATGATGTAGAAAGTAACACTTATGTAAAAAGTTTTTTAAAGAATAAATCTAAGTTTTACCCAGCCCACTGTAAGTCCAGTGCAATAGACATGTTTGAGAAAAAGGTGTCTAAAAGAATTAGAGATCTAAATGCAAAAAGTAAAGTTGATAAAAGTAATTTAACAAGAAAAGAAAGAGAAGGTCTAAAAGAATTACAAAAAGATGAGACGATTGTTATTAAACCAGCGGATAAGGGAGGAGGCCTAGTAATTCTATCAGCAGAAATGTATGAGGAAGAAGCACTTAGACAATTAGGTGACAGTAAAACATATATAAAGCTACCAAAGGATCCTACCCCGGAAGTGAAAACTCTATTAAAAGTTTTTCTAGATCGAGGAAAAGAAAAGAATATATTAGATAATGAAGAATATAACTATTTAAATAAAAAATTTCAAAAGATACCAGTGATATATTTTTTACCCAAAATCCATAAATGTCTTGATAAACCCCCTGGGAGACCTATTGTCTCCGGTATAGAGTCTGTCTTGTCTAATGTATCTGAATATATAGACATAATGCTACAGCACTATGTTAAATTAAGTCAATCATACCTTAAGGATACGATAGATCTTTTAAATAAATTAGAGAACATTGATTGGAAAGATGATTACATATTAATCACTTGCAATGTCCAATCACTTTATACTATAATCCAACATAATAAAGGCTGTAGTGCTGTAAAGAAAATTCTAGAAAGACACAACAATATGAAAATAGAACAAATAAATTTTATAATTGAGGGGATTTTCCTTATTCTCAACAATAATTATTTTTGGTTTAAGGACTCTTTATTTACAGAAGAATGGAACAGCAATGGGGACCAGGTTCGCACCCAGCTATGCCAACCTCTTCATGACGGAATGGGAAGAGAGAATGGTGTGGAATGGACATGGCTGGGTGGAGAACCTGTTCGCCTATTATAGATACATAGATCTTTTACTGGTTTGGAAAGGCCCCCTTTTTACTGCTAATCATTTTATTGAATTTTTAAATAAAAATGAAGATGGCATTATTTTAAAAGCAGATTTTAGCCATACGAATGTTACTTTTCTAGATCTGGATATTTACATTAAAGATAAAAAATCCACACAAAAACACATTTTAAAGAAGTACATGTGAACAATTTCATTAAAACGGATAGCTGCCATTACAAGAGTTGGCTTAATAGTATTCCCAAAAGCCAACTACTTAGATTAAAAAGGAACTGCTCTGAAAGCAGCATCTTTAAGAGTCAGGCCAACGAGATGAAAGAAATTTATTGAGAAAGGTTACAATGGGAATACTATAGAAGAAACCATAAAAGAAGTAGCAAAGATAGATAGAAAGAACTTAATAAACAAGACAGGCTCGAATAAAAATAAAGATGAAAAGGAATTCACGTTACCCTTAGTTTTGGATTATAATAATAAGAATAAACAATTGCAAAAAATAATCAGTAATAATTGGCACTTATTAAAAGAAGATACAATCTTAGGGAAAATTATCCCGGATCGACCAAAAATAGTATTTAGAGGTGCCCCAAACCTAAAGATGCAACTTACAAAAAATTATACAAAACAAAAAAACTCAAAAGCTGTAGATAACTTTTTAAAAAATAAAAAGGGATTTTTTAGATGCAACTGTTGTGTAGCCTGTAGGAAAACTCAAAAGATGAATAGACATATATTAAAATTTAAATCACATAATACTAATAAAGAATATGAGATCAAAGATACTATCACATGTATGAGCAAAAATGTAATTTATATGCTAGAATGTCCGTATGGACTACAATATATAGGAAGAACCATAAGACCCCTAAAAATTAGAATTGGAGAACATTGTAGAAACATTGAGAAGGGGTTTAAGAATCACCTTGTATCCTCTCACTTTGAACAGCACAATAATGACCCACGTTTTTTGAAGTTTATGGGCATCACTAAATTATCTCAACATTGGAGAGGGGGTGATATGATTAAAAAACTGGGCAAAAAATAAATGGAGTGGGTATATTTTTTTTAGACACTCTGTACCCTAATGGCCTAAATGCCGAATTTGATCTTTTTAACTTTTTATAAACATGATTTGCTCTTTTATAAATATATGGTTATATATATATATATATATATATATATATATATATATATATATATATATATATATATATATATATATATATATATATATATACACACACACACACATACTTTCTCTATGCTTTTTACATATTTATATTTTTATTTTATTTCTATTTAGCCATTAATTTTATGGAGTATTCCTATTTAATACTATCTAGTCTACATAAATTAATTTCTTTTTTAACACCTCCTCTCCTATGTTCATTGATACACCTTTTTATACACTGTTGGGCTGTATGAATTAATCCCATAAATATCTGCTTGCTTCTCTTTTTATTATTAGATTGGAGCTATGTATAAATTATGTGTATGTACTAATAATTTCTTTTATATGCATATAATAGTATATGTTACAAAGATTTGTGTATTATGGTATATATTTTACATATGCTTGAACTTAAATATTATATGTTTAAGCCGAAAAATCGAGTGATATGATGAAGTATTGTTCAAACTACGGTTCCCAGTAACTACCGGGAGTTGCGTGACGTCATTTCCGGGCGACGTCCGCAACTTCCGGCGTCAATACTAGTATGGATACTACAAGACCCATCAATCCCTGCGAGCCGCGTTACGTCACTTCCGGCAAGAGTGCAAGAGTGCACACATTGGAACACAATGAAGCAATCAGCATACCCTATATAATGGAGACTTAATTTGCCGAACTGTATACTTCTGAGGAAGCCCTGTTTGGGGCGAAACGCGTAAAGTGGAGCCAGAGACTTGATATTTATTACCTTATTTATATTCTCTTATATTGTATCTTTTACTTTAAATAATAAATTTATAGTTTTAACTTTTTCTCTGCTCCCTCATACATCTTCTGTTCCTGGTGCACCCTGGATCCTTCTCATATCCTCAGGTGGGGATTATACCACCTCAAGCTTTCATCACCAGAGCAAGTTTATTGCTCTGGATATTGTAAGTAAGATACTTACCTTCTTTTCCATTTAATATCTATTGGATATATTGCACTATTGGATTTTATTTGTGTTTTTATTTTATGCACAATCGTGGAGACTAGATTAGAAGTTACGCCTCATCACTACTTCCATATCCTTAGACGGGGATTATACCGTCCAGGCGCTATACAGTAGAGCTCCTAGTAGCTCTGGAAAGTGTGAGTTAGTCCTACTAGTTTCCTGAATATCTCACAATATTTTATTTGATATACTGCACTATTATTGTCCATATTTTATTTATTTTTTAAAAGGTTGATGTCAATCAGTATACTGTTGGACTATTCTGTATGTATATACATATATTTATATATTCTCTATCGTCACCTTATTACCTATTACATTGGCGCGGTATTCCACCCCTGTTTTCTCACATAACTAAACGTAGCTTTTGATTATTATTTTTAGTGAGGTTTTCCGAGCACCTTCAATCGGAACCTTCATTTTTATTTTGTACATACCTTAGTTTCTCTTTATTTATTTCTCGGATAGCCTACCTTCATTTGGACTTAGGTTCTGTTTATTGAAAACTTAGTTTTTGCTTATTACATTTATGAAGATCTCAGAGATGTTTTCTTCTATCATGTACATATCTTAGTTTCTTTTCATTTATAATTTTTTTTTCAGCGACCAAGGTTTCTGTCATCTTTTCGACAGAACCTTTTATCCGCATTTATATATCTGTCAGTTTACTGTATTTGTGCATATTTATGTATGTGTATACTTTAAATAATACCTAGTTATTTTTTAATATAGGATATCTTCACATATTTTTTCATTTTTTGATTACTACTTATTAAAGTGTACGTACACTTATCTATTATTGAGTAGTACTTCAATTATGGACATTCATAATAGATTTTATTATTATTACTATTAAAGGTTACATTTTAATATTGTCACATCCTGTTCCTCCCTTCGGATCATTCTGGCAATGGCTTCTGGTATCCAGTACTCTTTTTGATGTGCTTGCTTGGTTTTTCTGTTTTTCTGGTCTATGTCTGGTTCTTTGTTGCTGGGTTTGTGGGTTCATTCTTAGATTCCGTCCCTGGATTTCCCAGTCTCTTGGATTCACTTAAATGTTTGTTTTATGTTGCCACACCCATTTGTTTTCCACTTTCCTTTTGTTTCAGACTGGACCTGCAGCAGTGTTTCTAGTCTCTGCCCTTTCTTGCAGGTAAGTGCTATATTGTGGTTTAGTATGGTTGTTTTAGCATGCATTAGGCAGTGTAGGACCTGCCAGATATGGGGTACATTTGCGTTGTTGGCAGGCTTGTGCAATGTATGATCATATAATGTGACTAAATCCCCATACTTTTCATATATAGTGTTTAGTTTTGTCTCCTCTTGTTTTATCTTGTATTTCTTGTCTTGTTTTATTTAGTCTTGTAATCCCAGTCCATGTACAGTCCTGTCCAGTCATGCCCATGGTATGTTCTTGTTTACATGTTCTGGGTTCTGCTTTCTGTCCTGTTCGGGTTCTGGGTCCTCCTAGTTTTGTCTTGTTTTCTTGTATGGTGCCTTGCTCTCCTAGTCTTGCCTTGCTTTCTCTAGTCTTGCCCTGTTCTCCTAGTTCTGTCTTGTTTTCATGTATGGTGCCTATCTCTAGTTTTGCCTTGCTTCAGTACTGGATACATCACTGCTGCAGAGCCTCCCTATTCAGCTCCTGGGAGGTCTGCTTAATTGCCTGCTCCTAGTTTCTGGGATCTGCATAAGCTGAATCAGGGTTCTGGTATGTGGATGCACAAACGCTGGTGCTTAACACCAGGGGGCGTGCGGTTACCCTGCACCAGACCCTGCTAATCCACACTCCACATTGTGACTCCTACTCTGAACATCAGGCACTCAGGGGTCCCGGTCCACGCACCACCGCCCGGACTGTGTCTGGGTCCTGGGGCACCGGACCGCCACCCTGACAAATATTCCCTTAGAACACTCATCTTTTCTTTTTATTTATATAGTTTTTAGGTTAACCCCACATATGAGAGTTCCTTTAGCTTCCATTTTTTTCAGTTTGTTTCTACAATAACATAAGGTTTTAATACCTAATTCCCTAGGAAGCCATACGATCTAGCAAAACAATCATACAAAATGACTTCATATTTAACCAATGTCATTAATCCTGAATTAAGTACAACTGACAATGTTTTTTTTCCCTTGACCCACTAATCAAACAGAATTCTACTGAATCCTAGAGGATTAAGATCTGATATACCAAGACCGGATAAATTTAAAACTGACACACATATTAAAGAATGGAATAACATTTTGACAGACAGTTCGATCAGACTCATGGAGTTTCTAATCAAACTAGAAGAATCTCACTTAGAAATGGTAAATCAAAGAAATGAATAACATCAAAACTTTTCAAACACATTTGGAGTATAAATCAATGGAGATTAAACTTAGTAGCAATCTAGAAAGCTTTAAAAAACATATTAGAGAGAAAAAACCATCTAAAATTTCAACGTGATTATAGAGACTTTAAAGAAGGTACTATTTTTAGACAAAGAAATAACACCAAAACAAGGTGGAGCAGCAAACATAATTCTACATCGGGCGATACTGATTGGTCAGATTCTGATTCAAGTCCATTAAGACGTGGTAGAAGCAGAATTAGGACCACAAACTATAACCAACAGCAAAGAAAGTGTATATTAAAATCAGTAGAAAGGAATGTTTCTTTCCCTGGGACCCAAGATGTCAACCCTCCCCCCCTCCCCCCCCCCATCATTACTAACAACTTATTAATTCCCTCCACATCCTCCCAAATAGGATCTTCCTCCTCTTTTTTAGAACAAGAGTGGCCTCTACCCCAGAGAGGCAAACTCAGGGACAGAACAAGATGGGGGTACAAAACCAACAAAGGAGGTTACAAAAAACAATAAAGCACAACATGGAAGACAACCTAATTATAAATCTTTCCACTTTTAACCTTGAGATTAAACACAAATCTCTGTTGAGTAAGGGATTGTCTTTTGTTCCCTCTCCAACTACCAATAAATTTGATTGGGTTAAAGACACAAATTTGTTTGGACATAAACTCGCCCTCAGTGTCACCCACAAAAGGAAAAAATAAAAAAGCAAAAGAATTAGGTTTAACCCCTTAAGGACGGAGCAAAATGTACACGTTGTGAACGAAACAAAATGTAAACAAAACCTGGCATTTGCGCTACATGTCTGTCCAACTGTAATTCACCTCTTTCATATTAAATGCACGAATGCTTACTATATATCATTTTATTCAGGGGAAACAGGGCTTTCGTTTAATATCAAATATTTAGCTATGAAACATAATTTAATATGAAATAAATGGGAGAAAAGATTTTTTTGATTTTTTTTTTTTTAGTTCTACATGACATTTTAACTGTCAATGTCATAATACTGTTTGCTTTTACTGCAATAAAATACACATATTTGTATTCAGCAAAGTCTCACGTGTAAAACAGTACCCCCTATGTACAGGTTTAATAGCGTTTTGGGAAGTTAAAGGGTCAAATATAACACAGTAAAGGAGTTTAAGCATGCGTGGGATAGGCATAAGGCTATCCTAACTATAAGATAAGGCTAGGGACTAATGAAAGTATTTAGAAAATTGGGCAGACTAGATGGGCCGAATGGTTCTTATCTGCCGTCACATTCTATGTTTCTATGTTTCTACGTTACATTTGAAATTGAAATTCGCCAGATTGGTTATGTTGCCTTTGGGACTTTATAATAGTCCAGGAATTAAATTTACACCCATAATGGCATACCATTTGCAATAGTAGACAACCCAAGGTATTGCAAATGGGGTATGTCCAGTCTTTTTTAGTAGCCATTTGGTCCCAAACACTGGCCAAAGTTAGCGTTCGTATTTGTTTGTGTGTGAAAAATGCAAAAAATGCCAATTTTGGCCAGTGTTTGTGACTAAGTGGCTACTAAAAAAGACTGGACATACCCCGTTTGCAATACCTTGGGTTGTCTACTATTGCAAATGGTATGCCATCATAGGGGTAATTTTCATTCTTGGGCTACCATAGGGTCTCAAAGGCAACGTACCCAATCTGGCGAATTTTAATGTGAAAAAATGAAACACAAGCCTTATATTTGATGCTGTAACTTTGAAAACACCATAAAACCTGTACATGAGGGGTACTGTTGTACTCGGGAGACTTTACTGAATATAAATATGTGTATTTTATTGCAGTAAAAGCAAACAGTATTATGACATTGACCGTTAAAAATGTCAAAAATCCAAGAAAAACGTATTTTCTCCCATTTTTTTCATATTAAATTATGTTTCATAGCTAAATATTTGATATTAAATGAAAGCCCTGTTTCCCCTGAATAAAATGATATATAATAAGGGTGGGTGCATTTACTATGAAAGAGGTGTATTACGGTTGGACAGACATGTAGCGCAAATGCCAGGTTTTGTTTACATTTTGTTTTGTTCACAATGTGTACATTTGGCTCCGTCCTTAAGGGGTTAACAGAACATCATATATCTGTGCTTTCTAAAGGGTTACCATTTGTACCCGTATCTAAACCGGCTCCTCTTCAAGTAGACATTGAATTTTATAAAATACAACGGACTCTGATTAACTATGAACGATGGAAAGATCGTCCCACAACATCTGACACTACTATCACAACCATAAAAAATCCTCTCAAGGCTAAATATAAAGGAGATCTAAAAACCTCCAATACATCCATCAAAACCTTTATGCAATCGGTGAAAAATGAATCCGAGAAGATGTTGAAAAATCCCATTGATCATCGACAGAACCTCTCTAGAACTGAGAAGATTGCCTTAAAAGTTCTGATGACGGATCCTAACATCATCATTCGGCCCGCGGACAAAGGGGGAGCTATTGTGGTGATGTCTTACGTCAAATACAAAGAAGAAATTTGCAATCAACTTTCTGACATAACCACCTATCAGAAACTAACTTTCGATCCTGTTAAAAAATTTCAAAACAGAATTCAAACCACGATTACCACCGGAGTTCAGATGGGCTTCATCGACACAAATACGGCTAAATATTTATTTATACGTTGAATATCCGAAACATCCAGTTTTATATACATTACCCAAAATTCACAAATACATGTTAAATCCACCAGGAAGACTGATCGTCTCGGCTCGAGACAGTTTGCTTGAGCCTCTCGGCAAATACATCGATTATTATATCAAAACCTCTGTTATGGATCTTCCGACTTGTCTACGAGACACCAATGATTTTCTGGAGAACATTAAGAAGTTAACCTCAGTGGAAGCACAACATCTATTGGTCACATTAGATGTTAAAAATCTATACACTATTATACCACACATGGAGGGTATACAAGCATTGCGACCGATCCTTTGCAACTCGTCCAAATATAATGGTCTACCCATTGAATTTCTCATGGAGCTTTTACAAATTGCTCTTACATGCAATTATTTTAAGTTTGAAGATCTTTTTATTTACAACTGATGGGTACTTCAATGGGAGCAGTGATGGCACCTTCATATGCCAATGCATGTATGTTCCTCTTTGAGACCAAACACATCCTTGAGACGCATCGCAAACAGATACTCACTTAACGTTTTGTGGACGATATTTTTCTAATTTGGACAGGAACCTCTTGCAGCTTGGAACAAATGATCAATGAGAAACTCCTCGGCGCTTCCTGTTAAATTCACACTCACTTTTGATTTCCAGATAATTAAATTTTTGGATGTTTCCATCTATAAAGACGGAGAAAAAGGCACGTTGGGATACACTTTATATCGCAAAGACACAGCAAGAAATACGTTACTCCAGTTTAATAGTTACCATCCACAAAAGTTAAAGGAATCACTTCCCGTATCTCAGTACATGCGTGTATTGAGATACAATAGCGATCCCGTCAACCAAGCAAACCAACTACAAGAAATGACTGACAGATTTCTTGCCAGAGGATATAGTTTTGATGTTTTGGAGAGAGCAAAGGCTAAAGCTATGGAACACATGGTTAGTGACCCTCCTGAGGCTACACAGGAGATACCACCGGCGACTAAAATGTATTCACCTTTAACTCTTCACACTGGTACCTCACAGATCCATGAACTATGAATAAATATTGGGGCATCTTCGGTTCAGATAAAAATCTACCATCAATATTTCGTCAAAAAACCAATAGCCTGAAACGAAATAGGAATCTTAGAGACCTACTAGTGAGAAGCGACCCCACTTTATGTTATCGAAAAACTACAGGACCCAGCAGGAAAGGCTGCTATAGATGCAGTGGGTGTGTAACTTGCAGCCATATGAATACAGGTACCTCATTTGTCCACCCACATAGTGGTATCCGGATCCTAATTACCCAGTACATTACATGTATGACCATTCATGTGATATATTTAATCACTTGTCGCTGCGGTCTTTCATATGTGGGGAAAACAGACCTGACTCTCCGTGAACGGATTCGTGGCCATAGATCAACCATCACCACCGCATTTAGAAACCAAAAATCCGATAAGCCGGTTGCCAAACATTTCCTTCAAGCAAACCACAGACTTCGCACATTCAGATTTATAGCTATTGACTATGTTCCACTCAGCCCCAGAGGAGGTGACAGATCCAAACTGTTACTGCAACGCGAAACATATTGGATACACCGTTTGGATACAGTCACTCTGAAAGGACTAAACGAATATATTTCATTTTCCATGTTTATTTGATAAATTAATATAATCTTGCTAATATCAAATCCTGAACTTCAGATATTGTGTATGTTACATTAATTTAGAGTTATCTAGTAATGATATGTAACAGTACATCATTTAATATTATTTGCCCATCTATTTATGTTTTATTTTTTGTCTATAGACATCTATAGCCTTATTATTTCTTATCTCTTTCAGATTAACCTTATGAGATTCTTGCCGATTAGATTTTTTCACTTGGAGTGTTTAGCACCATTCATTTTTCCTTGCACCGCACTTTTCATTGCACTTTAGATTATTTAACCTTATCAGGCATCTTGCCTCATAGGTTTATTATTTTCATTATTAATAATCTGGAAATCTTCAGATCGAGTATTCTCGTATCTTTTTGTTTTTAACATTCACTCCTTGATCTCTGGACAGAGAACTCATAGCACTTAGCGTTTATATTTACCATATCTGCATGTTATATGCACAGATTACGATGGTTGTGATTTTTATCACTTAGCAACCACGTCATACGTAGTGACGCACGTTGAAGGAATCACGTGGGGTGTCGGGACACTTCCGGGTTCGGGTAGCCGCACACACGAGATTGGGGAGTTGATTTTTCTGTACTTATATTTAAACTGTACCTATTTCACTCAGTGTTTGATTTTGAAAAAGACCCTGAGGGGTCGAAACGTCGATTTGATGTTCTACACTTTGATGTAAACTTTTGTCACAATAAATATCGATAACGAAGTCCTTTTGAGTGCTCCTATCTATCTTTGGTTATATATTTGGACGCTGGAAGCACCAAAGGCAAGATTCACACAAATTTTTTAAGGGTGAGTGCCTAAATCATATTTTTGCATTATATATATATATATATATATATATATAAATAAAATTTTTTTTTTTTTTTTTTACACACTTTATTTTCAGCCAGCAGGGGGACCACCTGTCAGCAGCCCCCCTGCTGGCAATACAGAAGCCAGCTATCCCAGCCATGTGATTGTGAGGTCCTCGCAAGGACCTCACTCTCACATGGCTGGGGGGGCCGGAGGAGGATCTGCCGCGGGGGGGCTCCCTGGGAGTCCCCCCAACCGCGATCGCCGGCGTGGGAAATTGCCAACCTTAAAAAATGTTAAAGAAAAAATAACACAGAGAGGTCTAAGGTTTTCAAAAGATCCATCCTTTGATCGTGAAGACCAATATTTTATGGAAGGATGGAATAAGCTATTAGATGGTTTCTCATTCAGTTTGATGGGATATATAGTAGCAAGACAGGAAGAAAATCTCATCAAACTGGATGAAGACAAAGAATTCTAGAGAAGAGCTAAGCAACACAACTAGCCCAGAAATATTCAATGAAGTGCTAACAGAGATAAAAAGAAAAGTGGATAGAACAGAGAGAGAGGTGATAGGAACCAAAAAACGTAAATACCTAAGGGACTTAGATGATTACAAAACAGGGAATGTAAGAAAAAGGAGATCACGAAGTAGATTCAATACACCTAATAGAAGACAGACATTTAATATCCAAAATAATTGGATTAGGGAAACAAGTTTAAGTCAGAATAAATACCATCACCGTAATTATGAAAATAACCAAAGACAATATAAACCTCACTATCAGCGTCGTGACAACCAAATAGATTTTTTTCAATAAAGATATAGAAAGACAAAAAGTAGGCGTTTTTAATCAAAGGTTAGATGAGCGCAAGCGAATTAAAAAACAAGAGGGAAATAATAGGAGTTACAGTCAAGTAACCAGTAAAGCTCCACAAATGCATAAAAGCAGGGAGACAACATATCCATCTCGCATATCCCCTAGTAGAAGAAATTCCCCCAGAAAGAGTATATATAACAACACTAGAAATTACTCTCGCACAGTGGGAAATGATGAAACTTCTCCCAAACCTTCTTCCTCTACCTCTCCTTTTTTCCACAAGAGCCCAGTCCAAACCAGGTTCAAACAGTTGAAGCAAATAAGAGAAAGACTCACAGGGCAAGCGTCTAAGATCTTGGGAAGAAGGGGAAATAGAGGAAGAAAGAGACCACAACAGGGGGAAACGAGGTCGAATATAGACGAAACTGGTATTTTTAATCTCTCGGGCAAAGCATTAGAAAAAGATGAGTTGAACATTCTAAAAAAGGGGTTAAAATTTGCCCCCATCTCGGAGTTTAAACACTTTGATTTCTTTATAGATCTCAATAGATTTTCGAGACAGTTATGCCTTAAAAAGTTCTTTCATGATAAAGAAAATTCAGGACAAATCGATATTATTTCTCCATATATACACAGTAATCTCAAAGAGAAATCTAGATTTTTCCCAAAACACATGATTTTAAGTGCAATGAATACTTTTGAAACCATGGTAATGAAAGAGGTAAAAAAAAAAAAAAAAAAAAAAATCAATATCAGAAGAATCTCTCTCAGGTAGAAATCAAAGCTCTAAGAAACTTACAGAAGAAGGAAGATTTTGTCATCAAACCAGCCGATAAGGGAGGGGGAGTAGTAGTCTTATCTAAAGACAAATATGTGTGTGAAGCTGAAAAACTATTATCAGACTAAAACATAAGAAATTAACCACGAATCCAAGCCAAGAGATAAAAAACAAATTTGAAGAATTTATTAATGAGGGAGTGGAGAAAAACATTTTAACTGAGATGGAGTCGAAATATTTAAATGTTCTTAATCCTCAAATCCCGAATTTTTTTTTACTGTTTGCCAAAAGTACACAAAGATTCCATAAATCCCCCAGGAAGACCGATAATTTCTGGGGTGGATAGTGTTTCATCGAGGGTGTTGGAATACATCGATGTGCTTCTCCAACCGATAGTAATAAGGAATCCATCGTATTTAAAGGACACCATTCATATATTACAAATTCTAGGAAACATTAAGTGGAAAGATGAATACATACTAGTCACATGCGATGTGAGTTCCCTCTATAGTATTATTCCACACGACAAAGGAATTGAGGCTGTGCAATACTTTTTAACAAATTCCAATTTCAAACAGGAATAGGTCGATTTTATTACAAAGGGTATAGTTTTAATCCTCACCAATAATTTTTTTTGGTTTCAGGATAGTTTTTTTTTTTTTGTTTTTTTTTTGACAATCTTTATTTTCAAATTTTATCATTTTTTCAAGGAAAGATGTAGTAACGGTATAACGTCAATTTTAACATCAGTGTTCTGAATAGCTTAACAACATTCGTCACCATTGTTTTAACATTCTCAAAACAGTTTTCTCAGACAATATTTCTATAGTTTCCATCACATGCTTTAGATAGGATTATTTAAGGTCAAGTTTCTAGACTCGCATCCCCACTAGCCTACAATGCGCAGTTTATTGCACCTATGGTGAGCGCTTTACGTGTAGGGTATGAATCGGTGTCTAGTCTGGGTGCTGTGGGGGGTATGTTTTCTGACATGCTACATTTCTCATTTCACGTTTCATACCAATAGTGTCAGGAGCCTTTTTGTCGCTTGACATGTATATATATATATTGTTGGGCATGGTATAGGGTCACGCTAGCGAGCAAAGATATTTTTAGTGCCTTAACTCCTCCCCAGACTACTCAGCACTTATTAACATTCAAGGCCATCTTGTCGCCTGGTTGAGAGCAAAGTGTGATGGTTTTGGTTAAGTTCCCCACTATTGTGGGTTGGCAGTTGCTAGTGCATATTTTTGTATGCCTATCGGTATAGTTTGTCATATGGGAGGATACTCTGGGTATCAGTCTAGGAGGCCAGGAGGGGATATTTTCATGCCGGTATCAGCTCTAGGTTGGGTCTCGGTTTCCTGTGTGTTTTACACCTGTGATTACAGTGGGTGTGCGTATTGATAAGCCCCATTTACGAGCTAGTCAGAGTCGGTCGTTGGGGTTCTGTCTAATGTCCAGTCTCGGGAAAGGGTCAGGAGGCAGGGGACCTTGGAGGGAGGGGTAGCCGGGTGGCTTAGCTCTGTATGAGTCAGTCAACTGCGGGCCTCTGGGGGGCCGTGTTTGGGTTTGCTAATCTGTTGGCTAGGTATGTTTCCCAAGGGTACCAGGTCAGTGCACATTGCTCCTGTCTACCGTGTAGGTCTGCAGTTAAGGACTCCATTGAGTGGATTTCTTCCACCCTTGTCACCCATTGCTGGAGGGTAGGCGCCCCCCTCTGTTTCCACATCACTGGGATAAGGGCCTTTGCCGCGTTGAGTAGTGGCAGCAAGAGGGATTTCTTATATGTCTTAACGGGTGTGGGGGTGTGGTGTAATAGCATCGTTAGGGGTTCTAGGGTTAGCTCCGCACCTGTGATTTTGTTTATCTCTACCCTGATCCTCTCCCAGAATGTGGTGATCTCGGGGCACTGCCACCAGATGTGGAAGTACGTGCCGGTATGCAAGCCGCATCTCCAGCAGGTGTCCGGGGCACCTACGTTCATGCGATTGAGTACGTCAGGGGTTCTGTACCAGCGTGTTAAAATTTTGTAGTTCAGCTCCTGGTACTTGGAGCTGATAGAGCATTTGTGTGTGAGAGTGTAAATCTTGTCCCAGTCTTGCACAGTAAGGACTTCCCCCGAGTCTCTCTCCCAATGATCTTTAAATTTGAGCACCACATCTTCGTTAGTTTGGGTCTTGAGTATGGTATGTATAGTGGAGATACCTCTGTGTACGTGTGTTCGGTGTACGCACAGGTGTTCAAAGCTGGTGTGGGGTCTAGTCAGGTGTCCTCGACCATGTAAGGACATGAAGTACGTCTTAACTTGGTGGTATCTGAATTGTTCGAGTATCGTCGGTGGTCTATCTGGGCAGAGGTTTCTGAGTGGTTTAAGTCCCTGAGTGTCGAGCCATTGGTGCAGGTACATCCAGTCTGCCTGCTGGAGGCCGGCTAGGTCTTGTGGGGTTAGAGCATCGGCCAGGTCTGGGTTATGTGTGATGGGTGTCAAGGGGCTAGGAGAACTTGTGAGTTGCAGTCGGTAGCGTATAGCTATCCACACTCGGAGCGTTGCGTCAATTAGTGGGTTCTCGGTGTGCAGGTCAGTGTATGTGGCTGTATGTAGCCAAAGCCTAGAGGGTATTTTTCTATCGGTTTGTTCTAGCTCAATGGTCACCCATTGTTTTGATGGGTGTTGTGCGTGCCAGTCCGTCAGTCTGTGCAGGTGAGCGGCGCGGTAATATGTCTCTATGGAGGGCAGTCCTGTGCCCCCCATCAGTTTTGGTAGTTCCAGGGTTGATTTTTTTATTCGGGTTGGGCGAGAGTTCCAGACGAACCTGCGGATGGCAGTCGTCATAGAGCTAAAAAAGGCTCTGGGGAGAGTAATTGGCACTGTTTGGAGTAGGTAGAGTATCCTGGGTAACACGTTCATTTTAATCGCATTGATACGTCCGAACCAGGAGATGTAATATGGGGTCCATTTCTTAAGGTCCGTTTGAAGTGAGAGTAGGAGGGGGAGATAGTTATGGCGGTATAATTGGGACGGGTCTTTGGTCAGCCATATGCCCAAATATTTTAATTTAGTTTCGCACCATTTAAACTTGTATTGGGTGTGAAGGTGTGTTGGGGGGCCTGTAGGGGGTGGGAGGTGGAGAGCCTCGGACTTATCCGTATTAAGTTTAAGATTAGAGAGTGCCCCAAACTCTCGGAAAGATGCTAGGAGGTTGGGCAGCGAGATCAACGGCTGTGTAAGAAAGAACAGCATATCGTCTGCATATGCGGCTACCCGGTATTCGTGACGACCAAGGTCAAATCCAGAGATTCCCCCATTCCGTCTGACCGCCCCCAGAAATGGTTCCAGGGAGAGGGCAAACAGGAGGGGGGAGAGCGGGCATCCCTGGCGGGTGCCATTCCTGATAGGGAAAGGGGCTGAAAGTGCCCCGTTAATGCGGATCCTCGCAGTGGGGCACGTGTACAGTGAGAGCACCCAGGCCAGCATGTTGGGGCCGAATCCCATGTGTGTAAGGGTACTCCTCAGATACGCCCAGCTCACCCTGTCAAAAGCCTTTTCGGCATCGGTGGAAAGTAGTAGTAGTTCTCTAGGGCGCGCTCGTGCTATGTGTAGGATGTTCAAGGCCTTAATCGTGTTGTCTCTCCCTTCCCTACCCGGGATAAACCCCACTTGATCCGAATGTACCAAGTGGGGGAGGTGTTTTGCGACTCTCAGGGCAATGGCTTTTGCGAATAGTTTCAGGTCCGCATTTAGTAGCGATATGGGGCGGTAGCTCGCGCAATTCGCCGGGTCCTTGCCCTCTTTTGGTATTACAGTAACTGTGGCTGCTAACGTGTCTGGGGGAAAGCGCCCCCCCTCCAGTATGGAGTTGAGGCCCAGTAAGAGATTTGGTAATAAGATGTCCCTGAACGTACGTAAGTACATCAGGGGCAGTCCGTCGGGTCCAGGGGCCTTATGGGTTTTGGAGATTTTTAGGGCTGCCGCCAGCTCCTCCATGGTGAGGGGTTGGTCTAGGTCGTCCCGCATTTCCGCGGTCAGCTTGTTATCTATATTTTGTTCCAGGAATTCAGTAATTTGGCGGGTCTGTCGTGCGCGGGCAGCGTCAGTGTTAGGTTGGGGGATATTGTATAGGTCCGTGTAGTAGTCTACGAACGCACGCTGAATTCCATCCGGCATTCGGGTTTCAGCTTTGTCACTGGGCTTAATTTTGTGTATGTGGCTCGCCATCCGACGGTCACGGAGCTGGCGGGCTAGCAGTCTGCCACTTTTGTCCGAGTGCTCGAAAAAGAACCGGGCCGATTTTCTAAGGGTGCGTAGGAGACCCTGAGCTAATATGTCCCTTCTCTGTCTCCGGAGCGCTGTTAGATGGAGGAACGTGTCTTCGTCCTGATTTTGTTTATGAGCTTGCTCTAGGTTGGCTATTTGAGTGTTTAATGTTATCAGCTTTCGTGTATGTTCCTTCTTCCGTTGTGTACAGACCTTAATATAGTGTCCCCGTACTACACACTTATGTGCTTCCCATACCGTCAAGGGCGAGACATCGGGGGTTGTGTTAGTGTCGAAGTATTGTGTTAGAGTTTGCCTAACCGGGTCAGTGTCACCCAGGTTAAGCAGCATATTCTCATTTAGCTTCCAGTGCCTTTCCGCTGGTTTGTGTAGTGGGGATTGGATCTGGGCTGAGACCGGGGCATGATCGGACTCCGCAATCAGGCCTATGCTAGCCTTGCGGAGTAGTGTCAGGGCTTCCTGTGCCATAAAGATATAGTCAATCCGACTGTATCTCTGGTGTACAGCTGAGAAATAGGAATAGTCCCTGCCATCAGGATGCGCCGCCCTCCAGCAATCCACTAGTCCACTCCTTGTCAGAGCTCTCCCGACTGCGCGTATGCAATGACCTGGTATTGAGCTTTCTCCCCTTGAGGTGTCTAATCTGGCATCTAACGGAGTGTTAAGATCTCCTGCCATAATTAGTAAGCCCTCTCTGAACTTGTTGAGCAAAGTGAGTGTTTTATTTAGGAAGACATGTTGGTTACGGTTCGGTGTATAGAGGCATGCGAATGTGTAGGGCTGTTGTGCTATGGTTCCTTTAATGAATAAGTATCTACCGCCTGGATCTATTCGTTGCTCTGTGCATACGAACGGGACCGTATATGAAAAGAGGATCGCCACCCCCGCTTTTTTTTGGTCGGCATGGTTGGAGTAATAACCTGTGGGGAACCTTCTGTTTTTCAGGGTGGGTGCCTCCACTCCTTTAAGATGCGTTTCCTGCAAAAACGCCACCGAGATGCGTTCCGCCCAAAGAGTACTGAGTAGCTGAGACCGCTTCTCGGGTACGTTTAGACCTCTAACGTTGTTCGACCACAGGTTAAGCGGTGCCGGCACATAGTTAGTGCCCATCCCTAGCTGTGCGTGGGAAGGGGTATGGGTGAGTCAGAGTATCGCGGGGTAAGGTTCGGGGGGGGGAAGTAGGGTAGTCCAGTCAAAGTCAGGGCAGGTTAGTGGGTCGGGATCTAGGTGACTACGACTCGCCTCGGGGTCAGTCGCTTCCCAGTGTCTATTCCCTTCGGGGTATGTCACCAGAGTAGCCCCCGAGGGTTTGTACAGTGTGAGTCTGTCACGTGAGGTACGTGGGTCGTCCGTTCTTGGGTGAACCGTCGTCTGGATCGCACTGCTCTCACGGCACCCAGCCCACTGTATTTGTTTAATTGGAATTTTCCCTGTGGGTATGGTGAAGTAGTACGAGGGTACCCCCTCCCATTATCCCTTTTCCTCTCTGTTCTTGAGGGTCTGAGTATTGCGTGTCTAGTCGGTAATCGGGCCCTGTAATTACCTAACGGGTCCGGCCTCCCAGGGTGTACCCGCCCCGGTCAAGCCCCCTTGGCTTCGTGGGTTCAGGCGTGTTACCCGCCCCCTTGTGTAGGTGTGTGCCCCCCTAGGAGTGGTATAATGCATGTGGACTTAATCAATAACAATAACAATAACAAGTACAACTGTAAAGACCAGACCACCGCCTCTGGCGTTCCCCGCTCCCCCCTCCCAAGGAACCATACCCCCCTCCTCTGCTCCCTATTCCAGCTGGGGGAAGTGGAGTCCTCTCCTGCCTGTTGGCTTGCTAGTCCCTTCTGGGGATGGGCGGAGCTTGGGTCTCGGGGCCCTCTGGGTCATCATGGGACTGTCCAGATTTTATCCTGTGGTGCCATTCAAGTAGTTGGGGTCCGCCAATGCCTCCCCTCTACCCCAACCACCCAAAAAGGGGGGATTCTATGGGCCAGAGCCCGAGTCTGTATAAATCTGGGGGGGGATCTCCTCCGTGTCATCATCGTCCCCGGGTGGTACCCGGTCCCCATAAATCCCACCACCCCAAGAAATATGTGGCCCTCCATAGTCTCAAGTCCCTGCCACACTGACTTGTGCGTAACTGCTACGGGCCCAGGGTAGGGGTGTAAGTACATACCCAGCGTTGTGTCAGCTTCTGCTTACGGAGGTTGTTTCTTCGCATCAACCTTGGGGGAGCGGTCCGGTGGTCCGTTTCACTGCGGCGTGGTTTCTGGGGTTGAATGGGGGTGTGAAAACTGGGGTATTCCTCCGTCGGTGGGTGCGCCGGTCGCTGCCCCCTAGGGCTCTTGAATCTGCTATTCTTCATGGCTATCCGGGCCACCTCTGCGGAACCCAGTTCCTGTAAGGCCCGTACCCGGCCTGATATTTGGAGCGTTTGGGCGTTGCGGCTGTCTCTCCAGGACCCAATTTGGGACTGCCACCGCTGGGAGGTTCGCGGCTCGGAGGAAGCGTGGCACGTCAGCTGGCCAGCGTATGATATGCCATATGTTGCTCACCTTTGCCTGTAAGCTAAAGGGGAATCCCCATTTGTATTGTATCCGCCGTTCTCTAAGGAGGGTGGTTAGCGGTCTCAGTGCCCTTCTCGCTTCCAGGGTGAGTACTGAGAGATCCTGATATAGGGAAATCTGGGCGTCCATGTAGGTGAGGTTCTGTTGGTTTCTCGCTTCCCTCATGATCTCGTCCTTTAACGAGTAGGAGAGCAGGTAGCAGATTACGTCTCTAGGCGGTCCCTCCGCGGACACGGGGCGCAGGGCTCTGTGTGCACGTTCTATTCCAAAGTCTGCAGGGGCCCTGTCCCCTAGTATGTGTGTGAACAGACCCAGCAGGAGCTCTGGTAGTGCTTCCCCTGCTGTTTCAGGGAGTCCCCTGACGCGGATGTTGTTCCTCCGTCCGCGGTTGTCCAAATCTTCCAGATTCCTTCTTAACTCCAGCAGGACATTGCCTTGTCTAGTAGTGGCTGTGTCTGTGGCTTGGCGGTGTTGTATTATTTGGGCACGTTCTGCCTCTAGTTCCTCTACCCTGCGTTCCAGTGCTGTCAGGTCTCTCCTCACCTCCATGACCTCCTCTCTGATTACTGCCCTAATTTCAGCCAGCAGGTCAGTCTTATCTGCCTTGGACATCATGTTTGCAGATATTGTGGCCAGGTCTGCTGCAATTTGGGTCAGTGACTCCTCTCTGGCTGGGCCTGTTGCTGGGCTGTCTGAGCTGCTGGCGTCTGGTGAGGGAGGCGCCATTTTGGCCGTGGCCTGGTGCGCCCGCATGTCTCGCGGCGTTCCGAGGTACCCGTCCATGGGACCCGCTGTGCGGCTCGGTGAGCCCGTTTGTGAGGGGCCAGGGGTGAGTAGCCTCTTTGTCTTACCCATCTCGGGTCTATTCGTGCTCGTTTATCGGTGCGGTAGTGAGCTGGGGCCTAGGAGCTGCAGGGAGATGCGTCTCACTCCATTCCCGGTCAGGCCACGCCCCCCAGGATAGTTTTTTTATGCAGATCAATGGAACGGCAATGGGAACCAAATTTGCGCCCAGTTACGCCAACTTATTTATGGCGTACTGGGAAGAGCAATTCATTTTTACACATCCTCTATATGAGAATTTAGTCGCCTATCACCGTTTCATTGACGATATATTTTTTATATGGAAAGGAAATGAAGCGAGTCTCACTGATTTTTTTAAGTTTTTTTAAATTTTAATGATTGGGGAATTATTCTCACTTCTACCTCAAGTAAACAGGAAATTAATTTTTTAGACCTCACCATCTTTGTGGAAGATGGGGCCATTCAAACCAAAAATTATTTTAAAGAAGAAGACTGTAATAGCTACATAGATCTTAAAAGTTGTCACTATAACCCATGGCTGAAAAATGCCCCCAAGTCAATTCATGAGATTACGGAGAAATTGCACACAAGATAAGGATTTCGACACACAAACTGTAGTGATCAAAAATCAATTTATGGAAAAAGGTTATAAAGAAAGAGATCTAGATTTTAATCTGGATGAAGTAAAAAAGATGGAGAGAAAGGGATTATTAAAGTATAAAACGAAAAGTAAGGAGAATAAAAATAAAGCCATTCCGTTTATATGTGATTTTTCTGCTAAAAATAAACAAGTGCGACAGGCCATTAATAAATATTGGTATCTCATACATGACGATCCCATTTTAAAAAATATTCTTCCCCTAAGACCAAGAATAGTACATAGAAGGTGCAATAATATCAGAAATGTCTTAGTGAAAAGTAATTTTAAAGATCCATTGAATCAAAAAAAATTTTAACTAAGAATAAAGGTTTTTTTGGATGTGGAACATGCGCAGCATGTAGGGCAACAAACAATAAGAAAGAAATATAAAGAACAAACGAGTTTACGAAAAAAGAATTTGAGGTAAGAGATCAGCTTACGTGCTTCTCAAAAATACAATTTATTTATTGAAATGTCCATGTGAATTATTATACATAGGGAGAACAATAAGATGCCTACATGTTAGTCTCAGAGCATGTAAGAAATATCAAAAAGGCAATAGAGACAGTGTTTCACAACATTTCAAATACTATCACAATCAAGATCCAAAAGACCTTTCATTTTGTGCACTAAAAGTGGTGAAGAAAAATTGGAGGGGAGGAGATTTCACCAAAAAAAAAAAATCAGAACTGAAGAAATGAAACTCATTTTTAATTTGAATACTCTAGTACCTCATGGTTTGAACATAGATTTTGAATTGTGCCATTTTTTTTATAAATTAATGTATTTTTATAGATTTTTATCTAAGAATATTATTCCCCATATATATATTATATTTTATGTGTTTTTATATATAATCTATGTATTTCTATCTCTCCTTTTCTACTAGTAAATCACCTATTTTTATATGGTTAATTCTTTTCCTCTCCAATATATATGGAATACATTTTATATTTTTATAAGTAACACATGTAATACAGTTTATACTTTTATATTTTATGTAAATTTTATAGATTGGCTTATTTATGTAATATATTGATATATATAAATATATAGCACTACATAAAACATGGAAACAGTAGTGTACTGTGGACAATATATTATATATATGTATCTAGCTTATAAACATTTCTTGGATTATTTTTAAGTTACTAATATGATGGTTTATTTGTCTTTTTATTGTCACCTTGGACAAATTTTATTAGTACTGGCGTTTACATTTTTTTCTTCTTTTGAGGGAATGCTCATATATTGTTATTTAATATGGAATGCTACCCAAAAAGACTCCTGAAGGAAAAAGGAAAGCATGAATGCGTTCCACTGAACAGGAAGATGAGTAACATGATGGTAGGAAGATTCTACTTCCGGTTCGCGAGCATCCAGACCGGAAGTAACGTGCGTTCCATCAGACGGAACGTGCGTTCCACAGCAACCACTTCCGGTCACGTGAATGCAAGGAATCCATTAGGAAAGGTATAAATACATTAAAAAGAAATCGAACAATCTTTTAACCAACTGAGGAAGCCAGGTTTCTGGCGAAACGCGTTTTGGACTTTATTCACAATTAATTGTGGACTTATACAAGCTTGTACATTTTATATTATATATTTTTTTATTTACAAGTCTTAATTTGTTTTATTAATACATTTAGGATCCTTCTACAATTGGGACCTTCCTGTCTGTTTGCTACACACAAAGGAGGAAGAAACCAGGAGGATACACGCTCAGTGGGTAGTTGATCTCCCCTATTAAAGATCACAAAGCGCGTCACACTAGAGCCAGGTGACCTATTGGCTCTACTCTTGTGAGTTGTGAATTACCACTCTCATATTTATCTGATTCACAATTTATATATAGTATATACCATCTGCACTATGTATATGTTATATATTATTTACAGGTCATTGTGAAGGCATATTATTGAGTATATTTGCCATTTATTCAAGTATTTCAGGTATTTTAAAGCTCCACTTATATTTTTTGTTTTGAAATGTAGAGACTTACCTGTCAGTCTCTTCATTTACCTGTCAGAGCACTCTGATTGGATGGCTTAAACCCACCAGAGTGCTCTGAGCCTAATTGCAGGGGCGGGGCAAGGCTTTATAAGCCTTCCCCCGCCCTGCAGAGCTCAGTCTGCGCGGAGCCCTCCATGGGTGAAGATGGATTTTTTTTTTTTTTTTGCTATAGTGGAACTTTCTGCATCACTTAATAGCTGTATAGTGCGTCTATTTGCCGTAATCCAAAGTGGGTGACCGCCACGTACCATTGCATCTTTGGGCAACCCCCCATATGCTTCTCTTGGGTGACTCCCAAGCGTCTTTTTAAAGGGTGGCCCCCTTCTTATGTTTTTTTCCCCATATCAATTCCATAATATTTTATATTAAATATAAACACTGATATATTGTCAGTCATATGAGAGGAATAAGTCATTGACAGCAGTTACTTTAGTGATGTGGGATGGGTTTAAGAGTGGTGGCTTTTCTGGTGTTAGTACAAGGTAGGTTAATGGAGGGGGGGACCAGGGTTTGGGGAGACACCTGCAGTTGCCAGTAGCAGAAGGATAGATAGGAGAAAGTGGGATAATTATTTAAATGTATGGGGTGAGAGCCTGTGTTTGGAGGCTGTAGAAGGAATTGGTGGAAAAAGGGTAGATATGTATGAAGTGCAGGGATGGATATAGAGAGGAGGGAGGAAAAGAGGGGGCAATGACTTTATATTATACAAAGATTACCTATCAGGAGCATGGATACACCATGGGATTGGGCTGCCATATATGTTCCAATAAGAATTTTTGTTCACTCTCACTAAGCACTTCTAGAACAGTATTAACCAGGCACTTCCAGAGTAATAAGTCCATCTGTTAATTCAAGTCAGTATTTAAATCTTAACCAAGATTTATCGAACATATTGGGAGTGAGCGCAGGACTTTTTTTGTATTTGTATTCACTTCTTGTATCACACAGCTAGGTTACAATGCTGCCGCCCATCCCATGTGTTCCCTAAGGGTTAATAAGTATATAAGGGTGTATATAAAAAATACCCCTGTCTCAGAGATATCTTTGCCAGAAGCAAGGTGAAGGGTCAGAGTAGGACCCATCTGGGGGGGGGGGGGTCTGCCTTGACGTTGGCAGGCGGGCATTCCCTCCAGTGGCCGCCATTTGTTTAAATATACATAAGGATAAAGGAGAGAGCGCAGGTAACTTTTTGCCTTTGGTTTTTAATATTGAAACAGTGTTATCCTGAAAACAGGAATTGTGAGATACAGAATTCCAAAATATGGATTGGTTTGTTTAAGAAACTAAAAAAGCCAATACCGCAGACTCAGTGGCTAACACTGTGCCTGAGTATGTTTTGGATAAAAGTGCAGAAGATGATATTTGTTGGTTCCGACGCAGTTTACACTCAGATGTACCAATTTATGACCCAGTGTGTAGCAGTGTATTATAAGCATCAAGTCTTGAAGCGGAGCATTTTTTTTTTTTTTTTTTTTAGCTCAGAACAGAGCACTTCATATTCAAAGCCATCAGACATACAAGCTGATGAACCAGAACCAATGTAGTTCCAAGCGGCAGGTCATGACCAAAACAGAAGATATTACATCTTTTAGTTCAGGTCTTTCAAGTAAGTACTTCATGTTCAACAAAGCAGCTGATGATCCAGTCTAAAGTATTCCTAAAAACACATTTTAACGCCAGAGTCGACAAGCTAGAGGCCCTTATGAGCCAAAATGGAGCATGTTTCCTGGAACTAAAATAGGGAATAAAATCTTTTTAGAGTGATTGGTATGAAAAATACAGGTAGCTTGAATACAGTCCAGCAAAGGATGCAGCATTGTGTTTCTACTGATCCAACACAAAAAGGTCACGCTGATCCAGTCTATTGAAAAGGAATTCAGAAACTGGCACAGGGCTAATTAAGGTTTTAAAACTCACCAGTAGTGATGCACCGAACGGTTCGCTGGCGAATAGTTCCCGGCGAACATAGCGTGTTCGCGTTCGCCATGGCGGGCGAACATATGCGCGGTTCGATCCGCCCCCTATTCGTCATCATTGAGTAAACTTTGACCCTGTACCTCACAGTCAGCAGACACATTCCAGCCAGTTAGCAGCACACCCTCCCTAGCAGACCTTCCCACCTACTGGAAGGCATCCATTTTACATTCATTCTCAAGCTGCATGCTTAGTGAGAGGAGGGAAAGTGTAGCTGCTGTTGATTAGATAGGGAAATGCATAGCTGGGTTAGGGTATACAGTGTCTACTACAGTCCTGAAGGACTCATCTGATCTCTGCTGTAAGGACAGCACCCCAAAAAGCCCCTTTTTAGGGCTAGAACATCAGTCTGTTTTTTTTTCTGTGTAATGTAATTGCAGTTGCTTGTCTGCCAGCTTCTGTGTCAGGCTCACAGTGGATACTGTGCCCAGTGCCACCACTCACTCACTGGTGTCACAATAGCTTGCATTTAAAACCCAAAAACTTTTTTCAATGTTATAGATTGAATATAAATGTGGCCTCTTTGAAAGAAATATTTCCCACAATCAGAACAAAAATAAGGTTTCTCTCCTGTATGGCTCCTCAAATGATGTTTAAGATTAGAAGCGGCTGAAAAGCATTTCTCACACTCAGAACAAAAATATATATTTTTAACATTCTCTCCACTTTGAACTAAATGACGTTTGGGAAGAGATTTTGTATGAGTAGGTTTTTCATGTACGATACGGGAACATGATTTAGATCCTTGGTAAGTTTTGCGAGATCCAATAGTGTGTATGTAGGGGGAACAGTCTATATTCTGCTCTGTGTCAGTGTGTATCAGGGGCTCTGAGGACAGGTGTCAATCCATATGTCAGGTGTCAATCCATATCCATTGTGATTTAGGAATGTTAGGTGATTTCTGCCCTTTATGGATTAAGACCAGACTCTGCATCAACTGTGTAATTTTCCATGGGAGTTTTGCCATGGATCCCTCTCCGGCATGCCACAGTCCAGGTGTTAGTCCCTTTGAAACAACTTTTCCATCACTATTGTGGCCAGAAAGAGTCCCTGTGTGTTTTAAAATTCGCCTGCCCATTGAAGTCTATGGCGGTTCGCCCGGTTTGCGAACATCACTACTCACCAGCTATCAAAATCTTATATGCTGAGCACTTCTGCATGGTCAAGCTTTAGTGAAGGAAAACCTATTGATGTGTTACTAGATGAGATCAAGAAAGCTTATCAAAAAAAAAAGAAGAAAGTTGCCAGAACAGAAATCCTATGGAGCAACAGATTAACATTGTTTGGCAACATTTAGAGGTCACAATGAAAAAAAACCAATAGATATGAGAGAGTGTTCGTTCTAAATATGGTCAATCTACGAAAAAAAAAAATTAAAATAAATCCTATCATGCAAAGACATTTGGAAGAATCTCCTCGAAAAAATGCTACATATATCGCATCCAGAATGACTTAATTATGGCCTTACAATATTGTGCAAGAAAAAATTGTCAGCAATAAATGGAAAAATTTATCTCAATTGCAGATGATATGGCTGACTGTGGACACCATGAACAGATGTCTGTTGTAGTACGATACTTTAATAATGAACAGCAAATTCCAGTGGCGCATTTTGTTTCAATCCAAAGGCTCTTAAAAGTTGATGCTCAATTTTTTACCAAATAAGTAAAATGTTCTTGAAATTATTAAAACTGACTGGTCATCAGTGATCTCTGTATTTTGATGGAGCATCTGCTATGTCTGGATGCACTGCAGGTGTTCAGATGAAATGCCAAGTTGTCCTAGTAGAAGAATGCACCTTAAGTAGGGAAAAAAAGAGTAGTGTTTGACCTTTGGCATTATCCAGGTTCTTTATGCCTCCATGGAGGGAAGTCCTGTGAGACATGCGGTAATGGAGAAGATTTCTTAAGTAGGAACTCAGTTGAAGACTCTAAAGTCACTGTCAAACACAAGGTGGGCATGCAGAGCAGAAGCAGTGGCTGCAGGAAAAGACTTCAGTTATTTTACAGGCTTTAAATGAGATCGAATCAAGTTGCTTAGCTGATACTAAAATAAAAGCAAGGGTCCTTATTTGTGAATTAAGTGCTTTCAATTTTATCTTTGTCTGGCACATGATGCACCCTATTCTCCAAACGGTGGTAAAAGTTAAAGACTCTGCAAGCATCAAATATCTTGCTTACTGCAATGACAGTGGTAAAAAGCCTGTGCAACTCCTTTGTTTCAATGAGAAGTGACCCAGATTATTTCCAGTCCATTTTCCATGACTGTAGAAAAAAAGTGTGCAGAAATCCATTCGACCAGTTAGGAACATAAAACCATCAGTCCTTATTGATGAAGCAGCACAGTCTCAGTATCACTATCAAACAAAAGAGGAGCAGGAGAGGATAACATCATTTTACCCACTACTGGATTCATTGAGAACTGGTATTGACCAGCAATTTGAACAGGAGCCGTGTGATATTGTAACTGCAGTAGGAAAACTGCTAAGCGTGGAGATTCCTAAAGGTGATAGAAATCCTTGCCAACAAATTTAAGGTGGCAGTGGATGAATTGGAAGCAGAAGCCACACTGCTAAGGGAGTATGATGGACCTACTCCTAAAGATTGCACCGTCAAAGAGTGGCTTGACTGGTTTAAAGAATCAGATCGATCCAACACATTTAATGCTTTTTATAAGTGTGTTCAGTGCTTTACAGTGTTATCTGTGACAAGCTGTTCACGTGAAAGAGCCTTTTCAAAACTGACACATGTAAAAACCAAACTGAGGAGTACAATGTCCCAAGAACGCCTTGATTCACTCATGACATTGAGCAAGAATTGGCTTGGTCAGCTATTTATAACAAGGTCATTGAAGAATTTAAGTCCATAACACCTTCTATGCGACGTCTTCTCTAGCGCATACAGATGAGGAAGCCATATTAGTCTGTACCGGTCCTGACAACTTTACTGATGCCAGTTTGGTTGAAGCAACATTTTGATTTAGTTTGTTGTAAAAATTCCCATGTACCATGCACTTTGTGAATAATGTTTAGATTTGTTAGTTATAACAGCTTATGTTACATTTTTTAAATTTAAAAAAACGTATGTATGTACATCCAATTATTTGGCTGCACTCACGGTCTAAGTCTTTATTGTAGTATTAACCCCCAAAAAAAAAAGTTTCAGTCCTCTATTCGGGACTTTCATCAGCATGAAGTATACATACATTTAAAAAAAAAAAAAATCAAGAACATTTATAGGCAGGAATAATTAGTAAAGTGACTTACCTCCAGGTGATTTGCATCTGAGAAACGTGCTCTGTCCCCAATTGTCATCATAACGTAATGACGTCATACGGGTCACCATAGCGACGCAAGTAACTCAATCGTCGCTATGGGAATGAAATACAACATAGAAACATAGAATGTGATCGCAGATAAGTACCATTTGGCCCATCTAGTCTGCCCAATATTTCAATACACTTTTAATTAGTCCCTGGCCTTATCTTTTTTTTTTTTTTTTTTTTTTTTTATTCTTCATTTTTGATGTGCATAGAAGGTACATGCATGCCAATATTGCCACAACAGCAGATACCAGCAGCTCGAGATAAAATATATGGCATGAGTTAATACTGCACAGTTGTTTATAAGAAACATGCTTATAAGAAGCTTTACACAAGTTATGTACAGTAAAGAATAACATGAGTTGTGTCTGTCTGTGATTGTTTATATTTGGTTAGTCTAAGATTTGTACTGATGTCAGTGTGGGCTTAATGCATTTATGGTTGAGCAAGTACTGCCAAAAACCACGGATAATATAAACATGCTAAGCAGTGTACTTTGTCGCACGATTGGTAATAGAGAGATGAAGACATGCTGCAGACATATGAAGGGTGAAAAATAATGCTACCAAGCGTTAACTGCATAAAGATAAAACTGTTACACCTGTCACCTTTTTACGCTGGGTTGTTGCGTCTGGTAGGTAAAAGCTCAGTTATAGCCAGCTGCACATACATGATGAGCTATCGCTATGATGTCAGTATGCATGTAGGTGGAGTATATGTTGCTACCAGCAATGTGGAGTGTAGTTGTGTAGTCTATAAAGCATAAACAAAACGACTGGCATTCAATCCCCAAGTAGTCCTGGAGGTTTATGATTGTCTCGGTAGCAGATGCTGAACGTATGGGAGTGTTCAACTGAAGTTCGGATAGGCACTAAGCAATAGACATTTTGCCTGTCTTGGGGTCCCCGGACTGTTTGTCAGGTCAGCCGATGCACTGCAGGATAGTATGCTGTGCCCGGTGACAACTGATCCCCCCCATTAGGGTTGGCAGGATTACTACCCCTTAGGCATCCCAGTTTCTGGGCATTCCTCTGGCTGGAACTGGCTGCAGCTAACATGGGAATTCCAGAGCTTGCCTTTTGCATCCGCAATGTGAGTCCATTCTCTGTCTGTTTTGAGGTGTACTCCTTATTGTGTCTCTTGTCTTGCCATGTCGCTGTCAGTTTGGGCTAGCTTTACCCCGTCGGGTCTTATGCTTTGGTTCGGCTTTCATGTGAGGTGGCCTTGGGCGATGTTTCTTACGCATCTCCAGGGCTCCGGACACCGACCCCGGTCCACTGCTTCTCTCCTTGAGGCTCAAGGAGCGAGGTCCCCAAATTGCTCTTCGCTGGTGCCGGCCACTTGCGTGTGTAGGTAGGGGTGGATTTTTGCTTACCCCTGCTTGACTGCTCGTTGTGAGCTCTGTGGTGAGCTATAGGGCATATACTCAGGCACCTGGGGTCTGTGGTGCGGGAGGCCTCGGCCATTTTGTGCACGTCGTTGGTGGTAGGCTCGGGCCTCCACGTCACGGTTGCTTTCTCCCTGCTGTGTATGGGAGTCCCATGGGGGAGGGACCGGGATGACCCCCACCTTTCCATATGGGGGGGGGGGAATAAGTGCTCTGGGTCAGATTTTCAGCCATTCTTGACGACGAGAGAGCGGCCGTCTCTTGCGCCCGCCATGCTGGTAGGCCTCAGAGTTGCAGGTGCGTACCGGTTCAACTGTCGCTTGTCGGGTATCTCCGTGTGTGACTGGTTACTGCAGTCACTTGCTTGCCTTTAGTATATATGCAGGATACCCAGAGTGTGTCTTCAGAAATGATGCTTTATTTTAAAGAATGAAAATACACAAAATAAAACTTAAGAATGACTTGTGAGTGCTACTCCTTATGTTTACATATTTGATCTGTTTCAACAATATTGCACCATTGTTTTGCACTTCGATTATTCACAGATTTATACTGCAACAGATCCCATATTAGAAGCTCCACCTTATGTATGTATATGGTTTATATTTTGTAGAAGTGGTTTAGGGGATACCACTAAAGGTGTTTTGAGATCTTCACTACTATTCATTTCCTCTATATTGTGCACTTATTTGTTGATCTAGTTTACCTTTTAACCCCTGACAATTTTGGAGGGATCAGCCAAATATGGCTTTTCTGGAAAATAGGGAATACTCAATAATATTGATCAAATGTTTGCTATAACAGATCCTTTGAGTAAAATAAACTACATAGATTCTGATAATTGCAAATGTCATTTAGAAAAAGCCCTAATTAAAAAGAGATTAAGATGAAATGGGAAGTGGCCAAAAAAATAAAAAATAATATATATATATATATATATATATATATATATATATATGTATATGTTAGAGAACAAATTACACCAAGGGGTCTGAGATTTTATAAAAATCCCACTTTCTATAGAGATAATTCAGGATTTATGACAGGTTGGAACAAAATGTTGGAAGGTTTCTCCTTTAGCATGATGGGATACATCGTATCCAGAAGAGAGGAGAACCTTATACAAATAGATAGAGAACTGGAAAGAAAAATTAAGTGAGATGACCAACCCTGAAGTATATAACCAAATAATGAAAGATATTTAAATCAAAGTACATAGTACTGAAAAAGAAACCATTAAAAAAACGCAAATATTTGAGAGACTATAAGATGGGAAACAAATACCCCAAGAAACCAAAAAAGAGAACGCAGGAAACCACATCCAGTCAATAGGGAAGAAAAGATACCATAAAGGAGAAAATTTATTTTCCTGTTTAGAGATTAATGAAAAGAAAGGAAGGAGCAGAACACAATCTAGAAGTAAACAAAGACATATGAAAGCAGACAAACGAGTAGAACACCAAGTCGTAGGCAGAACACCCAATATAATATACGTAAGGGTTCAGGAAAAGATATGCTCTCCTAGATATAAGCCACACCACCAAAAATGGAAAGACCAAGATAAAAAAAAAAAAAAAATATATAAACTTACCTTCCTGTAGATGGTTTTCCTAAGTACAAAAGCTATAGTCAGGCAGTACATGAGAACCCCTCAAAAAGATTGGAAAGGGATTCATGAAATGCGGCACATAATGAACATGCAGAGCATAGAAGAGATAGAAAGATCTCCAATTGCACATAGGAACTTTTTTTCGGAAGGACCCAACCAGAGAAACTACCACAACCAACACAAATGGGAATCCCTGGGCAAACGCCAGAGATCAATAACCGAAGAAAAATAAATAGAGGAAGAAGGATCAAGATGGAGAGAAGAGGGGGGAGAGAGATTAATTTAGTAGGAATTTTTATTTTGACAGGGCAACAACTGGCTATGGGTGAAATAGAAGTCCTACAAAAAGGTTTAAAATTTGCTCCTACTGATTTCTTCAGACACAAACAAATTAGACATCTTTGTCTAAAACTTTTTTTTATAATAAAGAGGATAATACAAATGAAGAATCAGTATCTGAATATACCCATACAAATCTAAAAGTAAAGTCAAACTCTTCCCTCAGCACCTTATCTCAGATTAATTAAAAACATTTGAGTTAATGGTCATGAAGGAAATAAAGAATAACAAACCTTTAAATAAATAACAAAACATGTCAATTAGAGAAAAAAAGAGCAGTGCAGGACCTTAAAGAAAATAAAGCATTATTAAACCAGCGGATAAAGGGGAGGAATAGTAGTCATTCCGAAAGATAATTACATAAAGGAAGCAGAGAGAATCTTTTCAGACCAACTAACATACCAGAAATTAGACAGAAACCCAGTAGATAACATTAAAGAGAAATTTGAAAAATATATAGAGAAAGGTCTTGAAAAATATTTATTCACTCCACATCCAAGAACGCCAGTCTATTACCACCTCCCTAAAGTGCATAAGAATAAGAAAAACCCACCAGGTAGGCCCATCATATTGGGTATAGAGAGTCTATTTCAGCCAAAGTTTCAGACTATTTAGATAACTTGCTGCAACCAGTAGTAGTAAGTTACCCAGCTTTTTTGAAGGATACTACACACATTTTGAAAAACTCAAGAATCATGGAAAGAAGGGAGCTTATTGGTGACATCGTGACATCGCTTTACAGTATCATACCTCATGAAATGTTTAAAAGCAGTTCAGCAAAAAAAAAAAAAAAAAAATCATGTTAAAGATGAGCAAGTTGAATATATTTTAGAAAGAATTCACCTCATTAACTAATAATTTCTTTTGGTTTCAGAACACATTTTATCTACAGGTTAGGGGAACGGTGATGGGCACCAAGTTCGCTCCAAGTTATGCCAATTTGTTTATGGCTTATTGGGAAGAACACTTTGTATACCAAGGACACCCATGGGGAGCGAGCTTGGTGTGCCATCGCCGTTTCATTGATAATATATTTTTTTATCTGGACTGGTACAGACGCAGACTTGGATACCTTTTTAATACACCTGAATAATAAATAGAATATTATTCTTATCCTCGCAAAAAAGCACTGAAGAAATACATTTCCTAGATCTAAACATTAGTATAAAGGAATCATGCATTATTATTACTAAAAAACACTTTAAGGAAGTGGATGCAAATGGGTACATTAGAAAAGAAAGTTGCCATCATACACCCTGGCTTACTAATGCCCCTAGAGGACAATTCTTAAGAATGAGACAAAGTTGTTCAAACGACCAAGATTATTTAGTACAGGCAGGCAGGCAGGATTAAAGCCCAATTTTTAGAGAAAGGATACAGCAAGAAGTTACAATCGGCTCTAGAGTCTCTTTTGGATTTATTATACCAAGATTAAAAAAAAAATTCTACTCACATACAAAACAAAAGAGGAATGAAAAATGAAAGAAGGAAGTTCCATTTATTTGTAGTTCTAATGGAAACAATAAGAAAGTTAATAAAATCATCATGGGCATATCCTACAGGATGACCCCATCCTTAAAACTAAATTACTAGCTAAACCAGAGATAATTTATAGAGGGGCAAAAAACATTAGGAATACTTTAGTACAGCAGTTCAAAAGAGGCAACGTCCACCAGTAGCTTTTTAAACTAAAGTAAAGGGTTTTATGGATGTGGCCATTGTTTGGCCTGTAGAACCAAAAAAAAAAAAAAAATATATATATAAAAAAATAATAAAAAAAAAAACACAACACATATTGGATATGGAACCACATCTAAAAACATTTCTGATTAGAGACCACATGACATACTAGTGAGTATGATTGATCTCTTAAAATGCCTGTGTAATCTCCTATATATAGGCAGGACGATTCGCTGTTTGAATATAAGGATAGCAGAACATACAAGGAATATTAAAGAGGGATTGGAGATGAAATGTATCTTTAATTTTAATACCATGATCCCACAAGGTTTAAATCAAGACTTTAAACTTTGTCATTTTATGAACTAATTCTTTTATATACCAACCTTTTTTATATAACCTCTTTTATTCCCATGTGCACCCATCACCATTCTCATTTCCTAAAATGTATTTCTTTTTAATATCCAAAGTGATTTATGTAATTTATTGCTTAACTAATTCCATTTTTTGTTTCTAATGGCAATATACACACAGCAACACCTATACCTCTAAGGGAATATAAGAAGGCTATAGAACCCCTGAATCAAGAAAATGTGATTGCACACAAATGTTTTACAGTATGTATTTATGTGCCCTATATAATGTACTCTAAAAATAAAGGAAAATGTCGCCCTCCTGTGGACAATAAAGTTTGATGGACATTGAAGATTATATACTGGAACGCATAAGCGTTCCAGGCATTGTATGCACTTTGTGTAATAAAGTGTTTTCCTGCAAATGAACAAGCCAGAATGCATGTGCAATTCAGCTCTGAAAGAAAAGCTTTGAAAGAGACACTTAATCTGGTAGTTTTATTTTGTGTATTTTAATTCTTTAAAATAAAGCAAAATTTCTGAAGAAACACTCTGGGTATCCTGCATATATACTTTTGAAACTGGAGCTTGGGTAGATACCAACTATCCTGAGGGTCAAACAGTGTGAACTCCAGACAACTTGAAGGAATTGGAGATCTTATAAGCAGTGATGTATTTTGGATTTGTGCTGCCCTAGGCACATCTAAATTCGGGCAGCCCCAAAATCTAAATTTGCCCCCCCCAATTCATGTCAGGGCCACTTTGACTGACAGACACATGCCCTCATTGATACATGCACTGATATACACTCACTGACAGATACAGAGTCATTGGCACACACATACACTCACTGGCACACACTGTTTAACCAACAGACACTGACACTCACAGTAACGTGGACAGCCCCAGAACATGAGGCAAACAACATTTGCCTGGGAGATTGGGGTTGCTTTTTTCGGCGCCCCCCTAAAAGTGCCGCCGTAGGCTAATGCCTTGTGGTAAATACATCCCTGCCTTTAAGTGTCCGCAGGCGTTTACCATTTGAGTCATATGAAATCTATGGCTCTCGACTTGTGAGTGATACTCCTTATGTTTACATATCATATTTTATCTGTTTCAACAATATTGCACCATTGTTTTGCATTTCTGCTGAGGCAGAGTGTCATATTTTGTTCACCTGATATTGACGGTACTTAGCGGTCTGACATTTCGATACAGCAGACCTTCAGATCTATTTCCCCGTAATAGACACTTTAGGAGTATAGTGCGATCTTTATCTCTGATTATTTAGCCATTACCACAGCTCTTAACGGGAAAAAAATTAAAATAAAAACAATCGCTGCACTATATTATATAGGAGACAGTTGCTCTAATTTACTTATATCTGTTATACTCAGGAGATCCAATTTGGTTTCTAAGGGGACATTGATTCCTATGTCCCCAGTCTAAAGCCTAGCTTGCTTTATAGCTAAAAAAACTGCGATATAGCGATATCTACTAGTCCATTAATATTACTTTGTGATACTAGAGGCAGCCTATTAGAGCTTCTTTGACCTGTAACATACTCTCAGAACTCTTAGTATTCATTGGTATAGTTTCAGTTAGTTGGACTGGGTTACACTTACAGGTGATACTCAAAAAATTAGAATGTCGTGAAAAAGTTAATTTATTTCAGTAATGCAACGTAAAAGGGGAAACTAATACGAGATAGACGTATTACATGCAAAGCAAGATAGTTCAAGCCGTGATGTGTCATAAGTGCGAAGATTATGGCTTACAGCTCATGAAAACCCCAAATGCACAATCTCAGTTAATTAGAATATTGTGAAAAGGTGCAATATTCTAAGCTCACAGTGTCCCACTCTAATCAGCTAAGTAAGCCACTGTGATGGATAGAAATTAATGTGAGTAAAATGTCTATTTACTATGTGTACCTGTGCTCATTTATTACTCAAAATTTTACCCCAGTTTTGTGTTCCTTAGGCCGCAAGGACACGTCAGTTTGTATACTATATGTGTAGTTTTGCTCGTGATGGTGTATGGATGAGAGAAGGTTTTTGATTGAGTCATATGTCCACATGTGACATCCTAAACATATCACACCACCACGGTTTTGGACTCTTCTGTTTATAACCGGTGATAGGGTCCGTGTGGACTAGCATATCTTATAATTCACTAATGGCACTTTAAGCATTCAAAAATTGCAGCTTTGTAAATTGCATCTGATTGAAATTTACACACTGTGGTACAGGTAGTGCACAATTTGTAAGCTGTATAATGCTCTAAATAGATTTCCCTGTACACTGCCCATCTCTGCATCCACCCTCTTCTAGTATTTTAAACAGTAACTCACGTTGGCTTTCATATTAGGCACTTAATTTGTTGTATGTAATTTCTGTAGCAACGATTGAGTTACTCTCGTTGATATGGTGATGCGTATGAGATAATTACATTATGGTGCCAATTGGGGCAGAGCACGCTTCGCTTGCGCACTACCTACCATGGGACGCCGTTTAGGATGCATATCACCTGGGGGTAAGTCACTTTACTAATTATTCCGGCCTATAAATGTTCTTGATTTTTAAATGTATGTATACTTCTAAACCTGATGAAAATCCCGAACAGAGGACTGAAAAAATTGTTAATACTACAATAAAGATTAAATACTTAGAAGACCGTGAGTGCAGCCACATTATTAAATGTTTAGATGATAGAAACCCATGGGTTATCAAGCAAGAGTGCAACTTGGGTTTTTATTGTTTTTTTTTTTATACACACACACACACACACACACACACACACACACACACACACACACACACTGAATGTTGAGAAAGTGTCTAAGCGCCTCACCCGCCATCTTATTTTAACCATGTTTGTCCTCTGTGTGATTGTATGCTTGAAGGGTTAAGTATGGACGTGCTTGCTCCAAGTAGTGTTATAAGAAACTGGTTTATATATTCAATGATCGGAATGGAAGCAGGTAAAGGAGTCATAAGACTGGAGAAATGTAAATTATGTGTCTGTTAGTCCACCCATTGTACAGCGCTGTGGAATTTGTTGGCGCTAAATAAAATAAATAATTTAAAAAATGGAGTCCAAGAGAAATGGGATTTAAAAGTTGCACTGCTGAAGGCAACATAAAATTGTATTAGGCTTCTCAGTAAAAACAAAAAAATTCAAGAAACCACTGTGGTACTCCGTAGATGTGGTCAAAGTAGTAAATCAAAAAGTTAGCATTTAGTAATTATAAAAAAAACCAGAGTGAGGAAGATCGACAGATCTGTAAGATTAGGCAGAAAGAGGCTAAGTAAGTTATAAGATCATGCAAAGCACACACAGAAGAGAAAGTAGCACAGTCGGTAACAAAGGGGATAAAACTTTTTTAGATACATAAATGAGAAAAGTAAAGTAAAACATGGATTAGATTAAAAATGAAGGAAGGTATGTAGAAGAGGATAAAGGTCTAGCTGACTGCCTCAATGAATATTTTTGTTCAGTAACCGCGGCTGGTTCCCTTATTTACCACTAGAACGTCTTAAAGCATAGAACTTAGCAGGGCTAACCATACAGATATCTTAGCCATAATTTTATATAGTTTGTAAGAGATCGTCTATTTAACATATATAAAACATTAAGAATACAAGATATAATAAGGATTGTCTTGGAAACAAAAAGTTTGTCTTTTTAGATATTATATATGTAGATATTATATAAAAACTAGAAAAGCTACAATTTCTGGGGAAATTGTGTGAAGTGTTCTTGCCTCCACCAGTAGTCTACAACTGGAGTGTGCAGAGTAACTTATTTATTTATATAGCACATTTAATTGCAACGTTGTTGCTCAAAGTGCTTCACGGTTACATTAAAAAACATACATTTATAAAAACATTAGCAGGTGTACAAAAGGCCCAGTCTGACATCACTTGCTGCTCCAGCCTGGCACAGGTCAGAGTATTTTGGCGGTTGCCATCTTCAAACGGTCATATTTTACAAACTATAAATCCTACAGCGAAGAGCTTTATATTGTGAGAATCACAAGACCCAGACCTACATTTTGATGCATAGTATGTCTCTGAAATATTATAAATGAAGGCACAGTCGCAGTTTAGAAATTGCCCTTCAAATTTGAGCTGGCTAGAGTGTAGTTTCAACGAATGTCAATGGACAGCGTGAGTTGCAAACAAATGGTCATATTGTGAAAACTATTAGGACTATGGCTTAGCCGTGGACATGTTTAGTGGCAGCAGGGATAGTTTTGATATAAGATTTGTGTAGGTGGGCTTAAAAATGAGGGAGTGGTGGCAGTTTAGAAATCATGTCCTGATTTTTCAGCTTTTGCCAGCTCCCACTCTAGTTTTGAACATTTTGCCATTCATTCCTATGGGACCAATTTCGCCACAAGAACGATGATATTCCGTGAACCATTCGTCGAAAAACGTTCCACAAAGTAATAGCACTCCAAAGACTGTTCCAAGATTATATTCTACAACAGACAAAAGTATGTGTTATAAAGAAAGTAGCACAAGATATGTGTATTCTGCAAGCAAGCACCTGGCAGAGATTGGCAAGTGTCCAGAAGCAAATCCACAGTACACAGCTGTAAGACTAAAGGCAGGCGGTGCTGTGCATTAAAGATAATCTTGTCTGGTGAGTAATAATGGATTTTGTTACTGATATTGCAGAGAAAAGCCAACTTGATTTTGGGTTTAATAGATGCTTTACAGATAGTCAATTGTGGGCAAGTTTGTATGAGCAGTGTAAATAAGCAAATTCAGCTATTGATAATAAACTGTTATGTTTAAATAAAAAAATAAAATAAAAAAAAGAAGATTAGAAATGTTTTAAAATTGGTATAAACATTTGACACAATGATCCTTAGAACAGGAGTGGCTCCAACAAAATTGCAAGTACCAGCACAAAAGGTGCAAGATTTAAAAAGTACACAGACAAAGAGAAATATGTATGTGTAACAGAAATGAAATGTACAAACTGTGATAGACTCCAGGCAAATGTTTGTGATTTAGAAGAACAGCTGGATCTTAAATCTGAATTGATCTGTAAACTCAGAAATTAAGCCAAACACTTGTGTGTAATTACAAGGAGTGATCGTAATTTGATACCAGAGCCAGATGATGTCACAGAAATATCATCACAGTCTGATTTGCAACGTAGAAAATTGTTAGATAAGGCTGCAAAACTTACATTAAAAATTCAAGAGCAGCTGATGAAAGTTACCAAAGATATTCCCCCATATAATCCATCAATGGATGCCTTTGGTAATGCAGACGTATTTGAGTCTAATTTATCTAAACATAATTTGAATGACGAACAAAGGAACAGATTGTTTAAAATATGGCTGCCAACATACACTGCACGTAGACTGACTCCACCCATAAGTACCCCTAATGATGAAGATGGTGAAATAGTCCATGGGAATGAGCGAGATGGATTGACACAATTAATAAGATTAACAGGAAATGAGCATGTGCATATTGAGATTAGAAAAATTAAAACCAAAGAAGATGTCTTCAGTTTCCTTTTAAAATTTGAGCGTGCATACAGATTGGTAATGATTATTCCTGATGATCAGACACCAACATCTATGGTAAATGCATTTGTAAAAACAATTTAAATATTTTGATCCAATCTCAATTGCCTGTGCCCTGCAGTGTCAAAATATTGAATAAGCCACGTCATTTCTAGATAGGGTTAGGAGAGAATCCAGAAAACAAACTGTTGAAAAATAAAATAAATTAAAAAATCTGTCTCTGGAGTAAGGAGAGATTGGGGGAGGAAAAATCCAGCTACAGGAAGCCCCCTCCTTCCTGGAGTCCTGCAGCAGTTAGAGGAGAGAAGCTCCAAGTTTTAATACCCACACTATGAAAGAAACTCGACACATGTCTGGTTGGTTTCTATTGCAATAAGCCAGGTCATATAAAGAAAAACTGCAGGAATTATTTTTATGATTTACAATCAAGGGATCATGGCAGATCAAATGGATTTATTCAAAATAATCCTAATATAGAAAAACACCAGAGATTCGCCATATACTCCTCTGATAAGGCAAGTGAGAGAAATTGTAGCTTCTTCAAACACAGGAGACAGACAGGGTGTGATTTCTAACATGTCTAATGAGACTGACCACATTTTAAATTCACAATGACAAACTAAAGGAATCAGGCCACGTCCACTTGAATTTTTGGCTCCATTAAATTTAGATGGATGTGGTAGACCATACATTAAAAGGTTATTTAAAAGGTTATGACACTGAATTTATTAATACAGGTGCTCAGTTAAGCATAACAAGTTTAAAACTACCTTTATCACCAAGTGCATCCATATGTACAATTGCAGGATTTGACAGAAGTGGAGGATCTATATCATCATTAGTAAATAATATTACTTTAGAAATACCTCGGTGTTTAAAAACAAAAATTGATATATGGTACTGCAAAAATGTTGATAATATCATAGGCACAGATGTTATGCAAAGAAGAGGTTGGATTGTTGATTTGGGAAACAAGGCTATTTGGAAAGATGCTAAAAGTAGGAAACCAGTGCTATTGGATCCTACTGAATATGGAGAGTTAGGAATTGTTTGTCCAGTAGATGTAGTGTCTACAGAAATGCAATGGCCTAATACTAGGGATAACCTTGAGATTGTACAGAGTTATCCAGATTTATGGGCACAAAGTAAAAATGAATGTGGGAGGTTTAAAAATGTGCCGATTGACATTCAAGATCCTAATCCACTCCCACAGAGGCAGTATCGATTACCCCCAGATTCAATTGATTCTATTGCAAGTGTCATTAATGATTTGGAACAGAGAGGGGTAATAAGAAAAGCAAATAATCCATGCAACAGCAACATTTGGCCAGTGTTGAAAAAAGAAAAATTCCTGGAGATTAACAATTGATTTAAGAACATTAAATACACACCACCTTCTGCACATGTGATAGCAGAAACCCCAGATATAATGTCACGATTGATGTCAACAGCTAAAGTATACTCAGTACTAGACGTAAGTAATGGGTTCTTCTCTATACCACTGAAGCATTGTTGTCAATATAAGTTTGCTTTTACATTTTAAAGTCAGCAATATGGGTTTACTGTGTTACCCCAGGGGTTTTACAGTTCTCCAAGGTTTTCATCAGGCATTGGCAAAAAGTTATGTCTAAGTTTTCTAGGCCAGAATGCTTGTTACAATATGTTGATGATATGCTTTTGCAGACTGAAACAGAGGAAAAAGATACCTGATTCTGTTAAATGAATTATTTTTCCTTTTGCAGGATTCTGGTTTAAAACTGAACACACACAAAGGAACACTGATGCAACCAGAAGTACAATACTAGGGTGTACACATTGGTCCAGGACATAAGAAGCCAGTGCAGGAAAGAATCAAAACTATTTCTTCTCTTCCTGTACCGACTTCACACAAGGCTTTACACCAGTTCTTAGGATTAATGAATTTTTCCAGAGAATACATTGAAGGGTTCACTGAAAAAGCCAAACCTTTATATGATCTCTTGAAAAATAGTGAATCTTCATTTGCTCCATGGACAGATGAACATCAGAATGCATTTGAGGTAAAGAGAAACTTACAGGTTGCACCTGCTTTAGCAACAATACATCCATCTGCATCCTTTGCAATTCAAGTACATACTTCAAAGATGGCGGTCTCCGCAGTACTATTACAATTGCAGCAAGAGATATGGAGAATAGTGGGATATTTTTCTAAAATTTCCCAGTGAAAAGAGGGCTAGAAATTTGTGCCAGACATTTGGTAGGAGTACATTTTGCGGTAATGGCAACTGAACACATAGTGGGATTCAAGGACATAATTCTGCAAACACCACACACACCTTTGAAATTACTTCTTGAAAAAGGAATTCCAGGTGTGTCACAGATTTTCACAATGGTTAATAGCTGTATCACCAAAGCAATTTAAGGAAGAACATAAGGCAAAGTATGTACTTCCACAACTAATGCAATATGAGGGTAAACCCCATGAATGTTTAGCATTAGTTGAAGAGAATTTTCTCTCTTTTCAGAAAGGAAGCAAGTGAATCTGATGAACCTGTGTTTGTAGACGGGTCCAGATTCTGTTCAGATGGGAAGTACTGTATAGATTATGCTATATGGTATCCAAAACGAGGATATTCAGTAGAGCATAAATTGCCAGGTCATTTGTCAGCACAGAGAGCAGAACTAGAAGCATTAAAAACAGTACTAACACTTGAGGAAAAAGAAGGGTGTCCCCTAGCGATATATAGTGATAGTCCATATGTGGTTAGATCACTAACAGAACATTTAGCTAATATGGAAAAGAAGAAGTTTCGTAGATGCCTCAAATAAAGTGTTAGCACACAAAGACACTAGAGACCATATTTGGAATTGCGTCTTAAGAACCATGTTTACATGCTATAGTTAAAGTTCCTGTTAAAGTTCCTGCCCATCAAAAAGGTAAAAGATTTAATTAGTAAAGAAAAGGAAATAGCTAATAAATTTGCAAAAAAGAGCAGCTTTAACTGGTGAAAATGCATTGCTGACAGAGCGTGTCAGTAGCAGTGGCTAGAAAGACTAACACACAGCCTCCATCTTTTGCAGAAGAACAGGCAAAGTATTCTTTCCCTTGCGGCTTCTCGGGTTGATCCAAAACCTCCATTTGTTCATGAGAACGGGGTTTTGTGTCATGACCAAAATGGAGAACTGTGTCCGGTCATGCCAGAGCATCTAAAAGTGTTATTTACACAATCTAATCATGAAAGTTTAGGTCATATTGGACAGCAGAAACTGTAAGAGGTACTCAGAAATAGGTTTTATTGGGATAACATGGAAAACACTGTACAACTGGTAGTACAATCATGTTTGATATGCGCACAAAAACCTCCTATACAACGTATAGCACCTGCAAACAGTCCTTGGTCTACTTTACAAATGTATTTAATTGGGCCATTACCAACAGGTAAGAATGGATTAAAATATGCGTTCGTAGTTGTGGATGTATTTTCTAAAAATGGTTAGTAATTCCACTGACTAAGATGATTCACAAAAAACGGCTGAAGCGTTATGGACACATTTTCTCAAGATGGGGATTTCCTAGACTTCTAGATTCAAACAGAGGTACCCATTTCACAGAGAAAATCATGCAAGCACTGTGTGCTATTCTAGGCATAGAGCAAAGATTCCATATTCCATATCATCCACAATCTGCTGGGATTGTGGAACGTATGAATCGAACATTGAAATCTAGACTTTCAAAAATGTTACTTGAGAAAGGCAACACATGGGTACAGGCACTTCCTGCTGTACTTATGGGTATTAGAGGCATTATGTCTTCAGCTACACTCCATTTGAATTGATGACAGGTAGGAAAATGCAATTTAATTTTCCTAATGAACCATATTTGTCTACCCCACAGAAAGATGCAATTGCTAAAAATAAATGGTTGCAAATTCTGCAGGAAAATTTGGAGCAAATTCTTCCACATGCAGCTACTCATATGTGCAAAATGGCACCTCCTGATTTTTCAAAGTTTTTAAAGGGGGTATGGTCATGATAAAAACTTTTAGGAAAACTGGACCTTGGCAGGCAAACTTGGAAGGTCCTTACAACATAACAGATACAATGGGACAAACAATGGTACAAGTGCAAAGACCTCTTGATGGAGTAAACAGAGGCAAAATGGTTTTTGGGTTCATACAGATCAGTGCAAATTGTATAAACCTACAACATAATTTGATAATATATTTATACTGCTTTGTTTTTCTTGCTTTATTTTAGTTAATTTGTAAGCAGACCAACAGATGAAAGTTTGCTGGTGACAGAAGATGTGTTCGCAAAGACAACAGTGTAGCAGAAAGAAGTTGTTCATCAGCATCCTGCTAACATTGATGACTACAGTTCTTGTAGTAGTTTTATTTAAGATGAACAAACCGACTTTCAATCAGGAATTAAAGAATGACTTATTGGGAAATATTAGAAAAAAGAGACAATGAACAAGTATTAAAAGGTCATGTTTGTTTCGGGACAAAAAATCTACAAGTATGCAATGTGCGAATTAATTTCACAGGCGATAGTGTTATTAATTTAAACATTGCAATAGGTCCTAATGATTTATTTAGTTAGACCAAAGGTTCATTTGTACAAGATAATGTAAAAACGGGATCATGGGAACTTAACATATTACAAAATGCATATATCATGATTGTAGTTAATGGAGAGGAAATGGTAAATTGGTCAGGTGACATGTATGTGAATGTTGCACAAACTTCAGTAACAACACGAGGACGAGGTGGTGAGATACTTCATACAATTCAATATTGGCTTATACATTTAGAGCCAGAATTCCTCTTAAAAAAATAATACTCCAAGTATACCTTGGATATGGGAAATACGAGCATCTAGGGACTCGTTGACAGTAAGAGTTAACATGATGTTTCTGGTAACTGACCATGTTATGTCAGATATTATGTTGAAGCCTAGTCTTGTAGATATCCAGGAAGGAAAGGAAAGACTTAGATTAACATGTAGTACACATATAATTTTACCCCCTGAGTCTGTAATGACATGGAAAAGGGAAGGAAAGTTTTTGGGTAGTATGTCACATACAACGCCAAAGGTTATTCACAGAGGTGTACTAGGAAAGGTGGATTGGTCGGAAGAAATGTTTGTTTTCTATTTAGACAATCCTACCTACAGTGATAGTGGAAACTATCAATGTTGTATAACGTCAAGAAATCATCACGAGAGATGTGGTGATGTTAAGGTATTCTCTCCCAGAATGGTAGAATGCAAAAATAAGGTTTTTAAGTTATCAAGTCCCTTTCAATTGAATCATTGTCAATCAAAGCCTTTGTTAGTAGGTGGGAAGTTTGCAATAATAGCTTGGCATTTTAATTTTTCTCAGTGGAAAATCTCAACTACATTTCCACAATGTAAGGAACATTTATTAAATATGGAACGAGGCTTAGAACATTGGTTTGGAGGAAAAAGTATCAAACAGAAAAAAAAAGGAATTATGGCTGGATTTGGAACTATAGGAAGTATCACTAATTCTATGGATATTCAAACATTAAAGAATGATTTGGGAACTGTAGGGTTAATAGGGGAAAAGGATTGCATATTCAAAGAGGTTTAAATAAAATACTGTAAAATATGGTTATGAACACAGCCTCTGTTATCACACCCTCTGTTCAACATTTACAGGAAGCTACTCTGGCAATGAAAAATGCAGATTCATCCCAAGTAGCCAAAGCTTGTTTGGAGATACAAGTTGAATATTCTACAGATTTTAAGGGGATGGCATTACAAGGTGGTGTTATTCCCATCTGCACTGTATTGTTTGTTTTAATACGGTTTAATATGTTTTCTGTATCACATGATTGATGATGTCACTATTTGTGATGATGTAATAAATTGTATCTGCTATTTAAACAGGATAGGCCTCTGATGCAGTAACACTTTGATAAAGCCTCTTTGCAGGAGAAACGCGTTAGTGTTTTTTAAAGCTGTTTTATGTTACTATTTTTTTTATTTTTTATTAGCTCATTTATGCTATTGGAGCCTCCAAGCCTATCCTTTTTATTCTATTTTATAATATAATTCCTTTTACTCTCTCCAACACCCACACTGGAGGATCTGAGGAGTGATATCCTTGGTGGGGGATCATAGCACCTACGCCTACATATATTGAGCAATAACCTATTTGCTCTGCACTTGTGAGTATACCTCCATTTTTATAATTGTATTTTGTATTATCCAGAGAGCACTATTTTGTGGTTTTATCCTTTTTATATATCACCAATTATTCGAATACCAGCCTACTGCCATTGGAAAGGAGATATACCCTACCACCACTGGAGAACCCCTTTTTGAGGTCATCCAAGGACCATCTACATATCCATAGGCGGGGATTGTACCGTCCAGGTGCACATATCTGGAGCCGAGTATAGGCTCCAGAAAATTGTAAGTGCAATTCCTTTCCCTTCATTTACTATCACTTAAGATCTCAATATACTACACTATATCCATATATTTTTCCTTCCCTCCTCCATATTGCTCTGAGCGTGGGAATTCCTTCACAGTTGCTGCTCCCTGATCCTACTACCTAGAACTCAAACGTAGTTTACCTGAGGAGTTTGCGTTTGCTAAAAAAGTCACAGATTTATGGGTTAACAAATGGTTGGGATGTAACAAAGATATATGTATAAGTTCTTCTTTAATACCAATTTCTGGTATTGAAAAAACACTATTTTCAATGTCGGGATTAGGTATTCCTACTAGTAACACTTATTTTACAAATTACAATATCCTGATTTTGTATAATAACATTACTGAACTTGAGCAGGTAGATCTTTCTAGTTGTCTACATTTTGCATCCAAAATAATATGTTTAAATAACCATGTTGACACCATTTATCATTCATGTTTTCATAACCAAGGTTCATGTTGCGGTAAAATTAAAACAGTTAAAAATACTCATAAAATTGTAACTCCCATAGAAAAAGACAAAGTATGTGTACAGGTTATGTCAAATAATGAGTTAGTAAGAGCTACATTTTCAGAATGTACACATTCAGAAACATTACTGAAAGGTTTATATTGTATCAATAGGACTTCAATGGGTGAACTATCACAATTACTCAATGGTGTTCCACTACAGTCTGTTTACTCAGAGTACATGCAAAACTAGCAAGATACTCTAGGATCCAACATCTCCCTTCTTAAGAGAGTTTAAAATATTGCTCTGGAATATTTAGAGTTGAAAGCAGCTGAACTGAATAAAAAAGATTTAGGGAGGGAGGTTACCTGAATAGAAGTCTCAAGAGAGCATACCAGTGGGCACTTGAGAGTGTGTCTTTTGGAGGACTAACAGGGGATATGCTTCTGATGTGTGGCAAACGTTTACTCTGGCTGGAAGGATAAATAAATTAGCAGAATTGGGAGAAAAAGATCTGCTTGTTCACAGCCACCTGTCAAGTCCAAGGAAATCTAGGAAATGCCCTCTGTCGCAGGCACATATCAATGCAGACGTTGTGGCACATGTAAATTCATGTCTAAAGATTCGAAGACCATTTCAGACACAATTGGTACTTTTAAAATTTGGGGTCAAGCTTTTCAATTGCAATACTTAGCCAAACTTAGTCATCTTAGCAAAAATACAAAATCTTGATAAAAAAAAAGTTTAAAAAATAAAAATAGTGGAGCAGTAATTAGGTGAGGATTCCACACCATAGCTTAAGTAAAAATACTGTCTACTTATTGACCAGTAGATGGCAACAAGAAATAATTTCCTTTCATAAGAACATGGCAAAGAAAATATACAAATAGTATAGATCAAGCATGTAAAACTCAGGCTAACTCAGGCCAAAAAAAATAAATTTAAATAGTTTGACCTAGACCAGGGGTAGGCAACCTTTTAGCAGCACTGTGCCTATATAGGATTGTGATGTCCCGTGGCATGCCGGTCCTATTTTTTTTTTTTTAAATTGAGGACTGTATGCTGCCGTATTCTGCTTGTGTTATTTATACTGTAAATGCTTTGTAACGTTGTATTTGTGCGTATATGAGCTATTATATTGTATATGTTCAGGAGTAGTTTGTGGTATCGTGTATGATACATCTGAATGTGGGCTGTGTATGGGGCTGCTTGTGGAATTGTGTGTGGATGGATAGGTCACATTGTGTGTTTGGTAGTGTGTGTGTGTGTGTGTATGTGTGGGGGCTGTTTGGGGTATTGCATGTGAGAGGCTGCATGTGGGGTTGTGTGCATGTAGGTGGATTGTTAGCAGGTTACATTTGTGCGGATTGTATGTATGTATGTATGTATGCATGTTTGTGGGCTGTTCGTATTATTTGTATGAGTAAATCTAGCAGTGTGGGTGGCTTCCCTGGGTTCCAGTGGGAACCAGGCTGGTCAGGTACAGTTTAAGGACAGGAAAGGTACTGGGAGGAAGTGATCTGACATCACTTACTCTATGTGCTGCAATGCATACATTTAGGATTGTCCTTCACCACCATTTCGTATTAGCAGATATCTGAAGTTTCACTGGGACTCCTGATAGGCCAGAGCTTGTTTGGCTGTAGCAGCCTTGAGTGCCATGTAAAGACACCTTGAGTGCCGTGCATGGCACTAGTGCCGTAGGTTGCCTACCCCTGACCTAGACCAACGCAAACGAAAATTACTTTTATCGTTCTCATGCAAATATGTAATCCTGGGTACATATACACTGCTCAAAAAAATAAAGGGAACGCTTAAACAACACAATGTAACTCCAAGTCAATCACTTCTGTGAAATCAAACTGTCCACTTAGGAAGCAACACTGAGTGACAATCAATTTCACATGCTGTTGTGCAAATGGAATAGACAACAGGTGGAAATTATAGGCAATTAGCAAGACACCCCCAATAAAGGAGTGGTTCTGCAGGTGGTGACCAGAGACCACATCTCAGTTCCTATGCTTCCTGGCTGATGTTTTGGTCACTTTTGAATGCTGGCGGTGCTTTCACTCTAGTGGTAGCATGAGACGGAGTCTACAACCCACACAAGTGGCTCAGGTAGTGCAGCTCATCCAGGATGGCACATCAATGCGAGCTGTGGCAAGAAAATTTGCTGTGTCTGACAGTGTAGTGTCCAGAGCATGGAGGTGCTACCAGGAGACAGGCCAGTACATCAGGAGACGTGGAGGAGGCCGTAGGAGGGCAACAACCCAGCAGCAGGACCGCTACCTCCGCCTTTGTGCAAGGAGGAACAGGAGGAGCACTGCCAGAGCCCTGCAAAATGTGCATGTGTCTGCTCAAATGTTCAGACACAGACTCCATGAGGGCCCAACGTCCACAGGTGGGGGTTGTGCTTACAGCCCCACACCATGCAAAACGTTTGGCATATGCCAGAGAACACCAAGATTGGCAAATTCGCCACTGGCTCCCTGTGCTCTTCACAGATGAAAGCAGGTTCACACTGAGCACGTGACAGACGTGAGCAAAACATTCTGCTGCCTGCAACATCCTCCAGCATGACCGGTTTGGCAGTGGGTCAGTAATGGTGTGGGGTGGCATTTCTTTGGGGGGCCGCACAGCCCTCCATGTGCTCGCCAGTGGTAGCCTGACTGCCATTAGGTACTGAGATTAGATCCTCAGAACCCTTGTGAGACCATATGCTGGTGCAGTTGGCCCTGGGTTCCTCCTAATGCAAGACAATGCTAGACCTCATGTGGCTGGAGTGTGTCGGCAGTTCCTGCAAGACGAAGGCATTGATGCTATGGACTGGCCCGCCCGTTTCCCAGACCTGAATCCAATTGAGCACATCAAGTCTCATTCCATCCACCGTCGTCACGTTGCACCACAGACTGTCCAGGAGTTGGCAGATGCTTTAGTCCAGGTCTGGGAGGAGATCCCTCAGGAGACCATTAGCCACCTCATCAGGAGCATGCACAGGCGTTGTAGGGAGGTCACACAGGCACGTGGAGGCCACACACACACACACACGCCTCATTTTGACTTGTTTTAAAGGACATTGCATCAAAGTTAGATCAGCCTGTAGTGTGTTTTTCCACTTTAATTTTGAGTGTGACTCCAAATCCAGACCTCCATGGGTTGAAAAATTTAATTTCCATTTTTTTAATTTGATTTTGTTGTCAGCACATTCAACTATGTAAAGAACAAAAGTATTTCAGAAGAATATTTTTATTCAGATCTAGGATCTTATTTTTGTGTTCCCCCCTTTTTTTTGAGCAGTGTATAATTCACTCAAAAGCTTCACCTCAAGTTACTTACCATCTCAGTAGTAATACCACTGTGTGGAGTGTCCACTCTGCTCGCTCCTAAAGTCCCTCTGCAAACTGCAGTCTCACCCAGGTAGGTAGCCGCAATGTCCACCCGCTCCCTAGTCCCTCCACATCTCCAGGCAGGTTAAGGTGTGGCTGCACCCTCCACTTTTCTTGCTTCTACCCCTCCCTTCAAGGTCTCCCCTCCCATTCATGCTTTTATTCCTGACACTAGTGTTCCTTTAAAAAGCCAAAACAGTGTATGGATAACTGAATTTTAGGAAGAAAAAAAAAGGGAACTTTGAGATAAATCTGTTTATTCCTGAGCTACAGGACATTTGCGATAAGAAAGTAATATGAAAGGGGGTTGAAATTAATTTTTGTAGCTACCTGAATTGACTAATCTTGGGAGTTAAATTGAGCTAGTTTCAAACCTTGTTCTTTGGGCAGACTTCAACTAAACCTTTATGAACAGTGTTGAGTTTATAAAGCTTTTAAGTATTTAGGTATGTACAGGGCTGCCATCATGGGGTGATTGAGTGCTCAGTTATGTGGCCGGCTGCATCCTGATGCTTGCTAGTACAATGCTGTCCTGCTTGGGAGCTACACATACCGCCCAAGCAAGATCGCACTCTGTATTAGAAGCACAGTGGGCTCCGTTACAGGCTCTCACACATTGCAGCCTTTAAAGAGTCTGCAGTCACAGACCTCAGGGAACTCACCATTCTCCAGCACAAGGTAGATGGGAGGTGGCTAAAACAAGGCCAAATAGTGTCTGAAAGTCTTTACATGTGTGTGATTCGAAAGTTCTTTTCAGCAAAAAAATTTATTCATAATGAGCGGAAATATCCGAAATTTGCCATTAGGAAAATTGAACACCCATTACTCCCTATAGGGTACGATTAGTAGATGGCTACCCAGTCAGCCACCTATGCTTGATAGAGCTGCAGCAACAGTTAGAGGTTGTAAAACTCCAGGGTCTGGGTGAGACTGGAGGGGGTAGTGGTAGGGATCACTTTCTATATGGCAGTTTTATAAGTGTGCCAAATTGTAATTTATATGTGCAATATATTTAAAAGTGATATTTTCATTTAATTTGCAGTACTGGCAATTAATTTTTTTGTACAAATAAAAATTAAAAAAACGCTTTTATCCCCAATATTTCTCTCCCACTTAACTGGATACATTAAGGTTGCTGTGCAAGTAATTAATCTCAAGTTTGATGTTAGATCAACCCCCCTGGGGCAGGGCAAACATATACCAACTTCTGTATATACCCATTCACATCCTATGGTGGATTTCAGCCCTACATTGACCGGTGATTGGAATATCATCCCAATCATTGAACCCCCAGTGTATAGTGGTTATGGGGTTGAAGATTGGCAGCATCAGCAGATTATGGGGATACAATCCACATAATGGACAATCAATTAATATTCATTGACAAGTCTATACTAACCAGAGTACATTTCCCAGAGTATAGTTCTAGAGCAGGGGTAGGCAACCTTTTAGCAGCACTGTGCCGATATAGGATTGTGATGTCCCGTAGCGTGCCGATCCTATTTTTTTAAATTGAGGTGTGTATGCTGCCGTATTCTGCTTGTGTTATTTTTACTGTAATTGCCTTGTATCGTTGTATTTGTGCGTATATGAGCTATTATATTGTATATGTTCATTAGTAGTTTATGGTATCGTCTATGATACATCTGAATGTGGGCTGTGTATGAGGGCTGCTTGTGGAATTGTGTGTGGATGGATATGTCACATTGTGTGTTTGGTAGTGTGTGGGGGCTGTTTGGGGTATTGCATGTGAGAGGCTGCATGTGGGGTTGTATGTGGATTGTTAGTGGTGTTGCGTTTGTGGGGATTGTGTGTATGTTTGTGTGTGGGTTGTTCATATTATTTGTATGAGGGGAGGGTTAGTCTGCATTTCTGTGTATATATAGGAGTGTGGGTGGCTTCCCTAGGTTCCAGTGGGGACCATGCTGGCCAGGTACAGGTCAAGGACAGGAGCTGCAACAGCAGCTCCATGCTGCTCTACTACAGTGTGGATTACCATTCACAAGTGCTGGGGGGAAGTGATCTGAGATCACTTCCTCTATGTGCTACAATGCATAAATTGAGGATTGTCCTTCACCACCTCTTCGTATTAGCAGATATCTGAAGTTTTACTGGGACTCCTGATAGGACAGAGCCTGTTTGGCTCTAGCAGCCTTGAGTGCCGTGCAAAGACACCTCGAGTGCCGTGCATGGCACTAGTGCCGTAGGTTGCCTACCCCTGTTCTAGAGTTTAATGTGGCCCCTACAGACCTACAGCTCTCCAGGACTTTGCATTTCCGCACACAAATATTACCAGAACAGAAACAAGTTACCACCATACCTGCATCAACTGGACAAATGCCACATTGTATAGCCAACAGTGCTGATGTACCACATGGTAAATGGCTCCCCAAGCGGTCAACTATAAAAAGGAACAGCAGTATTGATAGCACTTAGTTTATAGAAAAACACTTATTTTAAATGGTGGAGGATATCCTAGGGACATTAATAAGACCATTAAAGAGGTGGAGATGAGTAACTTCCATCATTTAAACTGGTTTAGTCCATCTAGGGCTTTTCAGTATCCCCACTGTATATATTTAATATGAAAGTTTGTTAAGATCAGTGGAAAACCTAATGTTATCTAAAAAAAAGTTCAAGCAAATAGTTGATATACTGAGAAAATAATTGCAAATGGAGACTAAAGTAGAGCCAAGATATTAATTGAATTTGAGATATTATCCACAACTGAAATTCAAAAGTGAGACCGATCCAATGATAAAATATCAATATCACAACTAGCGTTCAAATCAAAAGCATGCAGGGTTTAGCCATTAAACAGATATGAATTGCAATCTTATATTCATGGAATGTCTGGCTGTCTACAGGATTTTGAATGTTAATCTTATTGTTCCCTTACAAAATATATGAATGTAGCGCTTATTAGAAAAAAGAAATAGTAAAAATCACCTTTTAAGATGGCTTAAATGAAGGTAATTAGAGTATCTCAATTAAATATCTGTAAAAGACAATTTAGCAAATCATACAATGAAATTGATAAAAACGAACTGCTAATATTTAAACTCACAGACGTGGAGCTGTGGGCCCAGCTCCAGGTTAATGCGTCTTTGGATCCATTTAGGCGATCCACCCCTACTATTGATGTATTTTCCTTTTATTTTACAAAACACAACAAGGGGTACCACCAATTGCGCAGTATCGTTTGAATATATAAATATGGAAGTATAAAATTTCGGGAATCAATACTCACAATGATGGAGTCATAGAAATATGACTCAATTAACCCGAATTGTGCAGATCAAGGACTGCACTCCTTTGATGCAAAAATAAAAACTGGAACCGATTTCTTTTAAAATAAAAATGACAATTTTATTCACTATACATATAAGATTAAATGCTTATATCAGCTATAAAAAAACAGAACGCGTTTCGCCAATTTCAGTTGGCTTCCTCAGCCGGATAAAAATGATAAATGTCTCTGGGTTCCCTTAGTCGGTTTAAATTCCCTCAAATCGGCGGGTAAGTGCTCGGTACAGTCCGCTGTCACACACTGGTGCCACCCACTAGCACAGCGTGTGCGGTCCATGCCTCTTTTTCATTACGGTACCCAAAGGTACCGGGATGCTGTCCTCCCGATCATTTTCTCTATTTTTTTTTTTTTCAGGTCTTATTTTTATTGGATTTTGAAAATATTGAGAGTACATACGGAACAAGAATAATGAGGGGTACAGAAAGGAAGAGGGAAGGGGGGTACCGATCACATTGAAACATCAAAGTAACTTTACAGTTAAAGCACATGATGGGAGAAAATATTACATTCTTGCAAATCACTGTGCCAGAGGCGAGTGGGTCGGACGACACTTACGGGTGAACTAGGGCGGTGGCGGGGACCCTATGGGATCGTGGCTGATGATATTAACGAGGGACCTTACCCGAGGAGGGTTGGGGGGGTCGTTACCCCTCATCTAGACCTCCGATCATTTTCTCTATAACGGGTGATAATATCCTGCTCCCATTTCGTTAATCCAATTAGCTTTATAGCTAAACCTTGTAAGATTTATTCTTCATTCGGAAAATCAATATCAAAAATAAAAGAAGAAAGCGCAGTATCAGTCCATGGTATAACATAAGCGCTTATAAAATCAAAAGATCGTAAAAACAAATTCGCACTCTCACTTATTTAAAAGGTAAATACCAACCCCAGGAAAAGGAGTCTCAGACTTAGAAGGACCAGGGGAGGAAGGAGAATTCAAATCAAAAAGGAGGGACTTAAACCACTGGAATTAACGAAAGGCATTTTTAATTTAAGCGAAAAGCCTTTGGACAATTACCACAAATCAGTATTGAATAAAGGACTAAAATTTGCCCCAAATATAGGATTAAACCATTTTGACATGTACATAGATCTAAATAGATTTAAAACGCAGTTTATGTTTAAAAGAAATTTTTCTTTAACAATCAAATCAAATAAGGTGCAACCAATCCAGGAAATTGGCTCTACAGAATTTAAACATACTTCCCTAATGAATAAATCCTCTTTTTATCCTAAACAAATGATATCAGATGAAATTATATCATTCGAGACTATGGTCATGACTGAGTTAAAAAAGATTGCTCCTAAAGACAAGTTTGGACAGAACCTAACAGTTTTAGAATAAAAGAGCTTTGAAAGATCTTCAGACAGACAAGAACATAGTTATAAAACCGGCTGATAAGGGAAGAGGAATAGTCTTAATGTCGAGGCAATTTTATGACATAGAAGCAAAGAATATTTTAAAAAAAGACACCAACACATACCAACAACTTAAAACAAACCTGAGTGAAAGTATTTATGCATCTTTAAGATTTTTTGAGAAAGGATTCCAGAATATCTTGAGTTCAAAAGAATTTCAATTCCTGAATATCAAAATCAAGATCAATACATAAACCTCCACAGCTTAGATAGCTGTACCTCCCTGATGTCTATGTTAATTAATGTCAAATCAGACTCCTGACTTTAATGTTATATTTAGTGTCAATGTCTGAAACACATAAAAATACAAATATAGACAACAATTCTAATTTCACACAGCATTTATATCAAAATATCGAATGCTCGGCAAACTTGCAACAGAATTGAATATAATGCTGTGTTATTACTATAACTATGTGGGGTGAAAATAACCTGTTACATACTAATCAACAGGTTTGCCATTTGTATAACTGTATATGGGATTAACTTCATTATCTAGATACCCAACAGATACAAAATATCGAGTCCGTTAAAATGGAAAGAAAAAATTGACGGACTGATCGTGGCTGCCTGTGATACTAGATATAGAGACAGGTATGTTTGGATTCACTCCCCCATTAGTATATAGAAAGAATATGCAGGAGGAAAAAGAAAAGATAGAACAATTAGTACGTGCTAATGTGCAGGACCATACTTAGAATTTTGGTCCTTGCACATGTGACAGTGTGCCCTGTGAAGTGAGGAAGAAAGAAGAAAACCCGACGCGCGTTTCGGTGCCGCTAACGTGCACCTTCGTCAGGGGCTGAAAGTTTAATGACAACTGGGTCACTGTTTATATGCATCCCATGCTTGCTGGCTAACAGTGTGGACCAATCAGATGGTCAGAAAAAAGGCGCCAAAAAGAGAAAGATATAACGCATATATTATGCAGATGGACCTTTTGAAGGGTCCAATCAGAAGCTGAGCTTCTGCTGCTGACTTTTTTTGCGGTGCCACTAGGTTCAGCAGTTTAACCCTTTGAACGTTATAAAAACAAAAATTCTCATAATAAAGATAAAATGTATTTTTTTCTGGTATATTCACCTACTATTTTTATTTTTGTATGTTGATATTATTTATTTAATCTAATTTCCAGTTATCATTTACACATCTGAGGGGTCTCTTCAGATTTGTGAATTTTTTCAATATTCTAATAATAGGGGTTAAGCCCCATATGACACTGCTGGAGTGTCAATAAAGGTGTTTTTTTCTATGGAACCGGACAATTAGCCCTATCCATAGATATATTTTGTTTCCTATAAATACTCTTACAAGGTTTTAATACCTGCACACCTTAGCTAAGCATTGCTCTGAAATGGCCGGGTTCTTGTCAGACAAAACAATAAGAGATGCATGGTACTCTGATGCAGATATAGTGTTCTCAGACGGGCACATGCAGGAGAACATTACTCACACCAATATAAATTCAGCCTTTAATCACCTGACATTTCTTTTTAAGCAACAAATAAGAGCTGGATGGGAAATAGCCTCACTTGAGAAATACTTAAGCAAAGAACTTATTCCAAGGGGGCTAAGAGTCCAAAACATCCCTGCTCCTCATTTAGAGGAATCTGAATTTATTAAAGAATGGGAAGAAGCAGCAGGAGTATGTTCTCGTAAGTTTATGGATATTCTATGCAGATACGAGAAAAAGAGGTTAGAAAAAGTTAATAAAGAGGTAGATGAGGAGATAGGAAACAAATTTTGAACAACTCGAAGTAAAATTAAAGAACCAGATAGATAGATTTCAGACAACGATAAAAACAAGAAAACATTCTAAGTTCATGAGGGACTCAAAAGACTTTCAGACTGGTAACATTTATCGTAAATTTAATAGAAGTAAAAGGGTGGACTTTGACAAGTATTCCACTTCTGAATATGAGACTAGTGGATCTGAATCAGAGCCGAGCGTAGAAGGTCCATCTACTTCAACTGATTTGAATCCCAAAAGTATCCTTAAAAAAAAAGGGATCAATTTTTTTAGCCAGAACCAACATAGAAGAAAGACCACAACGCAACACAAGAAACAGATCCAATACGCAGGGTCAAAAACGCAGGAAAGCTTATTAACCCAGGAAAGTCAGATCATAAACTTATCTACTCATCGGTTAACCCCTTTAGAGACTCAAGTGCTGAGAAGAGGGATGTCTTTTGTCCCCACACCGAAATTTGATAAATTTAGTTGGACAAAGGATATCCATCTATTTGCACGAAAATAAGCCCTCCATAAATTTCACTGCATACAAAAAACAAAACAAGCCACTAGGTTGGGCCTAGAAACTCAAGATATGGACCTACTGGATAATCTGGTTGACCTTCTGAATAGTAATGATTCCCTTACCAAATTAGGCGCACCTTTTACGACTGAGATTAAAAAGCAAATTCACTCCTCATATCTCAGAATTTAAGTATATCGATCTCTTTGTGGAACTTACCTGCAAAGAGATTGATAATATGGATGAAAACATGCCCCTTCAGGCCTACCATAACAACAATTTGAGTCCCGCTGAGAGGAAAGCTTTAGAAGCTTTAAAACAAAATTACTCTATTGTGATCAAACCCTCTGATAAATGGGGTAATACGGTTGTCTTGAATAGATGTGACTACATTCAAATGGTACATCGAATTCTTGACGATAAAAATACATATGTCATTTTGGGTACTGACCCTACAACCAAGTATCTTAAGGAACTGAAGAACATTTTAGATGGACTCCAACTTAATTTAATAACAAACGATGAATTTAGGTTTCTGTTTAATAATAAACCAACAACAGCAACCTTTTACGCATTACCAAAGATCCACAAACAGCAAGCCATACTATCAGGGAGACCGATTGTGTCAGGTAACAATAACCTCACACAAAATTGTAGTGTCTATGTGGAATTTATCCTGCGGGATCTACATAAATCTCTCCCTCCCTATCAGAGATACTAAGCAAACTCTTAACATCCTTAAAGATATGATCATACCCACCAATGCAAAGCTATGCAGTCTGGATGTTGAAGGGCTGTATAGCTCCATCCCTCATGTGGTAGGGATGAAACACGCAAAATAATTCCTTCAGACGAGAGACCCCACTTTAAAGGAACATAATGCATCTGTCTTAAAACTTCTCCACTTTATTTTGACACACAATTATTTTCTTTTTGAGGGCAAATACTACCACCAGGTAAGGGGTACGGCCATGGGGACAACTTGTGCACCCTCATATGCTAACCTTCACCTGGGATGGTGGGAACAAAATATTGTTCACGTATGAAGTTGGTGGACAGAAATTGAATTTTCTCGACGTCACCCAGGGCATTACCCATGATAACCATCTTTCTACTACACTCTACCGGAAACCTACAGCAACTAACAATTTCTTGAACTGGGGGAGTTGCTATCCCCCTGCTCTAAAAAGAGGGATACCGACTGGCCAATATTTAAGACTAAGAAGGAATTGCTCCTCTCTGGAGGATTTTAAATTGAAAGCCAATACCCTTAGGTCTTATTTTAAGACCAAGGGCTACCCAAATAAATGCCTGAAAAGGGCATATCAGAGGGCCCTCCTGACAGAGAGAATGGATCTGCTGACAGATAACTCTATACAGAGAACTGATCAGAAATACATTAGGTGCATTGGCACTTTTGATTCAGGATGGGAGATGGCAAAAAAAAGATACTGGAGAGATTTTGGCCCCTTTTATACCAAGATCCACATCTTAAAGTAGTTTTGACTCCCTTCGTATCTATTACGGCTAGAAGAGGTCACAATTTGAAGGATATCCTGGTACCAAGCCATCTACATTCACCCTCTCCTAGGACGACCTGGTTGAAATCCCCTGTAATAGGTACTTTTAAATGTGGCCGCTGCAAAGCTTGTAAGTTTATCAGAAAACAATCAAAAACTTTTTCTAATTCATCTAATACGGAAAGTCACACCACCAAAACCTTCTTTAATTGTCGAACGCCTGGCCTGGTATACCTCATTACATGTAGCTGCAATATGAAATATGTAGGCAAGACAATCAGACCCTTTAAGAATCGGATTTTGGAACATATTAATTCCGTTAATCCATCTAGACAAATTGATACACCGATTTCACGCCATCTTAAAATCCAACATGGTGGATCGACTCAGGGTCTACGTTTTAATGGCATAGAAAGAGTGACAATGGGTCAAAGGAAAGGGGACGTTAAAAAAAAAAAAACTTACAGCGAGAGAGCTATTGGATCTTCAAATTGAAGACTTTATCCCCCTTAGGCTTGAATGAGGGGTTTTCTTTTACTCCTTTCATTTCTGACTAGAACCTGACCTCCAAATTTAATGAGCATGCTAGTCCTAATCTTTTTATTGTATATATTGTAAATATCAACACTGTAAATGTTTATTTAATACCACTTATTTAGTATTGGGCACTGTATCTTTAAATGCTATCTGATGAATCTTAGCAACGGTTTTCAACATTTTGAAATTGTTTGTGATTGATTCATTATCATTTTTTTCACATTGTGTAAGCGCTCAAACGGGCGAAAACCTGTATAGTTAATAATGATATTGGACACCAAATATGATGGTACCTTACATCACCCGAATATAATTCTAATATGAGTGTAATTCCCGTTGGAGTTATGTATAAATGTTTTGTATATATGGCTTACCACATTTTAATGATTAGTTTCAAGCTAGTTCTTTAGTATCCGCCATGAGATCTGTACCTTTTAGAACGGTATTGAACACCATTTTGTAAAATATATATATATATCCCCTATTATTTATCTATTTTTAGAGAGGCTGCCAGTAATGTTATCTAGCTAAATGCAGTATATCATAACTCTCTTTTAAATCATCTGTAGGTTAGAGATTAACATATGTACGGATTTTCCGTTTGAAATTTCTTCTAACTTTAGATGTGCAATTAATTCGAAGTTGTGTTCAAGTCCAAAAACGTTTACTGCACAAGGGTATATTAGAAGGGTTTGTATGATAATCAATGATTTACTAGGGTATGGAACAAGAATTATACACAAGATAGTCGTCAAGCCATAAATACATTTTATCTTTATTATGAGAATTTTGTTCTTATAACGTTCAAAGGGTTAAACTGCTGAACCTAGTGGCACCGCAAAAAAAGTCAGCAGCAGAAGCTCAGCTTCTGATTGGACCCTTCAAAAGGTCCATCTGCATAATATATGCGTTATATCTTTCTCTTTTTGGCGCCTTTTTTCTGACCATCTGATTGGTCCACGCTGTTAACCAGCAAGCATGGGATGCATATAAACAGTGACCCAGTTGTCATTAAACTTTCAGCCCCTGACGAAGGTGCACGTTAGCGGCACCGAAACGCGCGTCGGGTTTTCTTCTTTCTTCCTCACTTCACAGGGCACACTGTCACATGTGCAAGGACCAACATTCTACCTACTCATCTGATGAGAATACCAACATAAGTGGTAATTATGCTGGTTTTATTTAATTAATTAAAATTTACTAATAGCATGATATATGACTGGATAAATCACGGTCAGATTTCAATATTTAGAAATCTTAGTTAACTAAAGAATATATAGTTATAAACATTCCATTCTGCAGGTGGAATTAAGACTAATTATATATTAATGTGATAGTATCACGTGTTAGCATATCGTTGTTTTTATCCAGGTGTATTGATTTGCTCTAAAATAAGATAAGATATCTTTTTAGGCAAATTAAAATTCGGCTTTTGTAAAAATCTGGTAGCTTATTCTTATTGGATGGTTCCAGGAAATGATTAATGAGCTGGTTCGAATGTTATTTTAATTGAAAATTACATGAGAATAGGTTATTACATGCCTAGGAGGATCTAGCCAGCATTTAAAGGGTTACTCAGTAGTGATGTACCGAACTGTTCGCTGGCGAATAGTTCCCGGCGAACATAGCGTGTTCACGTTCGCCGCCGCTGGCGAACACATGCGCGGTTCGATCCGCCCCCTATTTCGTCATCATTGAGCAAACTTTGACCCTGTGCCTCACGGTCAGCAGACACATTCCAGCAAATTAGCAGCAGACCCTCCCAGCATCCATTTTAGATTCATTCTGAAGCTGCATGCTTAGTGAGAGGAGGGAAAGTGTAGCTGCTGCTCATTAGATAGGGAAATTGATAGCTAGGCTAGGGTATTCAGTGTCAACTACAGTCCTGAAGGACTCATCTGATCTCTGCTGTAAGGACAGCACCACAAAAAGCCCTTTTTGGGCTAGAACATCAGTCTGCTTTTTTTTTTTTTCCCTGTGTAATGTAATTGCAGTTGCCTGCCTGCCAGCTTCTGTGTCAGGCTTACAGTGGATACTGTGCCCATTTGCCCAGTCAGTGCCACGACTCATATCTGGTGTCACAATAGCTTAAGCTTGACATTTAAAAAGAAAATAAATTTTTTTCACTGTAATAGGTTGAATAGCAGTTAGTTGTCTGCAAGCATCTGGGTGTCAGGCCTTCAGCGTGTGCTCTGCAGACCTCTGCCAGTGTACTTTGCCACTCATATCTGGTGTCAAAATAGCGTGCATTTAAAACCAAAAAACTTTTTTCACTGTTATAGATTGAATAGCAGTCAGTGTCCTTAAAACGGGTGAGTTACGCTAACAGTAGATACTGTGCCCAGTGCCACCACTCACTCACTGGTACCCAGACGAAATTTCTTTTCACAAAAGGCAATCCCCAACCTGTACTCGATTGTGCAAAAGGAAATAATGGCATGTCTGGCACACAGTGTTGGGGCAAGGGTCCATCTGACCACTGATACCTGGTCTGCAAAGCATGGTCAGGGCAGGTATATCACCTACACTGCGCATTGGGCAAACCTGCTGACGGCTGCCAAGCATGGAATGCGTGGCTCTGCAGAGGAGTTGGTGACACCGCCACGACTTGCAGGCAGGCCTGCTGCCACCTCCTCTACTCCTCCTACTCCATCCTCTTCCATAACCTCCTCAGCTGAGTCCTCTTCTGCTGCTGCGTCTTGCTCCACATCAATGGATAGGGGACGTAACAGGGATTAAACTGATAAGAATAGTACTAAACACACCACTCCTATCTGGTGGCACATTAGATTGCACGCGCAGTGCCCCAAATTTGTTGTGATCTGTGAGTAAGGTAAACGGTTGTCCATACAAGTAAGGTTGCAGCTTTTTGAGGGCCCACACCACCGCCAGGCACTCCTTTTCAATGGCAGTGTATCTACTTCCCTGGGCAAAAGTTTCCAGCTTAGATAAGCCCCGGGTTGCTCGCCGCCATCTGCTCCGACTTGGCTCAGTACTGCTCCCAATCCAAACATAGAAGCATCTGTATGGACAAGAAAGCGTTTAGTTGGATCAGGAGCAGAAAGTACAGGTGATTTAATGAGCGCCGTCTTGAGCTGTTGGAAGGCCTGTTCACACTCTGGGGCCCATACTACTATCTTGGGGAGGTTTTTACGCGTTCCTATATGGCACTTACTGGGCTTTAGGGTCAGTCCGGCCTCCCTAATCCGGTCTAGTACGGCTCCTATGTGGGTCAGGTGTTAGGGCCAGGAGCAGCTAAAAATGGCTATATCATCCAAGTAGGCGCAGGCATACTCCTGAAACCCATCCAGTAGCCGATCTACCATCCTCTGAAAGTTAGCCGGGGCATTCTTCATCCCGAATGGCATGACCTTAAACTGATACAGGCCAAACAAGGTGACCAATGCAGACTTGTGGATGGCGTCCTCGGCTAATGGAATTTGCCAGTACCCCTTGCACAGATCTATTGTGGTGAGGTACTGGCCTCTGGCCATTTTGTCTAGGAGCTCGTCTATCCGGGGCATAGGGTAGGCGTCTGAGGTTGTTTTAGCTCAGTTTTTTATAGTACTACCGGGGAGGCCCAGGGGCTGTCAGAGTGTTCTATCACCCCTAACTGCATCATTTCCTCAATTTCTTTCTGAATATTTTCTTTAACTGCTTCGGGTATGCGATAGGCGGTTTGGCGAAGGGGGGTCTGGTCTAGGGTTTCAACTTTGTGAGTGGTTAACGGACTGTACCCAGGTAGGTTGGAAAACGTGGCCCCCTTGTCCTGGATTAGTCTTTGGACCTGGGTTTGCTCCTGGGGGTCTAACCGTTCTCCTAACTGTACTTCTCCCAGGTCTCCGCTCTGGCCCTCTAGGTCTAGGAGATCTGGGAGTGGCAAATTATCATAATCTTCAGTGGCAGGTGCACAGATCGCGGTTACCTCTTCCGTGCGCTCGTGGTATGGCTTGAGCATGTTCACATGGAGCATGCGCTTGCCTCCCGTGCCTGTGACTGCACCGATCACAAAGGTGGTATCACAAACCTGCTCTACCACCTTGTATGGGCCCTGCCAGGAAGCCTGCAGCTTGTCCTTGAGGACAGGTGTCAATCCATATCTGCCAAGTGACCCTATGTTGGGACCCTATGTTGGGGGAACGGTCTCTATTCTGCTCTGTGTCAGTGTGTATCATGGTCTCTGAGGACAGGTGTCAATCCATATCTGCCAAGTGAACCTATGTAGGGGGACCAGTCCCTATTCTGCTCTGTGTCCGTGTGCATCAGGGGCTCTGAGGACAGGTGTCAATCCATTTGTCAAGGTGTCAATATGTCATATGTCAGGTGTCAATCCATATCCATTGTGATTTAGGAATGTTAGGCGATTTCTGCCCTTTATGGATTAAAACCAGACTCTGCATCAACTGTGTCATTTTCCATGGGAGTTTTGCCATGTATCCCCCTCCGGCATGCCACAGTCCAGGTGTTAGTCCCCTTGAAACAACTTTTCCATCACTATTGTGGCAAGAAAGAGTCCCTGTGTGTTTTAAAATTCGCCTGCCCATTGAAGTCTATGGCGGTTCGCGAACATTTGCTCAACTCCATAGTGATGTCGCGAACGCAAAATTTTCGGTTCGCAAACTTCCGCAAATTTCGGGTTCGCGACATCACTATTACTCAGTTGATTTAACGGTTAGCCAAGGTTTCATGGCTGGGCTGTGTGAAGTTTTGTAGCTTTGTGTTGTGGAAATAAGGTCTGCACATATTTCCTAGTTAGTGAAAATGTCTATTTACTCATTCCACGATATATCATATATAAAGCTATACACGTGCTCTAATCAAGATGGCTGCTAGATGCTTCTAACCCCCTCCTGCCCCTGCCCCTTTAACACCGACTAACTACCTCGTGCAGCAAGATGGCGCCGGGAAACCGTGGGAGACCCTCATGGACCTGGTGACATGAAATATTGATATATTTTTAGCTAGTAAAATGTCTATTTACTCCATTTAGTTATACTCAATATTATTCAATAAATTACTAAACTGACCACTAGATGTCACTCAGGAGTACCCCACCCATCGACCAAACACTAATTTTCAAGATGGCGCTGGAATCCTGGGGGAGAACTCCATGACGACAGTAATGACATAAGAAGGCACACCCTGTAGGACGTGCTTTGAATAAAACACTTAACACAACCAATTATTGATGTATTATTCCATGTTATCTCTGACAATGCTTATGATGTAATTTTGCTTTAAAAGGGACCTGCCGTCCCCTCTGAATAAACTTTCCTCAAGTTATTCAACAACCTGGAACCTGTGTCTGGTGTGAATTACTTCAGGGAGCGTGCACGCATTGTTTCATTGATTTGGCCAGGGGCAGATACACAAAGAAATAATCAATACTTTGATTGATTTTTCCATTTCAATTTGTAATGTGTTTAGCCATGCCATTGTATTACATACTTATGTTATACTAAATATTCACTGATTATTATCATGCATGCTGCCTAATATTGTTATTTAATTTGCCACAATAAAATCAAATCTATTTTTATAACAAATTGTGATTTTATTGTATGGAATACTTTTCACTTATTTGATAAACGATCTCTAAGATGTAAGAGAATTGAAATAGTGGGCGATTCTCGACATCCCATAAATATCCCCACATTGGTAACCCAGGTTAGTATCTAAGATAGATACAGGGTATCTCAGGTAGATACAGGTTTTGAGACTATAAAAGGAGTCTCCGGTTTATTAAGACTATAGGTGTTCTAGGAAACATGGTTTATAGATCTAGAATAACCCAAACTTCTCGTTCCTCTGGTCGCCCTGTGTCTGCTTTGTGTTAATTTAGCTTGTTAAAGTAGAGACACACTATTGGTAAGTAGGTAGGGTCTCTACCCTGAGCCAGAAATATGAGAAATAAATAAGTCTATTTCTTACCCTTTACCCCACCCAGGGGAGTCATGTCTAAATTACGTTACTAGAATAGGAGCACAAGGAGGATTTCTTACAATCCCCTTTGTGTCAAATTTAGCAGGATGGACAGAGACTATGAAGTAATCTGATCCTTTTCCCAGGTGTGGGGCGAATGAGGATTTCCATATGAATATGATTCAAGGATTGTGTTTAGGAGATAGGAAGTCATGGCCATGGTATGGTCCTGATCCAGATTGGGATAAGGATATGAACGCAGGAGGTGAAGATTGGTTGCAGATAGCCCCTCATTGGTTTCCTTTTAGTGTCACAGGAAAGTTTTTAAAGGGAGCTAAGAAAGACCTGGCTAAGAGAAAGGGAACTGTTGACAGTAATACCATCCGCTTTCCCATAGAAGCCCCCCCTGAGAATCCATATCCACCACCAATTGTGTCCCCTACCCAGTCAGCCCCCGGCCATGCCCAACCACAACCCCCACCTCCCTATAAAGCAATGAATCCTGCTGTACCTAATCCCCCCTCAGGAGGATGATATAGAAGATATTTGTATTGCTGCAGCTGTTAATTCACAATCACAGCAATTACAGGAATCATCATCTACACCAGATTCTAATATGGAATATCCACTGCCACCTCCCGGTACAATTCAATTAACAGTACAAACGGGAGTTAAACTTAAAAGTGGCAAGGTGTTAAAATCATATGTACATAAGCAAGGTGACGATGATGTAGAGATGCCAGAATTAGAAGGTGCTGATCTTACTGCCCCGTTCATGATTGTTGGTAATCAGTTAATAATGAAACCCATTAATCCTGGAGTACTCAAGGACATTATTCAAGGTGCCCCAAACCCCCGTACTAATCCCTCTTCATGCCTAATGTATCGGAAAAGAATGTGCTTAGGACAGAACATGACACAGATAGACATACAGTTAATTATAAATGGAATATTAGGGTATGACTCAGATTCTGGTTGGGATTGGTCTAGGGTACCCTCTATCAGTGAGACAGACAACAGTACTGGAGTTGGAGAGGCTGGTAGTGATGGTGTTTATGAGCTTAGTACTTTAGCAGGATGTGGTAAAATGTGGGACGAGGTGGAAGCTGAAATGTTGAGATTATGGAAGAATAAGCAGTCTATATCCACTGCTTTGGCATGTAAGCAAGGTGCAAAGGAAGATATTGGTATTTTTGTAAATAGATTTTACAAGTGTTGGAAGGATGAGGCAGGTTTGAAGTCTGGAGATGATATGGATCTTCGTAAAATACAGTCATGCCTTGGTAATATGTTGCCACAGTATTCTTTGCTTGTGAAACAGTTGATTTCAGACTGGGCCAATTTGGGTGTCTCAGATTTTCTTACCAAGGTTATAGAGAAGGAAAATGCAGGTTGTTTTGACTTAAGAAAAGATTCAGGAAGTAAGGTTGCTTATTATGCTCAGGGATTGCAACACTGTCCACCTACACAGGCCCGAGAGAGAGGATGGGATGGAGCACACAGAGCCCATGGAAGGGGTAGTCAAAGAGGGGCAAGGGGATGCTGACAGGGAAATCACGGTTATAGGACAGGAACACTTGTTTCAAATGTGGCCAGCATGGCCACCGAGGAATGAGTGTCCACACCCCAGGAAACCCCAGCCGCCCCAACAAACCCACAATTCTCAAAATATGCCCGGGTAAAATATTGGGTATTAATGGAGTGTCACCACCCACTTTTGTCACACCACCACTGTCTATTCTGTCCTCTTAATGGTTCTTCTACTGTGCACCCTTTTCGTTTAATATCTAAATGTCCTGTTAGTTTGCTGCGAAGGGATCTTCTTGGTATTCTGGGAGCTACCATTACTTGCACGCCCTCTGGTGGTATTGATGTGTCTATGTTGTGTTCTAAAACTATTGATTTGTCTGATGTTCCTTCCTGTGTGGGCTTCATCTAAGCTAGATGTAGGACTTGTCAACTGCACCCCTTACAAAGCCAAACTAAAACCAGATGTAACTCCTATCTACCTTAAACAGTACCCCCTGTCAGAAGCCAAGGGTAAGGGAGTTCGCCCCATGATCCAATCTTTTCTGGAGCAGGGAATACTAAAGCCAGTAGTTTCCCCATATAACACACCTATTAATCCAGTTCCTAAAGGTAATGGTTATCGTTTAGTTCAGGACTTTAGAGCCCTGAATAGTTTAATTGTGCCCATTGCACCCATTGTCCCTGATGTGACATCCCCCATTACAGCCAGGATGTGACCTCTGTCTTTGTGGATGGCTCTTGCTCCAGACCAAATGACGGTACATACCTCACAGGCTATGCCGTGGTACAGTTACCTGATAAAATCATTGAAGCTGATACTCCCATCTGAAGTAGCGGTTATCCACTGTAAGGCACACACTCTGGGTAGTGATGACATTTCCAGAGGTAATGCCTCGGCTGACAAGGTGGCAAAAGAAGTTGCAGCCAAGACTCTTTACTATGAAATGTTTCCTGATATGCTCACACCTCCCACATGCCCTACTGACAGTTTGCTTTTGCAGCTCCAAGCCTTTGCAACGCAATCTGACTTTGATTTTTGGATTAAACAACTTTGAGAGAAAGATCAGAATGATCTTTTCTTTAAAGAGGGGAGAATAGGCATACCTGAAGCCAGCTGCTTTATTTTATCAGTCAGGCACATGGCCCCGGTCACAAAAGCATAGCAAGCACCATCCAATTCCTCATGAATTCATTTTATATCAGGAATCTCAGGTAGCAGGTACAGTCTTTTGTAAGATCGTGTGAACCATGTATGAGAACACATCCTAATATTCCACACAGCACGAACATTTTCCCCCTCCAGCTGCTCTTTTTACACACTTCGATTGATTTTACTCATGTACCCAAAATTGGTAAGAAACAGCAATACTTACAGGTCATAGTTGATCAGGCTGTGGAGGCCTTTGTGACATCTAGGATAGATGTTAGGACTGTAGTGAAGATTCTTGCTACTGAAATTATTCCCAGGTATGGCTGCCCTCTGCAGATTAACTCTGATAATGGCCCGGTTTTTGCAAGTAAGATTACCCAGGAACTTGCTAAATTCTTGCAAGTTACCTGGAAGTTTCATATACCCTATCTTCCACAGAGTTCAGGAGTAGTTGAAAGGATGAATAGGACCATTAAGGAGAAGCTTATGAAAGCTACTGCAGGAACATGGGTAAATTGGACAAAATATCTTCCAGCTATTTTAGCGGAGATAAGAATGACTCCCCACAAGGTGACTAAATTATCTCCATTTGAGATTCTGATGGGACAACCTTTTCCCACACCCTGGGCCAGGGAACCGCTTGTTATAAGGTCTGGGGATTTACAGCTAATACAAGAACAATATGTACAAGAATTGTTGATAAAACTGAATGGTATATATGGCAATGTTTCTTCGCAGCCTCCCTTACCTTCACAGGAACCTACTCATCCATACCAGCCCGGTGACAAGGTGTATATCCGTCAGCTGACTAGGACCAAGAAAGGAGGATACCCTTTCGGACCACCTGCTACTGTGATTGCTGTAACCAGAACCGCTGTCCTCACAGATTCCCACGACATCTGGATTCATGCATCCCGAGTGAAGCTGTGTCCAAAGAGGGGAACCAAGGAAGACAACACCACTCCTCACTCAAAAAACAGAAGAATTTCCGCTTAGTGAAGCATCATGGCTTTCACACCATATCGTAGATTGAAAGGATCATACGAAATATTTTTTTTATTTTTACATTTTAATATATCCATAAAAAAAAAAAGAAAAAAAAAAAAGTTATTTTTTATGCTCATTTCGTTGTGACTATATTTACCAAAATGTTGAGACACTTTATGGTAGTGTTTTTTTTTCAGTTTTCTTTTCTGTATTCATATAAATTCACCATTTAGGGGCTACCCCCCATTTTTTCTACCTATATTCGTGCCTCATTTATATCTAGGCTCTCCTTTTTTCAGTTATTTAGCATTCGTCACACACACACACAACCTCAAGAACCTTTCTCCACCACCTATCAGCATGTAATATGCAATCACTCATTGACTGAACACATTTGGATGAATTGGACAAAACCCTTATAAAAGTACCAGTTACCCATATGGAATGTGTCCACAGCTAATGAAACCGATGCATTGTTTGTTTGAAGGTTCACGGAAAATTGTTAGATCTTATAACGCAGAAATGTGCACATTTAAGGTTGCTAATTACACTAGCATCTGTGCCACCTTATTTAATATAAATTCTGATGGTAAGAAAAAAAAAAAAAAACCACCTCAACAGGTTTGGGATATATATAAGAAAATTAGTAAGGTTGCATATCAATGTAAACATACAGGCCTTTATTACTTTTAATAATGATTATACAACTGGTACCATTAATTGGAAAAGGGGACAAATGTTAGTCATTATGAACAACACTGCAATTGAGCACTGTACACTACCTTATATTTTCACACCCTATTACTGTCCTTTATCCTCTACCATAGGACCAAAAGTCAACGACACACACACACACACACACACACACACACACACACACACCTATTCCGTCCGCATGTGTTAATACAACTGCCTTCTTACAAGCAGTACATGTATCATTAAAAATCACTACTCCTGTTGTAACATTATGTAACACAGCAAACAAAAAGGCAGAAAAGGGAATGGTATGACACACTGTTAGGAGGTGCTTGAACCACTATGGGTATACTAAATAGTACAGACATGGAGACCCTCAAGAATAAGTTAAACACGGCCAGCATGCATATAGGGACTGGTTTCTATGCTACTGCAAACTGGGCGCCAACTGTTAAATCACAGGTTACATGATTGGATTTAGATAAATCAATGTATAACTATTTAGGTAATTTAACTGTTGCAACTATGAAATTCACTACAGGTCTAGGTAACTGGAGTACTTGTTGCATCCATACATACCTGATGGCACAACAAAGATTGGCATTAGAAGACACACTGATTCCTAAACTAGAGAGAATTAGAGGGATGCTTAACCTCACAGATAATGAATGGTTACTTCTAAAACCCCAATCCACTAAATGCAATGAATGGTTAACTGGTAATGTTTCACATTTTTCATGCTCATGCTATTTTACACTATATCATACATCAAAAAGATGTCAAATTAGCTTGTCAATTTAACACATTACCAGTACCAGCTTATGATCTCTTTTCCAGGAATTTAACCTGGTGGGCACCCACATACACAGGGGACTATATTTTCCCCAAAGATAATATGACCTATTCCCTTAAACACTGTTCTCATTGACAAAGGATATGCATGTTGACACTCGTCCCCTATTTACGAACCATGCTTACTCCAAAACTAACTTAACAAGTGCATATGGCACATATATCCTGAAAATTAAATTTTATCATGACTGAAATAAGCACACGACATCTGTTTGGCAACTTACCTCCCTACAAAGATAATTACTAGTAATACAAGTATTATTCTACATCTCCCCTTTTCAGGATGTTTGACTAATGTTACCTGGTTAGATCTTAATGGCACCCAATATTATGAAAGTAAAAAAAAAAAAATTTGTTTAACCCCTTAACGACACAACTTCTGGAATAAAAGGGAATCATGACGGAATATTTCCATCACCTGTCCTTAAGGGGTTAAAGACCAAACTTCTGGAATAAAAAAGGGCATCATGACATGTCACACATGTCATGTGTCCTTAAGGGGTTAAACATCTTGTTACACATAATGATGCTCATGATGCTCACATAAAGTTTCTCTGCCCTTGGAAGATTTTATCAATAATATGAGCAAAATTTTCCAAGACATTGCACAGGGAGTGCACTCACGGTCATGCACGTTTACAATACAAATATTGAAGTAAATTTATTGAAATGGTACAAGAGTGTAAGGATATGAAATAGTTAAACTCTTTTTGCTTTATATGCTTTAAAATAATGTTTGAAATAATTACACATTATTTGTGTAATTACACATTTTTATTATCTGGAGGGGAGACCACTCTACTTGACTCAGGAATATAGACAAAGAATCCATTTTTTGGATCTAGAAATTTCTACCAAAGGAAACGCCATTAATACATGCACTTTCTTCAAACCAGTGGATGTTAATGGATACATCCACAAAGAGAGTTGCCATTTCCAACCATGGCTAGACAATATACCAAAAGGTAAATTTTTACGCATGAGACGAAACTGTACAGAAGTAGAAGTTTTTGATTCCCAAAACTCAATTTTTGAAAGGGCAGTTTGTAAATAGAGGATATTGTGGCAATTTTTTTAGATCAGGAGATCAAACAAGTTAGAGATATGGAAAGGGATGCCCTTTTAAAAAAATATAAACCTAAAATTCCATTGGAGGAGAAAAAAGAAAAAAATACCTATTATTTTAAATTATAATAAAGAACATGGGAAACTCAAAAGAATTTTTAAAAAGCATTGGCACATCCTACAACAGGATGAGAATATTTTACCATATCTTAAAGATAGACCTAGGTTAATCTTTAGAGGAGCCAGTAATTTGAAACAGAAATTAACCTCTAGTTATCTAGAATTATCTAAACCTAAGGAAAAATTTTTAACCAGTAATAAAGCCCTACAAAAAGGATTCCATTATTGTGGGGGATGTATGGGTTGTAGGAACTTTAAAAAGAAACCAAAACGAATAGATGCTTTTAAATCTAGGATTGGCTCTGTTAATTTTAAGATCAATTCGTTTATCACCTATCACACTAAAAATGTGGTGTATCTGCTCACATGTCCTTGTGGACTCCAATTTGTGGGGAAAACATCAAGAAATTTAAAAACAAGGATACGTGAACATATCTACAAAATAAGGAGAGGTTTTTTGAAACATAATGTCTCCCTACTCTTTTTTAATGCCCATGGTGGGGATCCTACTGGGCTTACTTTTTAATGGAATTCAGACTATTAAACCTCATTGGAGAGGCCAGATTGAGTCGCTGTGAGATGAGGTGGATCTTTGATTTAGAAACCCTGGCTCCGGGCGGACTCAACGTAGTTTTTGAGATGGCAGCCCTGATATATATATATATATATATATATATATATATATATATATATTTTGAAAACATTTTTAAATATTTTCTAAAATAAAGAGGTGTGTGTGTGTGTGTGTGTGTGTGGTGTGTGTGGTGTGTGTGTGTATTAGAAGCTGACTCCACTGGATGAAGCAGTCTGCCTGACATTATTTGAGGAGCAAATACAGTTAGAGCCTGCTGTTTAAGGCTCTACAGATCGTGAGTGACCCAATACCTAAATACTGTTGATATACAGTCTCTCTATACAGTATTATGCTATGTACATTCTGTTTATCTTTTTTAGATCGACCCAGTAAGATACTGATTGAATAACTGATGTACAGATATAAGTATAATATTGGGATATTACCATTTTAGCACCTCCCTCCTTTCCTTTCTTTTTCACTTTGATGTACCTATATAGTGCCTTTGGTGATTTACTTGGCACTTGGGGGTAGTTGCTGTTCTCATTTTCATTAATAGCGCCAATCCACCCGTATATATTTTTCTAACAGGAAATATATTTAGTTTATTTTTTGAAATAATTATGCTGACATTGGCAGATATATTCTGTAACATGTTTTGAGAGGCCTCCCTTCTACAGGATGTATGACTTCGCTCGACCTGAGGATGTTCCTGTCCAGTCTTTATTCAAATGCTTATCTTTTAATGTCAGACAAGTATGTACTATTAACTACAAGGAAACGATAAATCTTGCTGCTTGCGTGACAAACTGTGTATAAATGCTAGCCCTGAAAATATACTCACTGAGAACTTGTTAAGCACTCTTTCGTGTCTGTATTTGCTAAACAAGAACTCCCGTCAATTGATGAAGTGACCGGAGAATCGAGAAGAGGAGTCCAGAACAGCATCAACCCTTTCAAAGAGACCAGGGCTGAGAGTCAGTGTCACTGAATGTCTCACAGGATATAAGGGAAATGTTAGTGACAGTCTTAGAGTAAAAACTATTAGTCAACTAGTTCAATTTTAAGCACATGGTGACTTATGCTTGCCTATACAGATACTATGTTACATAAATCCAGTTTGATGCTAGTACTCTGGCAATGAATATATGGTGTCAAATGTTACGGATAGGAGAGGATTGGCTGCTTAGGGACAGGGTTCCCAAAAAGGACCAGTAGGAACGGGAGAGAAAAAAAGTCCACTACTAATATTGCATATCATCCCTGCCCGCCCCCACCAGCATCACTGGACGCTAGTGGGAGGCAAGTAAATGGGGTGGGCCATTGATGAGATTGCACCATACGTTCCAGGCTGCCAGTCAATCAAGCAGGCTAGCCCACCAGAGGCAGACCATGCAAGGTCCTAATTGTCAGGATTACTAGTTGATCCAGCACGTAGAATTGTGTCACACAGATGACTAATGGGTAACGTATTACCGGGCCTTAGAATGGCCGGACTTAACGTACCAAAAGAATAGTCAGGATACTTGCCGAGGTCAGGGGATACAGAAAGAGACAACGATAAGAGAAAGCCAGAATACAGGGAAGTCAAAATAAAAAAAAGTCAAAAACCAGAAGAAACTTGAATCAGGAACGCGCTCTCGGACAACCACAAGGGAAACCATGGCAGGGCACTGAGCAGGATGAGAACTGGGCCTAAATACCCCTCCTCTAGATCTGATAGGCTGTAAATGGCCTTTGACCCCAAAGGCAGTTACCAGGTTCCATTTGCATAATTGCTGCTCAGCATTAACCCTTCTGTGGATTTGGTTGCTGCTCGGCACAACATTTCCTGTGTGGACAGTAAATGCCATTAACCACATTTTTATAAGCGGATGAATATGTGACACTAATGCCCTTAGTGTTGCACAGACACATCTAAAGATTTCATAGTTCATGCTACAGTTTTTGGGGACAGTTCTTTGGTCCCAAAAGGAGGACACCAGGGAACATATTTGAGATGGTGGGACAGGACCCTAAAATCTGGACTGTTGGGAGGCATGATGTCAGAGAGACGAAAGTTCTTAAGGCATTCCTTCTGTTGTGCTTGTCTTTTGATCAGAACCAACTGCTATGTGAATCACACAATTTGTGCAAAAAAAATAAAAATAAATTCCAATATGGGTAGCAGTAACAGGGGCCCTTTGACTTCTTCAGAAGCAGCAAAATAAAAGAAAGCGATTGTGCCAATTCCGAGACTCATGGAAAACAACTTACACTTGCATAACAGTGACTGTTAATAGTCAGAGCATATTCTTTTCTGTCTATGCGAGAATTTTGAATTTGTCATGGTGGTGAACAGGACATCAAAATTCACATGTTTAGTGAAAGTCACAAAAATGCTGAATGGGCTGCAAAACAAAGTGGCATGCTTTTCAAATTTGTGATTCCCTCTAAGTATATGGCACTACAAAAGGAAATAGCAGCTGAAATATCAATGGTTTACCATTCCATGTGCCACAGTCAGTCACTCATAGATCTTTGGACTGCACCATGAAACTTCTTCCTGTTCTTTTTAAGAATTCTGCTAAAGCCACAAAGTGGTAATATCGTCGTACCAAAGCTGAAGCCATTGTAACAAGTGTGCTGGCTCCTTACAGTGTAGAAGTCATGCTATAAATGATCTGATATTGCCAGCTGGCTGCCCAGCTCATACACTTAATAATACAGCTAAAAAGGCTTCAGTTGTCTTAAACTGTGACGTGGAAAGTCTAATTTTGAAGTTATATAATTACTTCTCAATATCAGCCAAGAGTTGCCACACTGAAAGAAATGTTTGACGTTGTTGATCTTGAATATTCAAGTATATAATCTTTCAATGTAGGGTAATAACTGCTTGATCAAGGATAAATCTGACTGCCATTCTGGGGTCAAGAAGGAATTTTTTTCCTAGCTTGTTGCAAAATTGTGCTTCAAACTGGGTTTTTTTCCTTCTTTTGGATCAACAGCAAAAAAAAAAAAAAACCCAAACGTGAGGAAGGCTGAACTTGGACGCAAGACTCTTTGCAGCTATGAATAATCAAAACTTTGAAATGTACGAACAAGATGGTTGTCTCTTTATCCAGCAATAGGAGTTTAAAGAGGCCAGCTGTATAAAGCTTACTTTCAAAGCATTGGTGAGGACGAAACACCTAAAGTGATGGCAATTTATTGTGGATGAAGACGGCGAGACCATAGAGCTGGATCTGCCATCAGTTCCTGAGTTATATCTTCAGTTTTTACACAACTGCTTGCCTATTTTATTTTTAGACAGCCATATTAAAACTGGAGAAAAATCTGATTGCAGTTGATGTCTAGGAGATCGTGACAGTGACAGGCAAACTAATCCAAAGACCCGACAGACCATTTCTTTTTATACTTTGTTTCGAAAGCTTTGAAGAAACTACCTCGCCTACAAGCAATGACAATTGAGTTTGAATTCCCAGCATTTTGTGAAAAAGCCGTTCATTTGGAACAGTGGTTTGATTTTTCAAACAAACTATTTGTCAAAGATTCAGTGCTTAAATTTAAAGGAGAACCTTACATTTGATAACCTGGTGGCAGCAGTTGAAAGTCTGTGTTTAGAACACTCTTTTTCAAACCTTTATGAAGAATATACTTGCATTTGTCCGCATCTTCAAACAAATTCCACTGGTACAAATTCATGAGGTGGATGACCTTAACACTGATGGTTAACAATATTCATGAAAGCTGGACCTGAAAAAAAACGACCAAACCAAGTGGTTGCTTTTGTCATCAGCATTCCATGCTCAAATACAGCAATTGAAAGTCAACAGGATGGGATTGTGCTGGTCTGACACAAGGAATAGATGTAGCATAGAGTGAATAAAGTCTGAACTTCAGGTGAAAGTCAATTTTGACAGACTCGTTACAGCTTTGTTTTATAATATATATATATATATATATATACATATATATATATATATATATATATATATATATATATATATATATATATATATATAAAAATTTAAAAAACACACACACACACACACACACACCTCTTGCAATGTGCAAGGAGTGACAAGAAATACAGTTGGGCATGAGCTGGTGCCATGTAATATGGAAGAGTGATGAGCTGAACTAGAATCAGCATTAATATTTTCAGAGACAATTTTCTCATTTACTGTATTAGTATTATGTTATGTTATGTTTATTTTCAAGAATATATTGTAAAGTAATATATTGGTTATTTATACATTAAGAAATATGTAGAATTGTTTTGCAGTCTGTTATTTATGGTTAGTAAATTATTCAGGATTTTTATAAAGTTCATAAAAAAATAAATAAAAAAAAAAAAAAAGTTCTTTAATTCAACTTGTTGTGTTCCTATTTCTTAAGAGATGTTGAAGTAGTCTGAAATATAAGCTTGATGAAATGCACTTGTGAAAGTAAGTGTCCCTGAATGGAACTTAGGAAATGTGTTCACCCTAATCCACCTGCACAGAAGCTCTGAAAGGGCTAAGAGAACCCAGTAAGCAGATAACTAAAAAGGAAACAAGAAAGGGATAGAAAGGAGTATTACCGGTCCTTAGAGTGGCCGGGCTTAACGAAACACATACACCTCCTAAAAGGTGGATACCGATGGTGACAGGTTAGTGTAACCAGGGACTGGCCAGGATCACAGTTACAGAAACCAGGGAAATTCAATGTAACAGAGTGAAGGTTTGAACCAACAATCAGAAGCAGAATAAACAAGGAACCTTCCATCAGAATAACAAGATATAACTCAATGCTCAGGAACAAGAGTCAAACACCCGTGTGTATTTATAGGGAAGTGATTGATAATCCCAAACACCTAAAAGCTACCACAGATTTTGTTAGAGAGACAGTGTGGTAATTTATGTGTGGCTACAGCTGGTATTGCAGGCAATTTGACAGATCCATGCAAAGTGACCACAGGAGGTATTGCATGCACACTGCAAGCAAAGGAATAGTTCCATCCAAATGTGACACTGCCACCTACAGTTACTCTAACTCAGCAATATCCCAGGCAGCAATGTGACCATAGTGGGCAAGAGTACCATATTAAGCTAGAGAATCCTAAATTCAGGACCTTCATCCAAGTGGTTTTTTTCCTTACTAGGCTTATTTAATAAAGTGATAATCAGCTATGCTTCCAGCTCTGCTATTTTGACCTTACATTTTAAATTCACATTGAATTTCCAACAATTATCAGTTTGGCAAATAACCCGGTTTGTGTTCCACTTCTAGAGATAAAAGTACAGCATGAGTGCATGTTTAAATGTGTTTTTAAAGAGACAGGGATGGATGATAACACTGTGTGCTATATTACATGTACCTCTGCCAGCTAGATACATGGCACTGTGTGCTATATTACAAGTACCTCTGCCAGCTAGATACATGGCACTGTGTGCTATATTACATGTACCTCTGCCAGCTAGATACGTGGCACTGTGTGCTATATTACATGTACCTCTGCCAGCTAGATACATGGCACTGTGTGCTATATTTCAAGTACCTATGCCAGCTAGATGTGTGGCACTGTGTGCAATATTACATGTACCTCTGCCAACTAGATACGTGGCTATGTTATATTACATGTACCTCTGCCAGCTAGATACATGGCACTGTGCTATTTTACATGTACCTCTGCCAGCTAGATACATGGCACTGTGTGCTATATTACATGTACCTCTGTGTCAGGATTACTGTTTGATCCAGCACGTAGAACTGTATAGCACGGATAACAAATAAGTAACGTATTACCGGTCCTTAGAATGGCCGGATTTAACGTACAAAGAATGGTCAAAAATACTAGCCAACGTCAGGGAACACAGAAAGGGACGCAGCGATGAGGAAAGCCAGGAGTCAGGATTCCAGAATATAGAGAAGTCAATAAACAAAGCCAAAGACCAGGTAGAACCCTATAAACAGGCACACGCTCTCTCAGACAACCACAACAGGGCACTGAGCAGGATGAGAACTGGGCCTAAATACCCCTCCTCTAGATCTGATAGGCTGTAACTGGCCTTTGACCCCAAAGTCAGTTACCAGGTTTCATTTGCATAATTGCTGCTCAGCATTAACCCTTCTGTGGCTTAGGTTGCTGCTCGGCACAACTTTTCCTGTGTGGACAGTAAATGTCATTAACCACATTTTTATAAGTGCATGAAAACGTGACACTCTGCCAGCTAGATATGGCACTGTGTGATATATTTCATGTACCCCTGTCAGCTAGATACATGGCACTGTGTGCTATATTACAAGTACCTCTTCCAGCTAGATACATAGCACTGTGTGCTATATTACAAGTACCTCTGCCAGCTAGCTGCATGTTATATATATCTCCCAATGTCCCTAAGTGTCTCATTGTCAGCCATAATGTCTCCCAATGTCCCCTAGTGTCTCAGTGTCCCCATGTCTCCTTGCAGCCTTTCCCCCATCCCTTACTTCCCTGCGCTGTAGGCTGTATCTGCAGGGTGGGAGTTGCTGTCTGGACTCTCTGTAGCTGCACCTCTGCAGATCAGTGAGTATAGATAGGCAGGGAGGGATATGCTGGAACTTCCTATCCCTGCCTCTCTCCACATACAGCGACCCCTACTGGCCAGTGCTGGTATTGCAGAGTAATCTCTTGTTTATACTGATAAAAATACCAGCATTTGTATTGCCAGTATCACTGCAATATTGGCACCAGCCAGGCAGCCTCAAATACTGGCTGTGCCAATAAAATAAAAGCCAGGTGGAATCCCTAAGAGTAGTGTGTGAAAAAAAGAAAAATGTAAAAAAAAATATATATATATATTTTTTTTTAAATCAATGGGCCTATTCCATGGGCCTGGGCCTGGGCCTGTGCCTGGAGCTGCAGCTCCATCAGCCCCTATGTTAATCCGGCCCTGCCTCTACCAGCTAGCTGCATGGCACTGTGTTATATTACATGTACCTCTGCCAGCTAGATACATGGCACTGTGTTATATTACATGTACCCCTGCCAGCTAGATACGTGGCACTGTGTGCTATATTACATGTACCTCTGCCAGCTAGATAAATGGCACTGTGTGCTATATTACAAGTACCTCTACCAGCTAGCTGCATGGCACTGTGTTATATTACATGTACCTCTGCCAGCTAGATACATGGCACTGTGTTATATTACATGTACCTCTGCCAGCTAGATACATGGCACTGTGTGCTATATTACATGTACCTCTGCCAGCTAGATACATGGCACTGTGCTATTTTACATGTACCGCTGCCAGCTAGATACGTGACACTGTGTGCTATATTACATGTACCTCTGCCAGCTAGATACGTGGCTATGTTATATTACATGTACCTCTGCCAGCTAGATACATGGCACAGTGTGCTATATTACATGTACCTCTGCCAGCTAGATACGTGGCACTGTGTGCTATATTACATGCACTTCTGCCAGCTAGATACGTGGCTATGTTATATTACATGTACCTCTGCCAGCTAGATACATGGCACTGTGTGCTATATTACATGTACCTCTGCCAGCTAGATACGTGGCACTGTGTGCTATATTACATGCACTTCTGCCAGCTAGATACATGGCACTGTTTTATATTACATGTACCTCTGCCAGCTAGCTGCATGGCACTGTGTGCTATATTACATGTACCTCTGCCAGCTAGATACATGGCACTTTGTGCTATCTTACATATACCTCTTGCAAAAAAGAGAGACGTTTTTAATTTGATTCTAGAAAACAAGGCACACGAATTATGGCATAGAGCTAATATGCATGGTTTCCCAATATTAAAATATAATTATATAATCAAAACAGTTTATGGTCTTTGATATATTTATTGCATTGATGTAGAAAATTTTTGCCATATACATTGTTATGCCTATTTCCATGATGAATGGATACCCCTTCCAATTTCCAAGTTCCTCTTCCTTTCCTACCCCTAATACAATGTTTGTATTATTATTACTTGTTATACAAAATGTTAAAACTTTAATAAAAATTATTTGAAAAAAAAATAGTGTATAAGTGAGTAAATACCCAAACGTACACTAGAGGGCGCTGAGTACCCAAGATATAGTGGGATTTAGCTTACATGCAGCCTATGTATATATTAAAATAACATAGTTTATTGCTTATACAATGAGACATAAAATCAAATATAACCGTCAGAACAAAAACATAAAAACGGTACTATTCTAAGACCAGAAAACAAATCCGAAACCAACCATTATTATCAGTCTAAAGGTGCAATCGGAAACCCCACTGGTCACGACTCCTAGGGGCTTAGGAGTACCTTCCAATGTAGATCAAGTGGTGGTAATAAGGTCTTTGTACTGGATTGCAGGTCTCGTGGCGCTACCCGTTTTGTCCCATAGAAACATAGAATGTGACGGCAGATAAGAACCATTCGGCCCATCTAGTCTGCCCAATTTTCTAAATACTTTCATTAGTCCCTGGCCTTACCTTATAGTTAGGATAGCCTTATGCCTATCCCACGCATGGTTAGGACTTCCTCAGGAGCTGGTAAGAATCTGAAGTGCCCTTCGGTGTGTTCTTCTTAATAGCGCATGCGCGTGAGGGCATAATCCTCCGTCTCGTCTCATGCATTGGCATACAGAATCACGTCATGTACTGCGACTATTCAGGAGGGCCCAGCGTGCATGCGCAACCCACATGGAAAGCAACCAGGGCCGGCCTTTGGGGTGTGCGAGCTGTGCGGCCGCACAGGGCGCCATGGCAACAGGGGCGCCGGGCGGCCGACACAGCTCGCAGTTGCTCTGTCACTGGCCGGCCCGAGATTGTCTGTGAGCTGAACTGCGGTTTCCGGAGCGTGGAGGAGGAGCTTGGGGGCGCAGCCGCACAGGCGCAGCGTGCAAGTGCTGCGCCATCACAGAGAGCCGCAGAAGGATCCGCTCAATGTGTGAGGGCGGCGGCCGGTGCTCTGCAGACAGGGAGGAAGCAGCAGACTTCAAAGTAAGTACCTGTTCTTATTTTTTTATTTTTAATCCAAAAATCTTTTCATAAAATACAGGGTCGAATTAAGGGGGGCAGGGGACTTGGTAAGGGTGACCATGGGTCTAATTGAGGGGGGGCAAGGGACTATGGGTGACCCTGGGTTGAATTAACTATGACTATGGGTGACCCTGGGTTGAATTAACTATGACTATGGGTGAGCCTGGGTTGAATTAAGGGGGGCAGGGGACTAGGTAAGGGTGACCCTGGGTCTAATTAAGGGGGGCAGGGGACTGGGACTGGCTATGGGTGACACTGGGTCTAATTAAGGGGGGCAGGGGACTGGGACTGGCTATGGGTGACACTGGGTCTAATTAAGGGGGGCAGGGGACTGGGACTGGCTATGGGTGACACTGGGTCTGATTAAGGGGGGCAGGGGACTGGGACTGGCTATGGGTGACACTGGGTCTAATTAAGGGGGGCAGGGGACTGGGACTGGCTATGGGTGACACTGGGTCTAATTAAGGGGGGCAGGGGACTGGGACTGGCTATGGGTGACATTGGGTCTAATTAAGGGGGGCAGGGGACTGGGACTGGCTATGGGTGACACTGGGTCTAATTAAGGGGACAGGGGACTGGGACTGGCTATGGGTGACACTGGGTCTAATTAAGGGGGACAGGGGACTGGGACTGGCTATGGGTGACACTGGGTCTAATTAAGGGGGACAGGGGACTGGGACTGGCTACGGGTGACACTGGGTCTAATTAAGGGGGGCAAGGGACTGGGCATGGATGCCAGGTTATGATTAAGGGGGGCAGGGGTTTGATTAAGGGAGGCAGGGTCTGATTAAGGGGTGCAAAGGGTTGATGAAGGGGTGCAGCCTGGGGATTGATGAAGGGTACAGGGTCTGATGAATAGAGGCAGTATCTGATGAAGGGGGGGCAGGGTCTGATGAAGGGGGCAGGGGTTTTATTGAAGAAGTGGCCAAGGGTTTTGGTGAAGGGGGTGAAGGCGGCATATTGTGTGCCTGAAATTGTCTAGAGGGGGCCAAACAAAGACGTGGGTTTAAGAAATGAGGGAGAGGCTATACATGCTTAGTGTTGTAAAATGGTTAAATATAGTGTACTGACAACATTGCTCTTGTTTCTACAATACATAAACTGACTTTGTGGATTATACTATTAAAGTGGCACTGTCACTGTCTGGGAATTTGCCAAATGTGCAAAGACCCCCGACAGTGACATTGAAGCTGATCTATAGTTGATCTATAT
>OW240920.1:114720882-114741365 GCA_933207985.1 Pelobates cultripes | reverse complement strand
ATTTCTGTAGACACTACATCTACTGGACAAACAATTCCTAACTCTCCATTTTCAGTAGGATCCAATAGCACTGGTTTCCTACCCTTAGCATCTTTCCAAATAGCCTTGTTTCCCAAATCAACAATCCAACCTCTTCTTTGCATAATATCTGTGCCTATGATATTGTCAACATTTTTGCAGTACCAGATATCAATTTTTGTTTTTAAACACTGAGGTATTTCTAAAGTAACATTATTTATTAATGTTGCTATAGATCCTCCACTTCTGTCAAATCCTACAATTGTACATATAGGTTCACTTGGTGATAAAGGTAGTTATAAACTTGTTATACTTAGTTGAGCTCCAGTGTAAATGAGAAATTCTGTGTCATAACCTTTTAAAGAACATTTAATGTATGGTCTACCACATCCATCTAAATTTAATGGAGCCAAAAATTCAAGTGGACGTGGCCTACTTCCTTTAGATTGTCATTGTGAATTTAAAATGTGGTCAGTCTCATTAGACATGTTAGAAATCACACCCTGTCTGTCTCCTGTGTTTGAAGAAGCTAAAATTTATCTCACTTGCCTTATCAGAGGAGTATATGACAAATCTCTGGTGTTTTCTATATTAGGATTATTTTGAATAAATCCATTTGATGATCCCTTGATTGTAAATCATAAAAATATTTCCTGCAGTTTCTTTTTATATGACCTGGCTTATTGCAATAGAAACCAACCAGACCATGTGCCGAGTTTCTTTCATACTGTGAGTGGTCGTTGTTAAAAGTTGGAGCATCTCTCCTCTTTGTCTGTGATCTAACAGCTGCAGAAGGCGAGGGAGGGGGGCTCTTCCTGTGCCTGTGCTGTTCCTCTCCCCTGTATCTTTTTATTTGACAGACAGATTTTTATTAACCGTTTGTTGTCTGGATTCTCTCCTAACCCTATCTAGAAATGATGCCACCTCTTCCATAGTTTGGCACTGTAGTGCACATGCAATTGATATTAGATCAAGATATTTACATTTTTTTATAAATGCATTTACCATAGATTTTGGTGTGTGATCATCAGGAACACTCGTTACCAACCTGTATGCACGCTCAAATTTTAAAGGGAAACTGAATACATCTTTATTTATATTTTGGTTTTAATTTTTCTAAAATCTCAATATCCACATGCTCATTTCCTGTTGTTAATCTTATTAATTGTGTCAATCTATCTCGCTCATTCCCATGGACCATTTCACCATCTTCATCAGCAGGGGTACTTATGGGTTGTTTCAATCTACGTGCAGTGTATGTTGGGAGCCATATTTTAAACAATCTGTTCCTTTGTTCATCATTCAAATTATGTTTAGATACATTAGACTCAAATATGTCTGCATTACCAAAGGCATCCATTGATGGATTATATTGAGGAATATCTTTGGTAACTTTCATCAGCTGCTCTTGAATTTTTAATTTAAGTTTTGCAGCCTTATCTAACAATTTTCTACGTTGAAAATCAGACTGTGATGATATTTCTGTGACATCATCTGGCTCTGGTATCAAATTACGATCACTCCTTGTAATTACATACAAGTGTTTGGCTTCAGGTCTAAGTTTACAAATCACTTTCAGATTTAAGATCCAACTGTTCTTCCAAGTCACAAACATTTGCCTGAAGTCTATCACAGTTAGTACATTTAATTTCTGTTACACATACAGATTTATCTTTAATGTCTGTCTGTGTACTTTTTAAATCTTGCACCTTTACTTGTGCTGGTACTTGCAATTTTGCTGGAGCCACTCCTGTTCTAAGGATCATTGTGTCAAATGTTTCTACCAATTTTAAAACATTTCTAATCTTCTTTTTGTTTTATTTAAACATAACAGTTTATTAGCAGTAGCTGAATTTGCTTGTTTACACTGCTCATTCAAACTTGCCCACAATTGACTTATCTGTATAGCAGCTATTAAACACAAAATCAAGTTGACTTTTCTCTGCAATAACAGTAAAAAAATCCATTATTACTCACCAGACAAGATTATCTATAATGCACAACACCGTCTGCCCTCACTCATACAGCTGCGCACTGTGGATTTTCTTCTGGACTCTTGCCAATCTCTGCCACGTGCTTACTTGCAGAATACACGTTGTATCTTGTGCTGCTTTCTTTATAACACATGCTTTTGTCTGTTGTAGAAAATAATCTTGGAACAGTCTTTGTGATTTTGGAAATCGTTGTCTTCTGATAAACACACACAGTTCTTTTTCTGCTTCTGGCTGCACACACTTCAATTCAAGCTGCTTTCACAAAGAGTAATTCAATCTGTCCTCTCTCTTTCTCTTCCTCTGCTCTATTCCCCCCTTAATGGAAGTGTGAAAAGACCAGAAAGTCTGGCTGGCTCGTCAATGTTATAACTGGTCTGTGTTTATTTTGTTAAATAAGTCTTTTATATATAGATATTTCTTCTTGGGTCAAAGGCTCGCCACATTAATAAACATCTATATTAATGAATAGTACTAATACGCAATCTGACGTTCTTTATAAAAAAAATATGCATTTATTCTACTTCAACAGCAAACAATAATATACTTAACAGATGGTATTTCTTAAGGATGTTACAGAGAGTGAGGATTTACGTAGTCGTCTTAATAGCAACAAGCCAGGAACACATCAGAAGAGGCGAGCAGACCGTCGGAGGAAGAGAACGTGGTCCTTTGTCCTCTGCCCTTTATAGTCAAAATTACATCATAACGTTTAATTTTTTAATTTAGACTCTGCCCACATAAGAAAACTCCCCATATAAGGACCTTCCTGAAATCTCTCTATCCAGCACATTCCAGAGACCTCATGGTACAGAATAACAAACACCATCTGTTCTTTTTAACCCATTAGACAGCCACACCTTAATATGTATTGGAATAGGAATATACAGCATATGCAATATTCTACAATTGGGTATTTCTAAACTCAGGACAAAATTTAGAAACTATTTATCATGGGTGTTTTTTAGCGCTTGTAGATGCGTAACAGATTTTGGGGGTGCAAGTTAGAAAAAAGTGTTTTTAAAAAAATGTCATCATATGTTATTTTTTTTTAATAGTAAATTATGATATGATGAAAATAATGGTATTTTTAGAAAGACTATTTAATGGCGAGAAAAACTGTATACAATATGTGTGTGTACTGTTAATGAGTAAGAGGAAAATTACAGCTAAACACAAACACTGCAGAAAAGTAAAAACAGCCTTGGTCGCAAACGGTAAGAAAATTGAAAAGCAGTCTGGTCACTAATGCCCCGCTTCCATTGAACAGTACGGTTCGGGTCGGTACGCTATTTTGAGTGTTTCCATTATGAAAGTGGCCCATACAACCGAACCAAACCGCACCATTCCTGGGCCCCTTCAGATGTAGGTCCATAGGAAATGGTGCAGTATGGTTAGGGCGGAGCTACTGGCGTCACACTATACAATCGATTGATTTGCTGACAGGAAAACGTCCATGCTTACGACAAATGGCACTCTAGGCATTTGGTCTAAACCCTGCATGCCCCCTGGCGTCCGACTTGCAGTGGAAACACTTACCTGAATAGGCTGGACCATTCTAACCCTTCCAAACCGTACCGACCCGAAACATACCGCTCAGTGGAAACGAGGCATAAAGGGTTAATTATGTTATTATTTAGTTATATTTGTAAGATGATTTCTTTTTATATTCACATACGTCCTTTTTTTTTAGCTAATGAGGAAATATTAGAAAGGAGCTCATTAGTACCACAGCTGGTTTAAGATTTATTCAGGGCTCATTTAAGAATTATCTAAGATAGTATAAAGATCGTAAGGGTCTTTCTCACAGTTCTTGAAAAATTTCTGTCCCTTTCATTTTTTTTTTCATTTTGTCTCTCATTCTAATAGTGAATATTTAGTTTATGGAAAAAAAAATATTTTTTTATATGTTTAATGGATATATCTGATTTATTTTCAGTTTTTTGTTTTCTTCTTTTTCTTTTTTCTCAAAAGATGTAATTTTCTTTAAAAATAATAAAAAACATAAAAACTTTACAGAACCATGTTTATGAAGAGATTTAAAGAAACAATACAATCACCATTATCACTAAAATGTATTACAGTTGTTATGGTGCTTGAACTCTATGGGCGCTGTCCCTCTGCTTTCCCTGCACCCAGGACACACCTCCTAAACCTGGGTCATTATATGAGGGTATTTTAACTTCCTCACTATAAATCCAAAATGTCTTCACCAAATCTCCATTAGAGGAGATGAAAAATTGGGAAAAGCACCATGGAGGGGTCCTCAAATTCCAAGTGGATGTAGTGGGAAAAGAGAGGAGAAATATATGGTGCAGAATGTCAAATTTCCAAATTAAAAAATAAAAAGAAGGAAATACACTTACAGTGTACAAAGAGATCTCTTAGCTCTAGATGTAGCACCTGGGTAGTACAATCTGGGTATAATGATGAAATCTTTGTCCGACTGAATCACTTATGCATATATAACAAACAGAAGAACAAAAAATAGCGCAATATGTCAGGAAACCAAAAAATTATCAATATTCTAAAAATGCACACTCATTTTTGTTAGTGCCCTCTAATGGCTCATTGGATATGGCCTGGAGTGGAATAATCCCCACTCTTGGGAAATAGGTACAAACGTCTTTCTTTATATGGGTAGGTAAAATTCTTCCCAGTGATATAAAAAACATAAAATAAAATAAAATATAGTGAACACCGTGTGGCTATAAGAACATATAAAAATAAGAAATGTACTCACTTTTTTGAAAGAAAAATGTTTTGCTCAATCCAAATATTCCCCACAAAGAAAAATGATGTATTGTCCTCAAAATCAGAAAGGTCCAGGAGTATAATATAGATCAAACTTTATTATTACTCACATAAGTAAAAGTAAATATAGGAACAAGTATACAAAGCGTTTCACCTAATGGGTAGGCTTTTTCAAGTGCCTTACTGAATCTCCATGAATCATTTTGTCATATAGAAATATTCTGGGTGGATAACTCAAGATTATCTTGTAAGACGTGCAAGCTTTAGGTGTTGGGGAATCCTCTATGTTTCATCAGTCAATATGAAAATTGCACTTCTGGAGTCTGCACATAACATGACCATTGTCAGCTTAACCCACCCATATGGTAAAAGAATGAACCCCCAAAATCACATGTAATATGTGTTTTTTTACCTGTGAGGATATCTGTGAACAGAAGCCCCTGGTGGAGCTCAGATATTTTACATTTACTGATTAAAATCAATTTAACTGAAATTATAAATCAAGTTGAACTGTATCAACGGCCTGATCACATGACCCAGCAATGCTGATGAATATTGTTAAGGAGACAATGCAAGCATAATATAGTGATCTATGAAACTCAGACCTCCCAACAATTCAGTAGTGCAAAATTGTTACATAAAACAATATAACTATTTTAAATAATATAATAAAAATAAATAAGCAGATAGTAGGTTGTCACATTTAGAATGTTATTAAAATAATGTCCATATGGCAAAATATAATAAAAAATACTTAAGTGTTCTCTTTCATGTTACTAAGGAAAGAAAAAATATTTAGGGTTTTATATTGAATAAAAAGAAAAATAATAGCTTAAAGAGCCCTGGCCTAAAAAGGTAATTTTAGGCACTTAAGATGTTTGTGAACTACATTTTTCTAAGTGTTCAGCCAATCAGAAAGGTACATTCTAAGCAGCAGTATGCTGTGAAGGGCAGGAGTGTGGTTATGGTAAAAGAACAACACCAAGGGCTTGAGCCCAAAAATAATTTGGGGAGCCTTTACAATATCTCATCCATTGGCCTTTGCATTAGTAGCTATGGCATGATGGGCAGTCAAATAAAGATATCCTACATTAATAGGAGGATGCTAGGATAGGTGGGGTGCTGGTACTAAAAAAACCATAACAATAATAAATAGTAAAGAGAGAAGTAACAATGACAATAAAAAAACATACTGCTCTGGGGTAAAATGCGTAGAGCAGACCTCGGATGGAACGTGTTAATGGTCAGAGTAGGAAGTTAGAGAATGGGAAACAATGAACAGACGTTCCTACTATTCAGAAATCAATGGGATGGAGGAAGCAGAGCCCATAATTAGACATCTGCCATATCCACTGTCACTGCCACTGCCACAGCCTCCTTACGCCCGCAGCTGTGAGGCAATCACTGAAGTTCAGTCACATGATTGCAAAGGTTTTCAGACTTCAGTGAGGATTGTCCCCACTGTGCACATAGCTCTGCGTCCCAGACCACCTCAAGACTAGTGTCCATATTTTCAACCTGGGGTTACCCCACTCCCCATTGCCCTTAGTAATGATTATGTTGGACAAAGCATTTTGGTGCTATTAACCAGCTCAGTGTAAAACCAACATGGACAGCACTGATTGGCAGAGAGTAGTGAAGGCAAGTAGATGGTTTGACAATAAACTAAGGGAGAAAGCTCAGCCACAATTGCGGGAAGGGAATATGGGGAATAGGACACATGTAGGGGAAAAGGGAATATTAGGAGTGGAGAAACATCCTGAGAAGTGATTGAAGAGAGATATTAACTCTGGGGTGAGAGAAACAGAAATTAAGGGAAGTTAACTATAATGTTCTAATAAATGTAAGAAGTGCTATGTCCATAGTAGGTTTTGGAGCTGGGACTGGGAGGCAGCATGTTGTCTCTTGTCTCTTGACCCAGGCAGCACAGTAGCATATGTAATACAGAGACATTGAAAGAGGCACATACATATAATCCCAAGGACCCAGTAAAATGCAATCATTGAAAAACATACAAATGTAATCACAGAGATGCAAAATGGTACACAGTACACATGCAATCATTAGAGATCATACATACACATATAATCCCAGGGAAACGGTACACATGCAATCATTGGAGAACATACACATATAATCCCAGGGACATGGAACACATGCAGTGATTAGGGAACATACACATGTAATTCCAGGGACATAGAGCTACAGTCCCAGTAAAAAGGACACATGCAGATGGTGTTTCCTCCCTCTCCTCCTCAGGTTCTGCAGGGTGAAAGGACGAACGGGATGACTCTCTCTCCCAGTGTCACAAACACACAAACTCAGACAGAGACAGGACAGAAGTGCATACCGGTCCTTAGAGTGGCTGGGCTAGCACTGAGAATAGATAAGCAGAATATATGAAAGTAGAATTAGTTTTAGTATTGTTGTGTTTGTTTTAGTAATATGATTGGTGTACTTATTTATTTGTATTGACTATACATGCTAATACATAATGAGTTGAAGAAAATAATAAAATGCTGCAAAATTCAGTTGCAGTCAGTAACAGACAGATCTTCCCTGAACTGAAAGATATTCCACCAATCAGGAGTTTCTCATTTGGTCTTTGTGGATTTTTATTACCCAATAAAGTCTTGTCCAGTATAGTATAATGGGATGAATTGTTAAGGTCCACTGTTCTAAAAAATGTAAGAAGTGCTATGTCCATAGTAGGTTTTGGAGCTGGGACTGGGAGGCAGCATGTCCATAGTAGGTTTTGGAGCTGGGACTGGGAGGCAGCATGTTGCTCTTGACCCAGGCAGCACAATAGCATATGTAATACAGAGACACAGAAAGGGGCACATACACATATAACCCCAAGGACCCAGTAAAATGCAATCATTGAAAAACATACAAATGTAATCACAGAGAAGCAGAATGGTACACATGCACTCATTAGAGATCATACATACACCAGGGAACCGGTACACATGCAATCATTGGAGAACATACACATATAATCCCTGGGACATGGAACACATGCAGTGATTAGGGAACATACGCATGTATTTCCAGGGACATAGAGCTATAGTCCCAGTAAAAAGGACACATGCAGATGGTGTTTCCTCCCTCTCCTCCTCAGGTTCTGCAGTGTGAAAGGATGAACGGGATGACACTCCATCCGAGTGTCAAGGCTAGCTTAACCCTAACACACAAACCCAGACAGAGACAGGACAGAAGTGCATACCGGTCCTTAGAGTGGCCGGGCTAGCACTGAGAACAGATAAACAGAATATATACAAGCAGAATTAATATTAGTAGTGTTGAGTTTATTTTAGTAATTCCATTGGTGTACTTATTTATTTGTATTGACTATACATGATAATACATGATGATTTGTAAAAAATAAAAAAATGCTGTAAAATTCAGTTGCAGACAGTAACAGACTAATCTTTCCTGAACCGAAAATCTATTCATAAACAGGGCTATACATAGGACACGAGGTCACGCATTTAGGCTGGAAGAAAGGAGATTTCATCTAAGGCAATAAGGATATGGAATTCTCTGCCTGAAGAGGTAGTTTTATCAGATTCCATACAGATGTTTAAACAGCAATTGGATAAATACTTGCAAATACATAAAATACAGGGATATAATTTCTAATTAGTGGGGTCATAGGTGCTTGATCCAAGGAGATATCTGACTGCTATTTTGGGGTCAAAAAATAATTTTTTCCTAGTTTGTTGCAAAATTGGAAGCGCTTCAGAATGTTTTTTTTGCCTTCTTTTGGATCACAGGCAAAAACGTATGTAAGGAAGGCTGAACTTGATGGACGCAAGTCTCTTTTCAGCTATGTAACTACGTAACTATAAAAGAGGCTCCACCATTCAGGAGTTTCTCATTTGGTCTTTGTGGATTTTTATTGCCCAATAAAGTCTTGTCTAGTAGAGTATAATGTGATGAATAGTTGACGTATAGTCATTATATAGGATGAGTGTAGCTGCTTATATAAAGAGGGTTAGAATAATTTCTTAAAAGTTTAACTTAATTTAAAAACTGAAAAAGGGTTCCACCAATCACAAGTTTCTCATTTGGTCTTCTTGTATTTTCATTGTCCCATAAACCCTTGACCAGTAGAGTATAATGTGATAAATAGTTTAGGTCCACTCACTACAAAGGATGGCAGATGTTAATGGTCAGTGTAGACCAGGGTTTCCCAAGTAATTTTTCCCTTGGAAACCCTTTGACATGGTATAGCAAAACTTTGGTACTCCAACAAAAAAAAATGTGTGCCGTAGAGTAGCGCAGCGCAAACCTGTCAATGAGCAGAGTGTAATGTTCTCTTTTGCTGGCAAATTCTTTTTATATCTGGTTTAATTGTTGACAATTGTATTTGCACGTCTGCAGTTGCGTCAAGTCGATTTCTATACTTTTTTTTGTTGCAGAGTAAAGCAAGAATCCAGTTTCACATAAGTATGTGCTGGAGAATGGCAACAGAACTTTGATTGCCCGCTTGGACAATTCTGGCTATTCTTCACGTAAATCACCCCAAAAAGCAATAAGAGAACCTTCTTTAAATTTTTGGCTTAGTTGACTGTCAGAAGTTATATCGATCAGATTCTCAAAATATACATCAGAAAAATTGGCTGGCTTGTCTTTTATGAATGGATTTCGAACCTAATCACTATTGTTTTCATTCAAGAATGGAAAATACTAATTAATAGATGTGATTGAATGGCGAAGATTATCTACAATTTCATTGCGAATTTCATCTTCAAGTTCAATTTCTGATTCTTCAAGAAAAGTGTTGGCAAAGAGTTCAAATTATTTTGCTTGACAGATGAGGTCCAAAACTGCAGCTTACAAGACAGTGAAAATATTTTATCTCTTGCATTAAAAATACTAGAAAAGCTACAATTTCTGGGGAAATTGTGTGAAGTGTTCTTGCCTCCACCAGTAGTCTACAACTGGATTGGGCAGAGTAACTGGGTGGAGTGGCTTGAGTAACTGTTGTGTGGTTGGAGTGGCTGGAGTAACTGTGGAAAGGTTGGAGTGTGGTTCACTCACTCTACAGCAAGGGCAGCGGTTAAAAACAAACTGCTCCAAATTGCTCAATAAGAATAATAATATATATGTGAGATAATTGCTCAATAAGAATAATATATATGTGAGATAAATGTTCCACAAAGTAATAGCACACCAATTGGGAACAATCCGCACGTTTCGGTATATTATTGTCTATGTAGTGTAAAACCTGTGGGAGGAGCAGGGTGGTAAATATGGCTATAATAAGAATAATAATAATATATATGTGAGATAATATTAAGTGGTCTTGCTATGAAAAGCTACAATTTCTGGGGAAATTGTGTGAAGTGTTCTTGCCTCCACCAGTAGTCTACAACTGGAGTGGGCGAAGTAAGTGGGTGGAATGGATTGAGTAACTGTTGTGTGGTTGAAGTGGCTGGAGTAACTGTGGAAAGGTTGGAGTGTGGTTCACTCACTCTACAGCAAGGGCAGAGAAGAGCTTTCAAATCCCTCGAACGTTCCACCAACGTGTGAGTTGCAAATATTGTGAAAACTATCAGGACTATGGCTTAGTCGTGGACATGTTTAGTGGCAGCAGGGATAGCTGAAAGTTTTGATATAAGGTTTGTGTAGGTGGGCTTAAAAATGAGGGAGTGGTAGCAGTTTAGAAATCATGTCCTGATTTTTCAGTTCACACTCTAGCTTTTGTCAGCTCCCACTCTAGTTTTTTTTTTTTTTTTTTAAATATGTTTTTATTTCGGTTTATATTGTCGAGAATTAGTCACACTGAGACTCGCAGGTCTCCGTAAGCCTTTAGGGCACAATAAACAAAGTACAACATGTGCATAGCTTTTTTGTATCGGCCAACCGGGCGTGCAGGCCCACACTCGCAGGTCCCTTACAGCATGCTGTTCCTGTCCCTAAGCTGATGTGACGTTTGCATTCAGTTGCCCCGTTTGTTAAGTCACATTATGCGAACTTCAGTGTGGACTCGCAGGTCCACGTAGGGTGGGACATGAGCAGCCTTTGGAAAGGAATGACGGTCTGCAAGACCAGCACTGGTGACGTGCCGGTCACCATGTAGCGGGTGTTATAGTCGGGTGTCGGGCCCGTGAGTCTCGTTGCAGTAAGGCGGTCAGGTATTACCTCTAGTAAACGCTAGGGTGTCAGGGTGGGTCCGCTGGCCCCTCTGAGCCCAGCGTTAAGTCCCGTGGCCTGATCTGGAGAACGTGCACGTGGGTGTCATACGTTCTGTTGTCCCCTCATGGAGGAGTGGGCGTCTTCCCGGAGGCCTTATAAATCTTCTCTTATGTTGTCAGTGGCGTATGCCAAGTGCCTGCTCCCACTCTAGTGTTGAACATTTCGGAATTCATTCCTATGGGACCAATTTTGCCACAAAAATTATGATATTTCGTGAACCATTCAGCAAAATGTTCCACAAAGTAATAGCACACCAATCGGGAACAATCCACACACTTCGGGATATTACTGTCTATGTAGTGTAAAAACTGTGGAAGGAGTTAGGGTGATAAATTTGGCTATAATAAGAATAAGAATAATATATGTGTGTGATAATATTAAGTGGTCTTGCTATGCAAGAACACTTAATTAGTTATTTTTCCTTGGAGTGATAAAACATATGTCATTTAATTTTGTGAATATGTCTGCAAGATATGCAACTTTGGATAATCACAAAGTGTTTGTTAATCGATCAGATAATCCAAATTTATGATCCTGGAAATATGCAAACAACTCTTGATGCAATTCAAACATTCTTTTTTTGTGAATATAATTTTTATTTGTATTGGTTAGTCAAGATTCGGAGACTCGCAGGTCTCCAAGGTGAGTTATCAAAGGATAAGAAGGCATTTGAAATATATAAAAACAGTAACTTTTAGTCGGGCTCGCAGGCCCACAATGTTGACGGACTTGCAAGTCCCTTTTAACTTATTTTACGAGCATTTCTCAATTACGGTTCATTACATTTACTGCAGTTGTGGTTTGTGTGCGGGCTATACAGAGGCTCGTCGGCCTCTCGTCCGACTTACTGGTCGGGATAGTGACCCGACTCCTTGTGAGTTTTATGTTCAAGTCTCATGTGTGCCCTCTTATTGGCTTGTGTGTCTACTTGGATTGGGGTTATTGTCTCTTGGCTTTCCTCTGGAGGGGGGGGGGAAGTTAGGGTTGGGGTAGGGAGGGGTGTGAGGGTAGTCAGTCGTCGTCTGTCGTCAGGTGTGTGTTCCCTAAGTCCTTCCTGTCTGTGGTGTGGCAATTGCCAAATCTAGTTCAATTCAAACATTCTAACAAGGACTTTACCTCGTAATAGCCAACAGACTTCTGAATGCAAAAGCAGAGCAGAATGGTGACTACCCATATCTTCACATATAATTTTAAATAGTTGTGACTGTAATGGTGGACTTTTTATAAAATTAACAATCTGGACCGATTCGTCTAGCACAATTTTAAGTGAGATTGAAATATTTTTAGCTACCAGTGCATGTCTGTGAATACCACAGTGAGAACTGATGCTGTTTTTTGCTACATTTCTTTTTTGTGTTACAGCGCCACTTTACCAACCATTGCTTTGGCACCATCACTGCGCAAATCTACACATTTGTCCCAAATTATACTGTGTGTGTTCATGAACTTCTGGATACAGTTAAAGATGTTCTCACCAGTGGTATGAGTTTTCACAGTTTCACACAGAAGCAAGTCTTCTTCAATCTGTTTGTCAAAATTATATCTAACAAAAACCAACAAAATTGAAAGTCTTGCAAGGTCTGTGGAATTGTCTAATTGCAGTGAGTACCCATAACATTAATGCAGTCAAGAAATTAGTTCAGCATGGATGTCATCAGCAAGATCATGAATATGGTGCAAAACTGTGTTGTTCGAAAGTGGTACAGCTTCCAATGTTTTACTCAACTTCTCTTGCACATGGTTTTATTAGTGATTCTCCAATTGTGTGTGCTTCTCCTGCAAGTGCTATGCGGTGACTCACTCTGTAAGAAGCCTCTGTGGCTTTTTCATTAGCATTTTGAAATATTTTGCTCTTAAATTGTTTACTCTTCTGATACTCCTTTAGCTTTTGCTTTAAAGTCAGTGTACTCTGCATGGTTTTGCTCAAAATAACTACGTAATTTAGCAGGTGCTAATGAACTGTTTGCCAATATTTTATTGCAAAGTACGCATTGTGCGCCTGGACAATCTTCATTTCTGGCACTTGTGAATCCAAACGACAAGTAGCTATCATATTTTCTTTTCTTTGAGAAAAAGATAGGTTAGCATTGTGTGCTGTTCATTTTTTTTCATTTGACTTGTCACTTGTCTCTGTTTTTGAGGAACAGTAGATACAACTATTTCAGGCATGTTTTCTGGATTTTTATTTATATCTTCTTTCTCAGTTTCTATAAGTGCCAAACAGGTAGAAGAAGTAATAATTTTTCTCCGAAGAGTTTCCTACTTTAACCAGCTTTCCAAATTCATGGTTGTTTATTGGTAAAAATAAACAAAACACTTAGAAAAATACAGATCTCACAACATGACTGATTTTGATAACGCTCTTAGAAAGAACTGAACTTAAGCAGGATTTTTGAATTAGACTTGGAGCAAAAAGATATGAACACTTTGAAAAACACAGTTAACAGTTTTTTGCCCCTCACAGACTCATTCAATGCCCCTCAAAGAGTCTTTGAATGCCCCTGGCAGAGCATTTTAATGTCCCTAACAGAGAATTGCAATGCCCCTCAAAGAGCCTTTTAATGTCTCTAGCAGAGAATTCCAATGCCCCTGACAGAGCATTTTAATGTCCCTTACAGAGCCTTTTAATGTCCCTAGTAGAGAATTTAAATGTGTCAGGATTACAGAAAGATCATTACAGAATGATGACGCAGAATTGTGTAACACAGAGGACTGATAGGTAACGTATACCGGACCTTAGAATGGCCGGACTAACGTACCAAAGAATAGTCGGGAATAGCCAAGGTCAAGGGATACAGAAAGAGACACAACGATAAGGAAAAGCCAGGAGTCAGGGATGCCAGAAAACAAGAAAGTCAAAAACAATGCCAATGTCAAAATACCAGAATAAATAATGCGCTCTCGGACAACCACAAGTAACGGGGACCCTGTGGAGACTGTTTTTCCGGGTCGCGAAACAAGCAAACGTCTGATTCATGGTAAGTTTCTAGTCTTGTTATTGGTTTGCCCTCTCCCATTAGGAGAGAAGGGAGGCTTGATCACCCTCTGCTATTTGTATAGCACTTGGTTCTGGTTTTTGGCCACTTGCTTCTGGTTTTTGGTTACTTGGTTCTGGTATTGTGTTACTTGGTTCTGGTATTGGGATTTGTTTATATATGTGTGGCTGAGTGTGATGTGAGTTGGGGTAGTGCCTGTATGTGTGTGTTTGGCTGCCAGTCAGGGGAATGCCCTTTGTTTTTGGTGGATCACTGTGCTTACTGATAAGAGAACAGCTGCAAGAGCTCTGTCTTCTGCTTGAGAGGGAGGGGGGTTTTGACTCACCCAGGCATTTAGGCATTTGTCTAAATGTAAAAAGGGTTATATTGTGAAGGGGTATTTGTTTGCTCTGTGTGCCCAGTGATTTTATTGTCTGGCATTATGGGTGATGGGGATCTAAATAATTCTGGCCCCTACATTGTATGGTCAATAACTTTCAGGAAGGTTATTGAGCTGATTATGGGCTTAAAATGTATCCTAAACGGCTGATTATTTTGTGTGAACGGGAATGACCCGTTATTTGTTGTGGTTGGCCATATGAAGGTAGTTTGGACTTGGATTTATTTGCTCAGGTTCATGCTCTAATTTGATCAGTTTCCTTACATTGACGCCTGGCAACAAGTAACATGTATGTCTTTTGTATGTTATTTCAGGTGAGAAAATGGTGCCAGTGTTGAGACAAGATGGCTACCATTGCTGAAGTATAGTGTGAAACTATTTTTCTGTTAGCAGAGGCCTTCTTTACACCCTCCTTAACATGGGTCTGCAGGGTCCGTCGGCCTACTCCGTCCCCCAGTTCCATCAGCCATTGCTATTTCTCTATAAACCCTGACCTGGCCAACCTGCCCTTGCCTCCTCCTCCCCTGGAGGACCTGCCAGAGCACTTGCCTACCTCAGATACACCTTCTAAACACCCTGAGTGTACCCCATCTGTTATACCCACACCACCTGTACTCAGTCCATTAGGGGAAAGAAAAGTCGCTTCATGGTCGACACTGGGGCCCAACACTCTGTTATGACTAAACCCATTGCCCCGCATCTGGACAGGCTGTCACTATAGTAGGGGCCACTGGTAAGCTTGTCACCAAACTATTTGTACGAGAACCTGCAATTTGGGAGGCCATGTCATTCAACACTAGTTCCTGTACACTAGCTCCTGTCCCATTCAACTCCTAGGGAGAGATGTCCTCTCCAATTTCCAAGCAAAGATCACGTTTCCTCCAAACGGTAGCACAGATCTTGACCTCCCACATAGCCTTTGAATCATGTCTGCATCTGTCCCAAAAGAGGTAGAATGGAGATTATTTGTTGTTAAGGCCCTCATGGATGCACCCTCATTACCACCAGGAATCGTAGACACCCCCTTATGGTATATGGGCTGCACATAACCCCCTTGTTCTTGCCCTGAACAGGCCTCTGGTCCACACTGAACTGAAACCAGGCCTGTCCCACTTCTGCTAGAGCCAGTACCAGAAGAGAAAGACAATATGAAGTGAAGAAGAAAGACAATGTGAAGTGAAGAAGAGAAAGACAATATGAAGTCAGAAGTGGAAGACAATCTGAAGTCATAAGATAGTTGGCATACAACCTGAGAGATTTGCCACCCTTGATCAGATTTATGACTGAGCCAGTAGAGGAGATGACTTTGTGGGCATGGCAGACTACCAACCTGTTCAGGACCTCAGGACAGTCAATAAGGAAGTCATGACAATTCACCTGGTGGTGTCTAACCCCTATAACCTGTTGGCGCTTATACCTGGCGATTGGGCTCTTGCCCAAGTTAGCATCGTCCATTGCCCAGCCCACCAGAATGGCGAAGCCCACGTGACTATTAGAAACAGGCTGGCTGACGGCACAGAAAAACATGTCGCTATGAAAGACTCTGTAACTCAGTCAACCCTTGCCCTGCTGTTCCTGGTACCCATCTCTGACTGGTCAACCCTCTATAGCCTAGCTGAAAAAATGGCTGGAAAACAGAACCAGGCCATTCCTTGAATAACAAGTGGTACCAATTAGAAGATGGGAGTATAGGCATATCCACGTCATTGGCTGCAAACATTGCCCGTCTACAGTAACACAAGCAATGGCCAGAGAATGCATGGGATGTGCCAAAAATAGCCCCAACAAGAACCAAGCCAACTACCAGGGAATCAAACTTTTGGAGCATTACCTATATCTGATTTGCTCATTGACTTTACTGTTATGTCAGAATTTGGTGAACTCCGCTATATCCTTGTCAACGTATGCTCTTAGTCTGGCTGGGTAGAAGCCCGGCCCACCTGAACCGAAAAAGAAGAAAAATAAAAAAGTGGTCCATTTCCTGCTTACTGAAATAATGCCAAGATATGGAATCCTGATAACGGTTGGTTCTGACAATGGTTTAGCTTTTGTACACAAGTGCCTGCAGGAATTAGCCACCAGCCTCAGTCTTAAATGGAAACTGAACATTGCCTAAAGGCCTCAAAGCTCAGGAAGAGTTGAGCGAATGAACCAAACACTGAAGCTACATCTGGCTAAAATCTGCCAAGAAACCAACCTGAAGTGGAATGTCTGGCTCCTTATTGCCTTGTTCCAGATCAGGAGCGCCCTCACAAAAATCTCATTGGTCTCTCTCCCCTTCGAAATCATGTACGGTTGACCACCACTGATTGTCCTATGCCTTAAAGGGGATCTCCACCAAATGGGATGAGAGATCACACGCCAAGTAGTACACCGTGAAAGTTGCTGAGATCACCCCGTGGATTCACCACTCCAGAATCAAGCCTACCTCTGCTCCATGGGAAGTAATGTTTGTTGATCTTGGCAACCCTTTGAAACCATTTTAAGAGCATAAAGAAACTTGTTGGAGAAAATATCAACAAGTAGGTGTTTTGATGGCCATAATAATGCCTGACCACCTGCCATTAATGGAAAGCCAATGACCCCAAAAGGAGACCTTGTGAAGCCAAAGAGAATCAGAAGTACTCCTTACCCTCCAGCCCTCACATCCGGAAGCTGAAGTGCCGACGCACGGTCGAAGCTTCTTCAGGATCATCTGCTCATCTTGAGTTTGTGGTAATATTAATATTGAATAAATGATCTAAGTCCACCTGTATTGAGGTAGCATGGGACAGGACTTATACGATAAACAATAAGTAAACGTGCCCTAAGAATAGGGATTGCATAAACGGTGGGTATAACTATTGCTCCTATTGGAGTCATGTGGGTTGGGCCACCTATAGATCAGATATCCTACTTGCGAGTCTGCAGGCAATACCGGCCACATCTAGTTGTGGTCCCGGCACTTGTAACCCCTTGAATCTGACACTGTTTAATCCCTTGGTATTCCTGTACAAATGAGGCACCTTCCATGGTTTGCAGATATATGGCCTGGGAACCATACTATTGAAATTGAAGTCTTAAGGTTTTTCAATCTTTTTATGAAGAGATAGGTTAGTACCCTGTCCCAAATCTGAAGGGTTGTTAAAGAACCCCCTAATTGAGAATGGATGGATGAGTGGATATGGTCCAGAATTTGAGCATTTGAGAATTTTTGTATGTACTCTCACGCGTCTGGAGCAGCAAACTTATAATTCTTCTGATAGGACTACTTCCTGGTGATTCAAAACAAATGCAATTGAACCACCCCTTGGTCCCCTTAATTATGCACATCTAAAAGATGTATGGACCGATTTGTCTGCATGGTCCACCTGGATAGCACCCAATAATATGTATTGGATTTGTGGCCATAAGGCTTACTCTGAACTCCCCAGAGATTGATCGGGAGGCTGTGCTCTAGGTACTTTGAAACCGTCCTTCTTCTTGCTTCCCCTAAGGGAGGGCGAGATACTTGGATCCTTGGTCTATGAATAGCTCTTAAAGCTGCAAAGGGCACTGATGATAGGTCAATGGAAGGATAATGAGTGGCCCCCTGAACTAATAATTGATTATTATGATCCTGTCACATGGGCTGAGGATGGAACTTATGATGTTAAAGCAAATAATCAGGTTACAAGCTGTAGTTGAAATTGTGACCAATGAAGCTCTTGGCCGAACAGAATACCAGAATGTGGTCTGCTATCTATCAGAACCGCCTAGCCTTAGATTATTTGTTAGCCACAGAAGGGGATGAATGTGGAATGTTAAACCTGTCTAATTGCTGCCTTGAAATTAATGATGAAGGGAAGACCATAAGTGACATTGTCGATAAAATAAGGACAATGGTCCACGTTCCAGTAAAGACATGGAACGGTCTAAACCCTCGTGGTTGGTTCACAGGATGGTTTGATTCATTTGGGGATCTGAAAACAAAAGTGGGAGAGTTCTACTCCTCATGGGACTTTGTATGCTACTCCCATGTTTGATTTCGGTGCTGCTCCATTCCCCCTGTAGTATAATTGATGCTACTATAGAGAGGAAAACAGCAGTTCATGCCCTTGCCCTTTGGAGGTACACCCCTTAATCAAGATGATACTGTGTAACCTCACTTGTCTAGAATCCAAGACTGGATCAGTATGGTATTCCTGGTTATGATGCATATCAGCCACCTGTATCCAGGTATTGAAGCATCAAAGGGGGAATGTGGTAGAAGCTACAGGATGTTTAAGTAAAGTTCAGTACTCACGTGGTTAAAACTACTGTGCAACTATCTTGGACCAGGGCGCATGTGTCGCCCACTATTCGATAGCATGTGTAAGAGATAAGTTTCAGTTTAGTAATTGGATGTAACCATAGAAATGTAGGTGAAATTTCTGTATTTTATATATACGTATGGAAACGTCATTTACAGTATATATTCTTTGTTTGGAAACTGACCAGTGTCCAGTACATTGTGTTCTTTATAATAAAGGTGCTGGGACTTTGCAGCTGCAAACAAATAAAGAGCCTTGCTTTTCAACGACCTGTGTGTGTCTGGAGTCTTCTGGAGTGTCCTTGTTTCATATCTAACCTGAGTGGGTTACCACAATATCTCCAAAAAGAGACTGGAAGTCTCCTCAGGGGAAAATGGGTAGACAGCGGTGTGAAAATTAAAAAAATCTACTTGTTCAGGGACTAAAGAGTTTGCTCAATCTACTTGTCCGCCATGACTACTTGTCCTGAAACAAAAAAAAATAATTTTAATCAAAACCGTATTTAAATAAGGTCTGTCACAGGGGGGACCGCCATGTTGAAGGGCGACATGGAAGATCAGCTCCTGTAGTTTTATCCCTATAAAAGTCATAAATGGTGATCAATCTACCTCACCGACGCCTGAAAGCAGCGGTCCTGCGTTCCCGGAGATGCTGACACTATTTTGTACATTCTGGTCCATTTGAAGGCAAACGGGCATCTTGGAAACTGAAAATGGTTTTATCGCATGTTTTAACAGTGCTATATATTTTCTTTATGTTCTCTTTGCTCAGAATCTTACCTTACTGTAATATACATTGCAATCAGTGCATCAATTATCCCAGATTACTAGATAGAGGACTTCAGCACATTACAGCACTGTTTCTGTTTCATTATAGCCATTACCAGACAATCCTTTACCGTCTGACGTATGAGAAGCCTGTGCCTTCATCGGAGGCCCACAAGACACCCATTAGTGCAGAAGACCAAAAGATGTATGAAGGGTTCTCTTTCATCAGCCCTCAGTGGAAATCGTCGCCCCAGTCTACGGCAGCCTCATACTTAACATCTGCTCTATCCCAAATGAGAAAACTCAGGACATTCTAGAGGAAAGGGTCAAATAAACTTTCAGATTTAACCTTTTGAATGTTCTGCACCTAAAAGGTTAATTATTACTGTAATAAATACAGTAAGTATTTAAAGGACCACTCCATACACATAAAGCAATCTGCTTGCTGAAGTGTTTTATGGGTAAGCAGTGTATCATTTTAAAGGTGATTTATAAAAGTGCTGATTTCTTTCAGAAATCATAAATTTTATAATTAGAAACACATCCCAGCTGAGGAAAGCCACTTCCTCTTTTTGTTAGCTCCACTGAGCTACCTTCAGTTGGCTGATTTCTCCTGCATCGAATTTTAGTCCCTGCATTGAACTATGGTGGTGGCGCGAGCTGGTGTGTGCACATCACTGCGCGCACCCATGTGCAAACATCCATAACCTAAAATGTGGCCAGCATACCTCTCTTTGCTGAGCCAACGTCTCTTATGCTTGTGACAGCTTGGTGCTTTGCCTAAGTCCAGTGAAAACTCTTCAGACACGCGCAGAGGGACACTGATTCAGAGGCTTCTTAATGGTCATTACTGCAAAAAAAGACTGAAAATCTCCTCAGGGGAAAATGGGTAGACAGCGGTGTGAAAATGTAAAAAACTACATGTTTAGGGACTAAAGAGTTTGCCCAATCTACGTGTCCGCCATGACAAGTAGACTTGTCCAGAAACAAAAAAATTATTTTAATCAAAACCGTATATAAATAAGGTCTGTGACGGGGGGCGGGGCCAACCGCCATGGAAAATCAGCTCTTGTAGTTTTATCCCTATAAAAGTTATAAATGGT
>OW240920.1:114706389-114720782 GCA_933207985.1 Pelobates cultripes | reverse complement strand
GATCAATCTACCTCACCGACGCCTGAAAGCAGCGGTCCTGTGTTCCTGGAGATGCTGACACTAAAGCTACAGCAATTTTGATTTACATTTTTGATTTTACATTTTTAATTTAGTGAATAAATCCTTAATCTTTTTTATGTAAATGGTTTTATCGCATGTTTTAACAGTGCTGTATATTTTCTTTAGGGTCTCTTTGCTCAGAATAATCTCAAGTTACTGTAATATATATTGCAATCAGTGCATCAATTATCCCAGATTACTAGATAGAGGACTTCAGCACATTACAGCACTGTTTGTGTTTCCTTATGGCCATCACCAGACAATCCTTTACCATCTGTGACATATGAGAAGCCTGTGCCTTCATCAGAGGCCCACGAGACACCCATTAGCGCAGAAGACCAAAAGTTGTTTGAAGGGTTCTCTTTCATCAGCCCTCATTGGAAATCCCCCCTAGAGGAAAGGGTCAAATAAACGTTCAGATTTAACCTTTTGAATGTTCTGCACCTACAAGGAAATCCTGGTCCATTTGAAGGCAAACTGGCATCTTGGAAACTGAGGCCTACCTGGGTGGTGAGTGGGGTGGACAGCCGCCTCCTCGTTATCCTGCCGAGTGGCTATCAGCCGAACCTCCGGAGCTACGCGGTGCTAGCCCCATTCACCCCCTTTGAACTGGTGGGGGTGATCCCGGTCCTTGCCTCTGGGGCCCATTTGCAACCCAGAATAGCAGCTGTTCAATTACGCAGAGCGGGAACCCTCATGTAACGCTAATACTAGCAGGGAGCGAGAGGAACTTACCTGCAAAATCGACCGACAGCTCACAGACTTTTGGGTCAAACTAGACCAGTGTCTGCAAAAGTCTGCCCAAACATCCCAGAGATTACCGACCAGGTTTCAGGAAGTGCCTGGGACGGAGGGGATACAGACCTGAATCAGGTGGCAACGGCGGGAACAACCTGTAATGGCGGCTGCAGTGAGATGCCCTCCAGAAGCCCAACCACAGTCCATCAGTCCAAAGTCATCAGCGTGGATGCCCGGCACTCGGTGTGAGATAACATCACTAAGCTTAGGCTGTCGCAGCACCGTGGAGCCGCACAGACCGACACCAAAGATGTCGTGTATACAGGGGGCGTGGCCTGACGCTCAGCCGCGGCGGTCGCATGCTGGAGTAGCTCCGGCTCCATAGGCCTCCTAATTAGCGCTACGAGCACCCACTAACCCACCACGTACCTATAACAATGTCCCAACAGAAGGGCAGACGGCACACCGACAAGGCCGACGGGACGGGCTTTTTCACCGCCCGCACAGCACGGCAAAAACCGGCGGGAACTCCTCCAGAGGAGGCCCAAGATGGCGCCCGCGACGAGCCGGCCGATATCCCATCCCCAGCCACAGAAGATGCCCCAGTGACATAGGGGATTCTACAAAGAATGCTGGACACCATGCATGCCAAGCTGCAAATCACCCTACAGACTTCCTTGAAAGAAATAAGGTCAGATATCCGAGAGCTGGGGGAACGCACTTCCACGCTGGAAGAAAAAATGGCGGACCACGCCGAAGCATGCAACGACATGAGAGCCACCATGGAAGATATACAAAATAACATGGCGACCTTTGAAGCCAAAATTGCTGACATGGAGGACCGCTCCCGCCGCAATAACCTCAGATTGAGAGGGATAGCGGAATCAGTTGGGACGGCGGACCTGCATGCCCATCTACAGGGCCTATTCAAAGCCCTGATACCAGACGTACACCAAGACATGCTGCTGCTAGACCGCTACCACCGCGTGCCTAAACCACGATTCCTAACCACAGATGCACCGAGAGATGTGCTGGTGCGGTTACACTACTTTCATACCAAAGAAAACATCATGAGAGCAAGCAGGCAACGTCCAAACCTACCACCTCCATACCAAGGAACGGCGATATATGCAGACATTTCAGCGGCGACATTGAAGAAAAGAAAAACCTTCGCTGGCATCACAGAACAACTGAGATTACACAAGAAACCCTATAGATGGGGATTCCCGGTCAAGATCCTGATCACTAATGAGGGGAAAACCACCACCATTATGACCCCGGAGGCCGGAGAGCGGGCTCTCAGAGACTGGGGCCTACCGCCACCACGGGACCAACACAGCGCAACAGGAAGAGACAGGCTCAATCCGTCGTGGAAGAGAGTCTCTAAGAACTGACTGAGAGAACCCGCATGGGTCACATGCAGTGGAAAGTACCACACAAACTGTTTTGGGGACTAATATAACAACGGGGGGCACCACCTACACAGGGTCGGGGGTTAACGAGGGTATCCCACCCAAACCCCAACACATAGACAGCCACGCCACACGGAATGACCCAGGTGGCAACCTCGCAAGGACTGTAAGCAGTAGCCCAATGCCAGACACAGAAGGTCTAAAATAGGGGCAAACTCAACACCGTAATAAGCAAAACACGAGGCCAACAGACCGATTCGCTCAGGCATGGAAGCACTCCGCTTCCTCCCCCACGGCGCCCTTATGTGGCGCAAGGCCGATCACACGGCAATATGTTTTACCATCCATGTTTTAGTTACTGTGTTTAAATTGTTTAACTGTTTTGTTTTCTATGTTTCACATTGTATGATTACCATGCCACAGGTAACCCAAGGTTCCGCCAGGGAGACACGGCGAGCGTACATACAGAGTATTGAAAACCAGGTCCACCAGGGAGACACCACCCAAGTCGAGTAAGCTGGGAAGGGGGGTACTCCCGCAAACAAGAAAGACGACAATACAGCCAACCGAAACCCCAAGGTACAACCCACCATGAAAATATACACACACAACACAAAAGGCCTTAACCACCCATCCAAAAGGAATCTGCTTCGCAGAGACCTTTACCGACACAAACCGGCTGTAGTGTGCCTTCAGGAAACCCACTTTAAAACAAACGCACATGCACCACTGTTCTTGCAAGACTATCCCTACCAATACCACGCCACACACACGAGCAAATCGAAAGGGGCCTCCATACTTATTAGCAAGGACATAGCATTTACCCTCACCCACCTAGAGATAGACGAAGGGGGAAGATATGTAATAGTGGTAGGAACATTTAACGATGTGGAATACACAATAACAAACATATATGCCCCAAACCAGGAGCAAAGGAATTTTATGCACAAGATCATCAAAAAAGTGGACACAGCACAAAGGGGAATAGGAATCATATGTGGAGACATTAACCACGTAATGGACCCCACAATAGACACCACAATAGCCTCCACCGCTCCACGAATGAAACCACTCAGGAGACAGAGCAAGGCAATATGCAAACTACTTCACGAAAACCACTACTATGACGTATGGAGGGCAACGCACGTGGGGGAAAGACAATACACCTTTTTCTCGACGGCACACAATACTTATTCTAGGATAGACGGCATACTGTTAAAAGGCCAACATTTAGAACAGGTTAAAGACTGCTCCATAGAACAGATCACTTGGTCAGATCACGCCCCAGTAGTAGCGACCCTAGCCGACCTATACGAATCCTCTCACAGGAGCCCATGGAGGCTTAACGAGTCCCTTATCGCAGATCCAGAATTCACACAAACGGTAGAAAAAGAATTAACACACTACTTCATTGAAAACAATACAGAACACATCCCCCACAACACACTATGGCAGGCCCATAAATAAGTGATAAGGGGGACGCTAATAAAGAGAGCAGCCTTCCTAAAAAGAAAAGCTCAAAAACAAATGCGAGAGTGGCAAAAAGAACTCCAGGACCTCACAAATCAAAACCAATCTACCCCAACACAAGAACTAAAAACCCGCATCATGGGAATAACACGAGAAATACACAAACAAGCCCTAGAACAGACCGGTCACTACCTGTGCAAGCTTAAAGCGACCAACTACTCACAAGGAAACAAGGCAAGCAAACTAGTAGCGCAACGCCTCAAAGCGACACAAATAAAACACAAGATAGCATACCTCACCACGGAAGCAGGACACAAAGTAACAGCACCTAGGGACATAAGCAACAATTTCGCTAAATATTACACTTCTCTATACAACCTGGCGGACGACCCACACACACCTCAACCACAAACACAGGCCATAAAAACTTATCTAGACGCAATACAGCTACCCACCTTTACGATTCAACACCAACAAGCACTCAGCGCTATAATAACACAAGAAGAGGTAACAACAGCCATTCTCAGCCTGCCGTCGGGCAAATCCCCAGGCCCGGACGGCTTCGCCAACGGCTACTACAAAAAATTTCATACCATCCTAGCACCGCACCTAACAAATTCATTCAATGAAGCCACCCGCCTCCACAAACTACCCGCCGAGACACTACTGGCACATATTATCACACTCCCCAAGCCAGGGAAGCCAGGGAAGCCACCCACATGCCCACAAAACTTCCGCCCCATATCCCTATTGAACACAGATGCCAAGCTTTACGCGAAAATCTACGCGCGGAGACTGGGCTCATTATTACCACACATTATACACACAGATCAAGTAGGGTTCATCAAAAACAGGCAAGGAGGCGATAACACTAGGAAAGTCATGAACATCATACACAGCGCCCAACGCATGAAAGTGGGGTGTGTGCTGTTGTCGCTAGATGCGGAGAAGGCTTTTGACCGGTTGGGCTGGGAGTTCCTGGAACAAGTCCTTCATAAATTCGAGGCACCAGAGGGCTTCCTCTCGGCGGTCAGGGCACTATATAGCGCCCCCACAGCACAGGTCTTAAACGCGGGATTCGTCTCGGACCCCCTCACCATAACCAATGGCTCCCGCCAGGGGTGCCCCCTCTCACCACTACTATATGTGATGGCCTTGGAGCCGCTGGCGGCGGCCATACGTCAAAACACATCCATCCATGGAGTGACAATAGGGGACAAAGAATACAAGGCGAACTTATTCGCCGATGACATCCTGCTAACCCTTACCCAACCACACATGTCTCTACCAAACTTGATGGCCACTATAACGGAATACGGAAAACACTCATACTACAAGCTAAACATACATAAAACACAAGCCATAAGCGTGGGGATCCGGGAAGACACACTGGAGAGACTCAAAGCCACATTCCCCTTTGATTGGAGGTCTGACCACTTGACGTTCCTGGGCATAAAAATCCCACCGAATCTAAGCAAACTCCTAGACAAAAACTATATTGCGCTCATGAAAGAGATTGCCACCACACTGGAATCCTGGACGGGGAAGTACCTATCCTGGGTGGGGCGACTGTCAGCGATCAAAATGATGCTGCTACCTAAGCTCCAATACCTACTACGCACCCTCCCCATACAACTGCCAAAAACGTACATATCCTCCATGCAGAGACTGTTTAACCGTTTTATATGGGCCAACAAGAGGCCTAGGATAGCCTCAGGGATCTTACAACAACCGACCATGAGGGGGGGACTAGGCCTACCATGCATAAAGACATATTATAGAGCAGCCCAATTAACAGTAATCAAAACTGCTACAGCGGAGGGGGAACCGTTACAATGGGCCCAGATAGAAGCACACTGGGCAAACAAACAAACAATACGAGACCTCTTCTGGCTCCCGGGATCCCTACGTCCTAAACTCTTCCAACCCCTACCAACCACAGCCCTGACCCTAAAACACTGGGAAGAGCAGAAGGCAGGGGAGAGAGACCACAGAGCCATAAAAGGACAAGCCCCAATCTCATGCCTGGCGGTGGGCATCCCCTCCCTTGATGTCAAAATGTGGAAGGAAGCAGGCTGCACCACGATCAGCCACTTATATAGAGACAATAGCCTGATACCCTTCCCAGAACTCCAAACCCAATATAACATGCCCAGCAAGGCACTGTTCCCTTACCTACAAATCAAATCCCTACTCGCAGGAATCACACTACAACAAGATGAGCCTTTAATACATAAGGTAGAAAATCTCTGCCTGACAGACAGGCCCCCAAAGAAAACACTCTCAACACTATACACAGCCCTACTAGAGGACCAGACAGAGACCGAAAAGAGTTTCCAAAAAGCATGGCACACGGAACTGGGGAAAACACTGGAAACAGATGTATGGAAGCAGGCTTTCGAGATACACAAGGGAAACACACGGTGCACCACACACTTAGAAACCATACGAAAACTACAATACAGATGGTACATGGTGCCAGAAAAATTAACAACAATATACCCCAACACACCCAATATATGCTGGCGGTGTGAGGACACGGGGGGCTCCATGAGCCACATATGGTGGTCCTGCACAAAAATTAGACAATACTGGGGGGAGGTGGGAAAAATTGCGGAAGACATATTAGATAGACCATGGCCTCTAACTATAGAACAAAGTATATTATTCATGATTCCAGCCACACTAAGTAAAACTGAGGAAAAGCTTTTATTTCACTTGCTCATAGCAGCAGTAACACTCATAGCGCGGGCATGGAAGTCTCCAACAGCGCCTACAAAAGAGGCTCTCCTAGATCAAATCTCCCTAAACTGGAAATATGAGCTGATGGCAAACAAACACTTAGGAATGCGGAAACATACGGACACAGCAGGGAGGCGTTGGCAGGAGTACATACAAGAACAATAAGCTCACCCTAACACCACCCAGAGGAAGCGACACCACCAGGAAGGGGGGAGCAAGGGGGAGGGAAGGCCCAACAAGAGAAAACCCGCGGCACCAGCGCACAACACCACTAGAGCAGGGCCACATAACAGAGCAACCAGCACAACAGGGCAACCGAAGCAACACAAGAAAAAGAAACGAGCCCTGAGAAGGCAACACAGGATACAACAGAGGGAAGGGGGAAAATCACCGGGGAAAAAGTGGGAAGCGAAGGGGGGACCAACTCGGAGGGAACCTATAAATGTATTGTACAACCCCCATGCTGTAACAAAATGTCCCTGCACTTTCCCGTTTTATTCTGTACCCTGGCGAGCAGGCGCCAAAAGCTAACCAATGTGAAACATCAATAAAAAACATAATTTCAAATTGAAAAAAAAAAAAAAGATGTCGTGTATACAAGCAGCTGGAACAACCCACAACTGTCCTATGCCTCTGGAGGTGGTTAGATGAACTATAACTCATGCAGCTGAGCTTATCCCTAACTCCACCATATTACCTTCATCTACTGTCCTCTGACCTAACCTAATGTATTATAGCTATAGCTAGCCTGATGTTTTAAGCTGCTGAAGGGCATTCTTCGTCTCACATATAAGAGCTGGGGTTCCCCGGGGTGATATAAGTTCTCTGTTATTTAGCACATCTGTGTCCACTTTGCAAGGCTGCAAGCTTAGCAACTTAGAGAGGATGCTCTGGCCTGAGGATTATTATGTTTTGTTTTTAAATGTTCTATCATTTTAGTTAGCCTCTTGCCCTGCACTTAAGTACCATATGTGTTTTTGTACATACTGATCTCTCAGACACATTAGCCCAGCCTGACTAATACTTTACACCACACGTGTATGTTACATTGCTTTAATGTTAATCTATAAGTCAGGTTACATGTCTTCGCCCACTTAGACTTTACTGCATATACGCCTAACCTGAAGTATACAACTTATTCTGCTCTCTTGCATTATTCAAGAAATGTGCTAGTTGTTTGTCTCTCATGTTATTCACTGCTTTACATACAGATACTTGTTCTAGCGAGCTTGTTTATAAAATAAAAAATGTGCATTCTTATCCTGTGCCATACTAATGTTAATGATGAACTGCTGATATTTGATGTTGTGGCATTGTCCGATTGTATGTATCCTGTATGCACAACGAAAATAAAGAAGATAAAAAAATTAATAAGGTCAGTCACCCCTTCACTCTGTCACCAGTCACCCCTTCCCTCATTCTATCACTAGTCGTCTCCTCCCTCACTCTGTCACCAGTCACCCCCTTCGTCCCTCACTCTGTCACCAATCTCTCGTTCCTCCCCCTGTCACCAGAATGAGGGAGGTGTTGTAGGGGGGGGTGTGACTGGTGACAGAGTGAGGGAAGGGGTGATTGGTGGCAAGGAGAGGAGCTGACAGAGTAAGGAGTTAACTGGTGACAGAGTGCGGGAGGGGGTGACTGGTGTCAGAGTGAGGAAGGTAGTGACTGGTGACAGAGTGAGGAATGAGGGGGTGACTGTTGACAGAGTGGGGGGGGGGTGACTGGTGACAGAATGAAGGACGGGGTGATTGGTGAAACCCCCTGGTTGCTCTCTGTTTGGTCCTCTAGTTCATCACCTTCCCTGGTGGTACCATGGGCCACGACAACGCTCTGACTTTTGGAGATCGCGAGACAATGCACAGGCTGCAGCTCACACCTGGCGGAGCTGCAGACTGGGTCGCTGGGTTTCTCCCCAGGCAGTTGAAGGGGCCACGCACCCGGCGGCGCAGGGAAAGCCGCTGGGCCCCCTCTCAATGTCGGGAGTCACTGCCCTTCAACTCAGCTGCTAGCCTGCAGCAGGGCTAAAAGTAAAAATGAGGGGCGGTGCTTAACTACTGAAGTGGATGGTCGCATGGATGCTGAGCTCCAGGCTACTAAAACCCAAAATACCCACTTTCAACCCCCTGACACAGGCTAAACCCTCTCTGTGACGACCCCAAACCTTACCAGAGCCCAATGAGGCGAAAAATAAAAAAACATAAGCCCGAAAAACCTAGGATGGGCATGCATATAGGCGAGCTCTGGAAGCAGGCCCAAGACGCCTCTGGCGCTAGGATTTTCAACCCTCCACGATGGATGCTCAGATTTCTACGACGAGACGTCGGATGATGCAGAGGGGGACTGCTTCCCGACCCAGACAAAGCCGCCGTCATCTCGGATGCAGCCCCCGCCACCCGCTGCAACCTCCACACCGGTGAGCATGGAGGACCATCACAAGAAAATCTCGGCCGACGTGGCCTCAATCCGAGAACCCCTGCAGGGCCTAAATGGACGGCGTGGCGCCGTGGAGAGCACCACAAAGAGCTTGTAAAGGCTGCAGCTTTTTCAAACACTTTTTAGAAATACCCAAATGACTACATGCATGGGGATATTTCTACTAAATAGAGATTTAAAAAAAAAAAAAACAACAACTGTAGAATGGTCATTTTTAATGTAAGTATGTTTTGCTTTTAAAAGTGGAAGTGTTCATTAAAAAGGTATGATTTACTAACCTTTATTTACCAATCACACCGATCTCCCTTACACCCTGGTTGAGATCATCAATCTTGATGATCTTAGTCAACCCGCGCTGTTAGCCTGTGCCAGTCAGTATCTCCTCATAGAAGTGCATTGAATTAATGTATTCCTATGGAGAGCGTTCATCATCTCTACGCAGAGTGTAGGTCATGCAAAGACTGTAGCATTAAATCCAGAAAGTACTTCTAGTGCAGTGATGGCTAACCTTGATACCATAAATTGTTTCTGGACTACATTTCCCATTAGGGGTGCACCGAAATTTCGGGCCTATTCCATTTCGGCCGAAAATCGGGCATTGGGATTTCTCACCCGGTAGCTCACCATGTCGCCCTGGTACCGCTGCAAATGTCAGAGTCCTGCGCTCTATCCTATCTGTGACAGGACCGCACACTGCCGCCGTGCTACTTTGGAACCGGAACTGCTGCAAACCTATCCACATCGCCAGCGGTAAGTAATTATATTTAATAAAATGTATTTATTTTTTCTTTTATTATTTTCTCTTCTTTTGTTCCTTATTATTTTGTCTGTCAGATTATCCTGTCTGTCACATTATTCTGTCTGTCACATTATTTTGTCTGTCACATTATCTGCTCTATCTGTCACATTATCCTGCACTGTCTGTCACATTATCCTGTCTGCCAGATTATTCTTTCTGTCACATTATCCAGTCTGTCACATTACTCGACCAGTCTGTCACATTATCCTGTCTGTCTGTCACATTACTCACCCAGTCTTTCACACTGGCTGCACCCATCCTTCTCATGTTTACTTGAAGGCATGAGCATAGGAACCGGGGGGGGGAGGGGGAAACAGATCTCCCCCCCAGGAAATAATGCGGTATTGTGAAATCCCCCCCAGGTTAGGACTAGGAGGAGTGCTGATTACGCTGTAACATTTCGGTGCATTTTCGGCTTCCGAATGCACCAGTGTAGCTGTTAGCTACACGAACAGCGTAATCGGCACTCCGGGGTCTCCTTCCTGTTTCAATGTGGCACGGGCGGAATGTGCTGCAGACTGCAGAAGGAGGACGCACATGTCTCAGGCTGGACTAGAGTAGTGGCAGCCTGTCAGGGATGAACCTTCTTCAAGCAAAGCTGCTGGCTGGTGTGTGCACTGCTGGGACCACAGAGACACAGCCTGGGTAAGTAATGCTGATAATGCTGTGTTAACGTGTAAATATTAGCAGGTGGACTTATATTTAACTCTGTTTTATGTAGCATGGTAATTCCTGTTTCTTTTCAAGACCAGTGGCCCCTATTCTAAAATTGCTGTCAGTCAGACAGTGAGTGATGTCATTAAGTCAAAAAATCCATAAATATTAATGAAATATAAAAAAAACATGATATTATATAGCATTTTCCTCCCCTGTTACTGTGAAACACAATGCAGTTTAGCCCATACTTTGTGGTTTTAACCAGACTACTGGGTCATATTCATCCTGAATGACCAATGGAAAAATGATTTTAATTGAGCAATATGGGCTAATGTCCACACTATTTTTTATCAAAAAACAGCCACTAAGCATAGTTAAAACTAACAGTAAGTGATCGTTTATCCTTGTGTTCAGGTTCAGCTTTGCTGATTTTACTGCCGCGTATCGGTTGATTTTTACTAATGCTATACCAGTTGATTTTTACTAATGCTATACCGGTTTATTTTTACTGATACCATGTGGGTTTATTTTTACTGCTGCTATAACAGTTTATTTTTACTAATGCTATACCAGTTTATTTTTACTGCTGCTATACCAGTTTATTTTTACTAATGCTATATGTCGGTTTATTTTTACTACTGCTATACCAGTTTATTTTTACTACTGCTATACCAGTTTATTTTTACTGCTGCTATACCGGTTAATTTTTACTGATGCCATGTGGATTTATTTTTACTAATGCAATATGTCGGTTTATTTTTACTGCTGCTATACCGGTTCATTTTTACTGATGCCATGTGGGTTTATTTTTACTAATGCTATATGTCGGTTTATTTTTACTGCTGCTATACCAGTTTATTTTTTACTAATGCTATATGTCGGTTTATTTTTACTACTGCTATACCAGTTTATTTTTACTACTGCTATACCAGTTTATTTTTACTGCTGCTATACCGGTTAATTTTTACTGATGCCATGTGGGTTTATTTTTACTAATGCTATATGTCGGTTTATTTTTACTGCTGCTATACCGGTTAATTTTTACTGATGCCATGTGGGTTTATTTTTACTAATGCTATATGTCGGGTTTATTTTTACTGCTGCTATACCGGTTAATTTTTACTGATGCTATCAGAGCATCAGTAAAAATCAACTAACATTTCAGCATAGCATTGCTTGATTGGTTGTTTTTTACTAATGCTATGTGGGTTGATTTTTACTAATGCTATGTGGGTTGATTTTTACTGCTGGATAGTGCTCTTCGGATTACCCTCTCTGGATTGCTATAATAGTTTGATTTATTGGCTTGAGATACGGATTTGCATAAGTGAGGTGGGAGGGAGGGGAAAGCTAGGCTTTCCTATTCAGGCAGCACTGGAAATGCTTCCTGCAAGGGAGAATGTCATTACATCTGTCACCAGTGCGCTATGTGCTAAGATGACAGGTGTATTTTATGCCAAGAATTGACACTAGGCAGCCAAGAACAGTTCCAGACTGCCCAAGTCACGCATGCCGGCTGCCGGGGGGGCAACGAGCAGTAATTCTGGAACACGCACTAGGTTAAAGATGCTATGTCAGAAAATGGGCCAGATATAATAAACAAATTATTGTAGAGAAATTAAAAAGTTAATGTTATTCTTAAATCTTTTGTTATCATTCAGTATTATAATTCTTCTTTATATTTTGTCTTTTCTAGAACCTTAGCTTTATGCTTAAAAGTCAGTTTGAGTGAAGAAAGTCAGAATGGATATCCGCAAGTTTTTTACAAAGCCTAGTAAAGCAAATACATCCTCATCAAGCTCAGAAGCATGTTAACAAAAAGAGATCACTGAATCACCAGTCAGGCATCATTTTGTTGAGCCAGAAAAGGAATATGCTGAGACAGTGTCTTTAGAAGCAGTTGGCCTCATGAGTGACTCAAGTAGTGATGATGAGGAAGACCATGCTTGTGGTCCTGCAATCAAAACTGTAGAAGATGTTCATAGTAAATCTAAAACATACACGAAAGGAAAATGCATTTCTCTTCCAGCTGATGATGAGAAAACATTACGAACGGCAGTGGTACCAAATCAACCAGACTACAAAACAATTCCAGCTCAGACCATTGTAACGCAAAAGGCAAAGAAGCGTGTTCTACATTTTCAAGAGTGCTGGTTCCAAAACGTTCCATGGCTGCACTATAGTTTTACTCTTGAAGGGGTACTATGTTTCTACTGTGCTAAAGCAGCCATCCTGAATCTGACTCAACTCGAAAAGAACACTGAGCCAGCATTTGATTGTGTAGGCTTTAAAAATTGGAAAAAAGCTATTGAAAAGTTTAAAAAATATCAGAGTTGTTCTGCTCATACATATTCTATGAAGCAACTATTGCATCATAAAGATTCACAACCCATTAATGCTCAGCTTTCACTACAAATTCAACAGCAACAGAATGATGCATGGCTGTGTCTCATCAAGATAGTACAAACAATAACCCTGTTGGCAAAACAAGGTCTCCCTCTTCGTGGCCATGAAGACAATGATGGCAATTTTAAACAGTTTCTGCTTGCACGGGCAGATGATGTGTCTTATCTAAAAAATTGGATATCACCCAAAGCAGAATACATGAGTCCCGACATTCAAAATGAGATTTTGAAGTTATTGTCTCACACCGTATTATGCCTTATTCAGAAACAGATTGGGAATAATGCCTTTGCAATTATTGTTGATGGCACACAAGATATATCTGGTCAAGAACAAAACAATGCCTGTATCCGCTATGTTGATGAAGACTTGTACCCACATTAGGACTTCATAGGCTTATATCAAGTTGATGAAACAAGTGGATCTGCAATCGCACAGATTGTCAAGGATGCTTTTTGCCGTAATGGGCTTTGTATGTCAATGTTGCAAGGGCAAACATATGATGGAGCTTCAAATATGGTTGGTAAATATCATGGTGCCCAGGCATTAATCAAGCAGGAACATCCACTTGCCATTTATGTCCATTGCGGTGCACATTGCACAAATTTAGTTATGCAGGCCGCAGCACATCAATGTCCAATAATGGAAGATGCACTTAGGTGTGTGCAGGATCTTGGCAAACTCTTTGGGCAATCTATGAAATGCAGAACCACATTTTCAGAAATTTTGCATCATAAAGCTGAAGGGCCTCTTAAAGTCTTGCATATTAAACCATTGTGCCCAACATGCTGGACTGTTAGAGTGAAGCCTGTGAAAAAAATTCTGGATAATTACCAGCTGATTTTTGAAACACTTGAAGAAATTGCAAATACCAGAAGTAGTGGAGATATAAATCTACGTGCGCGTGGCCTACTACAACAATTTAGGCAAGGGAAAACTCTACTAGGTCTTCAAATCTCTCTTAGCATCATGGAGATCTTAGAATGCCTGAATGTAGCCTTGCAAGGCAGAGAACAAACCATATCAGGACTTTTAGCAAGTGTACACACACAATGCCCTCACACACACAGCACCCTAACACACACACACACCACCCTCACAAATACACAGACACAGCACCCTTACACATACACACACTAACAGTGACCTCACACACACACTAACAGTACCCTCACATACACACACCACCCACACAAACACCGCACACTCACACACACAGCACCCTTACACATACACACACTAACAGTGCTCTCACACACACAGCACCCTTACACACACACACACCACCCTCACAAACTCACAGACACCAAACCCTCACACACACAGCACCTTTACACTCACACAGCGCCCACACACAGCACTCTCACACACACACAGCATTGCAAACATACATATACATGCAGCGTGTGTGTTTGTGCTTTAGGGTGCACACCCTTATGCAATAGGCCGCGCACACCTATGTTTATAGCCATAAAGCTCATAATAGCTAAAAATTGGAAGTTACCTTTAACACCTAAATGGCCAGATGTAGCTGGTCAGATTGAATACCAGGGCAGAATGGAAAAAGGGTTTTACAGAAATGCAGATAAGACCTATCTGCATAAAGCTATATGGTCCAACTGGAAGAAAATCCCTACGGATAAAATCTCTACAGCTTATACTACTCGTATACAGGTACT
>OW240920.1:114679395-114689565 GCA_933207985.1 Pelobates cultripes | reverse complement strand
CTAAAAAAATATTGAATACATATAGAAATCAATCAGATATATTTAAAGGGAGACATGTTTAACAGCCCCATTAAAAATAGGGGGGGAAAAGAAAGGAAAGGAACAAAAAAGGAAAAGAGAAAGGGGGAAGGGAAAGGGAAACGCCGGAAAGAAAAAAGAGAGGAAGGAAAGGGAAAAAAATAAAATAAACAACTTCCTGAGCTGAGTATGCTGTCTCCTCTCTCCCCTCGAAAGGACCCTTTCCGTCCGCCATCTCGCAAAAATAATTGCGATCATTGACTCTATGTTAATAGTTATTAAGTAATTCTGTCAGTTAAATTTGAATGTGATGAATGATTGTCAAAAAAATGGAATTATAAAGTTATCATGAATAATAACTTAACAGCTGAATCTAGTTCATGTATACTTGTTTTTGAATTTGTCACACCATTTGTTAGTCAGTCTGTTTAGTAAGTTGTTCATCAGGAAAAATTATCGATAAAAGTTATAATAAAAATAGGATTTTTAATAATGCAAAATAAAACTTAGAAAAAAATGCTTAAGGAAAAAAAAGCTTAAAATATCAATGTTAAACAGTTAAATGGAGAGACCACAGGGAGCAGGAGAGACAGTCGCCACAGCTTCAGGGGCGACTCTCTCTCCTGGTTGTGGGCTGCGGTGCTTTAAAAGTGTGATCGCAGGGTGACCCAACTCTTAGGCCCCAGGACATATGGTGGCGCCTGGACTGGGTAACTACCACAGTTCAATTGGGGAACCCTTCCCACACATGACACTCCGAAAACCACGATGGAGAGGCGGGCGGGGACTCCACTGGGTAGGAGGATGGGCCTTGTCCCAAAATGGAAGGCATATAGGTTAAGCAATGAATAAGATGCAGATGCATGACAGGTTACGATTTAGAAATATAGTGGAGTGGTGCCACCCTAGTGAGAGAACGACATGCTGTCCCTGGGGTGGGATGTCCACCCCCACTTAGTTCTGGCAGAAAATAAGACCAGACGGCAAGATTGTTTTATGTTATGTTTATTGTTTGCAATGTTCCAAAAGGCACTACACAGCGAGGAGAATGCCACCGCCTACACTTAAGTATCCAATACCAAATATCCACCAACAAACTCTGCATAATCCTTGCGCACTACACAGAGCCAAAAGCTCGCAACATCATACACTCTAAAATATGTAGCTGGAAATTTTCTCTCTGAATGTCAAGGGTTTAAACACCCCAACTAAACATAGGCTCCTACACAGTGACTTAAAGGGCCAAGAAGGCTGACATAGCTATGGTTCAGGAAACACACCTCCCCAGGTCGACCCCAGTACGGTTGACAAACAAATCCTACACGAGGTCTTTGAAGCGCGCACATTGCCCAAACACGCAGGAGTAGCAATACTAGTTCACAAGCGCTGCCCCCTGACAATAATCCACAGCCAAATAGATCCGGAGGGGCAATATATGGCTATAACAGGCACCCTTTACAACACGAAAATATGTCTTATCAATGTATATGCCCCGAATGAACCAGATGCCTCCTTCATTAGAAACAATAACCACTATTGGGAGTGGAGGAGTACTCGTCATGGTGGGTGACTTTAATGCGATTCCAAACCCAGCACTTGACAGAAGCGCTAGACCAGGGACAGTCAGATCACACGGAAAGGGAGGACAGGACAAGTTACTGTACAACTACTGCACAAACAACGGCATCCTGGACGCTTGGTGGCTGCACTACCCAAGCACCAAAGATTACCTTCTACTCCACACCACATGACACCTACTCCCGAATAGATAACTTCTTTTAAAACGGCACGGGTATGCATAAGGTCATACACACAGAGATTAATAGCATAACATGGTCCGGTCATGACGGTCACACTAGGCAAAATGCAATACAGCACAAACTGGTCATGGAAACTGAAACCCAACCTGTTGAAGGATGAGGATATCCTCACCTCAACCAAAGAAGCAATCACTGATTACTTCACACAAAATGAGGACCCAGACATAAATCCCACCATAGTATGGGCTGCCCACAAGACGGTAATAGGGGTCATCTAGCGACACATAAAAAACAACATAAAACAAACCCTTTACTAGAGCTCCAATCAGCCTTGAGAAAGGCTGAACTACAACACATAACGAATTCCACTACGACAAAAGCCACAGAACTTAGCGCACTGCGCCACTCTATCAAAGAACTTTCGCTAGAGGAGGCAGCTCATTCTCTGCAGTGGACGAAGCACCTATATTACGAAAAAGCAAACAAAATTTACACCATATTAGCCAGAACGCTACAACCTAGAACAGGACAAAAAACGATAACTAAATTACACACAACAACTGGAGACCTGATAACCACACCTGAACACATCAATAGAGTATTTACGGACTATTTCTCCACACTATACAACCACTCCCCACATCACACCCAGGACAATGTAGAATATAACACACGCATCAACGAATACCTAAATTACTGATGGGGAGGCAGAAGCCTTGTGCACCCGTATTACCGCAGAGGAGGTAGAACAAGCCATAGGGTCCCTAAAAGGAAATAAAACACCAGGGCCAGACGGGTACGACATGGGATACTACAAACGACAAATAGGTGCTCACTCTGCACAATATAATGCAATCACTTCATGCAGGGGGAGTATCTGACACTGGCATGGCAATAGCATATATCATACTGCTCCCAAAACCTGAGAAAGATATTACAATAGCAAGCAACTACAGACCTATTTAACTCATTAACTCAGATTTAAAACTCTTCGCCAAAATATTAGCGACCAGGCTTACGCCACTATTAACAAAACTGATCCACCCCGATCAAGTAGGGTTCACGCCAAACAGGCAACTCTATGAAAACACCCGCAGGAGTGCTAATCTGCTGTGGCGTATGGCAGAGTCGGGACAGCCCTCCTTGGGCCTGTCACTGAATGCTGAGAAGGTGTTCGACAGGGTCAAGGGGCCTTACCTGTTTAGCCTCCTGAAACACATAGGATTCCCGGACCCCTATATAACAGCAATCAAAGCACTTTACACCGACACGAAAGCACAAACAATAGTCACGGATGACCAAAGAGTACCTTTCCCCTTGGGAAACGGCACGCGCCAAGGGTGCCCACTCTCACCACTACTCTTCGCGCTAACACTAGAGCCGCTACTGCACACCATAAGACCAGATCCCCAGATAACAGGAGTGGAAATTGCACATCAACAATTTAAAGTTGCAGCTTATGCTGATTATGTTTTATTAACCTTAACAAACCCATTGCAGTCCATTTCCAACGTCCACACACTACTGACAGAATATGGGGACATATCGGAAGTCTGTAGCTATGCTGTTTCACATCACCGATGTGGACACGACCTCCATACGAACACACTACCAGATGAAAACCACTACCGAAGCATTCACATACTTAGGGACTTGCCTAGCCGCTAACAATAAGGCCCTCTTCAATAGCAACTACAGATCACTCATCCGCACCTTAATCCATGATCTAGATATCTAGATATATATACACACACTTAAAGGGACACTTAGCACCAAAGCAACTTAAGGTTAATGAAGTGGCTTTGGTGTACAGGTCCTACCCCTACAGTCTCTCTGCTAAATTCTCTACCATTTAGGTTTTATTAGAAATTATTTTAGTTATTTATGCAGTCCCTGTCACACCACCTGACTGTAACTCACATAGTTTCCCTACACAGTTGCTGATAAAGAAGTCTAATTTTGTTTTAAATTTCCCTTTTTGCAAAGTGTGTTTAATCTAGAATGTGTGTTCTTCCTGCACTGTTAATTTCCTGCTAATGCCTATAGCAGCTCCTGTGTGTGATTGAAATGGCTCTATCATCAATCTATCATCCCCACCCCAAAAAAGGAGCAATTCACTGAAATTCCAACTCAGTCAAAACATATCATAAATATATCAAATCCACAATCTAAATGTTGCAGCAAATAAATCTCAATAAAGGTGTTTATATCTTCCCTTAGGGGTGCAAATAAGGATAGCCCCAATAAATGCAGTACAAAGAAATAATATAGCCATATATTGCACTCCATGAGAAATATAGGAAAAGGGAGTAACATTAAAAAACATTCACAAACTAAACATAAAGAAAGGGGGAAAGGAGAGAGAGACACCACACACTTGATGAGACTAAACGCATTTCACATCTGCGCCAGATGATTTGTAAACAGTTACCAGTGCAGACGCGAAATGCGTTCCGTTTCATTAGGCATGTCTATCTCCTTCCCTTCTTTCTTTATATACTGTTATTGAAATTTTTACTGTTCATCTGACCATTTTGTCTCATGTTTCTATGTACATGGATACTGAATAAAGAGAAATATGTTTTAATGTTCTTTCCTTTCCTTATGTTTTTCTCATGGTGAAGCGAAATATTTGGTGATATTGTTTATTTGTAAGAGATTTAAGATAAAGTAGGGACTACTACTTTTTGTCAAGCCTTGTCAGGCCCCTGTGGTCACTAGTGACAGCTGAGGAGAAAAATGCTGCTTATGGATGTTTCTGCAGACTTGCTAAATTCTCTTTAGACATCAGTGCTGTTCTTTCACTAATGTGCGAGGGAACAACACTTATATTAGCTCCGGGCAGATGAAGTGTTCATTAAAGGTACATTGTAGGCACTATAACAATTTCACCTCATTGATTTGGTTATAGTACTTGGAATCCTCTTGTGATGTTTTTTCAAGCAGTGTAACATAACAGGGATATTCAGAAAAGTGAGAATCCAAAGTGAATTCCCAAATTTTAGACCTGAGCTGGGAGCATAGCTGGTATTGAGAATTTTTTCAATTTATCTACTTTGGCCCAAAATATTAAATTTACCTTGAACTCACTTTTAAGTCTGACTTTAGTGAATAACCCTGTAAATAACGGTCCCTGGCCACTCACATCATATCCACCACTAGAGGTATGGTTAAGGCATAGATTGCCTACTTTCTTCTAGCCATACAAGTTCATACCAGGAATTGGTAATAGGTTGAAATCAGTCAGATGGCACTCTCAGTCAATCACAGCTGCTTGTTGCTGTGCATGCTAATGCTCCATCTTTAATCTAACCCGCAATGAGTGAATGAGCTTCTGCAGCTTTGGAGAATTCAAAGATAATTCCAAATATAAGGTCAAAGAAGCTGAACTAAATGCATATTTTTTTGAAATTCGGCTATTTGGACTTTTCATTTGAAATCCACTTTGAAATTTCATGCTAGTAAATAACCTGAAAGGCTTTTTCATACATCTGCTTCATATTTGGAAATGAAAAAAGCAGTGAGGGGATACAGTTAAGGATGGAGAAAAATGCTTTATCTGCTAAAAAGTTGACATGAGACTGTAACATGGGTGAAGGACCAGGAATGCCCAACATAGTTTAGATAAGGGAGTATGAGTGTGTATGAGGAGCTGGCATCCATCCACAGTTAGTATTTGGATCACTGAGGCCCCGGCACTTCTTAGGTATGGGATCCTTGCATTAGAGGGACTCTCTAAGCCAGGAGTAGTCAACCTTTTAATACCTACCACCCCACTTTTGTATCTTTGTTGATGGTAAAATTTCCTTACCGCCCACCAGTGCCACAGTAACAAATTTAATAGCGCAAGTGCAACTGCAAGCACAGAGCCTCACAGACCCTTCCCTCCCTCTGTTAGAACTAAGTGAGGGCAGTGAGGAAGATCTTGGATTTCCTCACCAGCCCGAGAGGGCTTTCAGCAAGGCTGGCTCTGCATGGGCTGGCAGGGGAGATGAAAGGATCTCCCTGCCGGCCTTGGTCCACGGCCATCAAAGCCCACTGGGTGTTTTCTGCAGAACCCATCACCGCTCACCTGAAATCCCAAACTGCCCACTAGTGGGCAGTAGGGACCAGGTTGACTACCTGGTCCCTACTGCTCTAGGCATTAGAACCAGTACAGTTTAATGCATGGATTCTAGAGCAAAGACATTGTCCCTGCAGGCTGAGTAGTCTAAATTATGCCTTTTCTGAGATTGCTGCACATGCACACTGGGGTAGCTTAACCTAATAAATATTGTAATACTCTAGGGTAATAGCGTACACTAATAGTGTAATAGCATTCAGAATATAATTCTTAAAGGAACACTATAGTGTGAGAAATACAAACCTGTATTCCTGACACTATAGATCTAAATGCACCGGGTATGGTGGCCGGCCTACCTATTCACCTCCTTGGTTAAAATCATCGAATTTGATGATCTCAGCCAATCCAATGCTTTCCTATAGAGGCTACTGTGTATGTGCAGCAAAATACTGCACTGCGCCAATCAGCATGTCCTCATAGAGATTCTATGTGTGGCGGACCATGCCCACTGCTCATTCCTGTACTTTCCCCTGTGTATTGTACATTTACCCTTGTATTTTGTGTAATCTGCCCTGTTGACCGTTCGTCTCTCGAACGCGGACGACCCCAGTACCCCATTAGAATGTTCACACCAATCAATCAGAACGTTTGCACCTGCAACATAAGTGTGAAACCGCAAGGGAAGTAATTAATGAGTGCTCCCCTGGGTGGCCACCATTTGGGGTGTTGGAGTACTGGCGGTTTGGGGCGCCCTACCTGCTCCTAACAAAATTAGGGACTTCGGCATTTCAGTTTGGTTCGGCACTTCCGAAATTCGGCACTTTGGGACTTTGTCAATTTACTAACCCTAACCTCTACCTCTAACCCCAGCCCTACCCCTAAACACCACAACCACTCCCACATCTAGGGTTAGGGTTAGATTCCTGTCATAATTTCCGTAATTTTCCCTCCCTTGTTTTGCCACGTTTCAGAAATCCGAAGCACTTCGGCCGTTCAGAAGCATCCGAATGTCCGAATTGCTGAAATTCAGCCGAATTTACATTCAAACGAAACGAATTGCACATGTCTAGTGTACATGGGTTTTGCGCCCTTTCTCCTGATTGGACGTCGACACCCCTCTCCTCCCCGAGCACTGACTGGCGCAAATTGGTTTAGTGAAGTTTGAATTCACTGGACCAAACCAAGTGATGCTGTGGAAGTGATTTCAAGGATGTACAGAGCCTCGCAACCAGACTTAATGCAATGGTTTCTCAGGCTCTGTACATCCGATAGCCCCGCTATTTGCAGGGATCCTAGCTGGAACCTGGGGCTATCCAGGGATATATGTTTCATGTGTGTACCCCATTCCCTTCCTAGGGCGCGGAGTCCCTAAGTGTTCCCCCATATATGTAATGTGTTTTACTGTTTGTAATATGTTTTAATGTATGTAACTGTGTCCTGTTGGTATCTCCCAGAGCGGGAAATGGTTATCTGCAACCCATCCCCCTTCTCCTGCCTGGGACAAAGGAAAGTGTATTGAAAGAGAGGAGACCCCCTGTGGGGGTCTGTGCATAAAAGCTGTGTGTACCAATAAAGGATTGTCAGTGTTTTTACCTCCAGAACTGTGTGGCGTCCAGTTACTAGGGGGAAAAGGATGCCTGCTTGTTGTAAAAGTTCCTGAACGGCTGAAGGAAAGGAATAAGCGGAGGTAACCGGGCTGGTTACCCGTGGTCCGCAACACATTGTATGAATGCATCTCTTTAAGCAGTATTCAGTGCCTCCATGCAAAGCGTTGAGACGTTGAATGTCAGTGCTGCACATTGGGCCGAACTAACCCAGGAAGCACCTCTAGTGGCCATCTAGAATGACTACCACTGGAGGTGTTCCTATGGAGTAATGTAAACACTGCTATAGACACTAAAACAACTACATTAAGCTGTAGTTGTTCTGGTGACTATAGTGGCCCTTTAAAGCTACACTATAGGCACTCAAACCACTTCATCTCATTTTCCGTCATTGCAGTCCTCCTCTTAAGGACGCAATTTACTAAAATTAACGCCATATTTCTGCGATCATGGCAATCATAGGTTTAATGCTGCTGCAGTCTTCCTCGGTGTCCAAGGCAGATAGACAATCTCACTGTCCCAGCCCATGTGACCACTCTGACAGGCAGTTAGAGCGATCACATGTGCTGCAGTAAAAAATGATCTGCCTTCCTGCGCCTTCCTGTAAGCTGTGAAGTGTGGGGAGACATATCAAAGCTGATCTGCTTCTCCCTGTGAAAAAAAGGTTTTAGGTTAAAATAACAACCCCTCTTATCCCTTTCTAATACAATCTAACCTCTTTCATGCCCTTTGATCACTGCCTGCAGTGATCAAAATACAAATCACTGTAACCCTTTTATTTTTATTTTTTAGCCCTCAGGGGTTAAATTTATATAATTAGTTACCTTAAATATTTCTCAATTATTTATTTATTTAGCTAGAGTGGATGGAATTTAGTGGAAGATTGGGGTATTTACTGCTAGTTAGGGGTTAACTGTAATAGAAATGTTTTTATAGCATAAAAATATAAACATTAAAAAAAGGTTTTAAAAAGTAAAAAATGTTTTAAAAGTAAAAAAAGGTTATTGCCACTACACTTGGTACAAATTAACAAATAAATGATCCCCTGCCAACATTCAAAATATGGCTTTTGATAAACCCTGGGATTTCCTATTTAAGAAATATTATGCCTTTGTGTGGTATTTTGAATTAGCAACCTGCTCAAATGCTCCAAAATCAGACATGGACCCAACGTCAAATTTCTAAGTTTGAACAAAAACTGAAATGGCTGTTTCTCAAACGTGCCCCTTCAACATCCACATGTAGCTGGCAATGATACGGGGGTATTGCTGTACTCAGACCACATAGCTGATCAACATATTAAGTGTTATACTGCTGTAGCACACATAAGGTTTACAAAATATACAGTAAAATCTCACGGTGTGTGTCAAAAAGGCATAAAAAATGCTTATTACTACTATACTTGGTACCAACTAGCGAAAAAATGACCCCATGCTATGGTTCAAAATGTGAAAAATGTGTAACAAATGGTATGCCTTTGTGGCATAGTTTGGAATAAGGAACGTGCTAAAATGCTCCAAAATTGAAAACGGACCCATCAAAATCATCCACGAAAATTCACACTTCAAAAAACAAAATTGTCATGTCTTTTTTAAAGCACAAAATAGTGTCTAGGTCATACATTGTGTACATTGTTTACTCAAAAGATGTAACTGACCTCTTCCCTGCTGTCCTACAACATGTCACCAATTGTCTTTCTTTTATCTCTGATTGGATGTCCTCCTGCTTTCTGAAGTTCCACCTCTCTAAAACTGAGTTTTATTTTTCCTCCTCATAACACTGATCGATCCTCCTCCTTCACACTTCCCTGCAGGTTGACGGTACCTGCCTCACCCCATCCTTTCAATCTCACTGTCTTGGTGTCACTTTTGATCCTGGCCCTAACCTTTGCGCCTCATGTCCAGTCTGTTGCTAAAACCTGTCGATTCCAACTTAAAAACATTGCCCGCATACGCCCCTTTTTTACGCAAGATGCTGCCAAGGAGATTGATCACGCTCTAGTAATCTCTTGCATCGATTACTGTAATTCTCTCCTAATTGGTCTTCCCAGAAGCCGTACTGCTCCCCTACAATACATGTCGCTCCTCTCACACCTCATCCCTCTGTCGATTCTTACACTGTCCCCTACAGGTGTCAATTTAAAATACTAACCCTTACCTATAAAGCTCTAACCAACTCTAGACCCTCTTACATTTCTTTACTGATTCATAGGTATGACCCCTCTCAGTCTCTCCGCTCTACCTTCTCCTGTCTGCTGCTTGCAGCCTTACTGCAAATTCACTCCTGCAAGACTTCTTACGGGCAGCTCCTTTACTTTGGAACAGCCTTCCTATCCCTGTCAGACTCTCCCCTAGTCTTCAACCCCCTTAAGAACAGTTGCATCACTGGGGGGCGGGGGGCAGAGGGGGCCATGGCCCCCCTACATCAGGCTCTGTCCCCCCCAACTGAAAGTGAAGTTACTTCTCGCTGGACTCCCTCCAGGTTATTGAGAGCCCAGCCCCTGATCAGATGGATCCTGCAGGCAATGGACGCCCCCTGCCTGTAAACACGGACAGACACTGGAGGGAGCAGGAAGCAGGCTGTGCTCACTGTGCACAGCTCTCCTGCTCCCCCAGCAGAAACAAAAGGGAGACTTTCTGCAGGGTGGAGAATGGTTCCTCCTCCACAGCACTAGCACAGGTATGGCTCACATGGAGCCTAAGGGGGCTGATTTTGTGTATGTGTG
>OW240920.1:114643892-114679295 GCA_933207985.1 Pelobates cultripes | reverse complement strand
CGCTATTTGCAGGGATCCTAGCTGGAACCCGGGGCTATCCAGGGATGTATGTTTCATGTGTGTACCCCATTCCCTTCCTAGGGCACGGAGTCCCTAAGTGTTCCCCCATATATGCAATGTGTTTTACTGTTTGTAATATGTTTTTATGTATGTAACTGTGTCCTGTTGGTATCTCCCAGAGCGGGAAATGGTTATCTGCAACCCATCCCCCTTCTCCTGCCTGGGACAAAGGAAAGTGTATTGAAAGAGAGGAGACCCCCTGTGGGGGTCTGTGCATAAAAGCTGTGTGTACCAATAAAGGATTGTCAGTGTTTTTACCTCCAGAACTGTGTGGCGTCCAGTTACTAGGGGGAAAAGGATGCCTGCTTGTTGTAAAAGTTCCTGAACGGCTGAAGGAAAGGAATAAGCGGAGGTAACCAGGCGGGTTAACCGTGGTCCGCAACACATTGTTTTAATGCATCTCTATAAGCAGTATTCAGTGCCTCCATGCAAAGCGTTGAGACGTTGAATGTCAGTACTGCACATTGGGCCGAACTAACCCAGGAAGCACCTCTAGTGGCCATCTAGAATGACTACCACTGGAGGTGTTCCTATGGAGTAATGTAAACACTGCTATAGACACTAAAACAACTACATTAAGCTGTAGTTGTTCTGGTGACTATAGTGGCCCTTTAACCCCTTAAGGACACATGACATGTGTGACATGTCATGATTCCCTTTTATTCCAGAAGTTTGGTCCTTAAGGGGTTAAAGCTACACTATAGGAACTCAAACCACTTCATCTCATTTTCCGTCATTGCAGTCCTCCTCTTAAGGACGCAATTTACTAAAATTAACGCCATATTTCTGCGATCATGGCAATCATAGGTTTAATGCTGCTGCAGTCTTCCTCGGTGTCCAAGGCAGACAGACAATCTCACTGTCCCAGCCCATGTGACCACTCTGACAGGCAGTTAGAGCGATCACATGTGCTGCAGTAAAAAATTATCTGCCTTCCTGCGCCTTCCTGTAAACTGTGAAGTGTGGGGAGACATATCAGAGCTGATCTGCTTCTCCCTGTGAAAAAAAGGTTTTAGGTTTAAATAACAACCCCTCTTATCCCTTTCTAATACAATCTAACCTCTTTCATGCCCTTTGATCACTGCCTGCAGTGATCAAAATACAAATCACTGTAACCCTTTTATTTTTATTTTTTAGCCCTCAGGGGTTAAATTTATATAATTAGTTACCTTAAATATTTCTCAATTATTTATTTATTTAGCTAGAGTGGATGGAATTTAGTGGAAGATTGGGGTATTTACTGTTAGGCTAGTTAGGGGTTAACTGTAATAGAAATTTTTTTATAGCATAAAAATATAAACGTTAAAAAAAGTTTTTAAAAAGTTAAAAATGTTTTAAAAGTAAAAAAAAAAAAAAAAAAGGTTATTGCCACTACACTTGGTACAAATTAACAAATAAATGATCCCCTGCCAACATTCAAAATATGGCTTTTGATAAACCCTGGGATTTCCTATTTAAGAAATATTATGCCTTTGTGTGTTAGTTTGAATTAGCAACCTGCTCAAATGCTCCAAAATCGGACATGGACCCAGCGTCAAATTTCTAAGTTTGAACAAAAACTGAAATGGCTGTTTCTCAAACGTGCCCCTTCAACATCCACATGTAGCTGGCAATGATACGGGGGTATTGCTGTACTCAGACCACATAGCTGATCAACATATTAAGTGTTATACTGCTGTTGCACACATAAGGTTTACAAAATATACAGTAAAAACTCACTGTGTGTGTCAAAAAGGCGGAAAAAATGCTTTTTACCACTACACTTGTTACAATCTGGAAAAAAGTGATCCCACACTAAGGTTCAAGTAATGCCTTTTGAAAATCCCTGGGGTGTCTTCTTTAAGAAATTGTATGCCTGTGAGGGATAGTTGGAAGGGCAACCTGCTAAAATACACCAAAATGAAACATGGGCCCAATGTCAAAATTTAAAGTTTGAAAAAAACTGAAATGGCTGTGTCTCAAATGTGCCACTTTAACGTCCACATATACCTGGCAATGACACATATGGGGGTATTGCTGTACTCAGGCGACATAGCTGAGCAACATATGAAGTATTATACTACGATAACAAACATAGGGTTTGCAAAATATATAGTAAAATCTCACGGTGTGTGTCAAAAAGGCATAAAAAATGCTTATTACTACTATACTTGGTACCAACTAGCAAAAAAATGACCCCATGCTATGGTTCAAAATGTGAAAAATGTGTAACAAATGGTATGCCTTTGTGGCATAGTTTGAAATAAGGAACGTGCTAAAATGCTCCAAAATTGAAAACGGACCCATCAAAATCATCCACGAAAATTCACACTTCAAAAAACAAAATTGTCATGTCTTTTTTAAAGCACAAAATAGTGTCTAGGTCATACATTGTGTATATTATTTACTCAAAAGATGTAACTGACCTCTTCCCTGCTGTCCTACAACGTGTCACCAATTGTCTTTCTTTTATCTCTGATTGGATGTCCTCCTGCTTTCTGAAGTTCCACCTCTCTAAAACGGAGTTTTATTTTTCCTCCTCATAACACTGATCGATCCTCCTCCTTCACACTTCCCTGCAGGTTGACGGTACCTGCCTCACCCCATCCTTTCAATCTCACTGTCTTGGTGTCACTTTTGATCCTGGCCCTAACCTTTGTGCCTCATGTCCAGTTTGTTGCTAAAACCTGTGGATTCCAACTTAAAAACATTGCCCGCATATGCCCCTTTCTTACGCAAGATGCTGCCAAGGAGATTGATCACGCTCTAGTAATCTCTTGCATCGATTACTGTAATTCTCTCCTAAGTGGTCTTCCCAGAAGCCGTACTGCTCCCCTACAATCTGTGGTGAATGCTGCTGCCAGGCTGATCTTTCCCTCATGTCGCTCCTCTCACACCTCATCCCTCTGTCGATTCTTACACTGTCCCCTACAGGTGTCAATCTAAAATACTAACCCTTACCTATAAAGCTCTAACCAACTCTAGACCCTCTTACATTTCTTTACTGATTTATAGGTATGACCCCTCTCAGTCTCTCCGCTCTACCTTCTCCTGTCTGCTGCTTGCAGCCTTACTGCAAATTCACTCCTGCAAGACTTCTTAAGGGCAGCTCCTTTACTTTGGAACAGCCTTCCTATCCCTGTCAGACTCTCCCCTAGTCTTCAATCCCTTAAGAACAGTTGCATCACTGGGGGGTGGGGGGGCAGAGGGAGCCATGGCCCCCCTACATCAGGCTCTGTCCCCCCCAATTGAAAGTGAAGTTACTTCTCGCTGGACTCCCTCCAGGTTATTGAGAGCCCAGCCCCTGAGCAGATGGATCCTGCAGGCAGGGGACGCCCCCTGCCTGTAAACACGGACAAACACTGGAGGGAGGAGGGAGCAGGAAGCAGGCTGTGCTCACTGTGCACAGCTCTCCTGCTCCCGCAGCAGAAACAAAAGGGAGACTTTCTGCAGGGTGGAGAATGGTTCCTCCTCCACAGCACTAGCACAGGTATGGCCCACATGGAGCCTAAGGGGGCTGATTTTGTGTATGTGTGTGAGAAAATAAAGTGTGACTGTAAACTGGTGTGAGTGACATTGTGTGTGTATACTATAGTAAGAGTGTATGTTATTGAGTGTGTATACTTCAGTAAGAGTGTGTGTTATTGAGTGTGTCAGTGACATTGTGTGTATGAAGGAATTGAAACAGTTAATCTGTTAGTATTGTATAAGGTGAATTATTTTGTAAATGTAGTAGCAAGCTCTTTTTAGAACTGCTTGCTAAACATAACTGAAAGGAAGTCACAAGCTATGACAGTTTCTATGTATCAGGAGATGCCTAACCACAATGCACATGTGTTAGTTTGTAAGATTAGATTATTGAATGAAACAGCAGAAACTACTCCCTCTTTTATGTATCTTGTGTAACTTTCTGTAACCAATGTTCGTGACAAATATTGTATAAATACAAAGCATTTTGAATACATTGTCAGAAGACTTTTGGAAAGCAATCTTGTGTCTGTCTCGTTATTCTGCTTCCATAATTCTTCCCTGAGCTCAGGTGACAATCGAGGGTTGGAGAACCGTGACCAGGGCCAGATTAACAGCCTAGTGGGCCTGGTGCTGACAATTATGATGGGCCTAATTACAGAATCATATCAACCAAGAACACTAAAATACTCCCAAGAGTCATGTATCTGATGGAGATGGTGCTGGAGAGAAAGAAAACAGCAGCTATAAGAAAACACATACCCTATGCTAATCTCTCTCTAATTTATGTTTTCATCTTTTAAGTAAACCCATAACCCCTAACAGCAGTGTCCAGTCAAGCAGGAAGTCAATGGGTGGGGTAAAAGGGTGTGACACTGACGCAAATCATGTAATCTGCCAAAAGGGACGAACATGCCCAAAAAGAGGACATGTCTGCCTAAAGATTTGGAAGGCCTAATGCATCTAATGATGCACTCGCTCAACGCTTTCTAAGGACTGTCCCCTAGCACTCGCTGGTCCACTTGTCTCCTTACCTTCTTACTAGCAGGCAGAAGCTCCTGGTATATAGTTTGGGACAGAGAAAAGCTGTATGTAGTGAGTGTAGAAGAAAGGGAACATGCCACAGTGTTAGAGAGACCAAAGTCAGCATTACCTTAAATGATCACTATAGGGTCAGGAACACAAACATGAATTCCTGACCCTATAGTGTTAACACCACCATCTAGTCCCCCTGGGCCCCTCATGCCTACATATATATAGTAAAAATCTTACTGTTTTCAAGCCTGAAGCTGTAACTCTGCATGCTGTTAGACTCAGAAAAACAAGCAGTCTGCTGACATCATTAGAAGTGGTGGCCTGATCCAATCACAGTGCTTCCCCATAGGATTGGCTGAGACTGACAAAGAGGCAGATCAGGGGCAGAGCCAGCATGATTCAAACACAGCCCTAGCCAATCAGCATCTTCTCATAGAGATGAATTGAATCAATGAATCTCTATGAGGAAAGTTCAGTATCTGCATGCAGAGGGAGGAGACACTGAATGTTTGGATGCATTTTAGGCAGCCATGACCCAGGAAGGATCTCTAACAACCATCTGAGGAGTGGCCAGTGAAGTTATCACTAGGCTGTAATGTAAACACTGCATTTTCTCTGAAAAGACAGTGTTTACAGCAAAAAGCCTGAAGGTAATGATTCTACTCACCAGAACAAATTCAATAAGCTGCAGTTGTTCTGGTGACTATAGTGTCCCTCTAACTATATTCATTGTCAGCCAGTCCAAACAAGTTTTGTTCCCATACATCCCTCTTAAATTTCCATACTTAAGTAAGAGTATGTGAAAAGTAGTTGCCACCTTTCTTGGAAAAACATACCGGCCTTACTACTTTGCATAATTAAATATGTATGGGTGACATCACATGATGTAAATCACAAGGAGTGACATAAGAGAAAATGCTGTAAAATCACCAAAAAACTACTTAGTTTGATTCTGCTGTATGGATGGATTCCTCCCAGTGCCCTCATGACTCAGTGCCCCCATGTGTCGATTACTCCAAGTCTCAGTGTTCCTATGAATCAGTGTCTCAGTGCCCCATGTCTCCCAGTGTTCCCTAGTGTCGTGTCCCCGGGTCTCCCATTGTCCCTATGTATCACAGTGTCTCAATGCCCCATGTGTCCTCCAGTATTCCCATGTGTCTTTCCCCATGTCACTAGGACACTAGGAAGACAGGGAGACCTGGGGACACGGGGAGACCTAGGGACACGGAGACACCAGTGAGACTGGGAGACTAGGGGACACTGGGAAAATAGGGGAAACTTGAAGACATGGGGACACAGACACTAGAGACACTGGCTGGGGGACATGGGGACATTGAGACATGGGTGGGTGACATCACATGATGTAAATCACAAGGAGTGACATAAGAGGAAATTCAGTAAAATCACCCAAAAACTAGTTAGTCTGATTTTGCTGTATAGATGGATTGCTCCCAGTGCCCTCATGACTCAGTGCCCCCATGTGTCGATTACTCCAGGTCTCAGTGTTCTTATGTATCAGTGTCTCAGTGACCCATGTCTCCCAGTGTCCCCTAGTGTAGTGTCCCTATGTATCACAATGTCTCAATGCCCCATGTCTCCCTGTGTCCTCCAGTATTCTCATGTGTCTATGTCCCCATGTATCCCAGGGTCCCCATGTCACTAGGACACTAGGAAGATAGGGAGACCTAGGGACACGGAGACACCAGTGACACTGGGAAACTAGGGGACACTGGCTGGGACACATGGGGACACTGGGAAAATAGAGACACTGGCTGGGGGACATGGGGACATTGAGACATGGGGACACTAAGACACCAGGGCCACAGACACTAGGGACACTAGCTTGGAGACATGGGGACATTGAGACACTTGGAGACATGGAGGCACTAGGAGACATGGGGACAGTGAGACACTGGCAGACTGGGGGCACTGAGACATCAGGGACACTGGCTGGGAGACATGGGGACACTGAGAGATACTGTGTCCCCATGTGTCTGTGTCATAATGTCTCCCAATGTCCCTTAGTGTCTCAGTGTCTGCCATAATGTCTCCCAGTGTCCCTTAGTGTCTCAGTGTATGTCTCCTTGCAGCCTTTCCCCCCATCCCTTACTTCCCTGAGCTGTAGGCTGTCTGGACTCTGTAGCTGCTCCCCTGCAGATTAGTGAGTATAGATAGGCAGGGAGGGATATGCTGGAACTTCCTATCCCTGCCTGTCTCCACACACAATGACCCCTACTGACCAGTGCTGGTATTGCATAGTAATCTCTTGTTTATACTGAGAAAAATACCAGCATTTGTATTGCCAGTATCACTGCAATATTGGCACCAGCCAGGCAGCCTCAAATACTGGCTGTGCCAATAAATTACCAGCCAGGTGTAATCCCTAAGAGTAGTGTGTGTGTGGAAAAAAAAAGGAAAAAAAAAATTATTTTTTAAAAAAAATCAATGGGCCTATTCCATGGGCCTGGGCCTGGGCCTGGAGCTGCAGCTCCATCAGCCCCTATGTTAATCCGGCCCTGACCGTGACCAGAAGGGATCGAGTCATCAGTTTAGCCTTTCAGTGTATACTTAATAGTGTATGTCATTGACGTGTGTATACTTAATAATAGTGTGTGTTAGTGAGTGTGTTTGACATTGTGTGTATACTTAACAGTGTGTGTTAGGGAGAGTGTGTCACATTGTGTGTATACTTAATAATAGTGTGTGTTAATGAGAGTGTGTGACATTATGTGTATACCTAATAGTGTGTGTGTCAGTGACGTTGTGTGTATACTTAATATCAGTGGGTGTTAGTGAGTGGCATTGTGTGTATACTTAATATCAGTGTGTGTTAGTGAGTGGCATTGTGTGTATAATTCAGTAATAGTGTGTGTTAGTAAGAGTGTGTAAGTGACATTGTGTGCTTACTGAAGAGTGTGTGAATGACCGTGCGACCAATTATATTCATAATACATTTTATAGATTATAATGAAAAAAATGTTTTACTTACAGTGAACCTGTCTGACAGAAAAACCTGCAGATCACACCCGGCGCCACATTACTCCATTTACTCATGACACCTTCTTCATAACAAGGGACAAGCATCACTAACTGTGCAGGATCCTTCTTTATCGCTATTAGTAACAGTGAGCTAGGCAGGGCTGAGAGGAAGCCTGCTATTGGCTGATATTCTGGCCAATCATTAGACCCTCTTCCATAGATCTATAAGCAGCAGTGAGCAATACAAGTATGGGAGAAAGCCTGCTATTATCTGATATTGTGGCCAATCAGCAACCTTCTTTTTATCTCTACTAGAAACAATGAGATTTGCAAGGTTGAGGGAAGCCTGCTATTGGCTGATATTCTGGCTATCAGCAGGTTCCTTTTTTTAAAAATCTCACCTAGAAACAGTGAGCTATGCAGGGCTGAGGGAAGCCTGCTATTGGATGATATTGTGACCAATCAGCAGGATCCTTCTGCGGCAGTGACCTATGGCTGGCTGGAAAAAAGACTGTTATTGGCGGATAAATCAGCAGGCTCCCTCTGTACTCTGTAACTCTGCAAGCAGCAGTGAGCTATGCAGGGCCAGGAGGAAGCCTGCTAGTGGAAGGAAACCTCCAGCAGCCTCCTCCTGCAGCTGTGACTTCAGCAGAAGCACAGTGAAATGGAGCAGTGTGTGCTCCTGTAATTCTGCTTTTTCTGTATATTATGACCCCGACCAGGCTGTTTGGGGTAATAAGCACCAACAACATCCACACACAGGACCCATAATAACAAACACATTGCAGAGGATGTGAGGAGCAGATAAAGCAGTAATGCAACCAGTGACACGTTTATACCCATAGCCATATACAGCACATTATATAGTATATGCATAGTTATATACAGAATATTATATTAATAACAATGTACAGCATTCATAGCCATGTCCAGCACATTATATATTATATCCATAGTTATATACAGAATATTATATATTGTTGTGGAAATAAGATATTAACCTAATTTTTAGCTAGTAAAATGTCTATTTACTCATCTAACTATAATCAGCATTATTCTACTTATATGTGATTAATTAAAATGGCCGCTAGGAGCTTTCCCCCTCCCCACTTAACATCGACTAACTACCTTGTGTAACAAGATGGTGCTGGAATCTGGGGGAGACCCTCATGATGCCAGTGACATCATCCCTTGTAGCATTAAGAGAACCACTTAACACCTAACCAATTAATGATGTATTATTTCATGTTATCTCTGACAATGCATATGATGTAATTTTGCTTTAAAAGGGACTTGCCGTCCCATCTGAATAAACAATCCCCAAGTTCTTCATCAACCTGAAACTTGTGTCTGGTGTGAATTACTTCAGGGAGCGTGCACGCACTGTTTCTTTAATTTGGAAAGGGGCAGATACACAAAAATAATCAATTGATTGAATTGATTTCCACTTCAATTGGCGCCCAACGTGGGGCTCCGGATTTGCCGGTTCGGAGGGCCGGAAACCAACGGACCGGAGCGGACCTCCAGAAAGTGGGAAAACCGGAGCCTGATCACCTCCAAAATACAGCCGTTGTCTGTATTCTCCTGTTTTGTGTCGGTCTGCCTCCGCGTCCACTTCCGGCTTCCAGAAGGCTACAAGAAGACAGCTAATCTCTTATCCGGTGCCTCTTTTAATGAACCTGTCGATTGTCTATCTGCCTCCTGTGTGTTTGTATGAATGTGTGTGACTGCCAGTGCAGGTGTTTTCTTTTTAAATCTTAGCTTGACTGCCTAGTGGGCAGGGAACGCATACAGCCGGTAAGGGGCTGGGTACGACCCGGGTAACAGGGTCGGGTTATTAGAGTACAGTCGGTAAGGGGCTTGGTGCGACCCGGGTAACAGGGTCGGGTTATTAGAGTTCAGCCGGTAAGGGGCTGGGTACGACCCGGGTAACAGGGTCGGGTTATTAGATTACAGCCGGTAAGGGGCTGGGTATGACCTGCTTAGCAGGGTCGGGTTATTGTTTGCTGTTCTGGTGCACTCTGTTTTAATATGTACATGGCCATATTACTCTCTGTTATTCTGTGGATTTTGTTCAACTTTTGCTAGTGTGGGTATCTTCGGTGTGTGCGTGTGTGTTGTGTGGCTGATCCTCGATTCTGGGGTTTACACTCATCTCTATGTGTGTGATTTCTGTACATGCCTTTTGCTTAGTGTTGCCACGTTTATCTTCTCCTTTGTTCTCTATCTTTCCTGTGCCTGTTGCCCAGAGCTGTGTTAGTCACCCACGCTCGCCCGCTCCGGTCCGTGACCACCATCTCGGGTAGGCGGACCTCTGTGACTGGTCTACGTTTAGGGAAGACGCACGGGACCCAGGTCCATGTGGCAGTCGAGTACTGTAGACTTTCCTCTTTCTTCTTCCCCCTGTCCCTATCACATGGCACCCTTTGTTTGATTAAGATGGGACAGGAACATGCTAGACCCGCTAAGGGATTTTTGGCTTGTGACATTGCCACCAACAAAAGAGCAGGAGCAGAAGCTATGTTAAAAATTAAGAAAATAGCTAAGATATGTGGTTTCCAGATGTCGCCTAGTGGTAGGTTGCAGCCAGAATTTTGGAGGAAACTGCTTGTTGACAAAGAGGGTTTATTACTGGACAATGGGTTGACGAAAGCTGTAGAGGCTTGGTATCGGGTTGCTAGAGGTCTCAAACGGGAGGGTTGGATAGAAGAAGAGTTAGACTGTGAGGGGCAAACGATTTTTGTGTATCACCGAAATGTCTGCAATGATGATGTATGCCCCACTGTTTCCCGACCACCGCCCTATGATGGCGCCCAGAGCGTGTTGATTGATTCCCGCCTAGCTTCCCCCGTTAACGCCCAGACACCACCTCCTTGTGGCGGAAGTCAGGTCCCTACCCCCTGTGTCCCGTGCTCAGAGCACCGTTACACTCCTTTCCTCATACTCCTACATCCCAGCCGTCCTTCCAGCTTCCCACTGCCTCCGATCAGGCCCCGTCATCACCTCTTTTCCCAGCCCCTTCTGATGCCCCTCCATCTCCTTGTCCCCCTCTCCTTCCACTGTTTCCACCTGTTCCTATTGTTCCCTCTTCAGTCCCTCACTTCCTCGTCCTCGATCCCGCCCCGTTAGTTCCAGCCCCACCTCCTGATGTCACTGCTACCCCTGTTCCGCCTCCCCCCTGCTACCGCTACAACCCCTGCCTGTTCATCTTTACCCTCCCTCTTCTCTGCTATTTCCATCTCTCTCGAACCTACTCTACCTTCTGCACTCCCCGATGTCCCTTCCGTCCCCGATTCTTCTCCTACTACTTTAAAACCTTCTCCTACTAATTTCATATCTCTTCTCTCTGCCCTCTCAGCCCTAGCTCATTCTACAACTTCCACTCTTACTACTCCTCCTTCTACACCTTCCGATCCTCCTCCACCTCCACTTTCCTCTCCTCCCACTGATCTTTCGTCTCTTCTCTCTGCCTTTTCGGCCTTAGCTCTTCCTACTGCCCCCACTTCTCCTACTACATCTTCCGATCCTCCTCCTCCTCCTCCTTCACCTCCACCTTCTTCACCTCCCACTGACCTTTCGTCTCTTCTCTCCGCCCTTTCGGCCTTAGCTCATCCTACTACCCCCACTACTCCTACTCCTCCTACTACCCCTCCCGTCTCTCATCCTCTTCCTCTTTCTCCTCCCACTGACGTCTCATCTCTTCTTTCCGCCCTCTCAGCCTTATCCAATCCTACCACCCCCGCCCCTACTACTCCCACTCCTCCCACTACACCTTCCGATTCCCATTCCCCTCCTCTTCCTTCTGCTCCTCCCTCTTCTCCTCCCACTGAACTCTCATCCCTCCTTTCTGCCCTCTCAGCCTCAGGCCATCCTACCACCCCCTCTCCTCTCACTACATCTTCCGATTCCCCTCCTCTTCCCACTGACCTGTCGTCACTTCTCTCTGTCCTCTCATCTTTAGCTCGTCCTACTACCTCCGCCCCTCCTACTGCACCTCACGATGTTCCTCCCGCTGTCTCACCGACTGACCTGTCTTATTACTCTCCGCCGCCCAACCCTCCCCTTCAACTTCCCCCGCTCCACCTTCCCTTACCCCTTCGGCCCCTGGTACCTCCGACTTGTTATATGCCCTCGCCCATGCCCTGACCGCTCACCTGTCACGCCCGACCCAGTCTGCCCCTGCCTCCTCTATGGCCCTGGTCCCGTATACCCCTGTAGCAAGTCCCAGTTACCCGCTCATGGTGGTCGGCACTGAAGAGTTTGGCGCTTCGGACCAACCCTATGCTATGGGTATCTCTCCGGCAGCCTCAGGCTACCATCCTACAGCATCACAGTTGAGCAACCCCCATAACGTCGTCACTGGTCTCCTGGCCCCTGTCACTCCAGCCGCTCCAGCCCCCGTTTCCCTTGATGTTGCTTCCCATCAGAGCCCCGTTGCTCCTGGGGATGTTGACGCAGAATAGCGTGGCCCGCCCCTCCCTCACAGAGACAGCCCACCTCTGGCGTGCATGTGCACTTTGCCGAAGGTGCTCCACCCATGTATGTCACGTTCAACCCCCCCCAAAGCACACACCCAGATGTTGTCTGCAGCCTTCGTGGCTGGTCTGAAGGAACACATTCGCAAGGGCTTAATTCTCTCCCGCCCTGAGTATAGAATCATCCCTCTGGATACCCTTTTGTTGGTGGCTAAAGGTTTGGAGTCAGTGTGTCAGCCCGTACAGAGAAGAACTAGCCCTCTCATGTATACCGCCCCTGTTCCTATCACTGGGCCTGCCCATGTTCCCCAAGGATATACAGCACCACAGGCCGCGATTCCTACTCGGGATCGTACACCCCCAGCCAGAACCCGTTATAATTGTCATCAGGTTGGTCACTACCGAAGAGAGTGCCCCCACCCAAGGTTATTTAGGCCCCTGCTCTCCCGGTTTTCTAATCCCCCCACCACTACTTATGGATATCTCCCTCCAGGGTACTTTCAACCACCAGTTCCCCCAGTTCCTCACTTTCCGCCTCCTGAGTATTCCCAGGCTCCCCCATCACCTCCAGATGCCCGCACTTACCCTCCAGCTCCTGCTGACGGGTTTGATTCTGATGATTTCCAGGAAGATCGCCCCACACCTAGGCAAGGCCGCACTGCTCACTCTGCTCCCCCGACAAGTCTCCCTACAACTACTCCACGACGCTACACTGGCCCCGACCAGGCCCATTTAGATTTATTACAATAGGTAACCGGCAAGCCTGTGTCTGATACCCCTCCATGGCAGTGTCTACAGGGGATGGGGGAGGGCCTCTCGCTACAGTTGTCCTGCCCTTTGAAGGACATCCTACTACCTTCTTAGTTTACACAGGTGCAGCCCGCAGTGTTCTTAGAGAACAAGACCTGCCAGACCCATCCTTCCTGTCTGACTCCGATGTATCCTGCGTAGGTGTTGACGGTACTCCCCGCAGTAATCCCTTGACTAAGCTCCTACGTGTGGGTTCTGACATCCTCTCACGATTTGTTGTCTCATCTACCTGTCCCATTAACCACCTTTTGGGTGCTGATGTCCTGTCCCGCCTTCAGGCCTCAATTACCTACACTGCAGATGGTCAGGTCCAATTACTCACGCCCCTATCCCATAAAGACACCTCAGTGCTCTGTTCCCTACCATTACTGCTACACTTCACATCTCCCACAGGGGAAACAAGGGTCACGGATGCCCCCAGTGCACTGGACAGAATCCCTGCTATACTGTGGTCTAAAGGCCCGGATGACATAGGCTGCCTACGCATTCCACCAGTCGTGGTTCCCTTCTACCAGGAGCTGCCCCACCAGGGAGGCCTCAGTACCCCTTGAAACCTGCACAGTCTATCGCCATCTCCAAGCAAGTTGATAGTCTCCTAGCAAAAGGAGCCCTTATCAAATGTGTATCACAATGTAACACTCCATTGTTCCCTGTCAAGAAGAAAACTGAGAAGGGCTAACCCGACCAATATCGCATGGTTCAAGACCTGCGTGCTGTCAATGATGTCACCGTTAAAGACACCGCTGTCGTCCCCAATCCACACACCCTGCTGTCACAGGTTCCTCCCACAGCCAAGTTCTTCACTGTGGTCGACCTTGCCAATGCCTTTTTCAGCGTACCTCTAGATCCATCCTGCCAACATCTTTTTGCCTTCACTCATGACCGCCAACAGTATACGTGGACTGTCATGCCTCAGGGGGCACAGAATTCCCCCACTCAGTTTTCAAGAGCTATGTCTATGGTCCTGGATCCCTGGCAGAAAGCTCACACTGACGTGGTACTACTCCAGTATGTTGATGACCTACTTCTCTGCGCTGATGACCTTTCAACCGCTGAGCGCGATTCCGAAGATCTTCTATGTTTTCTGGCTGAAGAGGGTTGTAAAGTCTCTAAATCCAAACTCCAGTGGTGCCGGCCCTCTCTGGTCTTCTTGGGACACTGCCTCTCCCATGGCACCCGTCATCTCACCAGAAACAGGATTTTGAATTTGCCACCCCCATCTACTCATCAGACTCTACATGCCTTCTTGGGCCTCATTACCTATTGTAGAGCATGGATTCCTAAAGCTTCTCAACTCATGCAACCACTCTATGACACATTGAAGAACGAACCGTTCTCACTCTCAGATCATGCACTAGCTTGCTTCTTAGCCCTTCAAAAGGCGATCTCCTCCGCACCCGCTCTGGGCTTACCCAACTACCAATTCCCTTTCAAATTGTTTGTCTCTGAAAAGATGGGCCATGCTTCAGGGGTCCTTACACAATCTCATGGCTCGAGACAAAGACCCATTGGCTACTTTTCCTGTATGCTTGACCCCATGGCCAGGGGTAGTCCTTCCTGCCTGCGAGCAGTCTTTGCTGCTAGTGCTTTATTGGATAAGACTAATGATTTCGTCCTTGGGCATTCTTTAACTGTTCTCCCTCCACATGACATCTCCGCCATCTTGCAGCAAGTACAACCGAAACACCTCTCATCCCAACGCCATCTTCGTCTACAAACTTCTCTCCTACTACCAGATAATGTGACTCTTCAAAGATGCTATTCCTTGAACCCGGCCACTCTTCTGCCACTTCCCAAGGGGGGAGTAGCCCATTACTGGTACAGCCTAGACATCAACCCAGATGTCCAGATAGAATTTCAATTACCCACTCCAACAGCACCACATGATGTGCAACCGGAGAACTGGTTCCACTGCACTCTGTGGTTTAAAGACACTCCAGGCCCTGATCCATACTATGAAGAAGAGTTGTTTCACTTAGTGGAAATTCGCATCACACTAACAGATTTAATATGTGATTCCAGAGGCAACGTGATCTCATTGGTCCACCTTCCAATGGAAGTGTCACACCTTTATCACCACTGGGACGTGGCTGTCCCACATGTCTCATTCACCAAGTCTCCTGCCCTCTTGTGGGAAGATCTGGGAAGTCCTGGAGCACGGCAACCCACGAACAACTCGAACAAGCGGGGTAACTAAAAAGATTATTAACTGCAACACAGTCAGTTACCCTCGGTACCATACAGAGATATGCGAAGATTTCCCTCCCACGGGGCAAGATCCAGAAGCCCCTCATGAACAGATGAAGATGGAAACCACCCACCTACCAACCGTGCATGAAACTGCCCTACTCAACCCTGACTGTACACTGTTTGTGGATGGTTCCAGATTTGCTGATGAACAAAGACAATACCACACTGGGTATGCAGTCACTACAGCATGTCGAATATTACAAGCTGCCGCACTTCCACCGACAAAATCAGCCCAAGAGGCCGAGCTAACAGCCTTTACGGTGGCCTGTAAGCTGTCTGAAGGTACACGTGTCAATATTTATACAGATTCAAGATATGCCCTGGGGGTGGCGCATGATTTCGGTAATTTGGAAAACCAGGGGGTCCTCACAGCCACCGGTACTCCTGTGAAACATGGAACAGCTATTGAAGAACTGATGGATGCTACCTGAAGAAGTGGCCGTACTGAAGGTGAAAGCCCACGGAAGGTTGAATTCAGAAGAAGCCCAGGGAAATCACCTGGCTGACCAGGCCGCGAAGGAAGCAGCACGGCAAGGATGGGAAGTGGACAGAAGAGTGGCCACCGAGACCACCCCTATCTATACTATGCAAACTTTGCCAACAGACCTCAGACTCTTGAAAGAACAGCAAGCCGCGGCAACCCCTCAAGAAAAACAGAGCTGGAAGGACAACGGGGCAATCCTTCAAAATGATATTTATACCATCAACCTCAAGTTTTGTTTACCCAGAAATATGTACCCAGCCATTGTCCAGTGGGCCCACGGACCAGCCCACTTGTCTAAACATCTGATGAACTCCCTAATTGATAAATACTTTGAAGCACATGGCATTACTACTCTGACACAGAACTATTGCAGATCCTGTACTATTTGTGCTAAATGTAACCCCGGAAAAATTATCAAAGCTGCTCCTAATCACCTGGCCAAACCACATTATCCATTCCAGAGAATACAGATTGATCATATTCAGATGCCAAAGAGCGGACGATATGAGTACGCACTAGTCATAGTGGACATGTTCTCAGGATGGCCAGAAGCCTTTCCAGTAGCCAACCTTACAGCAAAAACCACAGCAAAGCATCTCCTCACGGAAATTGTCTGCCGATATGGAGTTCCAGAAGTGATTGAGAGTGACCAAGGAACTTCCTTTACTGCTCTTTTAACAAGGGAAGTCTGGGCAGCACTGGGGGTGACCCTTGCCTTCCACACACCTTATCACCCACAGAGTAGCGGTAAGGTAGAACGCATGAATGGCACATTGAAAGCCAGAATGCTTAAAATGTCCCAGGAAACCAATATGCCCTGGCCCGAGAGTCTTCCCCTAGCTCTGTTCAGCATACGGTATACCCCTAGGGGGAAGTTCAGTCTATCCCCTTGCACCAAGGTTAGGTTGTTATTTCCCCCAACAGCTTCAGATTCAGTCCGATGCTATGGTAGACTATGTGACTGCTCTCTCTCATGCCTTGACCAAAATCCATGCCCAAGTGTTCTCTTCTATTCCAGATCCTGAGTCGAATACAGGTACTCACAAGTTACTTCCTGGTGACTGGGTTATGGTCAAGAAATTCCTCAGGAAACAAACTCTCGAACCAAGATTCGATGGTCCTTATCAAGTACTACTGATTACGGCTACCTCAGTAAAGTTGGCCAGGAAAAGTTCCTGGATACACGCTTCACACTGCAAGAAAGTGCCTGCTCCAGAGGAAGCCACCTCCGCTGAATCATGAGCTTCCTGTGTTTTCTTTTGCTGCTAGGCCTAATAGAGGCCCAACAAGTTGCTATAACTAAAGATAATCATGTTTACACATTCTGGTACAATTCCTCAAACACACATGTGGCTACGTTCACCTTTGACTATTGTGATATTGTTTCTTGTACTTTTCCACAAACACAACACTCTGCCATATATAAAGACATACCTAACACGAAGGACCCATATATCTGTGTAACCGGAGGTCGCTGGGGATATCACTGTAGTTCTTGGAAAGTGGCTGGTTGGAATACTGGTAAACCATGGGGCTTTAAGCCCCAATGTGCCTTAGACAGAGTTGACAGAAATGGGAAGCCCTTGTTATATAGAATGACCTTGAGTAAACCTACAGGGTCAACCCCAATGAAACTGACTTTAAATATAGAACACCCCATCCCAGGAGATGCTGGGGAATATGTAATGGGTATGTATTGGAAGGGTGGTGGTTCACACAATCCGTTGGGGACCTTCTATTTGCAAGACATGCTCACTTCTCCTGACTGGGTAGGTACAACTCACATGACCATCAATCCACTCAAACCTCACATTAAAACTCTGCATGATATGGTTGCCATTGCCAACCCTACTTTTGAAGACACCATGGCAGTGGAAATTGGGTTCTCAGACACTAACCTGTGGTTGGAATGGATGAGGTACAATGCTAATTCACACAATAAGACTAATTGTTATGTATGTGGTGGGGCTAGACCCCATTTGGGTACCGTGCCCCTCAATCTACCTCCTGATGTTGAACTGTGTGTTCTAAGCCTCTATGCACAATCAACCACTAATTCCTCAACATGTGAATCATGGAAAAAGGTATATCCCATTACTCAGGGGAACACTAGACCACCTGATGGAGTCACAGTATACCCAGGTAATTACACCTGTTACACAGTGCCTAAAAACACTGGTAAGTTCATGGGTAAGTTTCCTCCCGGCTATTGTTCTGCCTACCATGACCCACCCATGACGTTATTGATAAATCATGTAAAAACAGTCGGGGACATATATTGGCTATGTGGACATAAGCAATTGAGGTCCCAATTAACTGGTCTATGGTGGGGAGAGTGCACCTTAACCAAAGCTATAATGCCCATCCACATTATCCCGGATGATCACCAAAGTCCATTTGATTCCACCCACACACATCTTAGAGCTAAAAAGGAAATCCCCATCCGTGGCAGCTTTGACCCACATGTTTATATTGATGCCATCGGGGTGTCAAGGGGGGTACACAATGAATTTAAAGCTAGAGATGAGGTAGCAGCCGGGTTTGAATCCCTGATTCCACTAATTACCGCTAATAAGAATGTCAATTGGATTAACTATATATATTATAACCAGCAGCGATTTGTTAATTACACTAAAGATGCCCTACAGGGCTTGGCAGAACAGCTGCAAGCTACCTCCCAAATGACGTTCCAGAATAGAATGGCTTTGGATATCAGTCTAGCATGTAAAATACTCTCCGATACCATGACATGTTGCACCTTCATTCCAGGTAAAGTAACCATGGCAATAGAGAAATTGGATAATCTCTCTGATGAATTACAAAAGAATTCTGGGGTCACTAACACATGGGACAGATTGTTCGGATGGATGAATGGATGGCAGAAAACCTTGTTCCAGGTTGGGACAGCAGTTCTCACCATGATAATTCTTTTCCTCTTTCTGACTTGTTGTGTACTTCCTTGTATACAGAAGTACCTACAGAAGACAGTAGGACGAACCCTAGATAATGTAACTCCTACATTCCTACACCAAGACATTAATGACATAGAATGTGACATACCACACACACCCCTCCAGTCACACCAATTCAAACAGACAACTGCATTCCTTTAGGGATAACATAGGGATAGCGTCTGTCTCTACGGGCAAGAGTCTCACGTGGATTGCCCAGGAGGCAGTAGCAGCCAGCCCAGCAGCCCCACTGGACCCCAGGGAAAGAATCCACTCCAGCTCTCCCAAAGGTAAGGAGGCTTGGTGGATTTAAATTAATACAATAAGTAAATAATTTGTGAGTGTGTGAGGCAATGTTTGTGAGTGTGAATCTGTCAGAATCAGGGTGTGTGTCAGTGAATGTGTGTGTGTCTGTCAGTAAATGTGTGTGTGTCTGCCAGTGTATGTCTGTTAGTGAGTGTCTGTCATTGAATGTGTGTGTGTGTCTGCCAATGTATGTCTGTTAGTGAGTGCGTTTGCCAGTGTATGTCTGTTAGTGAGTGTGTCTGTCAGTGAATGTGTGTGTGTGTATATATATATATATATATATATATATATATATATGTAAAATACAGAATCCAGCGCACTCGCTTATTCACTAAACAATGATTTCAAATCTTAGAGATTGTAATACTTTTATTTAAAATCACCTCACCTAGGCAAAAAATTATGGGGGTTTAGTTACATTATATGATCATACATTGCATAAGCGTGCCAACTACGTCAAAGTACCCCATATTCGGCAGGTCCTATCCTAGTAGCAGCCTAATGCTTGCTCTTATGAGATTAAGCCATTTACTTGGGAAATACTTCCTAACTGGGACTCTCTGCAAGTCAAGGCTAAATAGGGTCCTGGAATGAGGCACTTGTAACAGGCACCTGTATATATATCTGTGAGTGTGTGTCTGTCAGTGTATGTCTGTGAGTAAGTGTCTGTCAGTGAATGTGTGTCTGTCAGTGTATGCCTGGTGAGTGTCTGTCAGTGAATGTGTGTGTCAGTGAATATGTGTGTCTGTGAGTGTGTGTGTCAGTGAATTTATGTGTGTCTGTCAGCATGTGTCTGTCAGTGTATGTGTGAGTGTCTGTCAGTCAGTGGTTGTGTCTGTAAATGTGTTTCTGAGTGACTGTGTGTGTCTGTCAGTGTGTCAAATCAGTGAGGATGTGGATGTCAAATCAGTGAGTGTGTGTTTATGTCAGTGTATGTGTATCTCAGAGTGTGTGCCTGTCACTGAATGGCGGTGTCAGTGTGTGTCTGTCAGTCAAAGTGCGTTTTGGTCTTAAATAGGAAGAGCTGTGGCTTTGACAGGAAGGGGTTGGGCAAATTTAGATTGGGGGCGTGCCCGAGTTTCGTCATGCCTAGGGTAGCACAAATCCAAAATACAACGCTGTATACAGCACATTATATATTATATCCATAACCATGTACAGCACATTATATATTATATCCATAACCATGTACAACACATTATATATTATTTCCCCCTTTCATAATATTGTAAAGCGCTGCGGAAATAATTGGCGCTATATAAATACCAATAATAATAGTAACAATATCCTTAACCATATACATCACATTATATATTATATCCATAATCATGTATAGCACATTATACATTATAACCACAGGGGTGTTGAATTTTTTTTTAAAAACTACTTGTCCAGGGACTAAAGCGTTTGCCCAATCTACTTGTCCGCCGTGACAATCTACTTGTCCTGATAAACCATTTTTTACATTAAAACCATATTTAAATAAGGTCTTTATTGATAGTAATTTAGGAGAAAGACCGAACAATACTTCAATTCAATTAACAAATGCAAGTAGGTAGTGAACTTAAACAGAATCATTTCCAAATGAGAATTGTAGCTCAAAAAAATATAACTATAATTAACAATTAGCTAATGCCCCAGTTGTGAGCCCCTCGGGATGTAGGGGGTTCTGGCTGTCGTGTGCGGCCCATTTGCTGACTGTATCTTATTATAAGGCGCTTAGTAGGGACCGGTGGAGCGTAGCTCTCCGTCTATGTGGCCATCTTGGTCAGAGCCCAAACCACGCCCCTCTTTATATATGTTTTTTATATATATTTTTAATATCTTTTTATTAAATTGATAAGACTTTTTTTATGTGTATATTCCGGTTTATGGATTTTAAGTTAATACAGGGCTGGTGCCACCGTTAGGCAAAATAGGCATTCGCCTAGGGCGCCAGCCTGCTCGGGGCCTCCCACCAGGATGTTTCCTGGTGGGCTGCCTGCCCCTGTTTTGGGCAGCAGCGCTGGGTGAGCGGCTCTTGAGCCGCGCCCAGCGCCAGGCCGATCCTCGAGGCGCTCAAAGGTGGGGAGCCAAGAGGAGCCATGTCACAGGGGGGCCAGGAGGTGGCCATTTGGCCACCTCAGGGCACCCCCAAAGCTGTGCACCTGCTTACTTTGGTGGCAGGTGCCTGCTCTGCCATCAAATGCCAGTGACCGCCTGGAGGAGAGAGGGATGGAGAAGCCAGGCGGTGAGAGAGGCTGTTCTTGCAGCCACTCACTCCTCCCTCGCGTGCCCTCTGTGATGCCAGGAGCCAGAATATGACGTCATTCTGGCCCCGGCATACTAAACAGCGGGCGGGAGGAGTAGCTGCCCCACACTGGACCCTAGGGAGGTGAGTGTTTGACTGTCAGTGAGTGTGTGTGTGTGTGTGTGTCTGTCAGTGGGTGTCTGCCTGTGTGCGTGTCTGTCAGTGAGTGAGTGTATGTATGTCAGTGAGTGTCTGCGTGTGTGTGAGTGTTTGACTGTCAGTTTGTGTGTGTCTGTCAGTGAATGTCTGCCTGTGTGTGTCTACCAGTGAGTGTATGTATGTCAGTGAGTGTCTGTGTGTGTGTGAGTGTATGTCTGTCAGTGAGTTTCTGTATGTAATTGTCAGTGAGTGAGTGTATGTGTATCAGTGAGTGTGTGTATGTCTGTCAGTGAGTGTGTGCGTCTGTCAGTGAGTGTATGTGTCTGCCGGTGTGTGAGTGACATGAGGGGGCAGCAAAATTGATCTTTGCCTAGGGCGGCAGAAATCCTTGCACCGGCCCTGAGTCAATATTATTATTAGACAATCATTATTATGTAGTAAGTCCAACTCTTATATGCAACTTTTTTCAACCGCTTTTTGCTTATATATGTATGCATCTTCTATCCACATATATAGAGTACATCACATCTATATGCATCTATTTTAAATGCATTGCATTCTTATGTATTTCAACATATTTTATTCTTTGTTTTATGGATATGAGATTGTGAGGTATTCCACAAATTTAACCTTTCATGCATGCAAGTTAATCTTTTAAAGTTTTTTTACTTTATTCTTATATATGAAGCAAAATATTTAATTATATATATTTCCTTTTTTTTTATTCTTTATTTTATTTGTGCACAGCGTTAACAAGCAGTTTTGCACTGCCACAACAGCTGGTGCAAACATTAAGGATACATGCGGTAACAGCAGTGTGGTAACAGAAACATTGCACATTTTTTTATATAAACAAGGTTGTCACAAAATGTTAAACGATATGCTTGTTGTATAAGTGACATGTCATATGGATACAGCACAACTAGTCTCAAGGGGGTTTAACTTATGTCACAGAATCTGCACTTTTTATGGTAATATGCTTACATGCCTAGAGGGCCTGCCCGAACGTAGGACAGGTTATGTGTTTCAAGAGTCAGAGAAAGAGAAAACCTCAGGCAGGCTCATAGATTATCATTAAGCTTTAGGTTAGTTAAGATAAACAAATAGTAGTTACATAAAATTATTATTTTGCCCCGGAGACTCCCCCTGCTATGTGATGAGCAGAGCAGCCCCTTGGCTAATGAAGAGTTAATAAGGAAAGGCAAGCGTTAATAAAAAAGAAAGCAGATATCAATAGGAGAGGGCCCAGAGTAAAGATTAAAACTCCAAGTGGTATTAGATGTTACAGCGTGTTGGTAGCAGATATCCCAGCCATCTCAGGAACTTGCTTCAAGTGTCTCTCTCCAGCTGTAAGCTGCATTGACTATGGATTCTGGCTGCAGTATTGAGAGTTTGTGTGAGCCGTTGTTCGCTGTCTGTGGGTCCTGACTCTTAGCGGTTCTGGTCTGGTGAGTCCCAGGTGGGCACAGCACAGAGCCCCAACTGTTTTGGTCTGCCCATCCTCGTCGTCAGCCTCCACCAGGGTTCTATGGGGAGTTTAGCCAGCCAGGAGGGATAGTTTGTATGCCGCTGGATATGGGCTGTCAGATTCGAGTTTGCCGCCATTTTATATGTGGCTCCGGTTTTCATCCACAGTGTGATGTTGTTTCGTTGTTGCGGGGTCACTGTTGCCGCGCGGGTCTCGGAGCATGGACCGGGAGAGACGAGGCCAAATCCACGAGCTTGTGGGAGTCTGGCTTGACACTGTCAGGCAGGATAGCAGGGCAGCGGCCGTCTACCCCGCTCACCGCCTGAGTAGGCCTCATCCTATGCGGACGACATGAATCTCTCTGTGGAACTAAAACAGGGATTGCAAGCCTCTCCTCAGACTCAGTGCCCCCTCATGTACCGGACCGCGGTCTCTGGTCTTCAGGAAGGTACCAGGTCAGCCTTTAATTGCTTAAAGTTCACCTGATTGCAGGAGCTGTTGTTTTGTGCGACTGTCCTGCATGGCGGTAAGGCCCCGCCCCCAATATATTTTTTTATACATGAAATTTATTTGTGATATAAGCCAAGGTGTTTGCAATATACGTGGCATCAAATGTAACAAATTCACTACTACAAGTAACTTCTACTTAAATATGATTCTATGTCATTTTGTAGCAGCGTTTTGGATATCCATAAAGTTATGTTGCCTTCCATGCGGGTTGCGCATGTACGCTGGGCCCTCCTGAGTAGTCGCAGTGCATGACGTGATTCTGTATGCCAATGCATGAGACGAGACGGAGGATTATGCCCTCACGCGCATGCGCTATTAAGAAGAACACACCGAAGGGGACTTCAGATTCTTACCAGCTCCTGAGGAAGTCCTGACCATGCGTGGGATAGGCATAAGGCTATCCTAACCATAAGGTAAGGCCAGGGACTAATGAAAGTATTTAGAAACTTGGGCAGACTAGATGGGCCGATGGTCACATTCTATGTTTCTGTGTTTCTATGGGACAAAACGGGTAGCGCCACGAGACCTGCAACCCAGTACAAAGACCTTTTTACCACCACTTGATCTACATTGGAAGGTACTCCTAAGCCCCTAGGAGTCGTGACCAGTGGGGTTTCCGATTGCACTTTTAGACTGATAATAGTGGTTGGTTTCGGATTTGTTTTCTGGTCTTGGAATAGTACCATTTTTATGTTTTTGTTCTGACTGTTATATTTGATTTTATGTCTCATTGTATAAGCAATAAACTATGTTATTTTAATATATACATAGGCTGCATGTAAGCTAAATCCCACTATATCTTGGGTACTCAGCGCCCTCTAGTGTACGTTTGGGTATTTACTCACTTATACACTATCTTTTTTTTGTTAGTTTTTTTTCTTTTCAAATTATTTTTATTAAAGTTTTAACATTTTGTATAACAAGTAATAATAATACAAACATTGTATTAGGGGTAGGAAAGGAAGAGGAACTTGAAAATTGGAAGGGGTATCCATTCATCATGGAAATAGGCATAACAATGTATATGGCAAAAAATTTCAACATCAATGCAATAAATATATCAAAGACCATAAACTGTTTTGATTTTTTTCTTCCCATTTATCCCAATTATATTTTAATATTGGGAAACCATGCATATTAGCTCTATGCCATAATTCGTGTGCCTTGTTTTCTAGAATCAAATTAAAAACTTCTCTCTTTTTTGCAAGAGGTATATGTAAGATAGCACAAAGTGCCACGTATCTAGCTGGCAGAGGTACATGTAATATAGCACACAGTGCCATGCAGCTAGCTGGCAGAGGCAGTGGTGTATCCTGGTTTTGTGCTGCCCTAGGCAGGACAAAACTCAGGCGCCCCCCTCCCCCCCTGCACAAACACACACAAACACACACACACAGTCAGACACATACACAAACACACACACACACAGTCAGACACACACACACACAGTCAGACACAAACACACACACACACAGTCAGACACACACACACACACACAGTCGGGCCTGAAACACACACGGTCAGACACACACAGTCAGACACAAACACACACACAAACACACGGACACGCACGGTCGCCACACACACACAGTCAGACACAGAAACGCACACACACAGTCAGACACATACACACACACACACAGTCAGACACACACACGGTCAGACACAAACACACACACAAACACACAGAGCCACACACACGGTCACATACACACACGTCAGTTACAAACACACACACACACAGTCAGACACACACACACACACAGTCAGACACAAACACGCACACACACACGGTCAGACACACACACACACACACACACACAGTCAGACACACACACACACACACACACAGTCAGACACACACACACACACACACGTCAGACACACACACACACACAGTCAGACACACACAGTCAGACACAAACACACACACAAACACACAGACACACACAGTCACATACACACACACAGTCGCACACGACGTCGGGCACACAACACACACACACACACAGTCAGACACAAACACACACACACAGTCAGACACACACAGTCAGACACAAACACACACACAAACACACAGACACACACAGTCACATACACACACACAGTCAGACACATCCACACACACACACACACACACACACACAGTCAGACACATCCACAGACACACACAGTCAGACACATACACAGACACAAACACAGACACAAACACACACTCACAAACACACACAGTCAGACACAAACACACACACACATTAACTTTTTTTTAATTTAAATCCCCCCCCAACCTCCTTACCTTTGGGAGTGCTGGGGGGGGTGGGGGTCTCTCTCCCTGGTGGTCCAGTGGCTGCAGGGCGGGCGGGCGGCGCTGGCAGGCGGGCGGCCGGCGAGGGAGCACTTCCCATGAGCTGACTGCTCAGCTCCCTCGCGCGTCGGCTGCAGAGTGAGGCTGGGAACCGGAAGATGACGTCATCTTCCAGCTCCCAGCCTCACTTTGCGGTGCGCGAGGGAGCTGAGCAGTCAGCTCATGGGAAGTGCTCCCTCGCCGGCCGCCCGGGATGTCAGTTAGCCGCAAGGCTAACAAGGCATCTGCCCTGGGCATTTGGGGGGGCGGCGTTTTTTGCCGCCCCCTGAAAAATGCCGCCCAAGGCAAATGCCTTGTTTGCCTCGCGGCTAATACGTCCCTGGGCAGAGGTACATGTAATATAAAACAGTGCCATGTATCTAGCTGGCAGAAGTGCATGTAATATAGCACACAGTGCCACGTATATAGCTGGCAGAGGTACATGTAATATAGCACACAGTGCCATGTATCTAGCTGGCAGAGGTACATGTAATATAACATAGCCACGTATCTAGCTGGCAGAGGTACATGTAATATGGCACACAGTGCCACACATCTTGCTGGCAGAGGTACTTGTAATATAGCACACAGTGTCACGTATCTAGCTGGCAGCGGTACATGTAAAATAGCACAGTGCCATGTATCTAGCTGGTAGAGGTACTTGTAATATAGCACACAGTGCCATGTATCTAGCTGGCAGAGGTACATGTAATATAACACAGTGCCATGTATCTAGCTGGCAGAGGTACTTGTAATATAACACAGTGCCATGCAGCTAGCTGGTAGAGGTACTTGTAATATAGCACACAGTACCATGTATCTAGCTGGCAGGGGTACATGTAATATAACACAGTGCCATGCAGCTAGCTGGTAGAGGAAGGGCCGGATTAACATAGGGGCTGCAGCTCCAGGCCCAGGCCCATGGAATAGGCCCATTGATTTAAAAAAAAAAATTAATTCTTTTTTTTACATTTTTCTTTTTTTCACACACTACTCTTAGGGATTCCACCTGGCTTTTATTTTATTGGCACAGCCAGTATTTGAGGCTGCCTGGCTGGTGCCAATATTGCAGTGATACTGGCAATACAAATGCTGGTATTTTTCTCAGTATAAACTATGAGAGATTACTATGCAATACCAGCACTGGCCAGTAGGGGTCGCTGTATGTGGAGAGAGGCAGGGATAGGAAGTTCCAGCATATCCCTCCCTGCCTATCTATACTCACTGATCTGCAGGGGTGCAGCTACAGAGAGTCCAGACAGCAACTCCCACCTTGCAGACACAGCCTACAGCTCAGGGAAGTGAGGGATGGGGGGAAAGGCTGCAAGGAGACATGGGGACACTGAGACACTAGGGGACACTGGGAGACATTATGGCTGACACTGAGACACTAAGGGACATTGGGAGATATATATAACATGCAGCTAGCTGGCAGAGGTACTTGTAATATAGCACACAGTGCCATGTATCTAGCTGACAGAGTTCCATGTAATATAGCACACAGTGCCACATATCTAGCTGGCAGAGTGTCACGTTTTCATGCACTTATAAAAATGTGGTTAATGACATTTACTGTCCACACAGGAAAAGTTGTGCCGAGCAGCAACCTAATCCACAGAAGGATTAATGCTGAGCAGCAATTATGCAAATGAAACCTGGTAACTGACTTTGGGGTCAAAGGCCGGTTACAGCCTATCAAATCTAGAGGAGGGGTATTTAGGCCCAGTTCTCATCCTGCTCAATGCCCTGTTGTGGTTGTCTGAGAGAGCGTGTGCCTGTTTATAGGTTTCTACCTGGTCTTTGGCTTTGTTTATTGACTTCTCTATATTCTGGTATGCTGACTCCTGGCTTTCCTCATCGCGGCGTCCCTTTCTGTGTTCACTGACGTTGGCTAGTATTTTTGACTAATCTATGTACGTTAAATCCGGCCATTCTAAGGACTGGTAATACGTTACTTATTTGTTATCCATGCTATACGGTTCTACGTGCTGGATCAAACGGTAATCCTGACACAGAGGTACATGTAATATAGCACACAGTGCCATGTATCTAGCTGGCAGAGGTACATGTAATATAGCACACAGTGTTATCATCCATCCCTGTCTCTTTAAAAACACATTTAAACATGCACTCATGCTGTACTTTTATCTTTTATCTCTAGAAGTGGAACACAAACCGGGTTATTTGCCAAACTGATAATTGTTGGAAATTCAATGTGAATTTAAAATGTAAGGTCAAAATAGCAGAGCTGGAAGCATAGCTGATTATCACTTTATTAAATAAGCCTAGTAAGGAAAAAAAACCACTTGGATGAAGGTCCTGAATTTAGGATTCTCTAGTTTAATATGGTACTCTTGCCCACTATGGTCACATTGCTGCCTGGGATATTGCTGAGTTAAAGTAACTGTAGGTGGCAGTGTCACATTTGGATGGAACTATTCCTTTGCTTGCAGTATGCATGCAATACCTCCTATGGTCACTTCGCATGGATCTGTCAAATTGCTTGATAGTTGCCTGCAATACCAGCTGTAGCCACACATAAATTACCAGACTGTCTCTCTAACAAAATCTGTGGTAGCTTTTTAGGTGTTTGGGATTATCAATCACTTCCCTATAAATACACACAGGTGTTTGACTCTTGTTCCTGAGCATTGTTATTTTGATGGAAGGTTCCTTGTTTATTCTGCTTCTGATTGTTGGTTCAAACTTTCACTCTGTTACATCGAATTTCCCTGGTTTCTGTAACTGTGATCTTGGCCAGTCCCTGGTTACACTAACCTGTCACCCTCAGTATCCAACTTTTAGGAGGTGTGTGTTTCGTTAAGTCCGGCCACTCGAAGGACCGGTAATACTCCTTTCTATCCCTTTCTTGTTTCCTTTTTAGTTATCTGCTTACTGGGTTCTCTTAGCCCTTTCAGAGCTTCTGTGCAGGTGGATTAGGGTGAACACATTTCCTAAGTTCCATTCAGGGACACTTACTTTCACAAGTGCATTTCATCAAGCTTATATTTCAGACTACTTCAACATCTCTTCAGAAATAGGAACACAACAAGTTGCATTAAAGAACAGGTTTTTTTGTTTTTTTTAATGAACTGGAACTTTATAAAAATCCAGAATAATTTACTAACCATAAATAACAGACTGCAAAACAATTCTACATATTTCTTAATGTATAAATAACCAATATATTACTTTACAATATATTCTTGACAATAAACATAACATACTAATACAGGAAATGAGAAAATTGTCTCTGAAAATATTAATGCTGATTCTAGTTCAGCTCATCACTCTTCCATATTACATGGCACCAGCTCATGCCTAACTGTATTTCTTGTCACTTCTTGCACATTGCAAGAGGTGTGTGTGTTTTTTTTTTTATATATATATATATATATATATATATATATATATCTCTAAAACAAAGCTGTAACGAGTCTGTCAAAATTGACTTTCACCTGAAGTTCAGACTTTATTCACTCTGCTACATCTATTCCTTGTGTCAGACCAGCACAATGCCATCCTGCTGACTTTCAATTGCTGTATTTGAGCATGGAATGCTGATGACAAAAGCAACCACTTGGTTTGGTCGTTTTTTCAGGTCCAGCTTTCATGAATATTAACCATCAGTGTTAAGGTCATCCACCTCATGAATTTGTACCAGTGGAATTTGTTTGAAGATGCGGACAAATGCAAGTATATTCTTCATAAAGGTTTGAAAAAGAGTCTTCTAAACTCAGACTTTCAACTGCTGCCACCAGGTTATCAAATGTAAGGTTCTCCTTTAAATTTAAGCACTGAATCTTCGACAAATAGTTTGTCTGAAAAATGAAACCACTGTTCCAATTGAACGGCTTTTTCACAAAATGCTGGGAATTCAAACTCAATTTTCATTGCTTGTAGACGAGGTAGTTTCTTGAAAGCTTTCGAAACAAAGTATAAAAAGAAATGGTCTGTCGGGTCTTTGGATTAGTTTGCCTGTCACTGTCACGATCTCCTAGACATCAACTGCAATCAGATTTTTCTCCAGTTTTAATATGGCTGTCTAAAAATAAAATAGGCAAGCAGTTGTGTAAAAACTGAAGATATAACTCAGGAACTGATGGCAGATCCAGCTCTATGGTCTTGCCGTCTTCATCCACAATAAATTGCCATCACTTTAGGTGTTTCGTCCTCACCAATGCTTTGAAAGTAAGCTATTTACAGCTGGCCAATCTTTAACTCCAATTTCTGGATAGAGACAACCATCTTGTTGGTACATTTCAAAGTTTTGATTATTCATAGCTGCAAAGAGACTTGCATCCATCAAGTTCAGCCTTCAAATTCCTTCTTGACCCCAGAATGGCAGTCCGATTTATCCTTGGATCTAGCAGTTATTACTCTAATTTGAAAGATTATATCCTTGAATATTAAAGATCAACAACGTCAAACATTTTTCAGTGTGGCAACTCTTGGCTGATATTGAGAAGTAATTATATAACTTCAAAATTAGACTTTCCACGTCACAGTTTAAGACAACTGAAGCCTTTTTAGCTGTATTATGAAGTGTATGAGCTGGGCAGCCAGCTGGCAATATCAGATCACTTATAGCATGACTTCTACACTGTAAGGAGCCAGCACATTTTGTTACAATGGCTTCAGCTTTGGTACAACGATATTACATCTTTGTGGCTTCAGCAGAATTCTTAAAAAGAACAGGAAGAAGTTTCATGGTGCAGTCCAAAGATCTATGAGTGACTGACTGTGGCACATGGAATGGTTAAACCATTGATATTTCAGCTGCTATTTCCTTTTGCAGTGCCATATACTTAGAGGGAATCACAAATTTGAAAAGTATGCCACTTTGTTTTGCAGCCCATTCAGCATTTTTGTTACTTTCACTAAACCTGTGAATTTTGATGTCCCGTTCACCACCATGACAAATTCCAAATTCTCGCCTACACAGAGTAGAATATGCTCTGACTATTAAGTCAATGTTATGCAAGTGTAAGTTGTTTTCCATGAGTCTCGGAATTGGCACAATCGCTTTCTTTTATTTTGCTGCTTCTGAAGAAGTCAAAGGGCCCCTGTTACTGCTACCCATATTGGAATTTTTTTTATTTTATTTTTTTTGCACAAGTTGTGTGATTCACGTAGCAGTTGGTTCTGATCCGAAGACAAGCACAACAGAAGGAATACCTTAGGAACTTTCATCTCTCTAACATCATGCCTCCCAACAGTCCAGATTTTAGGGTCCTGTCCCACCATCTCAAATATGTTCCCTGGTGTCCTCCTTTTGGGACCAAAGAACTGTCCCCAAAAACTGTAGCATGAACTATGAAATCTTTAGATGTGTCTGTGCAACACTAAGGGCATTAGTGTCACGTATTCATCCGCTTATAAAAATGTGGTTAATGGCATTTACTGTCCACACAGGAAAAGTTGTGCCGAGCAGCAACCTAATCCACAGAAGGGTTAATGCTGAGCAGCAATTATGCAAATGGAACCTGGTAACTGACTTTGGGGTCAAAGGCCGGTTACAGCCTATCAGATCTAGAGGAGGGGTATTTAGGCCCAGTTCTCATCCTGCTCAGTGCCCTGTCATGGTTTCCCTTGTGGTTGTCCGAGAGCGCTTCCTGATTCAAGTTTCTTCTGGTTTTTGACTTTTTTTGACTTCCCTGTATTCTGGCTTTCTCTTATCATTGTGTCTCTTTCTGTATCCCCTGACCTCGGCAAGTATCCTGACTATATTCTTTGGTACGTTAAGTCCGGCCATTCTAAGGCCTGGTAATATGTTACCCATTAGTCATCTGTGTGACACAATTCTACGTGCTGGATCAACTAGTAATCCTGACAATTAGGACCCTGCATGGTCTGCCTCTGGTGGGCTAGCCTGCTTGATTGACTGGCAGCCTGGAACGTATGGTGCAATCTCATCAATGGCCCACCCCATTTACTTGCCTCCCACTAGCGTCAAGTAATGCTGGTGGGGGCGGGCGGGGATGATATGCAATATTAGTAGTGGACTTTTGGAGAGAAGCGCCAAACACTTATTACTTGGAGGGGGGGGGGGGCAAAAGGGTGATAAAACATCAATCCAATTGTCCCCCAAAACAAGGACAGAAGGTGCCTGTAGCAAGTGTGTTAAAAAATTATAAGCTTAGAGTCATGTCTACAAATGCTCGCAGTTTAGGGAATAAGATCCATGAACTTGTGGCAATAATGGCAACTGATAGTGTAGATTTAGTCGCTGTTACTGAGACATGGTACAATGAGAAAAATGACTGGGACATAGCAATACCAGGGTACTCTTTATATAGGAAAGATAGGGAAGGCAAGAAAGGGGGAGGGGTGGCCTTGTATGTGAAGGATAGCATAAAATCTAGCCTAATAAAAGTTAGTGAGGCAAACATAGAGTCCGTTTGGGCTACGTTAGAATTTGGTAATCACACAGTAACTCGTGTAGGTGTGATTTATAGGCCCCCAGGACAAATTGAAGAGTTAGATAATCTACTAGTTGAGGAAATAGCTAAAATGACAATGAAGGGGAAAGTTATCATCATGGGTGACTTTAATCTTCCTGATGTAAATTGGAAAACAAAATTAGCTACTTGTGCCAGGAGCACACATTCTAAACTCCCTACTGGGATTGTCTCTAAAACAAGTTGTTGAGGAGCCAACTCGTAAAGAGGCCATACTAGATTTAGTGTTAACAAATGGAGATTTGGTATCAGATGTTACTGTAGGTGAAAGTTTAGGATCCAGTGATCATCAGTCAGTATGGTTTAATATAAGAACAGTGACTGAGTCACACCACACAAAAACAAAAGTTTTAGACTTTAGAAAAACAGACTTTTCTAAAATTAGAATGTGGGTAGAGGAGTCATTATCAGACTGGAGCAATTTAAATGGAGTCCAAGAAAAATGGGATTATTTAAAAGTTGCACTATTGAAGGCAACAGAAAATTGCATTAGGCTTGTCAGTAAAAGCAAAAAATTCAAGAAACCACTGTGGTACTCCGCAGATGTGGCCAAAATAGTTAAAAACAAAAAGTTAGCATTTAGGAATTATAAAAAAACCCAGAGTGAGGGAGACAAAATGATCTATAAGATTAGGCAGAAAGAGGCTAAGCAAGTTATAAGAGCTTCCAAATCACACACAGAAGAGAAAATAGCACAGTCAGTAAAAAAGGGGGATAAAACATTTTTTAGATACATAAATGAGAAAAGAAAAGTAAAACAAGGATTAGTTAGATTAAAACAAAAGAAGGAAGGTATGTAGAAGAGGATAAAGGTCAGGCTGACTGCCTCAATGAATATTTTTGTTCTGTATTTACAGAAGAAAATGAAGGAAAGGGACCTCAGTTGAGAAAAAGGATAAATGAGTCATTTATTACACGTGAGTTTACAGAGGAAGAGGTTCTATTTCAACTGTCAAAAGTAAAGACAAATAAGTCAATGGGACCTGATGGAATACACCCAAAACTATTAAAAGAGCTTAGTGGTGTACTAGCAAAACCATTAACAGATTTATTTAACCAATCATTGTTAACAGGAGTAGTCCCAGAAGATTGGAAGTTAGCGAATGTTGTGCCCATTTACAAGAAAGGTAATAGGGAGGAGTCGGGCAACTATAGGCCAGTAAGCCTTACTTCAGTAGTGGGGAAAGTGATGGAAACCATGTTAAAGGATAGGATTGATGAACATCTAAAAACACATGGATTTCAAGATCAGAGACAACATGGGTTTACTTCAGGGAGATCATGCCAAACTAATCTTATTGATTTTTTTGATTGGGTAACTAAAATTATAGATCAGGGTGGTGCAGTAGACATTGCTTACCTAGATTTCAGTAAGGCTTTTGACACTGTTGCACATAGAAGGCTTATCAATAAACTGCAATCTTTAAGTTTGGATTCCAATATTGTTGAATGGGTAAGGCAGTGGCTGAGTGACAGGCAACAGAGGGTTGTAGTTAATGGAATATATTCGAAGCTTGGACTTGTCACCAGTGGGGTACCTCAGGGATCTGTACTTGGACCCATTCTCTTTAATATTTTTATTAGTGATATTGCAGAAGGTCTTGATGGTAAGGTATGTCTTTTTGCTGATGATACTAAGATATGTAACAGGGTTGATGTTCCAGGAGGGATAAGCCAAATGACAAATGATTTAGGTAAACTAGAAAAATGGTCAGAATTGTGGCAACTGACATTTAATGTGGATAAGTGCAAGATAATGCATCTTGGACGTAAAAACCCAAGGGCAGAGTACAGAATATTTGATAGAGTCCTAACCTCAACATATGAGGAAAGGGATTTAGGGGTGATTATTTCTGATGACTTAAAGGTAGGCAGACAATGTAATAGAGCAGCAGGAAATGCTAGCAGAATGTTTGGTTGTATAGGGAGAGGTATTAGCAGTAGAAAGAGGGAAGTGCTCATGCCATTGTACAGAACACTGGTGAGACCTCACTTGGAGTATTGTACACAGTACTGGAGACCGTATCTTCAGAAGGATATTGATACCTTAGAGAGGGTTCAGAGAAGGGCTACTAAACTGGTTCATGGATTGCGGGATAAAACTTACCAGGAAAGGTTAAAGGATCTTAACATGTATAGCTTGGAGGAAAGACGAGACAGGGGGGATATGATAGAAACATTTAAATATATAAAGGGAATCAACACATTAAAGGAGGAGACTATATTTAAAAGAAGAAAAACTACCACAACAAGAGGACATAGTCTTAAATTAGAGGGACAAAGGTTTAAAAATAATATCAGGAAGTATTACTTTACTGAGAGGGTAGTGGATGCATGGAATAGCCTTCCAGCTGAAGTGGTAGAGGTTAACACAGTAAAGGAGTTTAAGCATGCGTGGGATAGGCATATGGCTATCCTAACTATAAGATAAGGCTAGGGACTAATGAAAGTATTTAGAAAATTGGGCAGACTAGATGGGCCGAATGGTTCTTATCTGCCGTCACATTCTATGTTTCTATTACAATCAGCCAATATGTGCATTACAGAGAAGCCCCAATGATGCCACCCATCCTGTAGCACAGTTTGAAAACATTATTGCTGTTGAAATAGCACATAAGCTGTATAAACTCAATGTATACATATATAATTTTTTATTTTTTTTTTATTTTTTTTTTAATGGAGTTATGAATCATTGGAAAACTTATGAACCCACAACAATAGTTGTGGTTTATTTTAATTTTTTAATTTTTATTTTTTATTTCTCCCCCCCCCCCCTTCCTACTGGTCCTTTTTTTGGGAACCCTGTCCCTAAGCAGCCAATCCATAACATTTGACACCATATATTCATTGCCAGAGTACTACGATCAAACTGGATTTATGTAACATAGTATCTGTATAGGCAAGCATAAGTCACCATGTGCTTAAAATTTAACTAGTTGACTAATAGTTTTTACTCTAAGACTGTCACTAACATTTCCCTTATCCTGTGAGACATTCAGTGACACTGACTCTCAGCCCTGGTCTCTTTGAAAGAGATGTATTATTATAAGGTGTATTATTTATATTTTATACATCCAATTTTTTAAAATCTCTTAATTATTTAATTTACAACATAAGGAGAAATTATTTGGGAAAAATATATACCCATTAAAAATGAAAATTCATATGAAGTATACATCAAGAATTAATATGAAGAATATGTAAAAAGTATATTAAAAAAATATACAATCTATGTATAAAAAATATATACTTAATATAGAAATAAAAAGACCAAAAAAATGATAATATAAAAATACATATGGGAAGACTCATAAAAATGTAATAAAAAATCTACTATTTATATTTAAACCTATATAATAACAATAAATATAAAGTGTTAACATTCTTACACTATAAAAATTATTACTTTTATAAAAATTATTATAAAAATATTT
>OW240920.1:114513015-114627624 GCA_933207985.1 Pelobates cultripes | reverse complement strand
CGTATTTTCTCCCATTTTTTTCATATTAAATTATGTTTCATAGCTAAATATTTGATATTAAATGAAAGCCTTGTTTCCCCTGAATAAAATGATATATAATAAGGGTGGGTGCATTTACTATGAAAGAGGGTGTATTACGGTTGGACAGACATGTAGCGCAAATGCCAGGTTTTGTTTACATTTTGTTTTGTTCACAACGTGTACATTTGGCTCCGTCCTTAAGGGGTTAATATACGACTGTTTGAAGAATGAAAAGTAATCAGGACAGGCAAAATACTCTGACCTGTGCCAGGCTGGAGCAGCAAAGGAAGAGGAAGTGATGTCATAGACAGTGTGAGCTGAAAAATCAGGACATGATTTCTAAACTGCCACTACTGCCTCATTTTCAACCCCACACAAATATATATTTATATCAAAACGTTCAGCTATCCCTTCTGCCACTAAACATGTCCACGGCTAAGCCGTAGTCCTGATAGTTTTCACAATATTTGCAACTCACACGTTGGTGGAACGTTCGAGGGATTTGAAAGCTCTTCTCTGCCCTTGCTGTAGAGTGAGTGAACCACACTCCAACCTTTTCACAGTTACTCCAGCCACTCCAACCACACAACAGTTACTCAATCCATTCCACCCACTTACTTCACCCACTCCAGTTGTAGACTACTGGTGGAGGCAAGAACACTTCACACAATTTCCCCAGAAATTGTAGCTTTTCTAGTTAAGTGTTCTTGCATAGCAAGACCACTTAATATTATCTCACATATATATTATTATTATTCTTATTATAGAAATATTTACCACCCTGCTCCTCCCACAGTTTTTACACTACATAGACAGTTATATACCGAAATGTGCGGATTGTTCCCGATTGGTGTGCTATTACTTTGTGGAACATTTATCTCACATATATTATTATTATTATTATTATTATTATTATTATTATTGAGCAGTTATCTCACATATATATTATTATTCTTATTGAGCAATTTGGAGCAGTTTGTTTTTAACCGCTGCCCTTGCTGTAGAGTGAATGAACCACACTCCAACCTTTCCACAGTTACTCCAGCCACTCCAACCACACAACAGTTACTCAAGCCACTCCACCCAATTACTCTGCCCAATCCAGTTGTAGACTACTGGTGGAGGCAAGAACACTTCACACAATTTCCCCAGAAATTGTAACTTTTCTAGTATTTTTAATGCAAGAGATAAAATATTTTCACTGTCTTGTAAGCTGCAGTTTTGGACCTCATCTGTTAAGCAAAATAATTTGAACTCTTTGCCAACACTTTTCTTGAAGAATCAGAAATTGAACTTGAAGATGAAATTCGCAATGAAATTGTAGATAATCTTCGCCATTCAATCACATCTATTAATTAGTATTTTCCATTCTTGAATGAAAACAATAATGATTAGGTTCGAAGTCCATTCATAAAAGACAAGCCAGACAATTTTTCTGATGTATATTTTGAGAATCTGATCAATATAACTTCTGACAGTCAACTAAGCCAAAAATTTGGCTCTTTGGGGTGATTTACGTGAAGAATAGCCAGAATTGTCCAAGCGGGCAATCAAAGTTCTGTTGCCATTCTCCAGCACATACTTATGTGAAACTGGATTCTTGCTTTACTCTCCAAAAAAAAAAAATATCGAAATCGACTTGACGCAACTGCAGACATGCGAATACAATTGTCAACAATTAAACCAGATATAAAAAGAATTTGCCAGAAAAAGAGAACATTACACTCTGCTCATTGAAAGGTTTGCGCTGCGCTACTCTACGGCACACATTTTTTTGTTGGAGTACCAAAGTTTTGCTATACCATGTCAAAGGGTTTCCAAGGGAAAAATTAATTGGGAAATCCTGGTCTACACTGACCATTAACATCTGCCATCCTTTGTAATGAGTGGACCTAAACTGTTTATCGCATTATACTCTACTGGTCAAGGGTTTATGGGACAATGAAAATACAAGAAGACCAAATGAGGAACTTGTGATTGGTGAAACCCTTTTTCAGTTTTTAAATTAAGTTAAACTTTTAAGAAATTATTCTAACCCTCTTTATGTAAGCAGCTACGCTCATCCTATATAATGACTATACCTCAACTATTCATCACATTATACTCTACTGGACAAGACTTTATTGGGCAATAAAAATCCACAAAGACCAAATGAGAAACTCCTGAATGGGGAGCCTCTTTCATAGTTACGTAGTTACATAGCTGAAAAGAGACTTGCGTCCATCAAGTTCAGCCTTCCTCACATATGTTTTTGCCTGTGATCCAAAAGAAGGCAAAAAACCCATTCTGAAGCGCTTCCAATTTTGCAACAAACTAGGAAAAAATTATTTCTTGACCCCAAAATAGCAGTCAGATGTCTCCTTGGATCAAGCACCTATGACCCCAGTAATTAGAAATGATATCCCTGTATTTTATGTATTTGCAAGTATTTATCCAATTGCTGTATAAACATCTGTATGGACTCTGATAAAACCACTTCTTCAGGCTGAGAATTCCATATCCTTATTACCTTAGATGAAATCTCCTTTCTTCCAGCCTAAATGCGTGACCTTGTGTCTTATGTACAGGGAGTGCAGAATTATTAGGCAAATGAGTATTTTGACCACATCATCCTCTTTATGCATGTTGTCTTACTCCAAGCTGTATAGGCTTGAAAGCCTACTACCAATTAAGCATATTAGGTGATGTGCATCTCTGTAATGAGAAGGGGTGTGGTCTAATGACATCAACACCCTATATCAGGTGTGCATAATTATTAGGCAACTTCCTTTCCTTTGGCAAAATGGGTCAAAAGAAGGACTTGACAGGCTCAGAAAAGTCAAAAATAGTGAGATATCTTGCAGAGGGATGCAGCACTCTTAAAATTGCAAAGCTTCTGAAGCGTGATCATCGAACAATCAAGCGTTTCATTCAAAATAGTCAACAGGGTCGCAAGAAGCGTGTGGAAAAACCAAGGCGCAAAATAACTGCCCATGAACTGAGAAAAGTCAAGCGTGCAGCTGCCACGATGCCACTTGCCACCAGTTTGGCCATATTTCAGAGCTGCAACATCACTGGAGTGCCCAAAAGCACAAGGTGTGCAATACTCAGAGACATGGCCAAGGTAAGAAAGGCTGAAAGACGACCACCACTGAACAAGACACACAAGCTGAAACGTCAAGACTGGGCCAAGAAATATCTCAAGACTGATTTTTCTAAGGTTTTATGGACTGATGAAATGAGAGTGAGTCTTGATGGGCCAGATGGATGGGCCCGTGGCTGGATTGGTAAAGGGCAGAGAGCTCCAGTCCGACTCAGACGCCAGCAAGGTGGAGGTGGAGTACTGGTTTGGGCTGGTATCATCAAAGATGAGCTTGTGGGGCCTTTTCGGGTTGAGGATGGAGTCAAGCTCAACTCCCAGTCCTACTGCCAGTTCCTGGAAGACACCTTCTTCAAGCAGTGGTACAGGAAGAAGTCTGCATCCTTCAAGAAAAACATGATTTTCATGCAGGACAATGCTCTATCACACGCGTCCAAGTACTCCACAGCGTGGCTGGCAAGAAAGGGTATAAAAGAAGAAAATCTAATGACATGGCCTCCTTGTTCACCTGATCTGAACCCCATTGAGAACCTGTGGTCCATCATCAAATGTGAGATTTACAAGGAGGGAAAACAGTACACCTCTCTGAACAGTGTCTGGGAGGCTGTGGTTGCTGCTGCACGCAATGTTGATGGTGAACAGATCAAAACACTGACAGAATCCATGGATGGCAGGCTTTTGAGTGTCCTTGCAAAGAAAGGTGGCTATATTGGTCACTGATTTGTTTTTGTTTTGTTTTGAATGTCAGAAATGTATATTTGTGAATGTTGAGATGTTATATTGGTTTCACTGGTAATAATAAATAATTGAAATGGGTATATATTTGTTTTTTGTTAAGTTGCCTAATAATTATGCACAGTAATAGTCACCTGCACACACAGATATCCCCCTAACATAGCTATAACTAAAAACAAACTAAAAACTACTTCCAAAAATATTCAGCTTTGATATTAATGAGTTTTTTGGGTTCATTGAGAACATGGTTGTTGTTCAATAATAAAATTAATCCTCAAAAATACAACTTGCCTAATAATTCTGCACTCCCTGTATAGCCCTGTTTATGAATAGATTTTCGGTTCAGGAAAGATTAGTCTGTTACTGTCTGCAACTGGATTTTACAGCATTTTTTTATTTTCTACAAATCATCATGTATTATCATGTATAGTCAATACAAATAAATAAGTACACCAATGGAATTACTAAAAGAAACTCAACACTACTAATACTAATTCTGCTTGTATATATTCTGTTTATCTGTTCTCAGTGCTAGCCCGGCCACTCTAAGGACCAGTATGCACTTCTGTGCTGTCTCTGTCTGGGTTTGTGTGTTAGGGTTAAGATTGACACTGGGAGGGAGTGTCATCCCGTTCATCCTTTCACCCTGCAGAACCTGAGGAGGAAAGGGAGGAAACACCATCTGCATGTGTCCTTTTTACTGGGACTATAGCTCTATGTCCCTGGAAATACATGCATATGTTCCCTAATCACTGCATGTGTTCCATGTCCCTGGGATTATATGTGTATGTTCTCCAATGATTGCATGTGTACTGGTTCCCTGGTGTATGTATGATCTCTAATGATTGCATGTGTACCATTCTGCTTCTCTGTGATTACATTTGTATGTTTTTCAATGATTGCATTTTACTGGGTCCTTGGGGTTATATGTGTATGTGCCCCTTTCTGTGTCTCTGTATTACATATGCCACTGTGCTGCCTGGGTCAAGAGCAACATGCTGCCTCCCAGTCCCAGCTCCAAAACCTACTATGGACATGCTGCCTCCCAGTCCCAGCTCCAAAACCTACTATGGACATAGAACTTCTTTTTTCTAGAAATTTTTTAGAACAATCACATTAACTTTCCTCAATTCATGTTTCCCTTACCCCACAGTTACTATCGCTCTTCAATTGCTTCTCAGAATTATTCCCCACTTCTAATATTCCCCTTCCTCATACATGTGTCCTATTCCCCATTTTCTTTTCCCCCACTTGAGGGTGGGCTTTCTCCATTAGTTTATTGTCAAGTCGCCTACTTGCCTTCACCACTCTCTGCCAATCAATGATGTCCAAGTTGGTTTTACATTGAGCTGGTTAATAACACAAAGATGTTTTGTCCAACATAATCATTACTAAGGGCAATGGAGAGGAGAGTGGATGTGATTGGATTAGAGCCTCAAGTGTGCCCCCAAAAAGCCTCACATTTCAAAGATAGACAATAGTCTTGAACAAGTCCTGAGGTGGCCAGGGACATGGAGCTATGTGCACAGTGGGGACTATAGTCACTGAAGTCTGCAATCATGTGCCAAAACATCAGTGATTGCTTATCACAGATGCAGGAGTGCGGAGGCTGAGGGGACAGTGACAGTGGATATGGCAGATGTCAGATTATGGGTTTCTGCTCCCTCCATCACACGGGTTTCTGAATGGTAGTAACGCCTGCTCATTGTTTCCCCCTGCTATGATTGTCTACACTGACCATTGACACCTGCCATCATTTGTGATGAGTGGACCTAAACTATTTATCAAATTACACTCTACTGGTCAAAGGTTTATGGGACAATGAAAATACACAAAGACCAAATGAGAAACTTGTGATTGGTGGAGCCTCTTTCAGTTAAATTGAAATTAAGTTAAACTTTTAAGCAATTATTCTAACCCTCTTTATATAAGCAGCTACGCTCATCCTTGATAATGAGTGGACCTTAACAATTCATCCCATTATACTCTACTGGACAAGACTTTATTGGGTAATAAAAATCCACAACGACCAAATGAGAAACTCCTGATTGGTAGAATATCTTTCAGTTCAGGGAAGATCTGTCTGTTACTGACTGCAACTGAATTTTGCAGCATTTTATTCTTTTCTTCAACTTATTATGTATTATCATGTATAGTCAATACAAATAAATAAGTACACCAATCATATTACCAAAACAAACACAACAATACTAAAACTAATTCTACTTGCATATATTCTGTTTATCTATTCTCAGTGCTAGCCCGGCCACTCTAAGGACCGATATGCACTTCTGTCCTGTCTCTGTCTGGGTTTGTGTGTTTGTGACACTGGGAGGGAAAGTCATCCCGTTCATCCTTTCACCCTGCAGAACCTGTGGAGGAGAGGGAGGAAACACCATCTGCATGTGTCCTTTTTACTGGGACTGTAGCTCTATGTCCCTGGAATTACATGTGTATGTTCCCTAATCACTGCATGTGTTCCATGTCCCTGGGATTATATGTGTATGTTCTCCAATGATTGCATGTGTACCGTTTCCCTGGGATTATATGTGTATGTATGATCTCTAATGATTGCATGTGTACTGTGTACCATTTTGCTTCTCTGTGATTACATTTGTATGTTTTTCAATGATTGCATTTTACTGGGTCCTTGGGATTATATGTCTATGTGCCTCTTTCTATGTCTCTGTATTACATATGCTACTGTGCTGCCTGGGTCAAGAGACAACATGCTGCCTCCCAGTCCCAGCTCCAAAACCTACTATGGACATAGCACTTCTTACATTTATTAGAAGATTATAGTTAACGTCCCTTAATTTCTGTTTCCCTCACCCCAGAGTTAATATCTCTCTTCAATCACTTCTCAGGATGTTTCCCCATGTTATGGGCAAATGAAAATATTACAAGTTTTAGAATGAAATGTTGTATTTCTTAAACTGTGTACTTTGTCTTTAAGAGATATTGCAAACTGACAAGGTGTTAGAAATGGAACATATTGTTTTTCATAACTGTTTCTTTAAGCAATAACCTCAGTGCATAATATGTATGCGCCATTTTGTCCCAGACGAATTACAATAACAATAATGCATAAACAAGCTTCAAGGCTTTGCTACGACTCTTGCAGTACACAATATACTGTGGTAACCCCAAATCCTGGAATCTCCCACGACTGTACACTTACGACCTAGTATAAACAACAGATAACCTATTCAGACTTTAAGATGCCATCTTGAACTAAGTCAGGAAAATTTCCATGACGTTTGCACCCTTTAGTTATGGCCTTGTATGTTTGCCAAGTTAAGGGAGGTCCTAAAATGAATAAAGTAAAAGAAGTGTTACTTTTTCATATTTGAACTACAGTAACCTAAAATGGAGACATCTGAGGTATAAATAGGTGTACTTTTAAATGTTAAGACACAGAGGAGAGACTTGGAGACAGACGCTGCTCCATCTTAAAATGACAGAGGCTGACATGATGACATGTTCAGAAGGGTATGTTAACCTATTAATGATATTTGCAAGCATGTAATATAATCTTATAAACTCTGCTATAATGGATTTTATATTTTTATATAATAAATATCCAAAAGACAATCTTGCTTCCAAGACAATCCTTATTTTATATTGTATTCTCAATTATTTATATATGTTAAATAGAGGATCTCTTACACTATATAAAATTATGGCTAAGATATCTGTATGGTTAGCCCTACTAAGTTCTATGCTTTAAGACATTATAGTGGTAAATAAGGGAACCACCAGCGGTTACAATTGGCGACCACGAAGGGACTTTGTACTTGGAAGCTTTAAATATAAAATAAATACCTAGGTAACCTCTTATACGTAAGAGAAGACACAGTACTTTGTCATGGCACAAGTCTTGAAATATAAAGAATCTATTGAGCTATGTGTAGCCCAGACTCAGAGAGAGATCTTCATCATTAGAGATGATTTTAATGTGAACAAAGCACTTCAAGTTCAGGTGCCAGGTACAATGTAATTAGCATACAATGCTGAAATTGTGGATCTTAACTAATATCATAATAGAACAAATGCCTAATACACCAGCATAGCATGGCCCGTTAGTTCCAGGACAGTGGATTGCAGACAGGGGGATATGTTCTCTTTGTAGCTGCTTAGTATGCATGTGCAGGAAAAAGATTAATGCAAAATGTTGTCAAAAGAAAAGTGATAAAACAGAGCGATGAAATTTGAAGTCTAATTCCAAGAATGCAAAGAAAATTGCATTATGGCTTAATGAAAACACATAAGCAACAGACAGGATTTTTAATTATTGCATTACTGCGTTCTGGATTCTAATGTCCACTATATATGAAAAGTTTTATAAAACAGGGATATTTTCCATATTGTCAGTTACGCTAGCTGTTGATTAAAAATCAGGAATTCTAACAGCATAACTATTTTTGGAGTCTGGAATTTCCAGCCAAGGTTGCAGAGATACAGAGACATGTAAACATTGCTTCCATTCAGAGGAATTGAGAAGTCGTTGTTTTATATTCCAAATTATGAACAACATTACATACAGCCATAAAGAAAAATACATGGCTTTTAAATACATTCAATGCAGTACACCGCAGCATGTATTTTATATAATATATGCTAACTAGCTCATATTTTTTCCTAAACAGAGTTGAAATTATACTACCCTCCTATAAAAAAGGGCAACAGGTGGTTATACATCCTTTGCTTCTCTAAATGCTATGCAAAAATAAATATTTATAAAATTATTAAAAATAATATATGTAAGAAATCAGGGCAAAATAAAATGGTAACTATACAGGATCTCTGATAACTTTTAAACTGAAATTATTAAAGGCTTATTTAAATAAAATGTTAAATACATTTACAGCTTTAAATGTGACCAAAATATATTAAATGATGTGTTAAGCAGCCAGCCCAATACACTAGAATAGCATAAGTATTCTACTATTTAAAGTGCACAATTCCTGCACATATTTTGCTTACTCAGGTACAGTCTTTAGTCTATTGCAATGGCAGTAAAGTCCACCAATTTTAAAAGGGAAAGCTTACTTAAATCAGTGGTACTATCCCCGTACTAGCAGTAAAGAAATTAGAACAATTATATTGTACTACTGACTGTAATCAGATCAGACACATGTAATCTCGGTGAATTTCATAAACTAGGTTTTTATAAAATACGATTAAATAAATAAATGTATAGAGACTAAGCATTAAGAGCATTTACATGCATTCAGCAGCCTGCTCTCTCAAAGCCAGAAACGGATTTATAAATTTTTTAAAAAAAGTAGGTTTTAAAAAGTCCACAGTAAACCACACATGAAGGGTGAAATAATTGCTTCTTTAAAAGCTATATGCTGCCGCAATTATGTATATAAATACAGATTAGGGCACAGAGTAGAAATTAAAAATTCAGTTTCAAATCTCATATATTGGGATTCAGTTCCACCACATATTCTACAATTCTGAAAGAGGCTACTTTTAATATGTTGTAAGAGCATTGTAAATATAATAATGCAAAATTAATTTGACATTGCAAAGCCTGCAATATTCTAAACAGACATTAAAATTTAAGAAAAAAAGAAGAAGAATGCATAAAAAAAAAATGCAGTGTCAATTAAAGTGATAATACTCTGATATATTAAATCACATTGCATATCACATATCTGCTATATGAAAAGTATAATTAAGGTGACTTTACTGCCCAATGCCCCCTCACATCTATTTTATAGAATCTATACTTTTCAGTGGTCACTTCTAAAGAAGCCTCTGAAACTGGGGGGCTTAGAGGGGTGCTCATCCCAAAAGAAATCAGATTCCAGACTTAAAATAAATAAATGATAGAAAAGGAATCACAGACCAGAACATGCATTTTTGTATATAATCTTAATTTGCAGATATTTTATGCAGTAAAGACATATACAGGATAGTTAATTAAATATGCAGGTATCTTTAAAAATTAAGCAATGTTAAAAAAAAAAAAATAAAATAAATAATAATAATAAAAAATATATTTTACACCACAATATAAACAGCTTTGTTAAACAGATTTAAGTACAAGTACTTATGTCAAGAAATATACAGAATACGTTTACAACAGGCAGGTTTAGCATAAATGCAAAGTTGTTGTTTTGGGGGATTTATTATTGCCCAAGAAATCTCTGAACACATTCAGAATTTTTGAGAGCAGCAAGTATAGACAGCAGATTGCAATGGACACCATTACAATATTGCTTTGCCGATTGAGGTCAGAGGTTTAAAGAATAAATAAATAAATGTTCTATAGCTCGCTAGACCACTGGCTTTTAATGAACAGATTGCACAACACTTATAAAATAGTTTGTTATACTGCACATTATAGCTGTGACAACATGATATACAGTGTAAAAATGCTATTTCACTGTTTAATAGACTTACCCAGTATTTAAGGACGACATGTTTCTTGCAAAGTCATCGGGACTTTGAGGGAGGTTCTAACTATGTTTAATTAATTAATTAACTTACTAAAGAAAAAGAAAAAAAGAAGGTTTTGTTTTTCCCCTGCAAGTGAGTTTTCAGCGCAAGGTCATCTTGTGTTCACAGACTATTCGGATTTTAAAAAGCTGTTCTTTATCTCACATTATGAACGGCCTTGTAATTCCTATCCACACTAAAAGTTGGCTTTTAATGTAATTGTTTTAACTTTAATATTCATAGTTAATACAGAGAATAAAGTAATTTAAATAAAGTATATTTAAAGTATATTAATTGATAAGATTTAACTTATCTATTTTTGGTCCACTGTTCACTGATCTCGAGTCTCAGTCTGGTGTTCAAACAGTTTTTCTTACGATACGTCGTGTGTTTATATCCACAACTGCATTCTGCTTTGTGGAAACAAATTGAAAGCCTGGCATTGTAATACGTGTATGGACATGCTTATAACAAAGCATGGTCCCTCTCCTCATGTAGTTGGTCATTAACAGGCACTTTGATGCAATGTGTCTACCAACGCTTTTCTGTGGTCACTGGATCACATCGCATACCCTATCTCTCTGTCATGATGCAGAGTTTATGCTTGCAAGGATATCCAGACCTTATCCACCTGGTATCCGTATAAATACTCCTATCATTTAGAGGGGTTAATTACATAATAACCATTGAAGGTAATATGTTGGTTGTTCTTCCTATAGAGGAAAGATGGACTTGCCCTAAAAGCTTTTTCATGGCTAGGACAAGCTTCTGACTCCTGAAAAGGAATATTGGTGGTCACAATATGGGAAATACTGTAATTCATGTGTTTAGTAATCATAAGCATTTGCTTATTGCCACATTACTGATGTACTGTTTATTGAAAAATTAATATCTAACATACTTTTTGAATTACTATATATTGGAAGTGTGCCAACATCTCATGGTTATAAATATGTTTTTGTATGTGTTGATGCATGTACCAGGTTTACTTGGATATATCCTGTGCAAAGTGCAACCTCTGATACCACGTTTTCTAGTCTCACTTCCTTAGTATGCATTTGATAATCCCAGGACCATCCATTTGGATGGTGGTCCTGCAGTTACTGCAAAGGAAACCTAAAACTGGGCAACCACATTTGGGTTACTTTGGGATTTCAGTGCCCCAACCACCCCCAAAGAAGTGGGGTTGTGGTCTGGGAGAATGCTGAGGTTAAATGATTATTAACCAAGTTACTAGCTGCTTGCCCCACACAGTGGTATCTATTTATTCCTATGGTACAGATAAGCATTCACAACATACCTGATGATACAAATGGTGAGACACCATATGAAATGTTACATGTTTTTTCACTGACAATTATATTTCTGCACCAGGGAGAGCTTAGAACCATTGGTTCTATTAGAGAAATTTAGGGAATTTTTTTTCCAGCCCACCACGCCTTGCACCACCACCTATTTCCTTCTGTTGGCCAGCTTGTCCTGGAGAGGGTGACTCAGATAACTTTTACTACAGAGAACAATCAGAGCCAACAGAGAACAGTAAGTTTTGATATTTTACAACCTGCTAAATACTAACAGGACATTCACAGAACCACTGACTGACACAATGGATGCTGTTAAAGAAGACAAGATAAATCAAACAGAGGACGACAGAAATGCCACCAGAATCATAGCCACGTAACAGACTGAATCGTGATCTGAATCTGCAAATGTGAAGAGAAGGATGAACAGACAGACGTGATACATTCACAGTTAACATGGAATGTATGAAAAATGAATCATCAACATCATTATAAGAAAGACTCTGGAGAAAACAGACTGAACCTGAATTATCTTATACAGTAAGAAAGAAATGCAAAGATGGAAGCAAAAGGATGCTAGAAAATTGGTTATGGTGTCTCCTTCTTACAGTCTGCAGCATTATCATAACATCAACCCTAGCTGTCGTTTTAAAACTGCATTGGGATTATGTTAACAAGCAGGAAGCACCTGAACTGAATTGGACTGCACACTATACAAGTTCTTTGATCGTGAGGACTACCTCCAAGAACTATCTCAAAAGGAGAGACACAGCTCACAGTGAAATGATTGCTAATGTGACCTACACTGGTATTTCACAAGGAACCTATTGAGATCATTCCAAAAACCGATTATACGTGAGAAAGATGTGATTGAACTATTTCAAATCCTAATAATGGACTCAACGATGATGGCAAAGCATGCTGAAAACAGAAAAAGACGAGATAGATGCTTGTGAAAGACTTTGGATGCACCTATGAAGGTGATGCAAGAAAAGACTTTTCCATATAGTTTATCATTGAATGACTACCGCAAACAGCCTTCTTATGCTGAAAAGAACTGCTATGCTAATTCTGGACATTGCTATTATGTTTCCAGACAGAAGATGACCGGAAAAAGAAATAAAGGCTGATAGCTGTCAAGATGGAACATGGTACTGAGAAAACCTGATTGACTATCAAAGCACCTCACAGTACAAGACACAGATTGTTACCTACAACTCAGAAAAAGTGGTTAATAGGAAGGAGCAGAAGAAGAGGAATATAGATTTCCTACTGGAGTGAAAAACCATCCTGGAACAATATTCTGCAACAATGAACTTTACAATGACATTTGGTGGCATATGAATTTGAATTTGGTAGAAACACATCAATTAACTAAAGAAACCTTGATGCAATTAATAAATAATAACAATACCGGCTTACTAAGAGCAGATGCCCTGCCAAGAGAATGGAATATAAAAAGACCAAAAACTTTCAGAAACCTGACGGGACACTTGTACTAAAGCACGATTTGCAGCTTTTCTTAAACTCTACATATTATGTACATACCTACAAAGCAAGGAACTCCTGTAAACATAAACACAGAGACATTGATACAACAAGGAATCTGTAATGGTTCTGTTGCAGATGTGATCTACCGTCGTACTCCTTGCTCTTTTGGTATAACTATACCAATCAAAATGTTAAACGGCTCCATAGAATCAAACGACAAAGGATTCTTGCTATATTCTGGACTTCCAGGAATGTGGTGCATGGACCGAAAATTATAATTACTAAAGCAATCATGCCATTTTTTTCCCTGTATCAGAAATGTGTCAGTGACAATGTGTAATATAATACAGATACTATAATTAATGGTATAAAATAAACACATAATGTGTTAATTACAAAGGTGGATAGACTTTGTGAAAATCTGTAACGCAATTGAAGATTATTGCTAAAATGCCATATGCAGCTGCAGTCTGGCCTACAAACAAATATATTAGACATACGTATAAGAGCATAACAGCTAATTACCAAGATGAATAATTGAATCATGATAGTTAAAGATCACAATAACAACTGCAATAATGAATAATGTTTAAACTTTAGAAGAAAATATAAAATGTTTTTATTAAAACAGAAACTACTCGATATTCGTTTAAGTTTGCAGAGTGGTATAATTAATATGAGTGAAATACTTCAACAGTTAAAAACAGTTAAGACAGGCAGAAACTTTACTTCAACTATCATAAAGTTTATTATAATGATAAAAATATTCAGTTTGCCAGAGCTAAGGCCAATAAATGGAAAGTAAAAGAGTATTATGGATTAACCCGTCCAGGTGATATACATGATGATTTTGGAAATTCATAATTTAGGTCACTTATTGCAAACTGGTGAAAAGATATCAAAGATATAAATTCAACATCCATACCACTCTATGTATATATATATTAAAATACACGTAATCAAATATTTTATCAGTTTTTCAAATACAAAGAAAATGTTATTTGGTTTGTAATGGTTAAAGGTACATAAAACCACCTATACAAAGGTAGAGTTAAAATATAAATACCTTCAATATTGTATCTGAGTGCTTTCTTAACACACTTTTAGAAATAATAATAAAAATTATAATCATCTTAAGCTACACCCAACAGCCACTGAAAAATATACTTAAACAATTAAGATTCACATTGTTAAGCATCCAATCTCACGAATGTAACTTTCCACAATGGCTGTCAGATCTTGGTTTAAAAAAAAAAAAAATGTTTTGAAGACAATTTTGGGGTGTTTCTGGTATTTTAAGCCACTAATAACTGTAGTTATTATATTTACTAATTATATCTTAGGGAATAAGTTGTCTTCTCCCTAACAGGACAAAGAAATTCCAATTAGCAACTATTCTAAATATATTGAGACATTTTGAATAAAGTAGTATTTTTAACATTTAAAGAGAATGTAATTTTACATACCATTGTGAACAAAGACGGTAAATACTTTGCTGCTTCAAATTATCCCTATATCTCTAAATCATATACAAGGGTGTTTATCTTTAATACAAAACACTAGAAAGATTAACTATGTTACTATTTCATCTATCATTATTATACAAACTATAACAAATGTAAAGATTTTTCCACAGATTTTACCTGTTAACATTTTTAGCACAACAGCACCTGATGTCAGTAGGATGTCTATCACTGAGATGTTACAAAGATTCCAATCCAGCAAAAAGAGGCGTTCTTGAGAATCCACTTCGATTGCTGTATCAACATAAAATTTACTATAATGGGATCCATGTCACTTAAGACAATGTCTTGGAAATTAAGTCAATTAATTGATTCCGTAAAAGAATATCGGAGAGTATCCAATCTATACACATCATAAATGGTGTAAAAAATGTTTCATAAAAAAAAACAAAAGAAAAAAAGACAAAGACAAATACCAACGCCATCACCACAGTGATAACAGATGATGCTGATCAATATCCTAAACCAATTCTAGCCAAATATTTGAAAAGCTGGACTCTACAACCTATACTCTACAACAAATACCCGGGTATTCTACAAACACAACCTCCAGCAATGTATCTAAGGAATATAAACTTCTACAGGCCTTTAAGACTTTGGATTACAAATACAATTACTCTTTTTAACTTTGGATTACAATTCGTATCCGGATCCATCCAAGAATATATTACTCTGGAACTTGGTGTTCTTTTCAATTCTTTCCCAGACAAAAGCTTTGCTCATTTTAATCAACCACCTTTACAGGCAAAGATCACACTACGGATGTTTTACTGTTACAACAATGATCAAAGATGCTGCGAGCACAAAAAACCTAAAGACTGTTGGAGAACTTTGGTTTACTAATTTAAGGAAGAAATGCGCTACAATGCCCACAGTTTAATGGAGAGGGTGTTATGGGCAAATGAAAATATTACAAGTTTTAGAATGAAATGTTGTATTTCTTAAACTGTGTACTTTGTCTTTAAGAGATATTGCAAACTGACAAGGTGTTAGAAATGGAACATATTGTTTTTCATAACTGTTTCTTTAAGCAATAACCTCAGTGCATAATATGTATGCGCCATTTTGTCCCAGACGAATTACAATAACAATAATGCATAAACAAGCTTCAAGGCTATTGCTACGACTCTTGCAGTACACAATATACTGTGGTAACCCCAAGTTAATGGAACTTCCCCAAATCCTGGAATCTCCCACGACTGTACACTTACGACTTAGTATAAACAACAGATAACCTATTCAGACTTTAAGATGCCATCTTGAACTAAGTCAGGAAAATTTCCATGACGTATACACCCTTTAGTTATGGCCTTGTATGTTTGCCAAGTTAAGGGAGGTCCTAAATTGAATAAAGTAAAAGAAGTGTTACTTTTTCATATTTGAACTACAGTAACCTAAAATGGAGACACCTAAGGTATAAATAGGTGTACTTTTAAATGTTAAGACACAGAGGAGAGACTTGGAGACAGACGCTGCTCCATCTTAAAATGACAGAGAGGCTGACATGATGACATGTTCAGAAGGGTATGTTAACCTATTAATGATATTTGCAAGCATGTAATATAATCTTATAAACTCTGCTATAATGGATTTTATATTTTTATATAATAAATATCCAAAAGACAATCTTGCTTCCAAGACAATCCTTATTTTATATTGTATTCTCAATTATTTATATATGTTAAATAGAGGATCTCTTACACTATATAAAATTATGGCTAAGATATCTGTATGGTTAGCCCTACTAAGTTCTATGCTTTAAGACATTATAGTGGTAAATAAGGGAACCACCAGCGGTTACACCCACTCCTAATATTCCCCTTTCCCCTACATGTGTCCTATTCCCCATATTCCCTTCCCGCAATTGTGGCTGAGCTTTCTCCCTTAGTTTATTGTCAAACCATCAAGGCTGTCCAGGTTGGTTTTACACTGAGCTGGTTAATAGCACCAAAATGCTTTGTCCAACATAATCATTACAAAGGGCAATGGGGAGTGGGGTAACCCCAGGTTTAAAATATGGACACTAGTCTTGAGGTGGTCTGGGACTCAAAGCTATGTGCACAGTGGGGACAATCCTCACTGAAGTCTGAAAATCTTTGCAATCATGTGACAGAACTTCAGTGATTGCCCACAGCTGCGGGCGTAAGGAGGCTGAGGGGGCAGTGACAGTGGATATGACAGATGTCTAATTATGGGCTCTGCTTCCTCCATCCCATTGATTTCTGAATAGTAGGAACGTCTGTTCATTGTTTCCCATTCTCTAACTTCCTACTCTGACCATTAACACATTCCATCCGAGGTCTGCTCTACGCATTTTACCCCAGAGCAGTATCAGTTTATTTATTGTCATTGTTACTTCTCTCTTTACTATATTATTATGTTTTTTTTAGTACCAGCACCCCACCTATCCTAGCATCCCCCTATTAACCCCTTAAGACCGGAGGGCGTACAATAACGCCCTATTTTAGGCGGCTCTAAACGCTGCCGGGCGTAATTATACACCCTCCGGTCTTTCTTTACTTACCCGGTCGCCGGAGCCCCCCCTCGGCAGATCCTCCTCCTCCGGTGCCCACCGGCCATGTGAGAGTGAGGTCCTTGCGAGGACCTCACAATCACATGGCCGGGTAGGCTGTCTGCTGTATTGCCAGCAGGGGGGCTGCCTGTAATGACAGGTGGTCCCCCTGCTGGCTGGAAATATAATTAAAATAAATTAATTAAGTGTAAAAAAAAAATATATATACTTAGATCATATATATACACATATACATACACACACACACACACACTGTCTATGTGTATTTTACTATTAATATATATATATATATATATATGAATATCAAATTACACGTAGACTGATACTGATTAAATATATATATAATTATTGTTATATATATTTATATATAATATAAAAAAATTCAATATGTAAATACGTTAAAAAATAAAATTAAAAAAATTATTAAAAAATATATAGATGTGTGTTATTTCGTTCTAAATGTATTGTGATATTAATATATATATATATATATTTAAATCAAAATACACGTAGAACGAAATAATATATATATCTACATACATAAATATATACGTATATATCACAATATATATATACCTATATATAAATAAAAATATTTGTAAAAAATTATATATATATATATATATATATACACATATAGATTCACATACGTATATATATATATATATATATATATATACATATATTAATTCTACATATATATTTATGTAATATTTTTACATAATTAGGTATCGTAATTAATTACAATTAGCGGGACCTGCCTGACAACCCATGCCGAAAGTAAAGGGAATTTAATTTGTTAGCACTATATTTAACCCTATAACTTTCCAAGACACCATAAAACCTGTACATGGGGGGTACTGTTCTACTCGGGAGACTTCGCTGAACACAAATATTAGTGTTTCAAAACAGTAAAATGTATTACAACGATGATATCGCCAGTAAAAGTGCTGTTTTTTGCATTTTTCATGCACAAACAGCACTTACACGGACAATATTATTGCTGCGATACTTTTTGCTGTTTTGAAACACAAATATTTGTGTTCAGCGAAGTCTCCCGAGTACAACAGTACCCCTCATTTACAGGTTTTATGGTGTTTTCAAAAGTTACAGCGTCAAATATAAGGCTTGCGTTTCATTTTTTTCAATTCGCCAGATTGGTTACGGTGCCTTTGAGACCCTATGGTAGCCCAAGAATGAAAATTACCTCTATGATGGCATACCATTTGCAATAGTAGACAACCCAATTGGCGTTTTTTGCATTTTTCACACAAACAAATACTAACACTAGCTTTGGCCAGTGTTTGTGACCAAATGGCTACTAAAAAAGATTGGACATACCCCATTTGCAATACCTTGTGTTGTCTACTATTGCAAATGGTATGCCATTGTGGGTGTAAATTTCATTTCTGGGCTACTTTTAAAGTCCCAAAGGCAACGTAACCAATCTGGCGAATTTTAATTTCAAATGTAACGTGCTATATTTGACCCTGTAACTTCCCAAAACGCCATAAAGCCTGTACATAGGGGGTACTGTTTTACACGTGAGACTTTGCTGAATACAAATATGTGTATTTTATTGCAGTAAAAGCAAACAGTATTATGACGTTGACAGTTAAAATGTCATGTAGAACTAAAAAAAATCAAAAAAATCTTAATTTCTCCCATTTTTTCATATTAAATTATGTTTCATAGCTAAATATTTGATATTAAATGAAAGCCCTGTTTCCCCTGAATAAAATGATATATAATAAGGGTGGGTGTATTTACTATGAAAGAGTTGAATTACGGTTGGACAGACATGTAGCGCAAATGCCAGGTTTTGTTTACATTTTGTTTCGTTCACAACGTGTACATTTGGCTCCGTCTTTAAGGGGTTAATGTAGGATATCTTTATTTTACTGCCCATCATGCCATAGCTACTAATGCAAAGGGCAATGGATGAGATGTTGTAAAGGCTCCCCAAATTATTTTTGGGCTCAAGCCCTTGGTGTTGTTTTTTTACCATAACCAGACTCCTGCCCTTCACAGCATACTGCTGCTTAGAATGTACCTTTCTGATTGGCTGAAGCCTTAGAAAAATGTAGTTCACAAACATCTTAAGTGCCTAAAATTACACTTTTAGGCCAGGGCTCTTTAAGCTATTATTAGTTTTTTTTATTCAATATAAACCCTAAATATTTTTTCTTTCCTTAGTAACATGAAAGAGAACACTTAAGTATTTTTTATTATATTTTGCCATATGGACATTATTTTAATAACATTCTAAATGTGACAACCTACTATCTGCTTATTTATTTTTATTATATTATTTAAAATAGTTTATATTGTTTTATGTAACAATTTTACACTACTGAATTGTTGGGAGGTCTGAGTTTCATAGATCACTATACTATGCTTACATTGTCTCCTTAACAATATTCATCAGCATTGCTGGGTCATGTGATCAGGCCGTTGATACAGTTCAACTTGATTTATAATTTCAGTTAAATTGATTTTAATCAGTAAATGTAAAATATCTGAGCTCCACCAGGGGCTTCTGTTCACAGATATCCTCACAGGTAAAAAAAAATTGGGGGGTTCATTCTTTTACCATATGGGTGGGTTAAGCTGACAATGGTCATGTTATGTGCGGACTCCAGAAGTACAATTTTCATAGTTTTCATATTGACTGATGAAACATAGAGGATTCCCCAACACCTAAAGCTTGCACGTCTTACAAGATAATCTTGAGTTATCCACCCAGAATATTTCTATATGACAAAATGATTCATGGAGATTCAGTAAGGCACTTGAAAAAGCCTACCCATTAGGTGAAACACGTTGCGCTTTGTATACTTGTTCCTATATTTGCTTTTACTTATGTGAGTAATAATAAAGTTTGATCTATATTATACTCCTGGACCTTTCTGATTTTGCTGACAATACATCATTTTTCTTAGTGGGGAATATTTGGATTGAGCAAAACATTTTTCTTTCAAAAAAGTGAGTACATTTCCTATTTTTATATGTTCTTATAGCCACACGGTGTTCACTATATTTTATTTTATTTTATGTTTTTTATATCACTGGGAAGAATTTTACCTACCCATATAAAGAAAGAAGTTTGTACCTATTTCCCAAGAGTGGGGATTATTCCACTCCAGGCCATATCCAATGAGCCATTAGAGGGCACTAACAAAAATGAGTGTGCATTTTTAGAATATTGATACATTTTTGGTTTCCTGACATATTGTGCTATTTTTTGTTCTTCTGTTTGTTATATATGCATAAGTGATTCAGTCGGACAAAGATTTCATCATTATACCCAGATTGTACTACCCAGGTGCTACATCTAGAGCTAAGAGATCTCTTCGTACACTGTAAGTGTATTTCCTTCTTTTTATTTTTTAATTTGGAAATTTGACATTCTGCACCATATATTTCTCCTCTCTTTTCCCACTACATCCACTTGGAATTTGAGGACCCCTCCATGGTGCTTTTCCAAATTTTTCATCTCCTCTAATGGAGATTTGGTGAAGACATTTTGGATTTATAGTGAGGAAGTTGAAATACCCTCATATAATGACCCAGGTTTAGGAGGTGTGTCCTGGGTGCTGGGAAAGCAGAGGGACAGCGCCCATAGAGTTCAAGCACCATAACAACTGTAATACATTTTAGTGATAATGGTGATTGTATTGTTTCTTTAAATCTCTTCATAAACATGGTTCTGTAAAGTTTTTATGTTTTTTATTATTTTTAAAGAAAATTACATCTTTTGAGAAAAAAGAAAAAGAAGAAAACAAAAAACTGAAAATAAATCAGATATATCCATTAAACATATAAAAAAATATTTTTTTTTCCATAAACTAAATATTCACTATTAGAATGAGAGACAAAATGAAAAAAAAAATGAAAGGGACAGAAATTTTTCAAGAACTGTGAGAAAGACCCTTACGATCTTTATACTATCTTAGATAATTCTTAAATGAGCCCTGAATAAATCTTAAACCAGCTGTGGTACTAATGAGCTCCTTTCTAATATTTCCTCATTAGCTAAAAAAAAAGGACGTATGTGAATATAAAAAGAAATCATCTTACAAATATAACTAAATAATAACATAATTAACCCTTTATGCCTCGTTTCCACTGAGCGGTATGTTTCGGGTCGGTACGGTTTGGAAGGGTTAGAATGGTCCAGCCTATTCAGGTAAGTGTTTCCACTGCAAGTCGGACGCCAGGGGGCATGCAGGGTTTAGACCAAATGCCTAGAGTGCCATTTGTCGTAAGCATGGACGTTTTCCTGTGAGCAAATCAATCGATTGTATAGTGTGACGCCAGTAGCTCCGCCCTAACCATACTGCACCATTTCCTATGGACCTACATCTGAAGGGGCCCAGGAATGGTGCGGTTTGGTTCGGTTGTATGGGCCACTTTCATAATGGAAACACTCAAAATAGCGTACCGACCCGAACCGTACTGTTCAATGGAAGCGGGGCATTAGTGACCAGACTGCTTTTCAATTTTCTTACCGTTTGCGACCAAGGCTGTTTTTACTTTTCTGCAGTGTTTGTGTTTAGCTGTAATTTTCCTCTTACTCATTAACAGTACACACACATATTGTATACAGTTTTTCTCGCCATTAAATAGTCTTTCTAAAAATACCATTATTTTCATCATATCATAATTTACTATTAAAAAAAATAACATATGATGACATTTTTTTAAAAACACTTTTTTCTAACTTGCACCCCCAAAATCTGTTACGCATCTACAAGCGCTAAAAAACACCCATGATAAATAGTTTCTAAATTTTGTCCTGAGTTTAGAAATACCCAATTGTAGAATATTGCATATGCTGTATATTCCTATTCCAATACATATTAAGGTGTGGCTGTCTAATGGGTTAAAAAGAACAGATGGTGTTTGTTATTCTGTACCATGAGGTCTCTGGAATGTGCTGGATAGAGAGATTTCAGGAAGGTCCTTATATGGGGAGTTTTCTTATGTGGGCAGAGTCTAAATTAAAAAATTAAACGTTATGATGTAATTTTGACTATAAAGGGCAGAGGACAAAGGACCACGTTCTCTTCCTCCGACGGTCTGCTCGCCTCTTCTGATGTGTTCCTGGCTTGTTGCTATTAAGACGACTACGTAAATCCTCACTCTCTGTAACATCCTTAAGAAATACCATCTGTTAAGTATATTATTGTTTGCTGTTGAAGTAGAATAAATGCATATTTTTTTTATAAAGAACGTCAGATTGCGTATTAGTACTATTCATTAATATAGATGTTTATTAATGTGGCGAGCCTTTGACCCAAGAAGAAATATCTATATATAAAAGACTTATTTAACAAAATAAACACAGACCAGTTATAACATTGACGAGCCAGCCAGACTTTCTGGTCTTTTCACACTTCCATTAAGGGGGGAATAGAGCAGAGGAAGAGAAAGAGAGAGGACAGATTGAATTACTCTTTGTGAAAGCAGCTTGAATTGAAGTGTGTGCAGCCAGAAGCAGAAAAAGAACTGTGTGTGTTTATCAGAAGACAACGATTTCCAAAATCACAAAGACTGTTCCAAGATTATTTTCTACAACAGACAAAAGCATGTGTTATAAAGAAAGCAGCACAAGATACAACGTGTATTCTGCAAGTAAGCACGTGGCAGAGATTGGCAAGAGTCCAGAAGAAAATCCACAGTGCGCAGCTGTATGAGTGAGGGCAGACGGTGTTGTGCATTATAGATAATCTTGTCTGGTGAGTAATAATGGATTTTTTTACTGTTATTGCAGAGAAAAGTCAACTTGATTTTGTGTTTAATAGCTGCTATACAGATAAGTCAATTGTGGACAAGTTTGAATGAGCAGTGTAAACAAGCAAATTCAGCTACTGCTAATAAACTGTTATGTTTAAATAAAACAAAAAAGAAGATTAGAAATGTTTTAAAATTGGTAGAAACATTTGACACAATGATCCTTAGAACAGGAGTGGCTCCAGCAAAATTGCAAGTACCAGCACAAGTAAAGGTGCAAGATTTAAAAAGTACACAGACAGACATTAAAGATAAATCTGTATGTGTAACAGAAATTAAATGTACTAACTGTGATAGACTTCAGGCAAATGTTTGTGACTTGGAAGAACAGTTGGATCTTAAATCTGAAAGTGATTTGTAAACTTAGACCTGAAGCCAAACACTTGTATGTAATTACAAGGAGTGATCGTAATTTGATACCAGAGCCAGATGATGTCACAGAAATATCATCACAGTCTGATTTTCAACGTAGAAAATTGTTAGATAAGGCTGCAAAACTTAAATTAAAAATTCAAGAGCAGCTGATGAAAGTTACCAAAGATATTCCTCAATATAATCCATCAATGGATGCCTTTGGTAATGCAGACATATTTGAGTCTAATGTATCTAAACATAATTTGAATGATGAACAAAGGAACAGATTGTTTAAAATATGGCTCCCAACATACACTGCACGTAGATTGAAACAACCCATAAGTACCCCTGCTGATGAAGATGGTGAAATGGTCCATGGGAATGAGCGAGATAGATTGACACAATTAATAAGATTAACAACAGGAAATGAGCATGTGGATATTGAGATTTTAGAAAAATTAAAACCAAAATATAAATAAAGATGTATTCAGTTTCCCTTTAAAATTTGAGCGTGCATACAGGTTGGTAACGAGTGTTCCTGATGATCACACACCAAAATCTATGGTAAATGCATTTATAAAAAAATGTAAATATCTTGATCTAATATCAATTGCATGTGCACTACAGTGCCAAACTATGGAAGAGGTGGCATCATTTCTAGATAGGGTTAGGAGAGAATCCAGACAACAAACGGTTAATAAAAATCTGTCTGTCAAATAAAAAGATACAGGGGAGAGGAACAGCACAGGCACAGGAAGAGCCCCCCTCCCTCGCCTTCTGCAGCTGTTAGATCACAGACAAAGAGGAGAGATGCTCCAACTTTTAACAACGACCACTCACAGTATGAAAGAAACTCGGCACATGGTCTGGTTGGTTTCTATTGCAATAAGCCAGGTCATATAAAAAGAAACTGCAGGAAATATTTTTATGATTTACAATCAAGGGATCATCAAATGGATTTATTCAAAATAATCCTAATATAGAAAACACCAGAGATTTGTCATATACTCCTCTGATAAGGCAAGTGAGATAAATTTTAGCTTCTTCAAACACAGGAGACAGACAGGGTGTGATTTCTAACATGTCTAATGAGACTGACCACATTTTAAATTCACAATGACAATCTAAAGGAAGTAGGCCACATCCACTTGAATTTTTGGCTCCATTAAATTTAGATGGATGTGGTAGACCATACATTAAATGTTCTTTAAAAGGTTATGACACAGAATTTCTCATTTACACTGGAGCTCAACTAAGTATAACAAGTTTATAACTACCTTTATCACCAAGTGAACCTATATGTACAATTGTAGGATTTGACAGAAGTGGAGGATCTATAGCAACATTAATAAATAATGTTACTTTAGAAATACCTCAGTGTTTAAAAACAAAAATTGATATCTGGTACTGCAAAAATGTTGATAATATCATAGGCACAGATATTATGCAAAGAAGAGGTTGGATTGTTGATTTGGGAAACAAGGCTATTTGGAAAGATGCTAAGGGTAGGAAACCAGTGCTATTGGATCCTACTGAAAATGGAGAGTTAGGAATTGTTTGTCCAGTAGATGTAGTGTCTACAGAAATGCAATGGCCTAATACTAGGGATAACCTTGAGATTGTACAGAGTTATCCAGATTTATGGGCACAAAGTAAAAATGAATGTGGGAGGTTTACAAATGTGCCGATTGACATTCAAGATCCTGATTCACTCCCACAGAAGCAGTATCAATTACCCCCAGATTCAATTGATTCTATTGCAAGTGTCATTAATGATTTGGAACAGAGAGTGGTAATTAGGAAAAGGAAATAGTCCATGCAACAGCAACATTTGGCCAGTGTTGAAAAAAGAAACGAATTAACAATTGATTTAAGGACCACTATAGTGCCAGGAAAACATACTCGTTTTCCTGGCACTATAGTGCCCTGAGTGTGCCCCCACCCGCCGGGCTCTAGGGAGAGGAAAGGGGTTAAAACTTACCTTTCTCCAGCGCCGGGCGGGGAGCTCTCCTCCTCTCCGCCTCCTTTCCTCCCTTTCGGCTGAATGCGCACACGCGGCAAGAGCTGCGCGCGCATTCAGCCAGTCTCATAGGAAAGCATTGATAATGCTTTCCTATGGACGCTTGCGTGTTCTCACTGTGATTTTCACAGTGAGAATCACGCAAGGGCCTCTAGCGGCTGTCAATGAGACAGCCACTAGAGAATTTGAGGTCTGGATTAACCCATTTATAAACATAGCAGTTTTTCTGGACCTGGCACCCAGACCACTTCATTAAGCTGAAGTGGTCTGGGTGCCTAGAGTGGTCCTTTAAATAAATACACACCACCTTCTGCACATGTGATAGCAGGAACCCCAGATAAAATGTCACGATTGATGTCAACAGCTAAAGTATACTCAGTACTAGATGTAAGTAATGGGTTCTTCTCTGTACCACTGAAGCATAGTTGTCAATATAAGTTTGATTTTACTTTTTAAAATCGGCAATATGTGTTTACTGTGTTACCCCAGGGTTTTCACAGTTCTCCAATGTTTTCATCAGGCATTGGCAAAGGCTTTGTCTAAGTTTTCAAATACAGAATGCTTGTTACAATATGTTGATGATATGCTTTTGCAGACTGAAACTGAGGAAGAACACCTAATTCTGTTGAATGAACTATTTTTCCTTTTGCAGGATTCTGGTTTAAAACTGAACACACGCAAAGTAACACTGATACAACCAGAAGTACAATACTAGGGTGTACACATTGGTCCAGGACATAAGAAGCCAGTGCAGGAAAGAATCAAAACTATTTCTTCTCTTCCTGTACCGACTTCACACAAGGCTTTACGCCAGTTCTTAGGATTAATGAATTTTTCCAGAGAATACATTGAAGGGTTCGCTGAAAAAGCCAAACCTTTTATATGATCTCTTGAAAAATAGTGAATCTTCATTTGCTCCATGGACAGATGTACATCAGAATGCATTTGAGGTAAAGAGAAACGTACAGGTTGCACCTGCTTTAGCGACAATACATCCAACTGCATCCTTTGCAATTCAAGTACATACTTCAGAGATGGCTGTCTCCGCAGTACTATTACAATTGCAGCAAGAGATTTGGAGAATAGTGGGATATTTTTCTAAAATTTTCCAGTGGAAAGAGGGCTAGAAATTTGTGCCAGACATTTGGTAGGAGTACATTTTGCGGTAATGGCAACTGAACACATAGTGGGATTCAAGGACATAATTCTGCAAACACCACACACACCTTTGAAATTACTTCTTGAAAAAGGAATTCCAGGTGTGTCACATCAGAGATTTTCCAAATGGTTAATAGCTGTATCACCAAAGCAATTTAAGGAAGAACATAAGGCAAAGTATGTACTTCCACAACTAATGCAAAATGAGGGTAAACCCCATGAATGTTTAGCAGAAGATGAAGAGAATTTTCTTTCTCTTTTCAGAAAAGAAGTAATTGAATCTGATGAACCTGTGTTTGTTGATGGGTCCAGATTCTGTTCAGATGGGAAGTACTGTATAGGTTATGCTATATGGTATCCAAAACGAGGATATTCAGTAGAACATAAATTGATTTGTCAGCACAGAGAGCAGAACTAGAAGCATTAAAAACAGTACTAACACTTGAGGAAAAAGAAGGGTGTCCCCTAGTGATATATAGTGATAGTCCATATGTGGTTAGATCACTAACAGAACATTTAGCTAATATGGAAAAGAAGAGGTTTCGTAGATGCCTCAAATAAAGTGTTAGCACACAAAGAGACACTAGAGACCATATTTGGAATTGCAGTTCCAGTAAAAGTTCCTGCCCATCAAAAAGGTAAAGATGTACTTAGTGAAGAAAATTAAATAGCTAATAAATTTGCAAAAAGAGCAGCTTTAACTGGTGAAAATGCATTGCTGACAAAACCTATGTCAGTAGCAGTGGCTAGAAAGACTAACACACTGCCTCCATCTTTTGCAGAAGAACAGGCAAAGGATTCTTCCATTGCGGCTTCTCGGGTTGATCCAAAACCTCCATTTGTTCATGAGAACCGGGTTTTGTGTCATGACCATAACGGAGAACTGTGTCCAGTCATGCCAGAGCATCTAAAAGTGTTATTTACACAATCTAATCATGAAAGTTTAGGTCACATTGGACAGAAGAAACTGTTAGAGGTACTCAGAAATAGGTTTTATTGGGATAACATGGAAAACACTGTACAACAGGTAGTACAATCATGTTTGATATGTGCACAAATAAATCCCAGACCTAAAGGACAAAAACCACCTGTACAACATATAGCACCTGCAAACGGTCCTTGGTCTACTTTACAAATGGATTTCATTGGGCCATTACCAACAGGTAAGAATGGATTAAAATATGCGTTAGTAGTTGTGGATGTATTCTCTAAATGGTTGGAAGTAATTCCACTAACAAAAGATGATTCACAAAAAACAACTGAAGCGTTATGGACACACATTTTCTCAAGATGGGGATTTCCTAAACTTTTAGAGTCAGACAGAGGTACCCATTTCACAGGGAAAATCATGCAAACACTGTGTGCTATTCTAGGCATAGAGCAAAGATTCCATATTCCATATCATCCACAATCTGCTGGGATTGTGGAACGTATGAATCGAACATTGAAATCTAGACTTTCAAAAATGTTACTTGAGAAAGGCAACACATGGGTACAGGCACTTCCTGCTGTACTTATGGGTATTAGAGGTACTATGTCTTCAACTACACAATACACTCCATTTGAATTAATGACAGGCAGGAAAATAAATGGTTGCAAATGCTGCAGGAAAATTTGGAGCAAATCCTTCCACATGCAGCTACACGTATGTGCAAAATGGCACCTCCTGATTTTTCTAAGTTTTTAAGGGGGGGGTATGGTCATGATAAAACTGTTAGGAAAACTGGACCTTGGCAGGCAAACTTGGAAGGTCCTTAAAACATAACAGATACAATGGGACAAACAATGGTACAAGTGCAAAGACCTCTTGATGGTTCACGGAATAAACGGAGGCAAAATTGTATAGGATTCATGCAGATCAGTGCAAATTGTATAAACCTACAACATAATTTGATAATATATTGATACTGCTTTTTTTTTTTCTTGGTTTATTTTAGATAATTTGTAATCAGACCTACAGAGGAATGTTAGCCGGTGACAGAAGATGTGTTCACAAAGACAACTGTGTAGCAGAAAGAAGTTGTTCGTCAGCATCCTGCTAACATTGATGACTACAGTTCTTGTAGTAGTTATATTTAAGATAAACAAACCGACTTTCAATCAGGAATTAAAGAATGACTTATTGGGAAATATTAGAAAACAGAGAGACAATGAACAAGTATTAAAAGGTCATGTTTGTTTCGGGACAAAAAAATCTACAAGTATGCAATGTGTGAATTAATGTCACAGGCGATAGTGTTATTAATTTAAACATTGCAATAGGTCCTAATGATTTATTTAGCTAGACCAAAGGTTCATTTGTACAAGATAATGTAAAAACGGGATCATGGGAACTTAACATATTACAAAATGCATATATCATGATTGTAGTTAATGGAGAGGAAATGGCAAATTGGTCAGGTGACATGTATGTGAATGTTGCACAAACTTCAGTAACAACACACGGATGAGGTGGTGAGATACTTCATACAATTCAATATTGGCTTATACATTTAGAGCCAGAATTCCTCTTAAAAAAATAATACTCCAAGTATACCTTGGATATGGGAAATACGAGCATCTAGGGAATCGTTGACAGTAAGAGTTAACATGATGTTTCTGGTAACTGACTATGTTATGTCAGATATTATGTCTTGTAGATATCCAGGAAGGAAAAGAAAAGACTTAGATTAACATGTAGTACACATATAATTTTACCCCCTGAGTCTGTAATGACATGGAAAAGAGAAGGAAAGTTTTTGGGTAGTATGTCACATACAACGTCAAAGGTTATTCACAGAGGTGTACTAGGAAAGGTGTTTGTTTTCTATTTAGACAATCCTACCTACAGTGATAGTGGAAACTATCAATGTTGTATAACGTTAAGAAATCATCACGAGAGAGGTGGTGATGTTAAGGTAAATGTATTCTCTCTTATTTAGGTAGAATGCAAAAATAACATTTTTAAGTTATCAAGTCCCTTTCAATTGAATCATTGTCAATCAAAGCCTTTGTTAGTAGGTGGGAAGTTTGCAATAATAGTTTGGCATTTTAATGTTTCTCAGTGGAAAATCTCAACTAAATTTCCACAATGTAAGGAACATTTATTAAATATGGAACGAGGCTTAGAACATTGGTTTGGAGGAAATAAAGTATCAAACAGAAAAAAAGAGATATAGTAGAAGGAATTATGGCTGGATTTGGTACTATAGGAAGTATCACTGATTCTATGGATATTCAAACATTAAAGAATGATTTGGGAACTGTAGGGTTAATAGGGGGGAAAGGATTGCATATTCAAAGAGGTTTAAATCAAACCTCTGTTATTGCACCCTCTGTTAAACATTTACAGGAAGCTACTCTGGCATTAATGTCAAATGCAGATTCATCCCAGGTAGCCAAAGCTTGTTTGGAGATACAAGTTGAATATTCTACAGATTTTAAGGTGATGGCATAAGCATTACAAGGTGGTGTTACTCCTATAGAACCCAAACGTAGTTTACCTGAGGAGTTTGTGTTCGCTAAAAATCATACAGATTTATGGGTTAACAAATGGTTGGGATGTAACAATGATATATGTATAAGTTCTTCTTTAATACCAATTTCTGGTATTGAAAAAAACACTATTTTCAATGTTGGTATTAGGGATTCCTATTAGTAAAACACAATTACTATTTTATAAATTACAATATCCTGATTTTGTTTATTATAGTAACATTAATGAACTTGAGCAGGTAGATCTTTCTAGTTGTCTACATTTTGTATCCAAAATAATATGTTTAAATATCCAAGTTAAAACCATTTATCATTCATGTTTTCATAACCAAAGCTCATGTTCTGGTAAAATTAAATCCGTTAAAAATCCTCATGAAATTGTAACTCCCATAGAAAAAGACAAAGTTATGTGTACAGGTTATGTCAAATAATGAGTTAGTAAGAGCTACATTTTCAGAATGTACACATTCAGAAAGATTACTGGAAGGGTTATATTGTATCAGTGGGGGTCCACTAACATATACATATACATATACAAGGAACTCAAGTTAATATATCGAAGAGTCCTATACAAGAGATAGATATCATGCCTATGCAATTACCGTATATACTCGAGTATAAGCCGAGTTTTTCAGCACATTTTTTGTGCTGAAAAACCCCAACTCGGCTTATACTCGAGTCAGTGTCTGTATTATGGCAATTTACATTAATTTACATTGCCATAATACAGACTGGGGGCTGGCAGAGCTGTTACTTACCTCTCCTGCCAGCTCTCTCCTACTCCGCGCCGGTCCGGTCAGCACCTCGGTCAGCTCCCAGTGTAAGTCTCACGAGAGCCGCGGGGTCATAGTGCGGCTCTCGCAAGACTTACAGTGTGAGCTGAGAGAGTAGCTGCACGGACTGGTGCGGAGGAGAGAGCTGACAGGAGCTGCAGGAGAGGTAAGTAACAGCTCTGCCAGCCTCCCTCCTCCCCCCACTGAACTGCCAATGCCACTGGACCACCAGGGAAGGAGAGCCCCCCTCCCTGCCATGTATCAAGCAGGGAGGGGGGACAACAAAATAAATACATTAATAATACATAAATATAAATAATAATAAAAAAATAATTAAAAAAATAATATATAAATAAAATAATAATAAAAAAATAATATAACAAAATGTTTTAAATAATATCAATTAATAAAATATATAAATATAAATAATAATAAAAAAATAATTTAAAAAATAATATAACCAAAAAAATTATTTTTTTTTATAAAAATGCCCACCCCCCACCAAAGCTCTGCAACACAAACACACACTGCATCACACACACACACACTGCACTCATACACACACTGCGCACTCATACACACACTGCGCACTCATACACACACACTGTATTCATACACACACTGCGCACTCATACACACACTGCACTCATACACACACTGCATTCATACACACACTGCACACTCATACACACGCTGCGCACTCATACACACACACTGCACTCATACACACACACACACTGCATTCATACACACACTGCACTCATACACACTGCACTCATATACACACACTGCGCACTCATACACACACTGCGCACTCATACACACACTGCGCACTCATACACACACTGCATTCATCATATACACACACTGTAAATAAATATTCAATTAATATAATTTTTTTAGAATCTAATTTTATTTAGAAATTTACCAGTAGCTGCTGCATTTCCCACCCTAGTCTTATACTCGAGTCAATACGTTTTCCCATTTTTGGGGGGTAAAATTAGGGGCTTCGGCTTATATTCGGGTCGGCTTATACTCGAGTATATACGGTAAATGTTTCACAAACAAATGAGTTTCCATGGAGAAAGTGGGCAGATGAGATTAGGAAAGACAAAATATTATATTTGTTACAAAAAACAGTTGAAAGATACAGAAATTCAATTCGAAAATGAACAGGGTAAATTAAAGATGATAGAACATGAATGGTCAATTGTTTCTAGTTCCTCTTGGTGGAATGACAATTAAAAGTACATACACACTTGCTAAATCATCTGTTGGATCAGCAATTGTAAATATTTTATTTCATCCATTTATTATTGTTATATGTGTGTCTATAATATGTATCGTTTTACAAGTAGTTATGCAATGTAGAATTAGAAAACTGGATATACTCGTAAATGAAAAGGTTAAACAGAAGGAGAATACACTAAAGGAAACTGTAAACCGGGTAATACACAATACTTTCAAAGAATCTCAGATACTGGGTAGCTATGAACACATCTCTTCTTATACTCAATGACTGTGATATGAATGTGATACGAATGATGTATGAATGGACAGGTATATAACCATAAACAGAGGGAAATATAGAATATTGCATATTCTATATGTTCCTATTCAAATACATATTAATGGGTTAAAAAGAACAGATGGTGTTTGCTATTCTGTACCATGAGGTCTCTGGAGTTTGCTGTATAGAGAGATTTGGGGATGGTCTTTATATGGGAATTTCCTTATATGGCCAGAGTCTAAATTATGCGCTATGATGTAATTTTGGCTATAAAGGGCAGAGGACCACGTTCTTTTCTCTTCCACAATCTGCTGTCCTCCCTGAGGTCCTGAGTTACTGATACAAAGACAACTACTTAATATCTCAACCTCTGTAACGTCGTTAAGAAATACCATCTGTTAAGTATATTATTGTTTTCTGTTTAAGTAGAAAAAATGCATATTTTTTTATAAAGAACGTCAGATTGCGTATTAGTACTTTTCATTAATATAGACATATTAGTGTGGTGAGCCTTTGACCCAAGAAGAAATATCTATATATAAAAGACTTATTCAACTAAATGAACACAGCCAGATATAACAGGCACCTAAAAAAATCACATACACTTTGATACTACGTGACTAGACATTACAAATTAGTTCTGCCTAAAAGTTAGTCGGCCCCTCTGTGTCAGTTTCACATGACGCCTTGCATACTGTCATACTCTCAGGAAAGGTAAATGTGCTTCTGTAAAGAATATTCACTAAAGACTGCCTTGGAGTGGATTGTAGTCTCAAAATACAGAATTTTGCAATTTGAAAATATTCTCCAAACCACACCAATGGCTTGGCAGTCAAGTTAGGTTTGAATATATTAGTTAAAAGAAATCTAGACTACCAAGCAAGCTGAAGTACTTTTGGGGTGTGATCAGGGTGTTGCAGTGGATGTAATCTATTTGGATTTTGCCAAGGCATTTGATACAGTTCCACACAATTGATTCGTGTTCAAACTCAAGGAGATCGTTCTCGATGAAAATGCTTGTTTTTGGGTAGAACAATGGCTTAAAAATAGAGTACAAAGAGTTGTCATTAATGGTAAATTTTCAAGCTGGACAGAGGTGGCAAGTGGTGTCCCTCAGGGGTCTGTTCTGGGACCCCTTCTATTTAACATGTTTATAAATGATCTTGAAGAAAGCATTGAAAGTCATGTTTCAGTGTTTGCAGATGACACAAAATTCTGTAAAATAATAAAATGTGAGCAAGATATTTCTATGAAACTGCTATGTTTATAAAAAAAAAAGGGTTAATCCTAGAGGGACCTGGCACCCAGACCACTTCATTAAGCTGAAGTGGTCTGGGTGCCTAGAGTGGTCCTTTAATGGAAGCGAAATAGAAAAGGACTTGGGAATTGTTATAGACAACAAACTATGCAACAATGTGCAATGTCATTCAGCAGTGGCCAAGGCCAGTAAGGTATTGTCATGCATGAAAAAGAACATTCATTCTCTAGACGAGAATATAATTGTGCCTCTTTATAAATCACTGGTAAGACCACATATTGAATATGCTTTGCAGTTTTGGGAACCAGTTCTAAAGAAGGATATTATGGCACTAGAAAAAGTGTAGAGGCGGGCTACAAAATTAATAAAAGGAATGGAACATATCAGCTATGAAGAAAGGTTAACAAATTTAAACCTATTTAGTTTAGAAAAACATCACCTGAGAGGGGATATGATAACATTATACAAATATATTCGGGGCCAATACAAACCATTGTGTGGAAATCTATTCACAAACCGGACTTTATATAGGACACGAGGCCATGCGTTTAGACTGGAAGAAAGAAGATTATGTCTAAGGCAAAGGAAAGGTTTTTTTACTGTAAGAACAATAAGGATGTGGAATTCTCTGCCTGAAGAAGTGGCTTTATCAGAGTCCATACATATGTTCAAACAGCTACTAGATGTATACTTGCAAAAACAGAATATTCAAGGATATAATCTTTCAATGTAGGGTAATAACTGCTTGATCCAGGGATAAATCTGACTGCCATTCTGGGGTCAATAAGGATTTTTCTCCCTAGCTTGTTGCAAAATTGGAAGTGCTTCAAACTGGGTTGTTGTTTTTTTTTTTGCCTTCTTTTGAATCAACAGCAAAAAAACAAATGTGAGGAAGGCTGAACTTGATGGACACAAGTCTCTTTTCAGCTATGTAACTATGTAAGTGGTCCTTCAAGTATGAAAACTTAAGAGGGATGTAGGGGAACAAAACTTGTGTGGACTGGATGACAATGAAATTAGTTAAGGTAAAGCTGACTTTACACACTATGCGAATGCTCTTGCTGCTTCAGTCTCTCTAACACTGTGGCATGTTCCTTTTCTTCTACACTCACTACATATACCTTTTCTCTTTCCCAGACTGTATAACAGGAGTTTCTGCCTGCTAGTAAGAAGGTTAGGATAGAAGTGGACCAGCAAGTCCTTAGAAAGCATTGAGCTTGCGCATCATTAGACACATTTATGCCAAGGTGCTGTGTGCATGGCATTCCCTTTACCGGCCAGTCTGCATGATTGGCAGACGGCCTGACGTGCATTCACACCAGATGGACCATCGGGCAGACACGCCACCTTTTTAGATCATGTTTGCCCCTTTGGGTGATTCTGGTTACGTGATTTGCGTCAGTGGCCCACCCTTTTACCCCGCCCACCAACATCCTGCTTCACAGGACCTGCTGTTAGGGGGTATGGATTTACTTGGAAGATGAAAGGGAGAGATTAGCATAGGGTGTGTGTTGTCTGATAGCTATATCCTGTGAGTTTTTCCACCAAATACATGACGCTTGGGAGGCATGACTGGTATAGTGTCTTCTGTTGATAAGATTCTGCCATCTAGCCAATTGTCTAGCTCAGCGTTTCCCAATTGGTGTTCCGCAGAACCCAAACAAAATGGCCGCGGGCGGCAAGGGAGCCAAAGGGGCTGGGTGGAGTAAAATGTAAAAAAAAAAAGAATGTATGTGTGTTTTCTAGGGAGTTTGTAAGTGTTTGTGTGTTTGTCAGTGAGAGTGAATGTGTGCTTGTCAGTGAGTTTGTGAGTGTATGTGTTTGTTAGTGAGAATGTACCTGTTCTTGTCAATGAGAGTGTATATGTGTTTGTTTGTATGTGTGTCTGTAAAAGAGTGTGTGTCAGTAAGAGTGTGTGTGTTTGTCAGTGAGAGTGTATGTCAAAGAGTGTGTGTTTGTCAGTGAGAGTGTATGTGTGTCTGTCAAAGAGTGTGTGTGCCTGTGTGTGTATATCCTGTCAGTGTGTATCTGTGTGCCAGTGTGTATATTTCTCTGTGTCAGATACATATACACACTGACACTGAGATACACACACACACCGGCACATACAAACACAGATACACACACCTTGACACACAGATAGATACATACATAAAAAGAGTGTGTGTGTTTATCAGTGAGAGTGTGTGTGTGTCTGTCAAAGAGTGTGTGTGTCAGTGTGTGTGTATGTGCCAGTATGTATCAGTGTGTTTGTATGTGCCTGAGTGTGTATCCTGTCAGTGTGTATCTGTGTGCCAGTGTGTGTGTATATCTGTGTGTCAGATACATATACACACTGACGCGCACACACACAGATACACACTGTGTGTCAAGGTGTGTGTATCTGTGTGCCACTATCTGCCAGTGTATGTATCTGTGTGTCAGATTCATACACACTAGCACATACAAACACAAATACACACACCTTGACACACAGATAGATAGATACATACACACACAGATACACTGTGTGTCAAGGTGTGTGTATCTGTCAGTGTGTGTATCTGTGTGCCACTATCTGCCAGTGTGTGTATCTGTGTGTCAGATTCATACACACTGGCACATACAAACACAAATACACACACCTTGACACACAGATAGACACATACATACATACACACACATACACAGTACAGATACACACACATTGACACATATACTGTGTGTCAATGTGTGTGTATCTGTCAGTGTGTGTATCTGTGTGTCAGATTCATACACACTGGCACATACAAACACAGATACACACTGGGTGTGTATCTGTGTGCCAGTGTGTGTGTGTCGGATATACAACTGGCACATACAAGCACAGATTTACACCTTGACACACACCGGCACATAAAAAAAAAAGTTGTCTATCTTTTTCCAGGGGGGATGGGGGTCCACGATGTTGATACACTATGTCAAAGGGTTTCACGGAAAAAATTAATTGGGAACTAGTGATGTCCCGAACTGTTCGGCGAACTGTTCGCCGCGGACTCATCATTGAGTAAACTTTGACCCTGTACCTAACAGTCAGGAGACACATTCCAGCCAATCAGCAGCAGACCCTCCCAGACCCTCCCACATCCTGGACAGGATCCATTGTGAAGCTGCATTCTTAGTGAGGAGGGTCTGGGAGGGAGGGTCTGCTGCTGATTGGCTGGAATGTGTCTGCTGACTGTGAGGTACAGGGTCAAAGTTTACTCAATGATGAGTCCGCAGTGAACAGTTTGGGACATCACTATTGGTAACCCCTGGTCTAGCTGCATTCTTCTGTGTTTGTGACTTGTCAGACTCAGAGAGAAGATGAGGTAGTGTCTCATATGCATCTTTCAGCCGATGCCTTCCATGGGTAAGGTGCAGCCCTCCTCTGTGTCCCCAGTCAGCGGGCCAGGAGTCAAAGACAGTTGCAGAGTAATACTTTTGTGGTATGTCAAGTCTTGTGCAGTCAGCCAATATTCTCTCCAAGTCTGAAGCCTCCCTGGAGCTCCCAGCCGTGGTCGGCATCTGCATGTAAGAACTTGTGTTGCTTTCCCCTGGAACGGTCATTGCGGCCTGCATCTCCCGAGATAGGCCGACCCAGAATCTGGCGCAACATGTTGACTCCTGGAACATCGATATTGCTTAGCAGGTTTGTGTGCTTCTTTGGCATGTGGGGCTGGCTGGAGATATTTGAGTAGCAGGTTCTGCCAGTTCAGTTGCTGCAGTGCATCATATCCACCCTCCTGTTGGGCCCAAGAGCATGTTGCCTCCACCATATAGGGTTCTTCTCGCTTAGGTGCTGCTGAAGGTGCGGCAGCACTGCCTGCTCTCTGTGGAGGTAGGAAGCCCTTATGGTGGGGACCGGGATCATCCCCACCGGTCCACAGGGGGGCAGCGGGCTTCATCTCCATATCACTGGCCTGTGTGCATCGGGCCGGGAAATCGGACGCATTTTCCTGCCTCAATGCCCGCTAGGCCTTTCTTGTGGTCAGTATCAATTACCGCCTGGATGACTGCGGACCATCACCGGAGGTGGCCTCTAGCCGGTTAGTCAACACAGGGTATCATATTAGCTTAATTTGCTCAAAATTAACATACAAAAGTACTGGCGACTGGACTGATTTGTTAGGAGTTTGGAGAGCTCTTAGAAAAGATGTCCAGTCGCCATTGCAGTCAGGCCCCCCCCCACCCCCGGCTAACTTATTTTGAATCTCTTTTATCCTCACCGAGGGGCCAACACCCCACCACAACACTCGATGGCAAACCTACCCAATGGGCCAAATCATAGGTAGAGCCTCTCACTGCCACTTGGCAATTAGATAGGTTCCAAAATTATTAATTTAGCCTAATTATTTTGCAACTTGGCATAACACAGATCAGCCAGTATTTTTATGTTATGCCGTCTCCCACAAACAAATTTTCTCCTTCAGGTATGGTTATAAATGCTGATATAATTTAAAGTATTGATTGTGTAATGTCGACATGTATTAAAGTGTTAAACTATTAACTTTTTTGCCCTCTTTTTACAGGCTCACCCGAACGTCAGTTTGGCACACCACAACTGACTTGTGCACCACTAACATAACTCAGCTTATTGACCTAGACCACAAATATATATTTTAAGGCCAGATGCCTGTATTTGTGGAAGGAGTTTGCATTCCTATATAATCCCCTTACCTCTGCCATACCATACAGATCATTGTGCAGGCCATACTTTCCTGCTGACTTCCGTTTCCCGTTGCTCCTCACGCCATTCCTCAATCCTGGAAAACCATCATAAAAACAGCCACCTCCTGCAGTCCAGACCCGCTTCCTGTCCGGCCTTGGCTCTGCCGTGGCAATTACTCCAAATCGTCTGACAAATCTCATGGGAGTCTCAGGTACATTTATGCATGTATTTCTATTTGCTTCAGTTGTTTGGCCTGTTACCCCCATATTTGTACACAACCAGCCTCACATCATCTGTAATAATAGTTATAGTATCAGACCAATGAGTGGCGATTTTACCTTTACTACCTAGCAGCCTTTACCTTGGTAATAATTTCTCAGTATTAATAACAGGCATATATTTGATTAATAGCCTATTTAGGTATTTTGCAACACTCTGTAAATAATTTGTCAGTGTGTATAATAGGCATATATTTGACCAAAAACCGATATAAGTATTTTTGCAATATCCTATAGCATCTGCTATATCGGCATTTGATTTCAGTTAGTGGATTTACTTAGACTGACATTGTTCTTAGTGCAGGTATATCTGTACATGCTGCACTGTGTATATGTATTCCTAATGTTTCACTTATTTTAGTGCAACATTATATATGTAGACTATTGACTGTGCAGATATGTATTTACACAGCCTATTGGAATGATCACTGGGGATTGTGCTTACGATCACTGCAATATTATTTTTTGCAGTTAGCACTGAGTAGAGGACACTGAAAACTTTTGAACAGGACCTCTTTACTTATAACTCAAAGGTGCATTTTATCTCCTTTAGTTTAAGGTGTTACTTATTAGGATAGGTTTAACCTTTTGAGTGACTATCTGTACTCATCTTTACTAATTGTCTTTAGCCTCACACTAGACAGCGGCTTAGGAAACATATCCTGTTACAGATGTCCTTATGTTGGTTTTTGCTATTAATGTATCCTTTGTCTCCATATTGATACTTTGTTAATATCAGCTAACTCTCAATGTCATATCCAAAGGATCAGGTAACTATTTAGTGCTTTTTACCTAGTAGGCATTCCTAGGTGTATGTATTTATTTAGCCTTGTATATTTATATTTTGAATTTTCGAGTATTTTCTCATTTATGGACACTTATTTATCTCTTTTAACATAATTATTAAAGGTTATATTTTATTTCATTAGGGCACTCAGTTTTTCATTTCCCCCCCTTTTTTCTTACTACTTGGGTAGTTTTTGATTGGTTAACCCCTTTATGAGTGTATTCCCTAAGCTTCCATCTCCTCATTTTTGTTCTTCCATTGTTCTTATATACTTTTCTCTTTTTCAAGTAATAAACTCAAGCTATGTCCTTTTCCTGTTTCTCTGTGGTAGTCATGTCATATATTCATCTTGTTATAGGTATACCTTATTACCCTTTTGTTAATTTGGGTTGCTTCTGGCATTATAGATATTTATCTACACATATTATTATTATTAATTTCTATAAGTTTATGACTGGTCTGCATCTAATTTGTATTTATATGTAGATCTTGTCCATCTATGCTTCCTATTTTTGAAGTGAACAGGCATCTGCTACACAGTTGGTTATTATTATTATTTAAGTTAAATCTCCTTGCATATTATAGGTTAGTTGATACTCATTTTACATCTTTAGATGTCTTCCACTACTTCTTTTCAAGCTACATGTTTTGGTTATTATCCTAAGTATGTAACCCAACTACTATCATTACATTCTTTTTATCAAGTCCTAGTCTAGGGTTAGAGAACTGGCAGTCAGGTACAGGCCTTAGTTAGTTAGTTTAAAGTATTTGGCCAACAAAACCAAATCTCCACCTCAACACGGAGGTTTCGCCCAAGCGGCCTTCATCATAGTCATAGCCTCACCACACCGACCCAGGGACGTATTAGCCGCGAGGCAAACAAGGCATTTGCCTTGGGCGGCATTTTTCAGGGGGCGGCAAAAAACGCCGCCCCCCAAATGCCCAGGGCAAATGCCTAGTTAGCCTCGCGGCTAACAGACATTCTGGGCGCCAGTGGCTGCAGCGCTGGGCGGGCGGGCGGCCGGCGAGGGAGCTCTTCCCATGAGCTGACTGCTCAGCTCCCTCGCGGCCGCAGAGTGAGGCTGGGAGCCGGAATATGACGTCATCTTCCGGCTCCCAGCCTCACTCTGCAGCCGGCGCGCGAGGGAGCTGAGCAGTCAGCTCATGGGAAGAGCTCCCTCGCCGGCCGCCCGCCCGCCCGACCTGCAGCCACTGGACCACCAGGGAGAGAGAGACCTCCCCCCCTCCCAGCACTCCCAAAGGTAAGGAGGTTGGGGGGGGATTTAATTTAAAAGAAAAAAAGTTAATGTGTGTGTGTGTGTCTGACTGTGTGTGTGTGTGTGTGTGTGTGTGTGTCTGACTGTGTGTGTGTGTGTGTTTGTGCCTGACTCTGTGTGTGTATTTGTGTATGTGTGTGTGTGTGTGTCTGACTGTGTATGTATGTATGTGTGTCTGACTGTGTGTGTGTGTGTGTGTCTGACTGTGTATGTGTGTGTGTGTGTCTGACTGTGTGTGTGTGTGTGTGTGTGTGTGTGTGTGTGTGTGTGTGTGTGTGTGTGTGTGTGTGTGTGTGACTGTGTGTGTGTGTGTGTGTGTGTGTGTGTGTGTGTGTGTGTGTGTGCTCTGACTGTGTGTGTGTGTGTGTGTGTGTGTCCTCTGTGTATGTGTGTGTGTGTGTGTGTGTGTGTCTGACTGTGTGTGTGTGTGTGTGTGTGTCTGACTGTGTGTGTGTTTGTGTCTGACTGTGTGTGTTTGTGTCTGACCGTGTGTGTGTATTTGTGTCTGACTGTGTGTGTGTTTGTGTCTGACTGTGTGTGTGTTTGTGTCTGACTGTGTGTGTGTGTGTGTCTGACTGTGTGTGTGTGTGTATTTAGAAGGTGGGGGGGGAAGGGTTGGGTGGGGGTGGCGCGGGGGCAGGGGGGCGCCTGAGTTTTGTCCTGCCTAGGGCAGCACAAAACCAGGATACACCACTGCACCGACCTTCTAGGTTTCAGTTAGTGCCACACTTGTCACGGTTACATGTTTTTGATTCTTTTACTGTCACTGAGAGGCCAACACCCTACCACAATGTTCGGTGCCTCGAGCCACACAACCTAATCACAGAGAGAACCTCCCCTCAGCCGCTTGACTTTTAGCAGGGCCTCACCAGTCACGGGGTAGACAGTTTTTGCTTTGGCACTAGATAGGAAGCCAGTTCTACAGGCATGATGGGTATTTATAATTTAGTTATTTACTTGTGTCTTCTTTTTAGTATGTCTCAAGAATACAACCAAGGAGAAGAACCATCTCTCCCTTGCACACCCACTAGGCCATGCACCCATTGACCTGTTACCCCAACTAAATCCCAGCAAACCACCACACCCGGGTCCCTAAGGTCTTGGACAATACCCAAGATCTCGGACGAACTGCACCTTACAGGTACTAGCTTCCCCTCCACGGCTAAGCAGGTGTGACAGAATGCTTCTTCTCACAAACTCCTGGAGGAGTGCGGAAGCTGGCCTCCTGCCCACCTACTATGGTCCAGGTCAGAGATCCCGTGCGGGAGTTACCCTGCTCAGCTGCCATTAGCAGCTTTCCCTCGGTGCCCCTGGTTCCGCACTTTAACCTTATTTGGATGGAACTAAACGCTAGCTCCTTGGCATGAACCAAAACCACGAATGGTCCTCAGCGGTATTTAGCCACGACCACTATTTTGACATGAGGACTTTGTGCTTCCCGGTCACCTCAGCAGTACTTAGCTGTGAATGTTATGGAACTGTTTTCGGCACGAGGTGACCTTGCGGTTCTCGGACAACTTGGTCCAGGGTTTTGAATCACTCTGCGACCCACCAGGAGAGGGCTTTTTTGAGGGAAGGTGTCTGAGACTAAGGTGAATAAACGCTACCTGAAAGCCAGCACGCCGTATTGCGGCCGCAGGAGCTTCCGAACTTTGGATCTGAGTGCTATTTGTACAACTTGGGCACTTAGATCAGGGCTGTTTGGGGATGTATGACATGTGGGGTTATTATATGTTTTTGTTTTTTTGTAATTATATTTTATTGAGAGGTTTTCATAGATATATATCCAGTACATAGTTACAACTCAGTGAATATAGACATGTATACAGTCATCGACATAATAAGATAATATAGCATAATTGGAGCAACTGTGGACTTCATACAGTAGAAAATTGGCTCAAGTTGGTGATTAGTTAAGTCTGATCTTGGACCAGTTAACCACAAGATGGTATGCATTAGAACTATGAAGAAAACCATAAATCATACGTAACAAAGGTATTTACAAATCCACACATAAAGGCATGAGCTAGTTGGGATAGTACTAGGCATCTACCATATTCTCCATTTCACATCAGTCAGGGAGTAGCATCCTATGGGTGGTTGTGTTCCCCGCCATATCCCTCTCCTGCCCCCCCCCCTACTCCGTGCCATGTTCCCCTCCATTGTACCAGGTCTCCCATACCCCCCACACCTCCCTAAAATGTGCAGTGTTCGTGGACATCCTCTCATACACATAAAACTGTTGTACTTTATCCTTTAGCTGCTGGAGGGATGGGCAGGTATGTTTCTTCCAGTTTAGCGCTATCAGGTTGCGGGCTGCCATGAGAATCAGTGCGATCAGTTGTTTGTGGGTCCCCTGTACTTCCCTGGGGAATAATAGAAGGAGGCAAGTAGTGATAGTCATGGGGAAAACCCGGATACCCAACGATTCTAGCAGGTCCCTGACATCTTCCCACAGAGGCTGGATACCGCTGCAGTGCCACCAGAGGTGTGGCATGGTGCCCTCCTCCGTAGAACATTGCCAGCACTCCGCCGGCACGGTGGGGAAGATTCTATGCAATCGGTGGGCAGTCATATACCACCTATACAACAGTTTACAATGCGCCTCCATATGGGAGTAGCACTTGGTCCACTTCTTTACACCATTTAGTGCTAGCATCCAATCCCCGTCTGTCAACTTTATCCCACTATCTGTTTCCCAGTGGTTTGTTTGGTGCCAGCTCCAGCCAAGCTTTGTAACATAGGGAGAGGGTTTTGGGTTTCATCGGGGCCGTCCAGCACCTGTGGGACACCTGTCCTGCGGTCAGTGTGGTTGAGTACAGAGGCAGGCGCAAACTTAACATGCGTATTTACAGTGTGTTTCAGCTGTAAATATGGGAACATGTCACCCTCAGGTACCCCCCATGTCTCGGAATGGTAAGATTGTTTCTCCTTTGCACAGCTGGTGGATTTGGGATATTCCGAGATGAGTCCACCTGGAGAGGGGAATCGTAGGGTTCACTGCTCGGAGCACTGTCAAAGGGGCCCTGGGGTGGAACAGTTTTTTCCATCCCAAGGATGACAAACTCGTCCCATATCTTAACAGTCGCTGCCGTACTGGTGCTGGACGGCCCCGATGAAACCCAAAACCCTCTCCCTATGTTACAAACGCAGGAAGGGGCAGCTGGAGACTAAATGAACAGCTGCTCTTAGACCCAGACGTAGTCGCTCACATAGAGCAGGATCTGCGGCATTACTCTCCTCTAGACCAAATTTGGCTAGCACACAAAGCCTACATCAGGGGCTGCTTTATCAAACACGCTAACTATGCCAAAAAGAGGTGCTTGGAGAAATACACGTCTGTGATCTCGGAACTGACCTTACTAACTCATACCAATAAACATTTTCCCACTGCATCCACACACGCTAGACTGCTACTCCTACAATCACAGCTTAGAGACATAGAACTGGCCAAGACTACATTCCTCACACGGAGGCTCAAACATAGATACTTTGTGGCTGGTAATAAAGCAGGGGCAAAATTGGCCTTTCAATTGAAACAAAGGGCCGCAGCCTCCAGGATTGCCTCCCTCAAAGGCACTATGGTTAACAAAATACTGGACCCGCAAGGGATTGTGGACGAGTTTGCACAGTACTATGAACAACTGTATAACTTGAAAACCGACCCACAGACACTCAGCCCCTCCACGGCAGCTATAGACACGTTCCTCTCAGACGTTAGCCTCCCGACCCGATCAGCTACCGATGCCAGTTTACCACAGAGGAGATTGCCTCTGTAATCTCTTCACTCCCATCACACAAAGCCCCAGGCCCTGATGGCCTATCTAACAAATATCACACTTACTCTAGTATCCTCTCCCAGCCCCTTAGAGAACTGTTCAATCATTGCGCGGTGGGGGCTCCCTACCGGAGGAGATGTTGCTTGCTCACATCTCCAACTTGCCAAAACCATGGACCAATGCAAATGTTTCAGGCCCATCTCTTTGTTATTATATGTTTTAAGGTTCTTTTATGTTTTGTGTTGGGCTGTCTGTTCCTGGTAGATAATTAGCTTACCTGTCTTTAACCCAATTATCCCCCAGGCCCTTAGATTCCTGGGAGGGGCTTGCATTGTATTGTTTAGAGTCTGTGCATAAAAGGCAGAGTTTGGCTTATTAAAATCAGTGTGTCGTCTAGGGGACATTTGGGAGGGGAAATGGCTATTCACTACTCAGCATCTGATTCCTGCTCGTGGAGGATTCAACGGGTAAAGTCCTTGTAAGGACTAGAGCTCCTAGGACTGTGTGTCGTCCAGACCCTGGGAGGGAATAGAGCTAGTCCTCTATCTTGTTCCAGGACAGAGAGGCTCCAGGAGAACCCCAGTTGCAGCTAGGAAACGATTCTTGGCTGAGGTACCCAGCCGGGGTACAGGGAGCTCAGCTACAGCAGGCAGAACTATCGCCTGCTTTCTTCACACCCTGATGACCCTAGGCTGGGTACCAGCTAACGGGGTAACTGCTCGGACAGTCTTGCTTAAAGGGACACTCCAGACACCCAGACCACTTCTGCCCATTGGAGTGGTCTGGTTGCCATCTCCCACTACTCTTAACCCAGCAACTGTAATTATTGCAGTTTTCATGGACTGCAATAATTACATTGCAGGGTTAACTCCTCCTCTAGTGGCTACTAAACAGCCACTAGAGGGCACTTCCTGATTCAAAGCACAGGTTTTCATTAGCGTCGCTATATTCCCCATAGGAATACATTGAAAAGCATTTTCAGTGCTTTCCTATGGAGAGATCTTATGGGCGTGCCACGCATGCGCATTAGGTCTCCTCAGCCGGCGGGCGGGATCAGTCTCCCCCGCAGCTGACGTGATTAAGGGGAAGAGCAGCGGTGACCCGAAACCACTGCCGAGAGACATCCGCGGGGGTCTCAGGTAAGTCACTAAAGGGGGTTTTCACCCCTTCAGCAACTGGGGATGGGTGGTGGGAGGGAGAGGGGACCTGCAGTGTCAGGCACTGGAGAGTCCCTTTAAATTCAGGATACAATGGCTACATTATGTTCTCTATACAATCAATGAGAGACTTACCAAATTGAAAACTTCGGCACTGGTCTCGCTAATGCTCCTCTGGTTACTTCAACTCTGGGTCACGCCCCTTTCCATTACGCAGGGTAGTGCTCCCTTTTTTTCCTCCCCCTTCATCAATACACATCATCACCCCTGCACAGCTGGTTGGCCCCGCTCTCTGCAAAAACATTCTTCATTATGAATCGCTTCCCAAGACCTCAGATAATAAAACAGAATTATGGTGACTGGGCTGTGGTACCGAAGACTAGGGACCAGAGACAGAATGGAAAAGAAAAAAAAAACAACTAACCACCCCCAAATTCGTCCTAGCCTTTGGCTTGTACAGAGATGTCACTGGTTCTGTTTTCCCACTTCAATGTGAAGAATTAGACCTGAACATACACAAATTAGTGAACTTTAAACTACCACAAGTCTATGTCGGCAAAAGCAACAGCAGCTTTGACCCAATTTAACATACGAACTGACTGGAGCCAGTTGGATACGCAGCTGTTCTGCAGACATTTTGCAGGCTTGAAATCTGTCTTGCGCTGCCTGTTCGTCATCCTCCCACTCCACTAATTTGTGCCCCTGTGAGCACTTCCTATGCTAGTTCCAGTTTATCTGGCAAACTAGAATGAGGTTTGAAGGATAAACTGGGATGGCCCATCGTGTGCTTGGACAAAGCATAGATTTGCAGTCATTTTAAGACAGGCGTGTGTAGTTTCAGTGCTTTCAGATTATTGCATGTCTGCTCATTGCTTTAGGGCACATGCCAGGTCAATGTGCCCTTCAAAATTGTAGAAAAAACAATGACTGACCGAGTCAATATCAACAATCTGTCATCTTACTTACACTCTCACTCCTCTCCTCACTTGGTGGAATTCCTAGTTTACGTTTTTTCTCATCATTTCCATACTGGGATTGTGGCATTCCCGTAGGCACGCTAGAATGCCCCAAGCATATTCCCGGGTGCAATAACTCGGCTGCTGGCGGTCTCTCTCATGGTAAATTTCAGGAATTCTTCTTCCTCCATTCAACCACCAACAGATCCCCAGCTTTCCTAATCCTGGATTGACTCTGGTGCTAACCCATGGCAGAACACAGTCATAAGCCACCTTATCTTTTGTCTGCCAATACTATAAAAACGTACCACAGAGCTATGGTCATATTTTACCAGATTCTCCACAGAATTTCATAGTAATGACGTTTCCTTTTAAACCATGGTGGAGTTTACCGCATTTGCCACCTTCACTTTAACCCCTTAAGGACACATGACATGTGTGACATGTCACGATTCCCTTTTATTCCAGAAGTTTGGTACTTAAGGGGTTAAATGATTATATCCTCTTGGGAGCCAATGGAAACAAAAATTGCCGTCCGATTGCTTTCCATTTTTGAGGAAAAAGAAGAGGGAGCTCCCAGCATATCATGTCTGACATATCACTGGAATGTATAAAAGAAACCTTCACCACAAATTAACAGTGTAAATGGTGATAGCAAAATTATACTTAACTAAAGAATGAATGGACAGCCTCCCTTAGCTCACTTCCCAGATAGTAATCTTATGACAACCAAAATATATGGTATACGGCTGGTAAATGCTTCCTTTGCTTCATGTGACACCAACACCCAATTTGGATTACCTTTCTTCATGCAAGTAGTATATTTGTTCAAAGTTCCCAAAAAGTGAATGAATAACCAGACATACTGCATCCACTGAACCTGTGGATGTAGTATGTCAGTTATTATTCTACTTGCACAAACAAAGTTAATCTAAATCAGGTGTTGGTGACACAGGGAGCAAAGGAAGCGATTTACCAGCAGTAACCTATGTGTTTTGTTTGTATTTTGGATACCACTGGAAAGCCCAGGATGTCCTCTTTACAATACAGCAGGGATTAATAGAGTAGCTTAAAAGAATAAAAGGCGATGCATGTGAACTAAATGTTCAGTACAGAGGACAAGTTAATGGGCTGGGTCTTCGGAGGATAGAATACCCTAAAACTATATTTAACTTGCGTGCAACATCACGTACTGACCACATTTACAAACCATAACCCTCTTCTGTCTTCGTATCCTATTAATATTCTGAAAGTATTAAAAGTAGACAATTCTGTTACCCTCAAATGAATTCCCATAGACGGACCTAAAGTCCGAGCCCTGTCTGACCTACTGGAAACTCAACCTATTAACTTTCACACTACCAATGTCATCAAAACCGTTATCTACGTAGCATTTTAGGTTTTATTAAGACCTATGTAATTTACAGTGGTAGCCCAGACAGATACACATCTTTGACTTTCTTGAGGTGGTTTGTCTTGAGACAATGACTAGAACATAATACATAATAAGTCATTCTAAGTCCAACCAAACTAGCCATCCTTTAGAAAGCCCTTTGTACCCTACTAGGAATGTTCAGTGTCCTGGACTTATTCTGACATACCATCATATACAAACCAACCAATTCACCCCTACACACATTAAAGGTTCTGCTCTCACCACCTCTAAATTTATGTTCTACGTCAGGATGCTATGCCCAAGACTGGGTCTCAATCCTGCCTCTTACTCTGGCCATTCATTCAGGACTAGTGCCGCTTCAGCTGCATCCAGTAGATACACCAGTTCATATTATTAAAATGCTAGGATGTTGGAAATTGTCTGTGTATAACCGATATATTCCTCAACCTGAAAAAGAGTTGAGGAAAGCCTTTATAATTCTTGTACTTTAAATTATGTGTAATAAAGTGTATTTCACTGCATCCTTTTTGCCCTCTTATTTACAAGCTTACCCATACGTCGATTTTGGGCCCACTTCTACCGACTTGTACCATCACAGGTGTTACAATATAAAGATACTGAAACATTCCATACCGTCCTCCAGAGTGGGCTTTAACACTGTTAGGGCAGCATACAATATCCTGCCGTTTTGGTGTGGGGCGGGACTTTGACAGCTGCCAAGCACCAATCACAAAGTAATTGGCTGGTTAGTCATTTACTATTAAAGGAATACGTCCTGTTCCAATGAAACCTCGGCACAGTCTCTGAATTGGAAAGGCATCAGAAACACTAACATTGTACATATAATGTTCCTTTAATTACCGAATAAGTGCCAACCTAATTCAGCACCACTCAACATCTCGACCACCCCTGTGAACAGCAGGGAAGTGTTGCATTAGTTATATGCGTGAGCAAGTAACTTGGTGTTTGCATGTGGCAATATTTTGACAAGAGTCCTTAGTTTGTACTGCCGTTAGCAAGCGGCTGTCTTTATTTATAAAAAAACAAAAACAAAAAACCACAACAATCATATCTGTCCAATCCTTCCTTGACCGTCATCCCTTCTATAACAATATCTTACTTTACACAGACGTTCATAAAAACAAAGAACAGAATAAAATATATGGCTGGATACTCCGTTTTCATCAAGTCATGTGCTGGACGGATGGGGCTTCACTGCAAAATAAATGAAACCCCACAGCTACTGGATAATCATAACACACTTGTCCCTTTGTACTAGGGCATGGAGGACGTAGATATGGCCTCAATATATACCAATTGAAGTAAGGATATAAGTAGATAAGCAGGAGTGGAAGTATCAACATTTTGTGGGGACTACAATGGGACATGGCTGAATAGATAAGACACAGACTCCCCATTATGGGTCCTTCGAATAGCTTCAGCCAAGATCATGGAGATATCGATAACCTGGAAAGAGGGGAGACAAAAATTTAAAAAATAAATAAATAAAAATAAATGAAGTAATGGGTTAAGAGACAATAGATTTAATCTGTTTTCTGGTTTTGTTAATATTTATAAAATGTTGCAACAGCAGACTTTAAATCAAAGGCATCTCAGGCAACCAAATGTCATTGTCAATATTATCTTATTCAAGTAAAACTGAAATAGCTTGATGTAGTAAATATTGTACTTGTATACAGTTTCATATTGCACTATAAAAACATAACTAAACAATATTAAGCCAAACTCACCCATCCCGCAAAAACATAAAAATAAAACACACAACACATTCTTAATGCACACCCCTCTTAAATAACTGACAAAAACAAGAAGGGGAAAAAATAACCTAATTTATTATATGCCAGAATCTTAAAAAGCAGGCTGTGACTACATAAACATCACTGTTCCTGTGTTGCACAAACATTGTCTCCACGGACTTGTTTTAATACCAGACTGTTGGAACAAGTATTCCATAATTACCCACCCTCAAAAAATGTAAAAAGCAAAATACATGTTTTAGTATCACTGGATTATTATTATTGCCATTTATATAGCGCCAACAGATTCCGTAGTCCTTTACAATATTATGAGAGGGGGGTGGATGTAACTATAAATAGGACAATTACAAGAAAACTTACAGGAATAATAGGTCGAAGAGGACCCTGCTCAAACGAGCTTACAGTCTATAGGAGGTGGGGTATAAGACACGTTAGGACAGGAAATATCAAATAGGGTGGGAGTGAAGCAGAGCTGGAGGAGAGAGTAAAGCACTGCCCTATAGGAGAGAGCAAGAGACAGGTATGTAAGGTAGAGGTTACTCTGGGAGGCCATAAGCTTTCCTAAAGAGATGGGTTTTAAGGCCCTTCTTAAAGGATTGAAGACTAGGGGAGAGTCTGATTGACTCCAGCTCTCTAATTAGCCGCGGACGTTTTAGGTACGTCCACGGTCTTTAAGGACCGTTTTTAGTCAGACGTACCCAATATGTCCCTGGTCGGGAAGGGGTTAACAATCAAACAGCTGTCCATGAGTGGTTCACTGACTGCATCTTTTCCTAAGTTGTGTTTCAAAGCTGTTGTATACATCAAACACAGACTCAAAGGAATCCATGTTTAAAATGGAATGAGGCAAAATTAAACGAATATGCCCACGAAGAAACCTTTGCGGTAGGAACATCACTGCAGATTTGTGATTTCTGTTGGAAAAGCAAGTCTTATGGCTTGACTGGTGTACAGATTTTTGTTTAACACTGTATTGACTATCCACAGACGTCAGGTGGAAGGGGTTTTCAATCACATTTTTTCCCCACCATAACCTTTTTGGTTTTTGTTTTATTCACCTTCAAATTCAAAGGCAAAATAAACCTGGATTTCAAACTTACGCTATTTTTGGGTTGCAGAGCCAACTGCAGTGTTGTAAAACTGTTATTTCTATGAATTTTAAATTAAAAATGTTTTATTTTTTTTTAAATTCAAGTTAATTTGTTTTTAGGGGTTGATAAGAATACCACTTATTTATTTTTATATGACCCTGTTTCTTGTCCAGATAACTGGTTAGCTTTGGTTAATTTGGCTTGGCAAGATGTAACGCAAGACAACGCAAGATGTCCGGCTCTGAAATTAAACCAAGTGGAGTAGAGAGTACCCCTGATAAAGGGAGTACTGGAAGCCTGTACCCTTACCCATATAATCTGCACTCCATATGAGAAGTCTAAAGAAGATGCTTGGTATAGTGATACTGTAGACTTGAACAAAAACCTGGGGATAATATTCTGGCAGACAAGGGGTAAGAAAAAAAAAAAAAAAAGAAAACCGATAGATTTTCATTCCAGCTTCTTTTTATTACAACTAAACTTTCAACAAAAATTTTAGGCTTCTCTTCAACGATCATTATACACATCTTGGCACAAGCCAAAATGTTACAATTTAGAAACTGTAAGACTGATATTGTCCAATGCTGGCTCTTAGTGAAAGAACAACGTCTCGTTTCAAATTAAAGATGGAAATGGAGATAAGCATTTGCTGGTGCCAATATGCAGACTATACAAAATGATTAGATTAGATTGAGAAACTAAAATAGGACATACCTTTCCCCAGACATTGTTTTTTTTTTTAATTATTGTTAAGCAGCTACATGTGAGATCCCCTTTCTTATATTATTTCTCCTCGAAGAGCTTTTCTCGCTTGTATTGGTGGTGCTTTTTTTTCCTTTACGTCTGTTTTTTCCAAGTATATTTAATTAAGACTGATGATTCGCTTTATGCTTTTGATGTTAAGTGTTTGTACATTGTGAAAATTAATAAACGTTACAAATTCCCAAAAAAAAAACCTGTCTCGGCGATTGTCTTTTTACTAGCAGTATTCATACACAATAGATGGAGTATCTTGGCTCTTGGTTACAAGGTATGAGGTAATTTGCAAAAAAGTACAATGGGATAGCTGTAGAGAAAAAATATTGACAAGCACCTAGTGCAACATCATACGGTACATAGGTAACTCAGTATAAATTGTGTGATTCAGTACTCACAAGGACAGAGCCAGATGGATATGGCTCAGTTTAAACGCCTGTGGGATAGTTTGAAGGGATCCCACTGATTTCGCGCCCTTTAGTAGTCCTAAGAGGATCCACACCAAAGAATGTGTAAAAACAATACTTATTTTAATAAAAAAGGTATCAGAAGATAAAATACAAATAAAAAGAAAAAAGAAATAACAAGCTCCTTGTAGATCAAACCACTCAAAGTGGCTAAGTAAAAAAGTACACCCCAAAGTGGACTTTTTAAACTTAGGCTCCTCGAGTGGTTTGATATACAAGGAGCTTGTTATTTTTCAGCAGCTTGCTGAAATGTGTTATGTGGGAAAAGTGTGCCCTCTTTTTTTTTTTATTTCACACAATTAATTTAAATAAAAATGGTCACTTTCATAAATGAATCTCGTTATGCTCTCCGGCAGTCAAACAGTGCTGTTACTTCCTGGTTGCTTAGCTCATTGGAGCTAAACTCAAGAAGTAGACAATTGCTCAGAGCATCTGCCTTCCAAAGACTTTTCACTGAAGTGGTGACTACTTGTTTATTAGTCAACCTACTGAACAGTGCTGCAGAATTTGTTGGCTGTTTTTAAATAATCAAGTTGGTGGAGGGGAGAGTATATCAACTAAATAGCTTTATTTTTTTACAACAATGGAGTGTCCCTTTAATATGAATGATTAATGGGAGACTACTTGAATAACAGGACTACTGGCTATGGAAGCTTCCGCAAGAAGTGATCTAGATTTTGTGGTAATCGAACGTTTCACTATAGATAACATAGCGGACACTTGCATGCCATTTCTATTAAATGCTTTAGGTATTGAAAATAAAAAGGTCTCGAAAGTATGAATATTTTCAGGCATGGAACAAGATAAGTAACTTTACACAGCAGCTACAATAAGTGCACATCAAGTACGTAGCTTTATGCAGAAATGTTCTTCTATGAGACTTATTTTATGGTTGTCAGATATTGTAGCTACGGATAGCTAAATTAGCATTAGAGTCCCTTAAATTATATAACCAAATAGGTTGTCTATGTCCCTACTCAATTGCATTTAACATTGTCGTCACTATTTTCTTCATGGAGATTAGGTAGACACCTTGTGGACATTTTACATATTGCATGTTAGTCCTTTATGCTTCACTCTCTGGTGGGTATTTAGACAATTTAAATAAAATACATTTAAAAAAAAAAAAAAAAAAATTAACCTTAGGATTATTACCATCTACAATAGTTATGATTCTTTGGGTACCGATACACAATTTTGTGACACACACACACACAAATAAAATGCATCCGATTTGTTTAAGCCTGTTCAACCATGGATAAAAAAATAAATAAATAAAAAAAAAAAAACCAAATTTTCTAGTCATCACAGACCAATTTCGCCAAGATAAGCATGGAGGCAGATAGAAAAGCCATTCACCTAAGAAACAGGTGCCCAGGCAAACACAAAATATGGCCCCTGCTAAACAAACGGCGCGCCAAGTAGAATGGCAAAGCACCATGGACGCTGCAGTTCTACAAAATCGGGGAAGTTACAGTTTGCCAAGCCCTATGCTAAATCCTCATACTTTGTCATTCTATTTTGCTCCCGTGGCTGAGGAAGACAGATAAAATTATTTGAAGCTGGCATGGTACAACTTGCCTTTGTGCCTTCACAAACATCCAACACTGGAACATTTCCTCCCCGAGTAAAGCTAACACAATGAAAGAATGCATCCAAAATATTTTTTTAGAACAATAAATTGTATTGGTTCCAGTATAAGAAATACAGAATAATAGATTCTCCAATAATTCTTGACATAAAGGCTGCAAAGAACCCCAGAATGGATTTTGGACCTGAAAATGTCCATCTAGAAATAGACTTCATGACAGAAAATCTCACACCCATTCTTACTCAGATCCATAATTTGTTAGTGTCTGGAAGTTTATCATCACATACAGATTGTTTAAAAGAACTTCAAGTATCTATGCTTTGCAACAGTTCCAAGGATGCCAATTTGTGCCAAATTCAGTTCCTAGAACATCTTAAAAAGTCCTCATCTAGCTGATCATCTCTACAAGAAAGCAACAAACATACCATTATCTCAATGATATTCAGATTGTAAATAAAACAGTCACTGCAAAGGAGTACACTTTGGATCTGGGGTGAACTTCAAAAGGAGCTTGTAAAATGACAGGCTGGCCAGATCCAACATGTTTACAGGGACACATATTTCTCATATTTATGAAAACGCATGAAAAGGGCGGCCCTGCAGTGTGTAAAATGCATATTCTGTATTATTGTAGAATGCCTAATTGCATGATTCTTCATTGCCCAATAGCTTAATATAATGCACATTCTTCTGAATTCTAAAACTATAGGGCTGTCCATCAATATGTATAGGTCATATGTGTCACAGAAAACATGGTGGACTTGTTCACCCAAAGTAAGAATCAATTCTTCCTTTGAAAAATACCAGAACAGCTTTGATATTATTATAGGAAGTATTTTTTGACTTCTAGCCAAACAGCTATAAAAACACTTTACAGGAAAAGGATTAACTCTCAGAGTACGTAAGTGTACTGGGGCCCCCTCCTCCCTAATAGGCCCGGAACATCAAGTAGGTATAAGAATTCATGCATTAGTTATATCAGGAAGAACAAAACATTTTCATCTCAAAAGAAGTTAGACTAAGCCTAAAGTAGTGAAGCAACAGGAGAAGAAGAAAAACAAAAAAACTATACATGAGGATTATCATTAGAAGAAGTATTAAGCCTCAAATTCTTCCTACAAGGATACAACTCAAAGTTAGATCGGCATGCTTTCACTTTGCTCTCAAAAATTCCACTTGTGATACGTCTTTTGACCGATTCTAAGTAATCAGGAAAACAAATAAGTAACAGATTGCAGAACCATGGGAGATCATGTGCAGAACACAGGAATGTTCCACATGATGGCTTGGAAAGGTAGAGACTATGCTGGAAATACTTCAGAGATGTTCAATGAGATAAAACTTTGTTCACTCACCAAAGATTCCACTTTTGACATATTTAGCCATTCCCAATATTCAACGTACAGTGGATCCAGTCATCAAAAGATTCATGAGAATTCATCCTCTTAAATTTGCACCTTTATGGAACATCACACTTTCCCGTTGAGCTCCCTGAGTCTTCTTCAGAATGGCAGATAATATTACATCAGCCTGAATTCCCTAAGAAATCCAGGTTCTCTAATAAGAGCCTCTGTTTAATCAATTTCTAACTAATACCATTGCCCTAAGACCAGTTCCAGGGTTCTTACCTGAAAGTGATTTCTTGCATTTCATGATAGTGTTCCCTTCCCCTTTCCCAGAACCAGTTTCTAAGGAAGAACAATCTTGATATACCCTGGATATAATCTGTGACGTTACAATGGATCTAAAGAACTAGAGCCTAAAGAGCAATATATAGGCTACTTGTTATGCATACATGGTTTGGCCAAAGACAACAATTAGAGTTTACATTTTCCCCCAGCTTAGATGAATGGACTGTTGACTAGCTTTGGCAGCCTAATGGGACAAGATAAGTGTATACCCGGTTAACATTTTGTAGAATTTGATTATGTACAAGACATACAGGCCATGCAGATAATGATGTTTGATGTGATACAACCTGCTATAATTAACAAAACAGATCGGATTATAAAACCATGTTTAGATAGATAGATAGATAGATAGATAGATAGAGAGAGAGAGAGAGAGAGAGAGACACACACACACACTTCTACTATTTGCACTTTGCTAACTAAGGTAAAAATATAATTACCCATCGCACCTGAAAGCATACTTAAAAATACACCCACCTGGATCTTCGAACAATGTTTTATCTTTTCTTCTTGTGGAATTGTGTTGGTTACCACTACTGCTTCAAAACAGGCATTATTAATTCGAGAAATGGCTGGACCAGAAAATATACCATGTGTCAGGATGGCATATACCTTTGTGGCTCCAGCTGACAGGAGTCTGGAGGAAAAAAAAAAAAAGTGAAACTTAATGATGTAAGATACTATGGAGCTGATTAACTAAATGTTGGGTAAGCCAACACAGTCAAACTCCAACAACTCAAATTGCTATAACCGTTAAAGAGGCTATAGTGCCAAGTCATTGCAGGCATCCTCACTTAAGATAGTTACAGCTTAGTTTTATGTTAAACTGCGCGGGAATGATTGAAAACAACTTTTAAAACGTTATTTTAATACAACACAGAAGAGATTTTTGAATCCTATCTTTTGGGCCTAAGTAAATTTTGACCAAGTGGTGTTCAAAATGTGCCCAAGGAGAGGCTAGTTAAACACATTTGCAGCTCCGCCGATTCCTGTACAATGCCCGGTTCACAACTGTGCACCAATTGTCATCGGTCATAGCAGAGCTGCATTAGTTAAAAAAGTAGCTACATTCATCTGAAGTAATACATGGAACACAGGCTTGGTGTTAAACAACCTAATACCAAACGATCAGACCATAATTGGAAACAGAACTATAGTGTGGACTGAAATAAGATCAGTTGAAACTTACCAAAATGAGAGGTTCCGGTTTAGCAGAGCCCTTTTCTGATGAGGGAGGGTTCTATGCAAAAGTGCATTCAACTCCCCCAAAAGTAGAGTTGCAACCCCCAAAGTGCAAAAATATATATAAATAAATAAGAACCCACACAATACTCAACTTCTAGTCTTGATAAAGTGTATATTGCACCAGATTAATAACAGTTATGATATTGCTGTTGTAAATGCTACAATCGCCTGGATGTGGGATTGTTTTTGTTGACAAACACCACACAGCACAACAACCATCACTGTAAGAATATGAAGTAGTTAACTTTTCTTGTTCATATGTATTTTATGCTTAGATAAGGTTTATAATTAGTGCTGACTGTAAGGATATGAAATAGTTAAACTCTTTTTGTTTTATATGCTTTAAAATTATGTTTGAAATAATTATGCTGACTTTGGCAGATGTATTTTGTGCCAAGGTCTTCCTTCTAGAGGATGTGCGACCTTGCTCGACCTCAGGATGTTCCTGTCCAGTCTTTATTCAAATGCTTATCTTTTAATGCCAGACAAGTATGTACTATTAACTATAAGGAAGAGATAAATCTCCCTGCTTGTGTGACAAACTGTGTATAAATGCTAGCCCTGAAAATATACTCACTGAGAATCTTGTTAAAGCACATTTGTGGTGCCTGTGTCTTTATTGCTAACAATGATTCTCCATCAATATTGATTGTGGTGACCGGAGAATCGAGGGGAGTGGAGTCCAGAACAGCATTAACCCTTTCAATCACCACTTAAAATTAAATGAACACTCAAGGAACACAAAGTACTTCAGCTTGCTGTGCTGACAAATTTGTTACAGTTTATACAAAAAAGTGCCGATTTCCACTTTTTTGTTATATAAAACTTTACTAGAACACCTCCTCGTGGCCAATGAAAGACAGGCGCACTGGAGTGGCATGCACCTACCGGCTTTCCCTCTTCTCAGTGAGCTGTACTACAGCTCATCGAGAAGCACACAGTAAGAAGCCTCTGAATGATGCATTCCTCAGCAATGAATTAAAGTCCATCTCGGGGAAAAGAGGGGATGCCTTGCAAAGGTATTTACAGCAGCAACATTGTAACAGTAATGAATTTGGTGCACTATACATACGTCCCCAAAGAAAACATGCATGCATTTCAATTCTGCATGTTTTATATGGGGATTTATCTACTAAATTGTTGAAAAATTAAAATGGAATGCAATTAAAGTGTGTGTTCTCAGCAGTACACTTTGCATTGAAATCCTGAGAATGCAACACAACGTTATTAGGACTAGCTATAGCCAACAGAGAATCTTAAGGAAAAATAAACATAACCACCTAAAATTAGCCACAGTTTGCAAAGAGGACAAGGTGTTGACACACAACAGCCAGCTCCTCATCTGGCCAATTTGTTGTATATTTACACAGGTTGAGTGTGCAAGAATTATACAGGAATGCATTGTTAACTATGGTGTAATTTCACAAAGAGAAAAACTCTGTGTGATATATTGGTTTACATTCTTGCTCTTTTGTGGCACCTTTTCATGCATTAGTAAGGGGCTTCAAATTTCCACCAACCACTAGCGAGCAGCAAATGAAAAGTTTGCCCACAGTAGAAATTAACCCCTGGTGGGTATTACACGGCTTGAAGTGGTGAGTAATATATTAGGCCTGGCTTATAGCTTTGAACTTGAAATTTAAAACCCTGCAATTGTGGACACCTATAGATGGAACACAATGTTCTTAGTGTTTACAGACACACTAAAGAATAGAAATAATAGGCACACAAATGTAAAAAAATACTAGTATGGAAAGAAGCCCCTGTGACACCACTCACCATCTTTCAAAGAAACTAGACATGAAAAGTGCTACCTGTCTTTTAAACAGTGACAGGCAGACAGGAGGAATGCAGAGATTTTCCTGTGTGTTTTTTTTTTTTTTTTTTTTTTTAAATACTGAGCATGGAGTGAGTGTATAGATCTAGGGTTTAAAACATCTAGTTTTTAGAAATTTAGAGCCACAACTCACTGGTATGTTGGGATACTTTATGCATTGAAAACATATTCACTGAAGTGAGAATCTGATTTAGAGAATATTTTCTGGGTCAGTTATTTTAAACTTAAATTTAAAATTTGCTTTAAATACACAGCGAATAACCCTGACAATGTCACTATTTTCTTGATCACTTACTTTTCTGCAGCATGACAAATTGTTCCACAGGTATCAGCCATGTCATCAACAAGAATAGCTACTTTATCTTTCACGTCCCCAACAAGCACCATGCGATCCACTTCATTGGCTTTTTTCCTTTCCTTGTGAATCAGGGCAAAGTCAACATTCAGACGATCAGCAATGGATGTCACCCTAATAAAAATTTTTTTTTTTTTTTTTTTTAAACGAGACGAGAGAATTTACAAAAACCTTTATTTTAACTGTTCCACAAGAGTAGTAGACTATGAGAAATTGTAGGGAAAACAAGAGGCGATCAATTCAAAATGTGTTTCCCCCCCCATGAGAAAACGTTTGTTATTCCAAAATTCAATACACAGATTACATAATACATGTAACTCAAATTATTACACAGATTTATTTTGTTTCCAAAGTAAATTTCAATGAGAAATTTTGCTATTATACACACTTATTACTACGTGGACTTGGTCTTTCAGGCTTTTTACAGCTAGTGTGTAATTGCACCGATTTCAATATATTTGCCTTTTGGCTGAGGGACTGATTTTAGAGCGCATCCAACATGCCAAAAGGTATGTGAGACAGGCTTAACTTCTTATGAGATGAAACTGAGGAAATAGAAAATCTAGCTAAAATCATGCACATTCACCTGACTCAACACTCAAAAGAACACTTTTGATACTCAGCGAGAGAACTAGGTTCTTATATGTTTTTGTGATTTATATAAATTGAACTGATGCCAAGTTATACATATTCAAACCAGTCAATAAGGTTATTTTCTCAGATGCAAAAGTTAAAGGGACACTAAATATTACTGTATTAACTATCCACAGACTTCCGGTGGAAGGGGTTTTCAATCACAACCTCATGCTGATGATTTGCATTAACAATGAAACAGCTGTCAATGAGTGGTTCACTGGCTTTGCATCTTTTCCTACGTTGTGTTTCAAAGCTGTTGTATACAGCAAACACAGACTTTAAAGGAATCCGTGTTTAAAATGGAAGGAGACAAAAATTTAATTATTTGTTAAACTAATTTGCATATGCCCACCCAGAATCCTTTGCAGTAGTAACATCACTGCAAATTTGTGATTTCTGTCGGAAAAGCAAGTCTTATGGTTTGACTGGTGTGCAGATAGAGAGAATATATATATATTAATATATATATATTATATATACATACATATATACACACACACACACACACACACACACACACACACACTCTCTCTCTCTCTCTCTCTCTCTCCAGGTCTGTTCAATGTGGTTTATTCAAATTATTGCATACATTTTGTCCCGATCGATATTTGAACCCCAGCGGGTCTTCCTCAAGATAGATATAGATATAAATATATAGATACACACTGAACACTTCTCATAGAGATGCTTTGATTCAACACATCCCTATGAAAAGATACTGATTTCCTAAGAGAAAGCATTGGATTGGCTAAAATCATCCATAGAGGTGAGACCAGCAGGGTGACGGAGAAAAGATACGTAAAATAACTTCTTACTTCGGGTGGAAGGGACGGGGGGGGTTGTTGTCCAACAATATAAATATATCAGTGTTTCAATGCAGAACGTACATAAGAAGCACCTCTCTTAGCGGTCTGAGTGACTGCCACTAGGCATCAATGTAAACACGGCTTTTTCTCTGAAAAGGCAGAATTTTCATTGCTCAGCTGCAGGGACATGCTGTAGACACCAGAACCACTACATTAAGCTGTACTGGTTCTGGTGACTATAGGGTCTCTTTAATTAGTACTTTGTGACTGGTGGAGTTATGTGGACTTTTTTCCCCATTGAATACAGTCAATATGGTCTTTGTTTTTTGCACAACAAGATATGATACAAAAAAGGTAAACTAACATGTCTTAAAAAGGGACCATGGAGGTAAGAAAAGGCACTCCCTTTTGGTATTTCTTGTACAGAGGACAATGGAAGAGGCAACCAAACCATTGTAATCTTGCCATCATCTTGTGACCGTGCCATTTGGATCTGTTTGTTTTGCATTTTACCCTACAAACCCTACTTGTAGAAGGCTACATAGTTTGACAAGCTCACCTTTTTGCTCCTCCAGCATCTGGTGACACTATTGTACATGTTTTCCATTCTGGGATATTCTCTCGAATCCATTTTAAGACAGCTGGTTCTGCATACAGATTATCCACAGGAATATCGAAGAAACCCTAGAAGTTACACGAAAAATTTGTAAGAAAGTATAATTGCACATCATCAACAATCTTTCTTAAATTCCTTCCCTCCCATGATTGAAACTGAAGTGCTTCAATGCCAACTAAGTAAAATGTACTAAATAGAGCATTTAACCTGTATCTGGGATGCGTGAAGGTCCATTGTAATGATGTGGTCAGCGCCTGCCACGGACAGCATGTTAGCAACAAGCTTAGCAGAGATTGGAGCTCGAGACTGGAATGAAGAAAAACAACAACTAATGATACAGAAACCATGAAAATGGATAATGAATGAATGTGAACCACTCTATATAGAAAACAAAACAATCCACTAGAACACCAGCTTGTAAAAGGCCTGGCTACAAAACGAAAACTATGGGCACAGCTGTATTTATCATATGGATGAGCATTGTTGACGTTTTTTGTAGAGCTGTATTTTATTTAACTGTTTTGTAAAGGTTACAACATAAAAGTAATCAAGAGGAATTCAGAGATTAGTGTTGGTCATTAGCAACGAATAGAGTATTAACAAAAGCATATAATGTCAATGGGTGTGTAAAACCATTATATGGAGCACAAATAATTTGTATATTAGACTGAGATAGGGAGAGAATAGAGGAGAGAGGATAGAAAAAAAAAGTTAACTCCGCTGCGCTCCCGACCCACCCAAGTCACCTGTGCGACCATGAGGATGACTACTTGCCACTATTCACTAACCTGTAAAATTGTACAAAAAGTTCTCAACTTATTTTTGGTTTCCTTTTCCTCAATGTATAAATAATCTACTATAACTAGCTTTTGCAGCAATTCTAGCTATGACGCATGTTTCACTATTATCTAAGCCCCCATTCATTCGACTATAAATTAAAAGACTCACTCAATAACCCTTTATAAAATAAACAAGTAGATATAACTCAAACATGCACTTTTTTGATTGGGGGTAGATCTAAGCACGGCTCACAAAAAGCTGCAGATCTTTTGTCTGCAGCCTTTGCAAGCTCTCCCCTTCTAAATCAGGCCAGACCTTATGCGGCTGTCCATTTAAAGACATCTGAATTTACTCAATAAGAAGCAGACGAAAAAACAAAAAACACACCACACAGAAACAGTTGCCTGATTGACAGGCAAGGGGGTGTTACTAGGGTAATTTATAAAAGTGCCATTATCTATTGAATTGATTGTAAATTAAAAAAGAGGAAGAGCACACACATAAAGCACTTATGTAAGCTAAAGTGTTTTAGTATTCTAAGAAAAAACAATAGGGATTATTCACTAAAGTGAGAATTGCCAGGAGTTCTAAATTCGAACATCTCTTGGTATGAGGATTCACGCGATACTTTCACCATTCATGTACTCACTACTCCATGTAAGGGATTCACGGATTTGTATTACAACACAAATTTGGAAGAACAGAGATGCAGACCAACTTTTGCTATGCACACTAAATTCACAAATGTACAGGTCTCTTATTTTAATCAGATGGAGGTGAAAAGCAATCCTTATTTTTTTATTTTTTTGGGGGGGGTAGAAAAAGACCTAGTGGAATTAAACAGCACCAATCCTTGAAATTCTATAAATGGAATGGATTGTAAAATGTGACTAATAGTAAATAAAAAAAAAAAAAATTTAAAAAAAAAAATATTTTGACATTCAAAATGAATGCCTCTTGAAATAGTGATTAGTTAACTAAACTCCTATTCCATGTGAAGCACACACTCGAAAAGTATTATTTTTGGTCAATAATATATAAAAGAATATCCATCTGATTAACACTTTGATGTGCAATTGTGTCCTAACTATAGTGGGCTTTATTACTGTTAAGGCGTACTGCAGTTTTGGTAGGGTTAAATCCCTGCTCACACCAGAAAACAGAGTGATCAGTAAGTGACAGGGTCTCCTCTCTGTCTGATGGGGCCATTTTTAGTGAGGGATGAATACAGTCCTTTAACTCTGCTCAGAAGACACGGCTAAGCGATCACATATAGCCGCAGTGTTTCTGGGATGAAGGCCTGTCCTCAAGTTGATTGCCAGCTGCGCAGCATCGATCACAGTGAATCAGCTAGGAAGCTGTCAGTAGATAGCTGTCACAGGCCACTTGTTACTGTTTTACCTTGGAAATGCATTTTTTGATATCAGAATTGATATTAGAAATAACTGCATTGCTTGAATGTATATTTGTGGATGCAAATTCCCCTTTTACTTCCTGAACTTTTTTCCCCATTCTTTATTTTGTTGTTCAAAGTACAACTTGCAAGTAAGGATACAACTGCAATAAAAAGGTTATCATGAGATGAGATCAGTACATGTCAAGATTATTGCAACGTTTGTTTTTTTCGTACCATAAGTAAAACAGACTTAAGCACATGTGAGAACACATCAACAAGTAACTGAAAGTAAGATGAGACTTCGTAATAGAGATTATGCATGTGAGTCAGCGAGAAACAAAAAGAAATAAAACATCTAGACTGTGACGGACTGCCTGGCACCCCAACCGGGTACCGCCTTCAAACGCTGCTTCCTAGTACTTGCGAGCACCATGTGCACTTTACTGGAACACCATAACCACCGTAGACTCCGTAGGATCTCTCTGTCCTCCACCCACCCTGGACCCAAGACCAGGATCCAGCTTCCAGTGGGTAGACCTCTCCTAATTCAAAGAGTGTAGCAGAAACAGATTTTACAAGAGCTTAGTGATTATACTCAGGGAGTATTGTGATATAGCAATCCTAAAAGTGAATATAGTTCTCCAATCCCCCAAACATGAGCCAAGACTTCATGAAGGGGTAAACAAAGCTCTCTTTAATGGGAGCCACACTTGGCCTTTTATGACAATCCCCATGCAAGTGGTATGCCCACATGGACCTTGTTTGGGACTCCAACACAAAGACACAGACCAATAAGAACAGTGATTAAATGCCCGACACTCCCATAACAAACAATACAATCCCTCCTCCCTGCCTAGGAGATAAATTGGATCAGCAAATGTGTGATGGATAGAAATTAATGTTAGTAAAATGTCTATTTACTATATGTACCAGTGTTCATTCACTACTCAAAATGGCCACTAGAGCACCCGCTCCCATCGACAAAAGAATTTCATGTAACAAGATGGCGTCTCCATCCGGAGCTGCACCCAGGATGCTGATGACCTCACACCCTGTAGGAATTCCATCAAGATAAAACACTTAAACAAATACCAATTAAAATGTACATTTCATGTCCTCCCATATTTAGCATATGATGTATTTTTGCCTTTATAAGGGGCTTGCCGCCCCCTAAGTAAACATTCCTCGAAGCTGTCATTTAACCGATTCTGTTGTCAGTGTGATTTCTTCGGCGTGCACGCATTTATACTTTGAAATCTGGACAGGGGCAACTACTCAAACAAACACTTGGTTTGGTCTAAAACAACTGTACTAATTCTAATCCAATTATCTCCAAGCACAGAAAAAAAAAAACAAAAAAAAAAAACACATAGCCCTGATCTGTGTGACCAACATATCCAAAAATCACCCAGATCAGTTTAGGTTTCAGGATTTTTCTGGAAGTCGTTTTTTTGACCGACCGTGCACATGGTCCCATGCCCAAAACAGTTCTAGAGAATTAGTGCTAATGGTCGGTCTCTCTGTCTGGAGTCCAAAAGTACATACTTAACATGAACAGAGCCTTTTTAAAGTATTTCAGCCAGGCCTATTGCAGAGGCCATAGTCACAGGGCAAGAGGCTGGTTCTTGGAGGAGCCTGCTGGCCAGTGACGAGGTTCAGATCGTCACAGAGACATACTGACATCACAAAATAGTACATAGGAGGAGAACTCCACCAAACACTAGGTATTCTGGACTCAAAGTGACAGTGATAGACAAACTCAAAGCAGATTCAGTTCGTTTCCCGGAACAGGTGGCCCCATGAGCATTGTCCAATCAACTAATGCCTGTAGCAGTTGGGCAGAGTCCAGATCTGTACTTGAGAAAGTTCGTAACTTCCTCTGTGCGTATTGCGCTCCATCCCTGCAACCCCTGGTAGAAACAGGAACCATTTCAGACAATTTTGTTACATTGGTCAGACTGCAGGGATTGGGTCTTGGTCTCTTGGCAACTACTACATGTAATTAAAAAATTTTATATATATATATATATATTTAAAAAAAAAGTCTACTCGTTGATATGTATTTTATTTTCTATTCAGGTAAAACAGAAATGTGGAAAACGTCTCATCTGGTGTGTGGTGAGATTTTCATGTTGCATCAGCTAGAATGTTAGGGAAAATGTTCTCTGGCTTACCAGTGGTGTTGTGGAAAAATACTTAAAAGGGATACTATAGTCACTAGAACAACTACAGCTTATTGAATTTGTTCTGGTGAATAGAATCATTACCTTCAGGCTTTTTGCTGTAAACACTGTCTTTTCAGAGAAAATGCAGTGTTTACATTACAGCCTAGTGATAACTTCACTGGCCACTCCTCAGATGGCTGTTAGAGATCCTTCCTGGGTCATGACTGCCTAAAATGCATCCAAACATTCAGTATCTCCACCCTCTGCATGCAGACACTGAACTTTCCTCATAGAGATTCATTGATTCAATTCATCTCTATAAGAAAATGCTGATTGGCCAGGGCTGTGCTTGAATCATGCCCCTGATCTGCATCTGTCAGTCTCAGCCAATCCTATGGGGAAGCATTGTGATTGGATCAGACTACCACTTCTGAGGAGGTCAGCAGACTGTTTGTTTTTCTGAGGCAAACAGCATGCAGAATTACAGCTTCAGGCTTGAATACAGTAAGATTTTGCTATATTTATGGAGGCATGATATGCCCAGGGGGGCTAGATGGTGGTTTTAACACTATACGGTCAGGAATACATGTTTGTGTTCCTGACCCTATAGTGATCCTTTAACAAGGCTGATTTGTATGCATAGGATTTTAGACCTAGAGAAAACTTTTCCCTTAGCCAATAACCTAATCTTCTTAAAATTCCTGCCTGGCTTTTAAGTAAATGAGAGGTTTTTAGGGCCTCTTGCAAGTTATTACTTTAGATTGAGCAAATACAAATTGTATAAGAGTATTCACTAGAGTGAGAATGGTTGATAATCTCTAGTTTAAAGTCAGAAGAGCTGAACTATGCTTCCACTTGAGCCATTTTGGCCTTAAATTTGAAATCCAATACAAATCTCACTTTATTAATAATCAATTACAATGACTTATTTAGCATCAACATATGCTGCAGCATTGTACAATAGATGAACAAGACAAACATATTGCAATACAACAAAAGATAATAGTCTCACTATAAACTATTAGTACAAATGTGACAGGAATTTTCTTTTTAAAAAGCTTTCACCTTGTCTTTTTTGTCCTGCCGAGCATATGGAAAACATGGAATTACAGCTGTGACACGGCAAGCTGAAGCTATCTTGCAAGCATTGATCATGATGAGAAGTTCCATTAAGTTGTCATTTATCTCTCCACAACCGCTCTGCACTATGTAAACATCTTCTCCACGTACACTCTCGCCAATTTCCACACTGCAACCACAAAAGCCAATTAGTCACATCATACATGTAAATCGAACACTCCCAGTGCTGAAAATATTAAAGAGATAAAGATGACCAGGACATAGTTGAAAATTAGAGACATAACTGTATCAGGTCATTATTTCTAGTATTTAAATATGAAAAAAAATAAAAATGTATTTGCTTCTATAAAAACAACTTTATAGAATTAAAAAGGAATTCTATTTTTGGAGTCTAGAAGATTATAGACATAATTGGAAGTTGCTTTATAATTTCAAATTGTGATTTATGCCTTCTTTTGGCTCAACGGCCAAAACAGATGCATAAAAGGCTGAGGGGCTAAAAAAATAAATAAAAAAATCCCCCTTACTACTACTACTACTACTACTACTACTAACAGGATAATACATCTAGTTGCACATAGGGGCATTTGGACTGCAATCCAACATTGAAAATAGATGTGTGTGTAACTTACTAAAGTCAAAATAGTTCAATACCAAATGGGGCCTCTGAGACTGCAAAATACAGACATAATTCATGAAATTTAACAAAGTCTGGATTTTGCAATACGGTCCAGATTTCGAACAGTGATGGATGCCGAAATTCGGGCTAAATGTTTAAAATCCACGACCGTATTTTAAAAACCCAAACTATTTGCCCACTGGAAGCAGGTTGGGGATATTATAACATTCAATCCAACAGGCAAATAGTACTCAAATTATCACTCATTTGCACGATAGCAAGTGAATCTAGCTGGATAAAATGTATTTCCTTCTGATGTCTCAATTAACCCCTTACTAAGCCACCCAGCAAAAGCAGTGCTTTTACGCTGTTAAGGCAAACTTGTCCCTTCCGGGCCATGTGAGCGCAATGACATCATAATCACACTTTACACTGGTTGTCTGGCAGTCCCCCAAGTTAAAATTATTTTAAAAATAAATAATAATGTATATACATATATATTTATTAATTCCACGTGTATATTTAAGTAAGATTTTTTAAATAATCATGTGATTGTATTAATTATATATTGAGGGACCAGCCTGACAACCCAGGCAGCAAGTCCAGAAAAATTAATTTGCAAGCCCTATATCTGACCTGTACAAAATCCCTACACGAGAGGTACCGTTCTACTTGTGAGACATTGATGAACTTAAATAGGAGTGTTTTAGAGCAGTAAAACATATAATGGGGATATCATTGGTAAAATGGTAACGTTTTTGTGAAAAATTAAGAAAACAAATATTAGCACTAACTTTGGTTTGCGACTAAATGGCTACTACTTAAAAAAAAAAAAAAGGACTGGCCATAGCCCATTTTAAATATCCTGGGTTTTCTACTCTTACAAATGGTATGCCATGATGGGGGTAATTTCCATTCATGGGCTGCACAGCGTCTCAAAGACAACATAGACCTAGCAAACTTCAATGTGTTAAAACTGAAATGAGCAGGCTCTTTATTTGAATCTGCAACTTTCCAAAACACCACGAAACATATACATAGGGGGTACGGTTTTACTTGTGAGACATCACTGAACACAAATGTGTTTATATTATTGCAGTAAATTCCGTGCAGAATTTGGAAAATAATTTTTTATACTTTTTTTTTATATTTTATTTGTATTAAATTGTGTTCTATATACAAACATATGATGTGAAATGAAATCACTGCTATCCTGAGCACGACATAATACTTAAAGAGGCAAATCATGGTTCAACAGACATTATTTTATTATTTATATAGCGCCATCAGATTCCGTAGCGCTGTACAATGGGTGGACTAACAGATATGTAATTGTAACCAGACAACTTGACGTACAGGAACAGAGGGGTGGAGGGCCCTGCTCAATGAGCTTACATGCTAGAGGGAGTGGGGTAAAGTGACACAAAGGGTAAAAGTAAGTTGTTAGAAAAGTATTCACTGAGGGCTTAGTAGGTAGTTTTTGACCTATAATCAAACTGCCCCTGTCTTTAACAACAATTTGTTAATCTAGTAGTACATGGATTTGGATGAAATACAAAGCTCAGGTTGGAGAGAATCCACAACTCCTGACTAACCTTCCCCCCACCCACCAAGACTGTTAAATCACCCTCTCCCACGTGTTTCTCAGTACATGAAAGCTACTTGCAAAAGTGCACACAGGGACTTGTAGTTTTTCCGACGTTGCACGCACAGGCGGCAAGCCGTTTCCCGAACTACAATTCCCGGCAACACGTGCGCGTCCAGCTTCTAGCTACCCGCTCTCTCTCCTCTTCCCTTTTCATCCGCGAGAGGTACCGCTGCGCCATCAAGCCCGCAACTACAAGTGGCCGCTAAATGACCGCCTGTAGCGCAGGCAGAGGCGGTCGCGTTGTTGAATGCGCCGTGCTTTTACTCACCAGGTCTCCTGGTTGCTGAATTTCTTCGTTACCACACGGCCCATCTCCAGCCCCAGCCTGTCGGATATCTTCTGCGATAAGTCCTGATGGGAGCTGCCGCTGAAGATCTTGATGTTCGGCATGTTGCTCGCTGGCAGGGGCGAGGTGGTCACAGCTAAAGCAGCCAGAGGAGCGACAGCAGGTTATGCTATGGGTCTCGGGTAACAGCGGCTATAGCAGGATTACCCCCCTCCTCCTCCAATGAGACACCAGCTAGGACACACCTCTACTAAGGGCTAAACATAGACAATAAGGAAGAAGTGGAGACTGGAAGCCTCCGCCGCCATGTTGACTTCTGGCAAGTCTGGACTTGGTTCAGGATGGTAGAACGTCCAGCTTCTTCACTGACCTCTGGCAGGTTGTGTGTAACTCTCATTTTGATTCTTAGCATCTGCTTGGAATTTTATCATGGATGGTGGTGCTGAGTTACAACTCCCCTCTCTTGCTGTAGCCAAAAAGGGAATCTTTTGGTACCCCAGACCAACCCATCTAAGTTAAGAGGTCTGGGTGCCATGCCCATTTCTTTTTTGCTGTGTTTTTTTTGTTTGTTTTTGTTTTTACTGCAGGGTTAACATGCCTCTATTGGCTATCAGGAAGACCGCCACTTCCGGTGATCTGTTATTATGTCTCAAAACCACTCACTGAGAGCCTTTGATTTTGCACCGCGTGCCGTGCCCATAGGGAAGTCGCGGATTGGTTAAGGTCACAGAGGCTCAACCAGGGAGGTAAAGCACAGCATGGAGATCAATGCAATAAAAACAAGAATAATATCAGCAAGTATTACTTTACTGCAGGGGTTCCCAATTAATTTTTCCCTTGGAACCCTTTGACATAGTGTATTAACATCGGTGTGTATATCTGTGTTTGTATGCACCAGTAAGTGTATCTCTGAGTCAGCGTGTATATGTATCTGGCACTCAGATACACACACACAGGCACATACAAACACACTGATACATACTGGCACATACACACACACTTAGATGCACACAGTGACACATACACAAACCTTAACACAGACAAACACACACTCTGACAGACAAACACACACACTCCTTGACAGCCACACATTCTCTAAAACTGCAATGTTTTCAGCTATAGTGGTAAAGGGATACGATAGTCCACAGAACAAATACAGTTTAATGCATTTGTTTTGATGAGAATAGTAAGTTCCTGCAAACATTTTGCAGTAAACACTTTGTAATATATATATATATATATATATATATATATATATTTTTTTTTTTAAAGCAGTGTTTACATTACAGCCTAGGAACACCTCCAGTGGCCACTCCTCAAATGGCTACTAGTGGTGCTTCTTGAGGGCAGTGCTGCACAGTGTGCAGCATTGACCTTTAGTCTCTCCAACCTCTGCATGGGGACACACTCTTTTGACGAAAAAGCAGAGTAGTAAACACCACTGGAGTCTCTCTGGGAGAGTCACGCTGCCCCCCGGGCCCAGCTCAAATGAGCTGCTGCTTGTGGTATGCCGTCATGCCTGTTGGGTCTCCCTAGCTTGTGGTTTTCCTGCCTCCGGCCTGGTTTTGGCATGAGTTGGGTCCCGATTAGAGCTTGAGTCTAGTAAGTGCCACTCTGCCAGTCCCGGGTTCTGTATGAGCCGACCACTTGTGCCCTCGGTTCCGGTACCATGTATGGCCGGCAACGGGATTCCTGGCAAGTGTGTTCCATCCAGGTGTAGGGCTGCGGTTTGAGGATTGTCCTCTAGGGGCTCAAGGCCCAGAAAGGCTGTCGTGGAGACCAGGCCCAAGCTCTGGGTTCGGAGGCTGGACAATGCAGGGCTACTCCGTCGAGTGTTGGAAGAGCTCCAGCAATAGTTCCAGGGGTCATGGTGAGGTGCCTCTAATTACAATGCTTCCTGCGAGCAGTGTGGGTGGTCTCACCCGATGTTGGCAGAGCACATATGCCCGGTTCCCTCCGTGAGGGTGGGGGAGGGGACTGGGGCCTACGAGGTGTGTCACAGTGTTGTACTGTGGCAGCTAGGCTTGCGAGCAGGGCAGTGGCCCTCTGCCCCGCTCCCGAGTAGGCCGCAGGCACCAAAGTTTTGTACCACAAAGGCCCCAAAACACCCGATCTCCCCTGATGTAGTCTATGGTGGTGCCAACCGTCTCCTGTTATCTTTAGGGGACTACTCTGTTAGATTAGCAGCAGTAAGTCCATGATTTCTGCCTTTTTAGGTAAAATTTAGCAGGAGCCTCAGTGACATGCGACCAGCATGGTGGTCAGGCCCTGCCCCCAATAAAATAATTTTAAAATAGTTCAACGCGTTTCCTCCACAAATGTGGACTTCCTCAGGGACAATTTAAAAAATAAATAAAATACAAACAACATCCTAGGTGCAAAGCAGTTTACTAAACCACCCTCCCTATTCTCCTTAAATAGGACAAGTTCCTGGTGCTTCAGAGGGTGTGGATCCATCTTTTTTACCTCATTGGATGATGATCCTCTGTTTCAGATGCTTACCACATCCTCTGCGTTCTGCATAGCTGCCCACAATATCCAGAAACTGTATATTTCTAGTGCTTGCCGATTGCGTTCCAGCCCCATTTTGGATGCGTTCCATGACACCTCCCATAATAATTACCCACACCTCCCACGGAAATTGAAAGCACATGAGTAACCCTGGTAACCAAAGTAAACAGGAGCCGGAAAAAATGGAGATGGTGTACTGTTGCTATAGCAACAGACAACATCATTCGATACGACCTATGGCAATCATGTCAAACTCATCTTTGTGGCCCAGCGAGCCGCGAGTACATGCTGGTGTTATAGCAGAGTAGGCACCTGCTTTCCCCACATTGCAGGTGCCTACTCTGCTAACACTTACCCGGCCGGGGAGGAGGGCCAGCGAGGGAGCTCAGTGTTCTTGCTCCCTCGGGCGCGCCGTCTGTAGTTAAGCCGGACGCCGGAATATGGCATCATATTCCGGGATCACTAAACCGCACGAGGGAGCAGGGAGGAGATCCCCACACCAGCTCCCAAAGGTAGGGAACAATAAATTAAATAATGTGAGTGCAAGAATGTTTAACCCCTTAAGGACACGTGACATGTCATGATTCCCTTTTATTCCAGAAGTTTGGTCCTTAAGGGGTTAAATGTGTCTGTCAGTGTGGGTGTGTGTGTCTGTCAGTGAGTATGTGTGTCTGTCTGTGAGTGTGTGTGCTGGTCAGTGTTACATTGGCTGCGACTGGACAGTGGAGTACCTGGAGGTGCATGGAGGCACGCAACGCCACGTGACATCGACGTGCTCCACCTTCACAGGGTTTCAAGAAGTAGCAGGAGGATCAGATTTGGCACAGGGTGGTAGAGGGGGGAGCTGTGGTTAAGTAGAGGGGGGGGGACTGGGATTTAGTAGAGGGGAGAGCTGTGGTTTGTAGAGGGGGATGCTCTTTTTTTTTTTATATACTGTACTTTTTAAAATAAACCTACGTTTCTATGAAAATTTTAGGTATTTTTTTATGGATTGAGTATCAACTGTTAATTATTTCTTTATGGGTGTATAGTGATGTCCCGAACGGTTCGCCACGGACGGCGAACATATGCGCTGTTCGGTCCGCCCCCTATTCGTCATCATTGAGTAAACTTTAACCCTGTACCTCACAGTCAGCAGACACATTCCAGCCAATCAGCAGCAGACCCTCCCTCCCAGACCCTCCCACCTCCTGGACAGCTCACTAAGAATGCAGCTTCACAATGGATGCTGTCCGGGAGGTGGGAGGGTCTGGGAGGGAGGGTCTGCTGCTGATTGGCTGGAATGTGTCTGCTGACTGTGAGGTACAGGGTCAAAGTTTACTCAATGATGACGAATAGGGGGCGGACCGAACAGCGCATATGTTCGCCGTCCGTGGCGCACCGTTCGGGACCTCACTATGGGTGTATATAGATTTATTTGTATTATGTTTTACTATTGATCATGAAATAAAATTAGTTTTTATTGAAAATAAGAGTGCGGGTATTTTCTTGAATATATGATTACTGTTAGACCCTTGCACCCAAACTTTGTGTACATGCTGTACAGGAATTGGTTTCCCCTACGTACTTAATTTTTAATGGATGAGGTATTGCCAGGAATAACACACACATTACATGTTAGATGCCATGCTTGTCACCTGTGAAAATGATGCTCATAAAGCAAGTAAGGTGAGAGTAAAAGGGACACATACTAATTGGATCACAGCTGACCTCATCCAAGTGTACCAGTTTCGTGATTCATTGTGGTCAAACTTCAAGCGTACTGGCTCTACAAATGATCACTGTGCATATAGACAATGGCAAAATATATGCACAAAACAAACAGAATTGACCAAGGCCCAATATTTCTTTGAAAATCTGAACAATAACCCATCAAACCCTAGAAACTTTTGTAAAGTCATAAATAAACTACAAACTCCCTCAATCCACTCCCAACCCTACACTGTGAAAGTGGATAACCAAACCCTGCAACTTCCCTTAGATGTAGCAAATGCCTTCAACAATTATTTTGTCGGATGCTCCACTACCCTGATTGCCAAGCTAATAAATGTCACGCATCCTGAAACTACAAATGTGGATCAGGCCCCACTCGGGTATTGGTGATTGGCCGCTAACCTGGTTTCGATCATATGTATCGGATCGCTCACAATATGTGTCCATTTCTGACAGCAACTCCCTCCCTGTCCCAGTCACGTGTGGTTTTCCCCAAGGTTCCATTCTCGGCCCCCTACTATTCACATTATTTATAAATGATATGCCCAATGTCTGCAAATTCTCAAATGTACACATGTACGCAGACGATACAGAAATCTATGCAAGCAAATCCGATCTACCGCAGCTTGAGGCTATGCTCCAAGGCCAGTTCACAGAGGTAGAAAAGTGGATCGCAAAAAACAAACTCTTCCTAAACACTGACAAAACTGTCACAATGATCTTTGGAACAGTACCTAAATTACACAATTCCTACCTATCAAAACAAAATCAAATAGTACACTGACTTTTGGCCTCCACATAGAAAAACTTGCATCTAAACTTTATACAAAACTAGGTGCCATGTACAGAAACAAATCCTGTCTAAGCCCTACAGTAAAGGAAAAGATTGTACAGCAAATGCTGATGCCAATCATTGATTATGGGGATGTAGTATATGCACCTGCACCACAAACCCATCTTAATAAACTCAACACATTGTATAATTAGTTCTGCCGAATTGTGCTACAATGTAATTACAGGACCCACCATTGTGACATGCTAAAATAACTAAACTGGTTGTCACTGGAATCCAGACGCACCCTTCATCTTTCAGTCTTGTGTTTAAGAGCTTTTCTGTTAAAGGACCACTATAGGCACCCAGACCACTTCAGCTTAATGAAGTGGTCTGGGTGCCAGGTCCAGCTAGGTTTAACCCTTTTTGCAGTAAACATAGCAATTTCATAGAAACTGCTATGTTTACCTATGGGTTAATCCAGCCTCTAGTGGCTGTCTCATTGACAGCTGCTAGAGGCGCTTCTGCGCTTCTCACTGTGATTTTCACAGTGAGAAGACGCCAGCGTCCATAGGAAAGCATTGAGAATGCTTTCCTATGAGACTGGCTGAATGCGTGCGCGGCTCTTGCCACGCATGCGCACTCAGCCGATGACGGAAGAAGAGGGAGGAGAGTCCCAGTGCTGAGGGAGCCCGACGCTGGAAAAAAGGTAAGGGATTAACCCCTTCCTCCCCCTTCAGCGCCACGGGAATGGGACCCTGAGGGTGGCGGCACCCTCAGGGCACTATAGTGCCAGGAAAACTAGTATGTTTTCCTGGCACTATATTGGTCCTTTAAGCTCCTGCCCTACCTGAGCAGAATGCTCTCCCCGGCTGTTTCCACCTCCTATGACCTCCGATCCAGTACCAACACTTTATTTATTCTACCTCAATACAAAAAGAAAGCAGCCCGATCCTCCTTTTCCTACAGTGCACCGCAATTATGGAACAACCTCTTGACCACTTGCAAATCTCCCCCAAGCCTAAAGTCCTTTAAGGGATCCCTCTCTACATACCTCAAAACAGAATGCACGTGTCATGGTTGATTATATATTTCCTACCTGTTCTATGTTAAAGTTTGTATATATTGTGTATTAAAGGACCACTCTAAGCATCCAGACCACTTCAGCTTAATGAAGTGGTCTGGGTGCCAGGTCCAGCTAGGGTTAACCCATTTTTTTACAAACATAGCAGTTTCAGAGAAACTGCTATGTTTATAAATGGGTTAATCCAGCCCTCAAATCCTCTAGTGGCTGTCTCACTGACAGCCGCTAGAGGCGCTTGCGTGATTCTCACTGTGAAAATCACAGTGAGAACACGCAAGCGTCCATAGGAAAACATTGTAAACGCTTTCCTATGAGCCTGGCTGAATGCGCGCGCAGCTCTTGCCGGGAGTGTGCATTCAGCCGAAAGGGAGGAGAGGAGGATGATCGGAGGCGGAGAGCTCCCCGCCCGGCGCTGGAGAAAGGTAAGTTTTAACCCCTTTCCTCTCCCCAGAGCCCGGCGGGAGGGGGACCCTGAGGGTGGGGGCACCCTCAGGGCACTATAGTGCCAGGAAAAAGAGTAAGTTTTCCTGGCACTATATTGGTCCTTTAATATTGTTTTTGTATTTAATTGTACCTTATTGTATCAATGCAATGTTTTGTGGACCCAGGACTAACTTGAAAACGAAAGAAATCTCAATGTATCTTTCCTGGTAAAATATTTTATAAATAAATAAAAAAAGTGTTGAAACTGTTTTATAATGCTTTAAGCAGTTTGGATTTAAAGTAAGCATACAGAAGTGTGAGTAAGTTGTATTCTGGCATATAGTGGACAACACAGGTCTCCACATGCAAACGCAAAGGCATTTGAATTCTCCAAACCACTTATTTTGGAATAAAGGTTCCTTGTCTACTATGACCTTCGGTACTAGTCTGTGATGCCTTGCCTGATGGTTCTGAATGCTTTGTGTCTATTGCGTCTAGATCTTTAACTCCAACTAAGAAAATTATCTCTAGATTGATCAAGAAGCTCTAGCAATAATTTGGGCTGGGAAATTCCGCCTTTGTATTTATGGCAGAACTTTTATTCTGATCACGAATCATAAACCACTCGTGTCCATTTTACACCCTCGGAAGGATATCTCTAGCATGACAATGGCTCGACTTCAGCATTATGCACTCACTCATGGATATGTTTTCAAGACTGCCAATGGTACATTATATGGCAGCATCTTCTCAAATAATAGAAACTCCTTAGTTTGAATCAAAACATCAAAGTGATTGTTACTTATACATGCTTTAATTTTAGGTTACAGGACAATAAGTGCTTTGTTCAATGTGGGTGACCTAAAGTAGTTTGCCCTGATATGCAGCCATATAGAAATACTAATAGAGAGACACCAGGGACAATGGCTAGGAGACATGGCGACACTGAGACACTTGGGAACATTGTGTCCTTAGTGTCTCAGTGTCCCCATGTGTGTCTGTTTCCCCATGTCTCAGTGTCCCCAAGTGTGTCTGTTTCCCCATATCTCAGTGTCCCCAAGTGTGACTGTGTCCCCATGTCTCAGTGTACCCATGTGTGACTGTGTCTCTAAGTGTCCCCAAGTGTTTCAGCATCCCCAGAGGTCTCCCTGTGTCCCCATGTCTACCAGCGTCCCCTAGTGTCTCAGTGTCCCCTAGTAGTGTCTCAGTGTCCCCATGTGTGACTGTGTCCCTGTGTCTCAGCATCCCCAGAGGTCTCCCTGTGTCCCCATGTTTCACAGTGTCCCCTAGTGTCTCAGTGCTCCCATGTCTCTCTGCAGCCTTTAACCCATCCCTCACTTCCCTGAGCTGTAGACTGTCTCTGCAGGCTGGGAGCTACTGTCTGGACTCTATGCGCTGTGTAGCTGCTCCCCCGCGGATCAGTGAGTAAAGAGATGCAGGTATATGCTGTAACTTCCTATCCCTGCCTCTCTCCACGCACACAGTACTTGCTGATATTGCAGAGTAATCTCTGTTTATAATGAGAAAAATACCAGCATTTGTATTGCAGGTATTACTGCAATATCGGCACCGGCCAGACAGCCTCAAATAAATACCGGCCAGGTGGCAACCCTAAAAGTAGTGTTTTAAAAAAATATATATATATATATTTATCCAAATTCTGGCACTCTACCCAAAAAAATTATGTAATGATAATTACAAAAAACACCAAAGTGCTTCTCTGTATATATACAGAACAAATGAAAAAATGAGAGCACTCACTGGATTTAACGCAAATTCTTTGTATTCAAATAGTGAACATACCAATCAACGTTTCGACCGTCTCGCGGTCTTGATAAATTTGCGTTAAATCCAGTGAGTGCTCTAATTTTTTCATTTGTTCTATATATATATATATATATATATATTTTATTTATTTATTTATTTTTTTTTAAATCAATTGGCCTGGGCCTGGGCCTGGAGCTGCAGCTCCATCAGCCCCTATGTTAATCCGGCCCTGCCTCCCTCACTCTGTCACCCCCTCCCTCCCTCACTCTGTCACCCCCTCCCTCCCTCACTCGGTCATCCCCGCCCTCCCTCACTCTGTCACTAGTCACCCCCTCTCTCACTCTGTCATCCCCTCGCTCACCTCCTACCTCACTCTATCACTAGTCACCCCCTCCCTCACTCTGTCCCCAGTCACCTCCTCCCTCGCTCTGTCATCCCCTCACTCTGTCACTAGTCACCCACTCCCTCACTCTGTCACCCCCTCCCTCTGTGGCATTGCTCTGTCACCAGTCACCCCCTCCCTCACTCTGTCACCCACTCACCCTGTTACTAGTCACCCCTCCCTCACCCTGTCACTGGTCACCCCTCCCTCACTCGGGCACTAGTCACCCCCTCCCTCACTCTGTCACAAGTCATCCCCTCTCTCACTCTGTCAACAGTCACCCCCTCCCTCCATCACTCCAGTCACCCCCTCCCTCTGTCACTAGACCCCCTCCCTCCCTCTGTCACTAGTCACCCCCCTCCCTCACTCTGTCATCCCTCACACTATCACTAGTCACCCTCCCCTCACCCTGTCACTAGTCCCCCTCCTCACTCAGTAACTAGTTACCCCTCCCTCACTCTGTCACTAGTCACCCCTCCCTCACTCTGTCACAAGTCATCCCCTCCTCCCTCCGTCACTAGACACCCCCTCCCTCACTCTGTCATCCCCTCCCTCCCTCCCTCACAAGTCACCCTCTCCCTCACTCTGTCATCCCCTCCCTCCTCACAAGTCACCCTCTCCCTCACTGTCATCCCCTCCCTCTGTAACTAGTCACTACCTCCCTTACTCTGTCACAATTCACTCCCTCCCTCACTCTTTTTGACCTCATTAATATGCTGTAGTTTTTGCTTGCTCAAATCTTTATAGTTTTTGCATAAAATAATAAATGTTTTACAAAACGTTGCACCATAAACCTCTTCCTTAGCCACACCCCTCATGCTAGAAAGACTTTCTTATCAAAGGAATGCACACAGTCTAAGCCCCAAAAACACTGACTGAACTGTTTTAATTCACATACCGGCTGCAGACAGTCAGATAAACTATAAACAGGTAGTGATATCCTTATTATATGCCTCCCTGGGTGCCCTCTCCTTCTAATGCAGGTTGTTTTGATGTTCATATCATTCAGTATTGTTAGGGGTTGAGCTCTGTGCATATCTTTTTGATAAAGATACAGCCAATAGCTTTGCATGCTACTTTACCGACAAGATTGAACAGCTAAGGAAAGAATTCTCCCCACCTCGCCGGGTTTTTTTTTCAACCACACACAGATCATGTCTTTCCTACCCTTCAGACTTTCTCCACAGCTATTGAACAAAAGGTGGCTGTGCTTCTCCTTTCCTCTTGCCCCACCACTTGCCCGCTTGATCCTATCCTGTCTTGTGCCTTCCTTAACACACATCTTCAACTGCTCTCTCTTTTCTGGCATTGTCCCTGCTGACCTTAAACATGCCACTGTAGTACCTATCCTAAAAAAAAATCTCTTGACCCGTCCTCCCCCTCTATCGTCCCATATCCCTGATCCTTTTTTCCTCAAAGCTTCTGGAAAGACTTGTCTTTACCCGTCTATCTCGCTTCCTCAATTCCAACTGTCTCCTTGACCCTTTTCAGTCTGGCTTCTGCCCTATCCACTCTACTGAGACTGCTTTTATCAAAGTTACTAACGACCTAGTCACAGCTAAATCCAAATACCACAACTCCATACTAATTCTTCTTGACCTCTCTGCTGCCTTTGACATAGTTGATCATGCTCTCCTTCTTCAAACTCTTCAATCGCTCGGTCTCTGTGACTCTGTCCTCTCATGGTTTTCCTCTTATCTCTCCCAATGCTCATTCATTGTCTCCTTTTCCAAGGATACCTCCTCCCCTTGTCCTGTCTCGGTTGGAGTCACTGCTTGCCTTTCTTCGATCTCTGACTGGATGTCCACCCACTTTCTGAAACTCAATCTCTCTAAAACTGAACTCATTGTCTTTCCTCCTCCTAATACTGATCCTCCTCTCTCACTCTCCCTTCAGGTCAGTGGTATCCACATATCCTTGCAAACAAGCTGTCTTGGCGTCATACTTGATTCTGGCCTCACCTTTGAGCCTTACATCCACCATGTTGCCAAATCCTGTAGATTCCAACTTAAAAACATAGCCGACATCAGCCCCTTTCTTACAAAAGATGCTACCAAGGAGCTTGTCAATGCTCTAGTAATTTCCCATGGATTATTGTAACCCTCTCCTGATTGGTCTTCCCAAACGCCATATTGCCCCGCTACAGTCTGTAATGAATGCCGCTGCCAGACTGATTTTCCTCTCTAGTCCGTCCTCTCACACCTCATCCCTCTATCAGTCCTTATATTGGCTTCCTGTTTCCTATAGGAGTCAATTCAAAGTGCTAACCCATACATATAAAGCACTGAACAATTCTAGCCCCTCTTATATCTCTTCACAAATCCATAGGTAGGCCCCTTCTCAGTTCCTTTTGCTCTGCCCGTGGCCTTCTCCTGTCCGCTGCTCGCACCCGTACAGCCAACTCGCGCTTGCAGGACATCTCACAGGCGGCTCCCTTCCAATGGAATAGCTTGCCTACCCCCAGCAGACTCTCCCCTAGTCTTCAATCGTTTAAGAAGTGCCTCAAAACCCATCTCTTTAGGAAAGCTTATGGTCTACCAGAGATACCTCTACCTTACATACCTGTCTCTCTCTCTTTCTCTCTCCTAAAGGGCAGCACTCTACTCTCTCCTCCAACTCTGCTTCTCCCACCCTATTTGATTGATATTTCCTGTTCTAATATGTTTTATACCCCACCTCCTATAGACTGTAAGCTCGTTTGAGCAGGGTCCTCTTCAACCTATTGTTCCTGTAAGTTTTCTTGTAATTGTCCTATTGATAGTTAAATCCCCCCTCTCATAATATTGTAAATAGTTACGAAATCTGTTGGGGCTATATAAATGGCAATAATAATAAAAAAGATGCCTTTTTCTAGTGATAAAATGTGGCTAAAGATTTGAGCATGCAAAAAATACAGCATATTAATGAGTCTAAAACTTATCAATTGCATGAAAGTAATATTGGTGCCCAGAGTGTCTGTTTAGGTTGCTAATACTCCCCTTGCAGCTGAGGAAAGTTTAGAGTCAATTAGAATTCTTGGCCTAGATTCTTCCTCTCTGTTTTGCAGCTGTTAAGACACTGTTTGGTGGATATCCCATCCCTCTCTCAAAAATTGAGGTGAAATATGAAACTCATCGCTGACAATTCTGTGCACCTTATCACAGTCAGTTTTGTGAACAAGGAACTCCTAATAGGCTGAGAGCATCAACTGCCTGATACAAGCAGAAGGAGATTATCAGAGTTGACCAGCTCTGGATTTAGCCCTTTAGAAGTAAACTGTTGTTTAACTTTTTAACACAGAAAGAAAAGCCGATATCAGGGATCACCTGGCACAACAACTACTTAATTCTGATTATGAACACTAACTTTGACCAGGGTTTGTGACTGAGTGCAGTGGCAGAACTACCTCAAGTACAGTCAGTGTGAATGTGTGTGTGTATCTGTGTGTATGTGTATCTGTGAGTCAAAGTGTGTGTATGTGTCAGTGTGTGTATCTTTGTGTCAGTGTGTGCAATGGCAGTTGTGCCATTGTGTATATATGTCTATCTATGTGTGTGTATGTGCCAGCATGTATATAGATGTGTGTACAAATCTGTGTGTTAATGTGTATGTATATCTGTGCAACTAACTATGTATGTAGCTATATATATAGTGTTCAAGTAGAGATTGTAGCCATATTTCTTGTAATACCTTTTTTATTGGACTAACACATTTTTTTAATGATAAGCTTTCAGGAGAACCTCCCTTTCTCAAGTCTAAAGCAAATACACTGCCTGGGCAAAAAAAAAAGTTGTCACCTGGATTTAACTAAGCAAATAGGCAAGAGCCTCCTGTTGGATAGTTACTGCTTGGGCGATCATCTTTCAGCGGACAACAAGTTATTTAACCACAACTGATGCAATGAGTAGGTTCTCATTTCTTAAACAACCATGTCGAAAGACACATCCCGTTGTCGTGGAAAAGATGTTAGTCTGTTTGAGAAGGGTCAAATCATTGGCATGCATCAAGCAGAGAAAACATTTAAGGAGATTGCAGAAACGACTAAAATTGGGTTAAGAACTGTCCAACGCATTATTAAAAACAGGATTGTGGGGAACCATCGTCTTCGAGGAAGAAATGTGGTGGGAAAAAAATCCTGGCTGTAATGTACTGCTTACTGTACAAGACTGTGGGGTTATGATCTGGGGTTGGTCAGGTCTAGGTTCAGCAACATTATGTAGGGAACAACACTAGGAGTCAGTGCTAGTAAACCAAGGCAAAACATTATGAATAAGGCAGCAACCCCAAGCAAGAGGTCCCTCAGAAAACCCTTGAGAATAATCAAAGACAGGTAACACAAAGGTAGTGTAGAGCTGCGCCACAGTAGATCAATGGAATGGAATCAATGGAATACATATAGCTAAAAAAAGGTCTTGTATAGGGTACTTGAGATCAAATAGGGTCTTTAGAGCCTGGAGGAGGTAGTTCTTGCACTTCACAGGTGTCCATATTGTGATAAAGTGAAGGCAGATAGGCCTTTTAACCCCAGGGGGAGTATGTGTAGGATGTGTTGTAGGCAACACAAAATGCTGTTTAGTTATGGGCCCCTGGGGTGGAGCATTTGGAGAGAAGGGTGGGCCAATGCTCCACTCCACAGTTTAGTGGTTTTCTGGGGAGACATAGATCCAGGCCAGGGTTTTTTGGACCGTCTCCAACCCACTGCTCAGGTGCAGTTAATGAGCTATTGCAGTGGTAATAAGCCCCTCCCTGCTAGGCAGGTAAAGGAGAGGGATTGCTGGCTTCCTCCCAGGAAGCAGGTAGGAGAGAGAGGCTGTTCTCTCCAGATAGTCAAGGAGACTAGGCACTTGGAGTGCAGAAAGGAAGCAGTCAGGGCAAGACTGGCTTGGAGCACTGGGAGTGCAGATAGGAAAGCAGTCAGGGCAAGGCTGGCTTGGAGCACTGGGAGTGCAGAAAGCAAAGCAGTCAGGGCAAGGCTGGCTTGGAGCACTGGGAGTGCAGAAAGGAAAGCAACAGGTTAGATAGCAGAGCGTTGCTCTCTAATAAGGTTGGTGCAAGATTGTGTTTGGTTTCTATGAGTGGAAACAGAGAGCTGAAAACCCTGAAGCAGTAAGGCTGTTTATGTTTATGTTTATGTTTATGTTTATGTTTATGTTTATGTTTATGTTTAATGGACAAGCCATCCAACCCAGTTAGCTGATTATTTTGTTTAGTTAGTGCTCAGAAGAGCAAGGCTTTTGTTTGATATATTTTTGTTACCTTTATACCTTACTGTGCATTTATTTTGGAACCTCAATAAAAGAGCAAGTCAGTTTACCTCATCCAGCGTGTGAAGTGTCTCTAAAGCCTGAAAAGACTGTGTGTAACACCCCAATCCCAGGACAAGGTACCAAGGGAAAAGAGTACTTTTGTCACAATATATACAGAGAAGGACGACAAAAGGTGAAGAGGCTAATAGTGTATTAAGTCTCACTGGGTATAGATAAAACAATAAAATAATAGAGTTACACTCACATTTGGTAGAGCTCAAGCCACCTCTGGTGTGTAGAGCATACACACATACAATAGTCACTTAAAGGATATGATGTGAGTGTTTTCAGTGATGAAGATGTCGGGGACCCAAAACGACAAAATAAAAGGCAATGATAGTGCTCTCAATAAAATATAAATAGTCAGTAAGATATAATACAAATCATACTCACAAAGGTAGAGCAGGCTAACTGCTCTATGACAACAGCATCGGTGGTATGATCCACACCTGGGATTCTTTGGAGTAGACGACGGTAAAAGTAGTAGGTGCCAAGTTGTTAGTAGAATAAAATATAGAAAAATTATAAAATAATAAAAGATAGTGGCACAATTAAAGGTGACCAAAAAAAAAACCCAATTACATACATCCAAACACGTTTCACCATAATGGGTTTATCAATGGAGTAAAAACTTACAACCTGGCTTGTTAGAATTTTTATAGGTATATGAGACAGATTAAAATTGGCACCAAAATTGATTTGTCCAATAAAAGAACAGTTTATGATTGCATATAAATAACAGTTTAAAACATCACAATATGTGAAGATATGACATTGAGGAATCTAAGTAAATACAAATTTGTAAAAAAACTAGGGTTATAGAGGTTAATTTATGGCATTAATCACCAAAACATGTGGTGCGCATCATTACCGCGTCATCAATGCCTGGCCGCTATGCCTGATGGGGTCTGTAGTTTTGGTTATATAAACTACAAGTCGGTAAAAGAGAAAAGATAGGTAAAAATAGAGAATAAGCTATGGTGGCGGCCATCTTGGGGGGGGGTGAATGTGTATTACCACATTATTCAGGCGTGGCAGCCATATTTGTAGTGAAATAGCTTAAAGAGGCCAGTAAACGGCAATAAGTGGAAGAGAGGGAATATATAAAATGATAAAATGCACCATTACCATCATAATATATGAAAGATGATAACAATTGGGGAATTTGAATAGTAAAAAGTTAGTACATAAGGCAGGAATGGAAAGGCATAATTAGATGAGATGGAACAGATCAAACTGGTCAGTTAATTAACATAAATAAAAGAAAAAGGTTAAGACAACTGCTATTAAACAACTTCAAAATGATGAAAGTATTCAGTGGTCATTTTATCCAGTGATATGTATACAAAAGAAGCCTACAGACAGTTAAATGACACCAATGTATATGAAACATTATCATCAAATCCCACACCCTTATCTTCCTTTTTAAAGAACATTTTAAACAAACATGAAACTAATTACCTGAATATAAAGTATCCAAAATTCCTGTGATATACTATCTGCCAAAAATGCATAAAAACGAAGAAACCTCACCAGGAAGACCCATCGTATCAGGCATTGGCTCCATCTTTTGCAATCTGTCTCAATACATAGACATCCTTCTCCAGCCATCTGTCCAAAGAATGAAGTCCTATCTAAAAGACTCTATGTCAGGGCTGCCCAACAGGTAGATCCACAGATGTTGTAGAGCTACAACTCCCATGATGCTTTGTCATTCTAAATGCATTCTAAAGGCATGCAAGGCATCATGGGAGTTGTAGTTCTACAACATCTGGGGATCTGTTGTCATTCCTAAAAAATTTTATTTTTCTTACTTGGCAACCCAATTTTCTTTTAGTCACCTCTGATGTTCAGTTATTAAATACCATAATCCCACATGATATAGGGTGTCAATCTGTCAGGAAGATTTTATTTAGCGAAAAAAGAATCTCAGCAATTTCAATTTTTTTTTTTAGAAGGTATAGATATCACTTTAAATAACAATTATTTTTGTTTTTTTCATTGTTTTTCTCTCCAAAGGAGAGGCATTACCATGGGGACTAGGTTTGCCCCCAGCTATGCTAACCTCTTTATGGCAGATTGGAAATCCACTGCCATCTGGGATGACATGCCTGGCGGGCAAACCTGGTTACCTATTTTAGATATATTGATGACCTTTTTTTTTATATAGGATGGCTCAGAGGATTCACTTAACTCTTTTTTTAAACCATATTAACACTACAACTATCAATTTTTTAGATTTAGACATTTTTATTTTATGCCAAAATGTTTTTAAAAAAAGTATGCACAAACACAGCCATCGATCAATCTAGCAGCCTCTATAAGCCATGGCTAGAGGTTGCCCCAAAGAGCCAGTTCCTATGGCTGCGGAGAAACTGGTCTCAAATTGAGGATTTCAACCAACAATTCCGATTTAAAAAAAAAATTTATTGAAAAACATTACTCCCCAACCAACCTCAACCACACAATAGATTCTATAAAAAAAGAAAGAACTGATCTTTTAAACTATAAAGAAAATCTGAATGTTAACCAACCTACTCTGCTTATTATCTTTGGTTTTAACAACAAAAGTAATCAAATCAAGAAAATAGTTAAAAAACATTGGCACCTTTTAAAACAAGATGATGTCCTCAAAGAGATCATACCCGACCAACCAAACATCGTATTCAAGGAAGCCCCCAATTTTAAATCTATTTTAACCTCCAACATTACTAAAGAAAAGACCAAAAAGCACCAATTATCCTCCTCTTTTCTATCCAAAACAAAAGGTTTTTACAAATGTAAGCGATGCAAAGTATGTAGAAGCACGGACTCATCCACAAAATCTAAAATCACCCAGTTTAATTCTAACAGAACTCAAAAGACATATTCTATCAAAGATTCTATCAGCTGTAATATCAAAATTTTTATTTATCTTTTAGAATGCCCTAGGTTGGAATGACCACAAGAAGCTTTAAGATATGACTAGGTGAACATTCAACATTTCAAATGGACTCCTCAACCACTCAGTCTCAAAACATTCATTATAAATAACAAAGAGCTCCACCGGGTCCTCTCTCCCTTCCCAGCCGGCGGACAGTGAGGGAGATCTTTGATCCTGTGAGGATGAGAATTGGCACTCAAGAAGGTGTACTCAAAAAAGTACCCTCAAGAAGGTGCCTCCATTCTTTGAGAGCTAAAATTATATCTAGAAGTTCTCTATCACCAATCTGGTAATTGCACTCTGCCAGGTTGAATTTCTTCGAGAAATACCCGCACAGATGCCTGGAGCTCTCTGGATTAGGATGTTGAGACAGGAGGGCGCCTACTCCTGTCTCAGACGCATCGACTTCAAGAATGATTGGTAAGGCAGGGTTAGGGTGTGCCAGTATAGGAGCAGCAGCAAAGGCGACTTTGAGAGACTCAAAGGCAGTAATGGCTTCCTGTGACCAATGCTGTGGATCAGCATCTCTCCTATTCATTTTTGTGAGAGGTTTAACCAAGGAAGAAAAGTTGCGCATGAAATTCCGATAATAATTGGCGAAGCCAAGAAAACGCTGTATAGAGCGAAGACCCGTAGGTTGAGGCCATTGTAGTACAGCAGAAAGTTTCTCTGGATCCATAGAAAATCCAGCATCTGAGATAACATAGCCCAAGAATGTGACCTGTTTGCAGTTGAACTCACATTTCTCCAATTTACAGATTATTTTCTCTCTTTGTAGAACACGAGAAACGTCTGCGTGATGGTTCTCGAGAGATGTGGAATTAATAAGAATATCGTCAAGATAAACCACCACACATTGCTGCAGCATATCTCGCAGGACATCATTTATAAATTCCTGGAAAACCGCCGGAGCATTGCAAAGACCAAAGGGTATACTAGGTATTCTGGTGTTAAATGCGGTTTTCCATTCGTGGTCCTCTTTTATCCGGACGAGATTATATGCCCCTCTCAGATCAAGTTTAGTGAAGACCGTTGCTCCCTTGAGGCGGTCGAATAACTCTGTGATCAACGGAATGGGATAGGCATTCTTAATAGTAATGCGATTGAGACCCCTATAGTCAATACAGGGTCTCAACTCACCACTCTTCTTTTTCACAAAGAAAAAGCCGGCCCTGGCAGGAGAAGAAGACTTCAGAATTAATCCCCTTGACAATACATCGGTAAAATACTCCTCCATGGCTCGATTCTTTGCTACCGACAGCGGGTAAATCCGGCCACAGGGAGGAATGGCACCAGGTTGGAGTTCGATACCACAGTAATACGGACGGTGTGGCGGCAGAACGCTGGCTTGACCCTTGTCAAACACATCTTGGAATTCGTGGTACTCAGTGGGTAAGGAAGAGGCAGAAAATATGCCAAAAACTTTGACCGGTTTCCGGAGACAAGAAAATGTGCATTGCTGGGACCAGGATAATATCTCAGATTTGCGCCAATCAATTGTGGGGTTATGCTTCTGTAGCCAAGGGTATCCCAAAACAACCTGGTAATATGGAGAGGAAATGACCTGGAATTGGATCGTCTCATGATGTAGAGCCCCTACAGTCAGAGATATGGGCATGGTCTCCTGGGTCACGTGGGTTGGCTGTATTGATCTGCCATCGATGGCTTAGAAAGCTAGTGGAGAGTTGCAAGGCTGTAAGGGTATAGAGTGCTTCGATGCAAATGCACAGTCTATAAATGAGCTTGCGGCCCCAGAATCAACCAATGCCCGGGTTTTAATGAATGAATCAGGCCAGGAGAGGATAGTAGGCACCAAGTGTTTGTCCTTATATATCTCTGGGTCTGCAGAAAAACCACCCAAAATCTGCCCCTGACAGTATCTTGGGTGCGGGCCCTTTACTGGACGAATCGGGCAAAACTTTAACATGTGACCCTGGTGTCCGCAGTATAGGCACAGGCCCTCCCTCCTCCTAAAGGCTCTCTCCTCGACAGAGAGGCGTGAGAAGCCTAACTGCTTTGGCTCCACACCGACAGAGGGCTCAGGACCAGGAGGCATGGGAGGTGAGAGAGGTTTGGGTGGGCAAGAAAAGCTCTGTGCCAAATATACAGGAGTCCTCCGCAGGCGCTCCCTGGATGAGGATCTCTCTCGTAGTCTGATATCAGTGAGGGTGATAAAGGATATCAGTTCCTCAAGATATTTAGGTAATTCTCTGGCTGCAATCTCATTTTTAATAACATCGCAGAGCACCTGTGCAAAGGCAGCCACGAAAGTCTCGTTGTTCCAGCTACCCTCTGCTGCCATGGTACGGAATTCACTGGCATACTCGACAATAGTTCTCATGCCCTGAGCATTAGACATGAGTTGTTTGGCAGTAGGGGTAGAGCGAGCTGGAATATCAAAAACACTTTTAAAGGACGCAACAAATTCAGGGTAATTGTAAATAATAGGCCTCTCTGCCTCCCAGGGAGGTTTTGCCCAAGCTAGGGCTTTTTCAGACAGCAAAGAAATCATGAACTGGACTTTGTCTCAAGGTATGCTTTAACCTGATTTACAAATTCTTTGCACTGAGCTGGGTTGCCCCCAAAATACTGAGGGAGCGGGACAGACCCAGTCATTCCTCTAGCCGCAACAGGTTTGGAGGCTGCAACCGGTGCTAGAACAGGAAGTGAGGCAGAGGCAGCCGCAATCACAGGCTGGCCGGGTGCTGGATCCAGATGAGCATACTGGTCCAAATTGTGGTTCTACTGGTCCCACCAGGTAAATAGGTTATTTATAGGGGTATTGCCTGTACCATCTGTATTCATGGCCCTTGCGTAATGTTAGGGACCAGGAACCAGATAGAGACAGAACTAGATGCAAAAACACCTTTATTAATAAATAACAAATAAAGAAATAACCAAAAGCAAAGTCCAGGAGGCAAGCAGGGGTCAGTCATCAGAGTGGGTAGTCAGATGAGCCAGGACCAGGAGAACGGAGATCAGCGAAGTCAGGAACAAGGCCAGAGTCAGGAACCAAGAACAAACAGGAAACACAGGAACAAGGAGACTTCTGGGGAATAGGAAACCACGCAAGGACAAGGCAGTACTGGGATTTGCTGCTTAAATAGGCTGCACTGATTAGCAGCAGGGTTGATTACTATTCTCAGGTGATTAACCGTGGCAACATAGTGAAGGAGCTGATCGTTAATCTCAGCTGAAAACTCAGACACTGAAAAAGGAAGGGTTGCTGTTTAAAACAGCAAAGAAACCCTGACAGGCCCATGGCCAACGTGGCCCACCGGGCGTTTGCCCGATATGCCGATGGCCAGTCCGGGCCTGGCTCTATTATTGGACAAATCAATTTTGGCGCCAATTTTAATCTGTCTCATACCTATAAAAACTCTAACAAGCCAGGTTGTAAGTTTTTACTCCACTGATAAAGGCATTACGGTGAAAGGGATTTGGATGTAATTGTTTTCTTACTAAGAAATAGATTTTGGTCACCTTTAATTGTGTCACTATCTTTTATTATTTTCTTATTTTTCTATATTTTATTCTACTAACAACTTAGCACCTACTACTTTTACCCTCGTCTACTCCAAAGAATCCCAGGTGGGGATCATACCACCGATGCTGTTGTCATAGAGCAGTTAGTCTGCTCTACCTTTGTGAGTATGATTTGTATTATATCTTAGTGACGATTTATATTTTATTGAGAGCACTATCGTTGCCTTTTATTTTGTCATTGTGGGTCCCCGACATCTTCATAACTGAAAACACTCACATCATATCCTTTAAGTGAGGATTGTAACGCTGTATGCTGTACACACCAGAGCTGGCGTAAGCTTTATCAATGTGAGTGTAACCCTATTATTTTATTGTTTTATTTATACCCAGTGAGACGTAATGCACTATTAGCCTCTTCACTTTTTGTTGTCCTTCTCTGTATATACCAGTGATGGCGAACCTTTTTGAGCCCGAGTGCCCAAACCGTAATACATGCCAATTTTTTTCCCCTCAAAGTGCCAAAACGGCATTTAAACCTGAATACTGAGGTTTAAGTTTCGAAAAAACAACTCATACAGTTGTCCGAACTAATTAACATCTCTGTGTGTGTATTTAGCAGTCTGTCTGTGTACAGTCTGTCTGTGTACTTAGCAGTCTGTCTGTGTACTTAGCAGACTGCTGAAGTACACAGTCTGCTGAATACACACACAGACTGCTAAATACACACACAGACTGCCACACACACAGACACACACACAGACAGACTGCTGAGTGTACACACACAGACAGACTGCTGAGTGTACACACACAGACAGACTGCTGAGTGTACACACACAGACAGACTGCTGAGTGTACACACACAGACAGACTGCTGAGTGTACACACACAGACAGACTGCTGAGTGTACACACACTGCATTGAGGGGTACATTGTATGTGTTTGTGTGTGTGTGTGGGTGGGGTGATGTGATGTGTGGGTAGGGTGATGTGTGGGTGTCTTTGTGTGGGGTGATATGTGTAGGGCAGGGGTGCTGTGTGTATGTCGTCCCCCCTCACCCCCCGTCCCACACTCAGTTTTCTCCCCCTATACCTCCCTCAGTTCCCCCCCATCTCTCCCTCAGTTCCCCCCATATCTCTCCCACTCAGTTCCCCCCATCTCTCTCCCACTCAGTTTAGCCCCCCATCTCTCTCCCACTCAGTTTAGCCCCCCATCTCTCTCCCACTCAGTTTAGCCCCATCTCTCTCCCACTCAGTTTGGCCCCATCTCTCTCCCACTCGGTCCCCACTTGGCTCTCCCTCAGTTCCCCCATGGCTCTCCCTCAGTTCCCCCATCTTTCTCTCCTACTCAGGTGTCCCCTCCCATGGCTCTCCCTCAGTTCCCCATCTTTCTCCTCTCAGGTGTCCCCCCTCCCATGGCTCTCCCTCAGTTCCCCCCCTCCCATAGCTCTCCCTCAGTTCAGTCCCCCCATCTCTCTCCCACTCAGGTCCCCCCTCCCCTCCTTGAGCTCCTACCTTGTAGCGTGGCCGAGCGCACCGCGGTACAGGAACTTATGTTTCCTGTACCCGGCGGACAGGAAGTGCTCTCTCTGTGAGCACTTCATTTCCGGCCGCCCGGGTACAGGAAACATAAGTTCCTGTACCGCGGTGCGCTCGGCCACGCTACACAGAGTGCCTGGCAGGAGGGAGCGCTCTGAGCTCACCTCCTGCCGGTCACTCCGGCTTTGCGCCCGCCGGGCCGGTGCACCCTAAGGCGGCCACTTGTGCCGCCTTATGGATGCGCCGGCGGAGCGCGCCCTCCCTCCCTCCGGCGACCTATGGCCGCGTGCCAACAGAGTGGGCTCGGCGTGCCACCTGTGGCATGCGTGCCATAGGTTCGCCACCACTGGTATATACGGACACCTGTGAAGTGCAAGATCTACCTCCTCCAGGCTCTTAAGACCCTATTTGATCTCAAGTACCCTATACAAGACTTTTTTGAACTATATATATACATACACACACACATATATATACATATATATATGTATATCTACATTCTATTGATCTACTATGGCGCAGCCCTACCCTCCCTTTGTGTTACCCATCTCAGCATTATTATGTGCCCAAATAATGAGGTCAGCTGAGTACCTGCATATACTGAATGACCAGGTTATTCCATCAATTTTTTCTTCCCTGATGGCATGGGCAATATCCAAGATGACAATGCCAAGATTCATGGATTCATTGGGCTCAAATTGTAAGAGTGGTTCAGGGAGCATGAGACATCATTTTTACACATGGATTGGCCACCAGAGTCCAGACTTAAACCCTATTGAGAATCTTTGGGATGTGCTGGAGAAGGCTTTGCACATCAATATAAGATATTGATGAAAAATTAATTAATTAAACTAGACATCATGGCACCTTGTACATTTAAACACCACAGCCCCCCCCCCCCAACAACAACCCTGGCACACCAAGCTCACTCGATACCTCCAAAAATGCTCCAGAACTGCTGAACGCTGTTGGAGAAAGTCTCACTGTGCATCTGACTTTCTCCACTATAAATTTATGCTGAGCTCATACGGCTTGGCTCTTTCCTCTGCAAAAGTTAATTACTTCAATACCCTCATAACCACACTCTCCCGAGAACCCAAACGACTATTTCACACATTTAACTCTCTTCTTAGCCCTGCTGTTCCTCCTCCACCTACTAACTTGACCGCCTCCGACTTTGCAACTCACTTCACTGACAAGATCTCTACAATCAGAGAAGAGATCTCTCATCTTTCTTCTTCCCCTTACAATACTTCCCCTAACTTCACTCCCTCTGCTGTTCTATGTTCATTCGCACCAGCTACATTGGAAGAGGTTTCTGCGCTGCTCCAGTCCTCTCTCCCCACCACCTGCTCCCTAGATCCAATTCCCTCGCATCTCATCCATACTCTGTCTTCTTCTCTTTCTCCACCTCTCACTAAAATTCTCAATCTCTCTCTCTCCTCTGGTATATTTCCATTGCCCTTCAAACATGCAACTGTAACCCCAATTCTAAAGAAGTCCAATCTTGACCCTAACTCCCCATCCAACTATCGTCCTATCTCGCTACTGCCTTTTGCATCTAAGATCCTCGAAAAAATTGTGTATGTGAGATTGACAGACTTCCTCGAGTCAAACTCTCTGCTAGACCCGCTTCAGTCTGGTTTCCGCGCTAAGCATTCTGTGGAAACGGCACTGACCAAGTATCCAATGATCTACTCGCTGCAAAATCTCGTGGTCACTACTCTATCCTAATTCTCCTTGACCTGTCTGCGGCTTTTGACACTGTTGATCATCAACAGCTTCTTCTCATCCTCCGCAATATCGGTCTACAAGATATTGCTCTCTCCTGGTGCTCCTTCTACCTCTCCCAGCGCTCTTTCAGTGTTTCTTTCTCTGGCTCTGCTTCTTCTCCCCAACTCCTCTCTGTTGGTGTCCCCCAAGGTTCAGTCCTTGGTCCCTACTGTTCTCCATCTATACTGCCTCCCTTGGTAAACTCATTAGCTCCTTTGGCTTCCAATATCATTTCTATGCAGATGACACACAAATCTACCTGTCCTCTCCTGATCTCTCCCTGTCCCTCTTGACTAGTGTCTCGGACTGCCTCTCTGCTGTTTCTAACTGGATAGCTGCCCACTTCCTTAAACTAAACTTGACCAAAACTGAAATTCTGGTCTTTCCTCCCTCAAGTGTTGTTACTCCTGTGTCTGTCTCCCTCCAAGTCAACGGTGCTACCATCAGCTCCACCACTCAGGCTCGCTGCCTAAGTGTTCTCTTTGACTCCGACCTCTCCTTCAAGCCTCATGTTCAATCTATTGCCAAATCCTGTAATTTCCATCTCAAAAACATTGCACGCATCAGCCCCTACTTAACGCCAGATGCGACTAAGGTGTTGGTCCATGCCACTGTCCTTTCTCGCCTTAACTACTGTAATTTGCTTCTTAGTGGTCTTATGTGCTCCCAACTTGCGCCGTTACAGTCCATAATCTTCCTGTCTGCCCGCTCCTCCCATGCCTCACCCTTCTGTCAGTCCCTACATTGGCTTCCTATAAAATATAGAGCTCAATTTAAAATTCTGGTTTTTGCTCAGAAATCTCTACATAATGCTGCTCCCACCTATCTATCCTCCCTTATACACAAGTATGTCCCGTCTAGGCCCTTACGATCTGCTGAAGACTTACGTCTATCATCTGTCTGTATTCCCACCTCTGATGGTCGCCTTCAAGATTTCTCGAAGGCTGCACCGTTCCTGTGGAACTTGCTTCCCTCCTCCGTTAGATGCTCACCCAGTCTCCACTCCTTCAAAGAATCGTTAAAACCCACTTCTTCATAAAAGCGTATCAATTAAACTGTTAATAGCTCCTGACTGATTCCTCTTCTGCAACTGTCACTAGTCTAATACTATCCTTACCTTTTGTTACATTTTACCCCACTCCCTCTAGCATGTAAGCTCATTGAGCAGGGCACTCAACCCCTCTGTTCCTGTGTGTCCAACTTGTCTGGTTACAACTATATGTCTGTTCGTCAACCCATTGTAAAGCGCTGCGGAATTTGACGACGCTCTATAAATATCATAATAATAATAATAATAATAATTAACACTGGACGGAAATAAATCTTGTGACATTGCAGAAGTTTATCGAAACAGTGCCATAATCAAAGCTGAAGGCGGTCCAACAAAATATTAGAGTGTGTTTTTTTGGTGACGACTTTCTTTTTGACCAGACAGTGTATATATATATATATATATATATATATATATATATATATATATATATATATACACCCACCCACATATGCATACATCCCAGAAATCACCAACACCAACACAACATACAAACACACTCCTGCATTCAAACTCCAAAATTATATACAAACACACCCCTTCACTCAAACACCAATACTACACACAAATGCACATCCACATTTAAAAGCCCACACTACATTCAAACACACCCCTGCATCCAAATGCAAACACTACACTCAAGTGCACCACTGCATTCCAAGGGCAACAGTACATATAAATACAGACTTACATGCTCACACATATTCTATACAAAAACATGTTTACATTCAACAGCACAAACACTGCTCACAAATACAAACCTGCAAGGATGGGCTACTGGTAGATCCCCAGCTGGCATAGCGTCATGGGAAATATACAACAGACCGGGATCTATTGTTTCACCACTCTTCGACTAGAAAGGGGCCCAAACAATTCTTACACCAGGGCCCTCTCCACATTAGTTCCACCTCTGACAAAGTGACTACTAAAATACTGGACATACCCCATATCGAATACCCTGTGTTGTCTACTTTTGTAAAAGGTATGCCATGACAACGGTAATTTTCATTCCTAAACTGCCATATGGTCTGAAATGCAACAGCAAACTGGCAAATTTCAATGTGTAAAAACTGAAATGGGCAAGCTTTTTATTTGACCCTGTAACTTTCCATAACGTCATGAAACCTGTACATGGGGTGCATTGTGGTACACGTGAGACATCACGGCATACAAAGTTGTGTAGCAGACTTAATCTCTTTTGTTCGGTTGTCCGTATCCCCCTTGTTTGGTTCCCGAATGGATGGTGTGTGGTCCCTCCTTTTTATACATCTAGAAACACCAACCTCCCCTGGCTGTTAACCACAAATTAACACCTTAACACATTAACTCGAGTGCTTTCTCTGGGTGATCGCCATTCGAATAACTGAACGCACATGGTCCTGTGCATAGCGGCCATTGCGTCTCCCCAACACTGGCAGCGGTACCTGGTCGTTGAACGCCTGGAACAATTTTCGGCCACGCGAGTTCACAAACCCAGGCGGAGTTTGTACCGTTTGATCCTACTTCCCGACCAACTAGACAAACTAGATGTTCGGGAGATATGAACTAAAAGCTCCCTAAAAGCCATGTGAAGCGTTCCAAAGCCGACCGGCCGTCATCCGACTGGTTGGTCGGAACTTTACCCGAATGGCTATTCCGTTCTACCAATCTGATCTGAACACTATTTGGATATGTTGGGCGCTCAGATCAGAGCTATTCGGGGATATACGAATTGTGGGGTTCCTGTGAATTATAACCATGTTTTGGGGATATTTTTTATATATGCTGTATATTTTCCTGTACCTGAGAGATAACTGAGTTACTCAGTTTTGACTCAATTATCTCTCAGACAATGGATTGCCTGGGAGGGGCTTGTGTGTATTTTGTATGGAGACCCTATGCTGGGAGTTTATGCATTAAAGGCTGTGTTTGAGCTGAATAAACCAGCTGTACTCCCAGAACTGTGTGTCGTCTAGTTCCTGTCTTCACGGATCCAGCAGTCCTTGTCTGGACTAGCCCTCCGCTACAGTGTGCTTTAAATAAAAGCAATAAAAGCTACCGTATATACTCGAGTATAAGCCGAGTTTTTCGGCACATTTTTTGTGCTGAAAAACCCCAACTCGGCTTATACTCGAGTCAGTCTGTATTATGGCAACTTACATTGCCATAATACAGACCAGGACCGCAGGGCTCATTACAAGCCCGGCGGTCCTGTTGGGGGCTGACAGCGAGCTCTTACTTACCTTCCTGCAGCTCCTGTCAGCTCCCTCCTCCTCCGTGCAGCTCCTCGGTCAGCTCCGTTCTGCTCACAGTGTAAGTCTCGCGAGAGCCGCGGGTCTCGCGAGACTTACACTGTAAACAGAACGGAGCTGACCGGGGAGCTGCACGGAGGAGGAGGGAGCTGACAGGAGCTGCAGTAAGGTAAGTAAGAGCTCCCTGACAGCCCCCCCCCTGAACTGCCAATGCCACTGGACCACCAGGGATTTAATATTATTTTATTTTAATAATAATAAAATAATATTATTAAAATAATATTATTATATTATTATTATTTTAATATTTGCATAATTTTTTTTATTAAAAAAAAAATGCAAATATTAAAATTATAATAATATAATAATAAAATAATATTATTATTTTAATATTATATTATTTTAATATTATTTCATTATTATATTATTATTATTTTAATATTAGCATTATTTTTTTTGTCCCCCTTCCCTGCTTGTTGCCTGGCCAGGGAGGGGGGACAAAAAACATTTAAAAAAAAATAATGCAAATATTAAAATAATAATAATATAATAATAAAATAATATTAAAATAATATAATATTAAAATAATAATATTATTTTATTATTATATTATTATTATTTTAATATTTGCATTATTTTTTTTTAAATGTTTTTTGTCCCCCCTCCCTGGCCAGGCAACAAGCAGGGAGGGGGGACACATTTTTTTTTTTAATAATGCAAATATTATAATAATAATAATATAATAATAAAATAATATTAAAATAACATAATATTAAAATAATAATATTATTTTATTATTATATTATTATTATTTTAATATTTGAATTATTTTTATTTTTTATTTTTTTTGTCCCCCCTCCCTGCTTGTTGCCTGGCGAAGGAGGGGGGACAAAAAACATTTTTTTAAAAATAATGCAAATATTAAAATAATAATAATATAATAATTGTCCCCCCTCCCTGACCAGGCAACAAGCATGGAGGGGGGACAATAATGCAAATATTAAAATAATAATAATATTATTAAAATAATATAATATTAAAATAATAATAATATAATAATGTAATAATATAATAATAATATTAAAATAATATAATAAAATTAAAAAATAAAAATAAAAATGCCCTCACCTCATCCAGTTTACACACATTGCACAAACACACACACTGCATTATATACACACTGCATTATATACACACACACACACACACACACACAACACACAAACACACACTGCATTCATTATATATACACACAAACACACACTCTGCATTCATTCTATACACACACTGTAAATAAATATTCAATTAATGTAATTTTATTGGGATCTAATTTAATTTAGAAATTTACCAGTAGCTGCTGCATTTCCCACCCTAGGCTTATACTCGAGTTAATAGGTTTTCCCAGTTTTTTGTGGTAAAATTAGGAGCCTCGGCTTATATTCGGGTCTGCTTATACTCGAGTATTTACGGTAACAGTATTCACAGCTAAAATGCCATAAAGAACTTGGAAAATAACATTTCTTAATTTCTGACACTTTTTATTTATTTTACTCATATTAAATTATGTTTCATATATAAATATTGTATGCAAGCCCTGATTCTCCTGATCAAAACTATATAGTAAACATGGGTACACTTAATATGAGAAAGGTAACTTATAATTGAACAGACGTACAACTCAAATGTTAGGTTTTGTTTTTGGTTTGTCAGAACTTGTGCAATTGCTTCTTTCCTTAAGGAATTAACAAAACAGATACAAAATTAATAACAATAATCTATTTTAGGTGAAACTCTCTCATACTGCATAATTTGTGTTATCTAGGAGTCTCACCTTATACCCCACGCTTATTTTATAGAGTTTTTCCTCATAGATTAGACCTGGCTTGACCTTTATTTTACAAGTTTTTTAAAAAATTTTATTCTGAGACTAAAAGTTTTTTGTTTCTCCAGAAATTGCCTTTGGTAGAAAAGCTGCAGAGTAACTCTGCTGTATTTATGCAAAGATACCTCCATTAAAAAACAAACAAAAAAAAAACCACCCTAGCCCGACATCTCGCTCTAACGTTCAAAGAGGCCGCACTTCTGCCCAATTACCGGCGGACACTCAACTAGCACACACTCCCTAAACCGAGTAAACAGCCTATCTCTCCTTAACACGGATGTTAAATTATTTACTCAAATCTTTGCTACCAGACTTTGCACATCCCTACACCACGTTATACATACCGCCCAAGTAGGCTTTATTAAGGGGGGACAAGGGGGAGATAATACATGTAAAGTACTAGACCTCATCTATGGCCTCAGACACTCCAAACAGGGAAGTCTGATACTCTCCCTAGATGTAGAAAAGGCCTTTATTAGCCTCCACTGAGGTTTCTTAGAGGAAGTATTGATTCAATTTGGCATCCCACAGGGCTTTCTTTCATTAGTCCAAGCCATATACCACCTGCCCTCGGCACAGGTCCTTAACACAGGCTGTCTGACCCCTTCCCCATAACTAATGGCTCCAGACAAGGATGCCTACTGTCATAGCTGCTTTATGTTATGGCGTTAGTACCATTGGCAGATCACATAGCTCCACACATGGAATTCATATTGGGAGCAGGGAATATGTTGCAAATCTTTTCACAGATGACATTCTACTCACCCTCAAAACCCCACGTATCCCTACCAAATCTCATAACACCCTCTACAATGTAAGCTCATTGAGCAGGGCACTCCACCCCCTCTGTTCCTGTACATCCAGTTGTCTGGTTACAATTACATGTCTGTTAGTCCACCCATTGTACAGTGCTACGGATTCCAATGGTGCTATATAAATAATAATAATAATAGAGCAATATGGCAAATACTTCTATTACAAACTGAACTATCTAAGACGCAAGCAATGCCTATAGCAGTGATGGCGAACCTTTTTGAGCCCGAGTGCCCAAACCGTAATACATGCCAATTTTTTTCCCCTCAAAGTGCCTAAACGGCATTTAAACCTGAATACTGAGGTTTAAGTTTCGAAAAAACAACTCATACAGTTGTCCGAACTAATTAACATCTCTGTGTGTGTATTTAGCAGTCTGTCTGTGTACTTAGCAGTCTGTCTGTGTACTTAGCAGACTGCTGAATACACACACAGACTGCTGAGTACACAGTCTGCTGAATACACACACAGACTGCTAAATACACACGCGCACACACACAGACTGCTGAGTGTACACACACAGACAGACTGCTGAGTGTACACACACAGACAGACTGCTGAGTGTACACACACAGACAGACTGCTGAGTGTACACACACAGACAGACTGCTGAGTGTACACACACTGCATTGAGGGGTACATTGTATGTGTTTGTGTGTGTGTGTGGGTGGGGTGATGTGATGTGTGGGTAGGGTGATGTGTGGGTGTCTTTGTGTGGGGTGATATGTGTAGGGCAGGGGTGCTGTGTGTATGTCGTCCCCCCTCACCCCCCGTCCCACACTCAGTTTTCTCCCCCATCTCTCCCTCAGTTCCCCCCCATATCTCTCCCACTCAGTTCCCCCTCCATATCTCTCCCACTCAGTCCCCCCATCTCTCTCCCACTCAGTTTAGCCCCCCATCTCTCTCCCACTCAGTTTAGCCCCCCCATCTCTCTCCCACTCAGTTTAGCCCCATCTCTCGGACAGCCCCCCATCTCCTCTCCCACTCAGTTTAGCCCCCATCTCTCTCCCTCAGTTTAGCCCCCCATCTCTCTCCTCCCAGTTTAGCCCTCCATGGCTCTCCCTCAGTTTAGCCCCATCTCTCTCCCACTCAGTTTAGCCCCATCTCTCTCCCACTCCAGTCCCCCATAGCTCTCCCTCAGCCCCACTGTAGCTCTCCCTCACTTCCCCCCCATCTTTCTCTACTCAGGTGTGTCCCCCCTCCCATAGCTCTCCCTCAGTTTCCCCCATCTTTCTCCTGCTCAGGTGTCCCCCCCCCTCCCATAGCTCTCCTCAGTTCCCCCATCTTTCTCCTCTCAGGTGTGTCCCCCCTTCTCATGGCTCTCCTCAGTCCCCCCCCATATCTCTCCCACTCAGGTCCCTCCCCTCCTTGAGCTCCTTGTAAGCGTGGGCGCGCAGCGGTGCAGGAACTTATGTTTCCTGTACCCGGCGGACAGGAAGTGCTCTCTCTGTGAGCACTTCATTTCCGTCCGCCCGGGTACAGGAAACATAAGTTCCTGTACCGCGGTGCGCTCGGCCACGCTACACAGAGTGCCTGGCAGGAGGGAGCGCTCTGCGCTCACCTCCTGCCGGTCACTCCGGCTTTGCGCCCGCCGGGCCGGTGCACCCTAAGGCAGCCACTTGTGCCGCCTTATGGATGCGCCGGCGGAGCGCGCCCTCCCTCCCTCCGGCGACCTATGGCCGCGTGCCCACAGAGTGGGCTCGGCGTGCCACCTGTGGCACGCGTGCCATAGGTTCGCCACCACTGGCCTATAGGGATCCAAGCAGCAACTCGAGCATCGTTACACGCATCTTTCCCATTTGACTGGAGAGATGACTACCTATATATGATATGGGAACCTGGGTCGCCAGTGCCCAAGAGCCCAGACGACCATCTCTAGGATGCTGTGGGATCTGCTGAAAAGGTAAGTGCCAGCAGGGGACATGACAGCTATGGAGAATAATATCATTGACCAAGAGTTGTATAAATTATTTTTTGAAATGTCCCATTGTTCCTGTGTTTCGCACAGTTCCAAAAATGTACAAGACCCTAATCCTCAACGACAGCCCATTGTGATCTCTAGTTGCTCATTGCTGTCTCCACCTGCCAAATTGTTTGATCAGACCTTCAGACGATATCTAGTAATAGTCAAATCATATATAAAAGATGCCTCTTAAGTTTTAAAAAGAACTTGAATAAGTGAGTTATAACAAATGTGTTTGGCTTGTGACATCTGATATCACCAGTCTATATACCTTTATTCACCATGAATAAAGTATACATTCATTCTTTAGGAATTCTATTTATTCCATAACTTTTATTTGATCTTCTTACTTTGGTCTTAGGAGACAATTTATTTTCTTTTTGATCTTTTACCCCTAAGAGACTTAATAAAGAAAATAGAATCAAATTTGATTCTTTTTTTGGAATGTGACCTCAAAAATTGAGAAAACATTGGCATGTCTTTACTAAAGGTCATCCTGATATTCCCGAATTTTCCTCTCCACATTTGATGATAAACAAAATGAGCCCTTCTATTAAAAACAAGGTGGTTCGAGATGAACTTCCACTATTTCAGGACCCTAAAATAGCTAAAACTTTCTCTGTTACAACTGCTCAGATTGAGGTTGATAAATTTTAACACCCTTAGAGTGGTAAAAAAAAAAAATACTATGTCAAGGATTTTTTAACCTGCATCTTAATATGTCATTTATCTGCAAAATGCATACGTGGTTTAATCTATATGGGCCAAACCACTCAAAAAATTAGAAAGAGGTTTTTTAAACACAGATCTACAATTAAAACTAATTTGATAGAGTGGACATTGCCTGCATATTTTTATAAAGAGAAATATAACTTCTCTCAACTTAAATTTCAAATTTTGGACTGGGGTCTAGAAACAAAAAGAGGAGATGGGCTGAAAAAGGTTAATCAAACAAGAGATGTATTGGACCAGGGAGCTTGACACCCTAGCCCTAAAGGGCTGAATAAAAAATATGATGTGCTTCCTTTTAACTAACGTATAGCACTGTACTCCTGTTTTTAATGTTTATGTATTTTTTTCTTTCAGATAAGCTTACTTAATCATTGGTGGTGGCTCATTAGACAAAGAATGGATTCATATAAACTGTTTTTAGCCTTGGCACTTTAAATTTAATAATTTTACTATAGAATTTATATAGCTCACTTTTATACTTTTCTCATGTAACTCTATGTATTTACATACACTGTATATGGTAATATACTTTTATGCACTTTATAATTTTATGATTCTTGTGTTGATTACGGATTATCATTCATGACATTCATGCATCCTAGTTCCCATAAGAAACTTTACACTTTATATTTTCAAGTTTGCACTTGTACTTGCACTTTGATTGTTACATTCATCACCCTTAAAAAGAGAGTGTTATTACCACTTTAAAAAACATAGAGAATTTATTCCTGAACTCTTTTTAATTTTAAATTGTAACCACTAGATGGCATCAGAGTAGTGATTATCATGTGAGCTATTATCAGGCTATTGCTCATTCATGATTTTCTTTCCTGTACTGTATAATTTTTTCCTGTATGAGGAAAATGGAAAGCAACATTAAAACTGCTATTTTGATGTTCTATCAGTTTAACTTTGAAAGATTACCTTTATCATACAGTCGGTTTCTGTGATCCCTACCCATTGTACAGCTCTACGGAATTTGCTGACGCTATATAAATAATAAAATAATAATAATAATATTAATAAACCCTCTTTGGCTCTGTTGCAATGACGGTCCGCCTCGCGGCCTAATTCTTTCTTTAAGTGTTGGGAGATAATGTGCCTCCATGGCAACTAGGACTCTTTGCCTTTTGTGTCTGTTAGACACGACGTTGACTTTTTTCTGACATCATTTCTGATGTTTTTTTCTGATATAATTACGCTTTCATTAATGGTTATATGACAGTGCTGCTATTGAGTTAGCAGCAGTATGGCCATTGCTCACAGAGACGAACAGGCTTCACATGTATGAGTTTATTTATGACACTCTCTCACTTGATTTGTATAACTACTTACTGTATCAGGGCCTGGACCTCTTTGTGCATATATGTATGTTCTTTAATGAACATTTTGTAAAAGAAAGAAAGTAACGGTCTAGCACAATTCAACACCATTGTGTTCTTTGAAAATTAATAATTTGATGTTATATCACGTCACCATGAGAAATTCAATGAAATAAAGTAGTTATGATTCCTTGAGTGTCCCTTTAACAATTTGTATTTAAATAAGTATTGGCTCTTTTTTTTGATAATCTTTATTTATAAAGTATTTCAAATTACAAGACATTTAAGACAAATAAAAAGAAAAAGTAATCGACAACAATACCCTCCCTGGTGTTAGGTCCCTAGTGACTTATGAGAACAAAACAAAGCAGAAACCAGTGCATAACAGCAGTAGCCAATTGCAGTTATCCTAGCAGGCAGCTTTGACCAACAACTGCAGCGAGGGCCACCATTTGTTGTCAGTAGTCAGTCATTATGTGGCCATCAGAATGAGGAAGTCCGTGTTTAGAGACAGTAGTTAAAGGAAAAGCTAAGATGGGGATCCCATAAGAGCGAGAAAAGTGCAAGATAGGACAGAAGAAGGAATGAGATAAGGGGAGGCGGAGAATAGAGGAGAGGTAGAAGAGGGGGGAAAAGGGTGTGGGGGCGGTATGATGGGAGAAGCGCACGTACTGAGAGATGGGTTCTGGGGAGCAAACGAGCGTCGAGCCTCCTGTGGTGTCCTGGCAGAGATGAGCAGCTGCGTGGTTGCGAGCAGCCGGGCAATGTTTGGAAGAGAAAAAAAAGGGAATCTCCAAAATGAGCAACAAATATTGAACTTGCACCATACATCACTTCACAAGATAAATAAACACAAACAGTAAGAAGTGGCATCCAGCATCAGAAGAAAAAGGGGGATCAGAAGGAGGCAGCTGAAAACCATATGTGACCAAAAATGTTACTTCTTACTATCTCTCTCCCTAACTTGCTAGTTAAACCATCATAGTGGAAAATGTTGTTTTAAAGCAGACTAAGATTTTGAGTTCTTTATTTTTTTTCCCCCTCTTCATTTGCTTTTTTCTCGTTTTTGTACCATTGATTATCAAGGAGAAAAAGGACAAAAGACACACATTCACTAGGCAGTAAACATTGAGTACAAGGAAAAAAGGCAGAAAGGGAGAGCAAAGATAAGGAAAGAGAAAGAGAAAAAAAGATAGAAAGAAAAAATGGAGATAGGAAGCCAAAGAAGGAAAAAGGAAAATAAATATTATACACGGAGGCAAATGCTTCTGTAAACAGCACCAGTACAGCAGGTGCAAAACCGCAAAACCGCAAAAAAAAAAAAAAAAAAAAGAGAGAAATGAGATAAAGGGGTATCTTCTTTTTTTATTTCTCTGGTATGAAACAAAAAGCTGCAAAGCAAATCTTTAACAGAAAACTCCATGATGGAGGAGTCATTAATAGAAGAAGAAGGAATTACACGAGCAGTCTACAAAAATGTATTCAAATAAATTTGAAAAACCAAACAGACGTTTTTAAAGCAGAAATACAAAATAGTTCATTACTGCGGAAACAACAAATAGAGGAATTGGGATTGAAGATGGAGAAGATGGAGGAAAAGCAGAATTTCAACATAAAGCAACTATAGACACCTAAAACAAATTAGAAGCAGAAATTAAACGGTTGGAAAATAAATAAATGGGAAGACAGAGCGAGATTAAAGAATATAAACAAAAACCACATATAAGTGAAAACTTCCACCTTGGGTGAATAAATAATAATAAATAAGTACCCCAATGAGATGGTTATCAGAAAGGGTATGTCTTATCTATAAAAAATAGAAAGATCATAGCATAATACTGTGATGATAAATAAATTGAATAAAGCAATCTGTATGGTCCAACTCACATATAGTAGAGCCTGTTACAAACTGGCTCAGGTATAGTAGCTTAAGCAAGGTATCCTCAAGTGGAATCACGAAAGCTGCAGCTTGATCATATGAAATTCTGGAAATCCAGCGAAAAAGCACAACGCGTTTCGACGTTATAATACGTCTTCCTCAGGTGCAATATTGTTATAACATTTCATCCACAATTTAAATTTTATTTGGAACGCAAGTGAACCCGGAAGTGCTCGCGGTGGAACGCACTAACGCGGAAGTAGAAGAATATGACGACGGGATCATAGAGGATTGGATTGGGAGACATGAGGAAGGAAGCTGATTGGTTTGTGGACGCAGGGGGCGGGTTCTAAGTACCCGTTTTTCGCGCCCAATCTTGTTTTAAATTGTGGATGAAATGTTATAACAATATTGCACCTGAGGAAGACGTATTATAACGTCGAAACGCGTTGTGCTTTTTCGCTGGATTTCCAGGATTTCATATGATCAAGCTGCAGCTTTCGTGATTCCACTTGAGGATACCTTGCTTAAGCTACTATACCTGAGCCAGTTTGTAACAGGCTCTACTATATGTGAGTTGGACCATACAGATTGCTTTATTCAATTTATTTATCATCACAGTATTATGCTATGATCTTTCTATTTTTTATAGATAAGACATACCCTTTCTGATAACCATCTCATTGGGGTACTTATTTATTATTATTTATTCACCCAAGGTGGAAGTTTTCACTTATATGTGGTTTTTGTTTATATTTTTTATGCGCTGCACACTATTCTGTATAGCTGTAACTTGTCTCTTGTAGGACCTCTGTGGTTAAGTCCTATTTGTGTGTTCTAGCAGCTTTTTTAGTGCCACAAACTGTACCTTCCTTTTGGATTTTGTTCGAGATTAAAGAATATCCACCTGAAAAATGTTCCAAAAAGTGTAACATACGATAGATTGAAACAATTCATACAAGAATTCTTTTGTGTGTTGGTTAAGAAAACAAATCAAGAAGAGATTTGCTCGAGAGCTTCTGAAGATTGAAAAAAAACCTTATAATATCCTGAGCAAAACACCAAGAGATATTATAGTTTGTTTAATACCTCTTCAACAAAAGCAAGAAGTAATAAAATCAAGTAGAGAAGGAGTACTAACGGAAGAAAGATAAAAAAATATTGCCATTTATCCAGATCTGGCTAGAGATGTCGCGAACCATTCGCGAACTTCCCGTGAACGGCTCGCCGCGGTTCGCCACGACCCGTTCGCGGCGAGCTCTGGTCAGCTGACACATCCCGGCCAATCTCCAGCAGACCCTCCCTCCAAGACCCTCCCACCTCCTGGACATCCGGGAAGTTCGCGAACGGTTTGCGACATCACTAGATCTGGCACCATATGTTAGAAGCTGGAGGAAAGGTGTGGCATCCATTCTGATCCCACTGAAACATCATGATATAAGATATCACTGGGGTGCAGCCAAAATGGTTACAAAAATTAGAAACGGAATGCAAAAGACTTACCACAAAATAAAAGAGATGGAGAAATGGATAAAGGAGGAAAATTTCAATGAAATAGAAACTACACAAGACAAAGGAAGAGCGGAAACCAAAGACTCACAATTAAGGGGCAAAAACCCTAGTGAATAATGGAAACAATTTATTTATTTATTTTCTCACTAAAGAAGAAAGAGGGAAATAGAGAAAGAGAAGATTAAAACTCAAAAGCAAAAAAGAGTACTGGGATCACAAATTTAAAAAAAGCAAACAAGATACAGGAAAAGATAAAGGGATAGAAGTAAGTATACAAGTACGTTTACAAGTATGCAAAAGAGAAAAAAGGAAGGGAAAAAAGATGTTGCACTGATACTATGTCACTATGTATATAAGCATGTAAGAAAAACACTATAAGAGCAATTGAAAATAAAAGCTTAAAGAGTACACAGAAAAATAAAGATGAAGACACATTAAAAGTTAACACGTGAAAAAAATAAATATTTTCTCCCTCTCTCCCTCCTTCTTTCTCCTCCATTTCCTTCACATTAGGTGTGTGTGGGAGGGGATGGGGAGAAGACTAGAAAATCTAAGGGAATCTATAGGAATACATACATGGCAGGATCCACCTGTAACATATTCATCCTCACCTTGAGGTATCTGCAGTAATTGCCTTCCTGACAAATGCGGAAGTGCCGTTCAGCGGCCATGCGGCAATGTATCTGACTCCTGCAGCATGTTGGTGGACGCCGGCCGCTGCGGATCCACATCAATTTGTAGCCCCACGTCCACCTACGACGTTGACAATGTTGGCGTGCATGTGACGTCACGTAAATGACGCGCACGCATATTCTGGGGTCAAAGGCCAGGTACGGCCTCGTTGCCCTGTTGTGGTTTTCCTTAGTGGTTGTCCGAGAGTGTGTTCCTGAGCGTTTATTTCTGGTTATTGACTTTGGCTTTGTTTTGATTTCCCTGTATTCTGGTATCCCTGACTTTTGGCTTTCCCTCATCGTTGTGTCTCATTCTGTGTCCCCGACCTCAGCAAGTATTCTGACTATTCTCTGGTACGTTTAGTCCGGCCATTAAGGCACGGTAAGACGTTACCTTTAGTCCTAGGTGATACAGTTCTGCATGCTGGATCAACTAGTAATCCTGACACCACCAAAGTAAAGATAGGGAAGAGTTCACAGGACGTTTGTGTCTCAAACAAAAAACAAACACGAGTCCTGCGCCTCCAGTATAGGTGCTACCACAATTTATTTGAGGACAAAGTTAATGCAGCAAACGTTACAGGCAGCAGCCCTTTCTCAGTGCTAATGTTTGTGTCTCCCCAGTTTTCCCCCTGCCTGGAGACGGGTATAGATATCAGTCATAGACACTTGGGGTAGGTACCATGGATAGGTTGACTAAGATTAATTCTTGGTCCTACATTTTAGCTAAGTATGGTAGGAGTTTCTTTTTTTGTAAAAAGGGAAACAAGCGTTTGGTATGTAGTTTTTTTTTTGTTTTTTTTTATTCAAAGTTTATTAAGTTGAGAGATACATACTATAAGAAGGATGCATTTTAACTAAGAATGCATAGTTATCTGAAAGCAGTATAGCCAAAGGCTGGTGCATTGAACAAGAAATTACATCAACATCGAAGAGAGACAGTCATATAGCTAGTATTGTATTACATTATATCAGTAACATCTACCGGAGTAACGCTAGGCTTGTTGTTTCCAGACCTACCGGATAATGGTAAGAAATTGGATGAGTAGGTTAAATTGAGGTCTGGGCACCCCTGGGGCATACAGGTTGGGTGTGGTATTGCACTGCTTAAGGTCAGCTCGTATGCCAGTTGTGCATTGCACCCTTGGGGCAGCGTATGGTTGTGTAAGAAAACATAGCTGGTTATCGTGTTTCTAAGTCTGAATTTCATTCATGGAAGGGTATGGCCAATATCCTGACAGGCAATTGTGTTGCCATTGGAGATCCTTAGTTAGGTTAGTCATTCCCTTTGCTCGTAGGCAGTCCCGGATGCATGTTTCGAAATAATGGCGTTTGGTAGTTTATTCTCTTTGGGAAAGGGTCCATGTATGTGGGCGTCTCAGAGAGTGTGTGTCGCATTCTAGATAAGTAGATGGTGTATGAGGTGGAAGGTAGGACACATAGGTCCTCTAAGAGAGAGAGCGGGGGAGAGGAGAGGGGAAGGGGGGGATATCAAGTACAGGGAGGGGGTAAGAGCGGGGGAAGTGCAAGAGGAATTTAAGGTATGAGCCAAGAGGGAGAAGGCAGAAGGCAAGGGGAGAAAAGGGGAAGTGGGGAGGTCAGACCTCTCATCCCAGCCCTGTCCCCCCTCCACCGGGTCAGCCCCTAGTCGGGCAATGTCCTTTCCATCTGGCGAGGCACCAGGTGTAGTGACGGCGGGCCTGTGATGCTATTACGGTGTTGGGCCGTTGGAGGGCCCACTTCAGCCATCGGCCGGTCCAGGTAGCCCTCTGTATTTCACTGTTGTTCATGGGTTTCCGGTGCTATTGGCGGAAGACAGCCAGTGAAGCCAGTGGTACCAGGTGTCATGGTAAGATTGTGAATGGCCGGTTGCAGATAGAATCAATTCTTCAATTTGTCTGATGTCCCCCACCCTGTTCATCCATTCCCTCAGTGTTGGGATTGTAATTAGTTTCCAATGACATGGAATAAGGCTTCGGGCCACGTTGAGCAGGTGGGGTAAGACTGATTTTTTGTAACTGCAGAGCGGGAGCGTGGTGAGTTGGAGTAAGTAAGTTTCTGGTATAAGTTGTAGGTTAAAATCCAAAATGGTCGAGAGGACTCTGTGTACAGCCTCCCAGAAGGGTCTGATGAGAGTGCACGTCCACCATATGTGGTATAGTGATCCCAATCCCCTTCCGCATCTCCAGCACTCAGGGTTACATGTATTTGTCTTAGCGGCCAGTGTTTCTGGTGTTTTATACCAGTGGGAGAGCACCTTGTATCCCGACTCCTGGAATTTGGTGCAAATCGAAGATTTGTGGAGTATGAAAACAGTATCCCACTGTTCAGCTGTTAGTGTGTGTCCCAGGTCCCTCTCCCAATATTTGGTGAAATAGGGAAGGGGAGCATCAGCATGTGGAGTGTTCAGCAGGCTGTACAGTAGTGAGATCGCGTGCAGCGGTGGCAGGGGCCGGGTGCAGATGGGTGCAGAGCTCTTGATGCCGAGGCGAGGTTAGGGATGCTTGTAAGGAAATCAAGTATAGCTGAACCGCTTTGATAATTCCTCCTGCAATGCCAGCGTCTAAGGTAGTTCCAAGCAATGAAGTCCATAAGAAATATAACAGCTTCCCAAGATAATCCCCTTGGTAAAGCATACGAATTCCCAAATAACAGTCAGAGTCCAGAATCAGGATACAAGTAGATCTGAGGTCTGGAATCTCCAGCCTGCTTTTTATTAGGGTTACAGACAAAAAATACACACCCAGGGGGAGGCATTAAATCACCAATCAGGTACAGGTTACAGCCCCTACCTCCCTCCCCTCTGATAAACAGTTAACTTCATTAAAACGTGCACTATTTTACCCCAGTTCTGGATGTACCCCAAAAACAGGGGGTACACCTTTAAATTGGGCACCGCTGGATAGTGCTCACTGGTGGGGACAATATGTCAAAAAATCAGTCCATTCGGATGAATGGTTCGGGAGTTATGGAGCACTAAAGTTTTGACCGACCGCACGGATCATCTAGCCGAAAATAGTTCCATAAGTTTTGGCCCTGCGGTCGGTCTCCGTTTAGGCGAATAAAAAAGACGAAAGTCCTGCCATCCGTTCGCATCTTCGTGGTCGTTGAAATCCCCATACGAAGTTGCATGTAACTACCGAACGGCCGGTCATTCGGTTTTTTCCGTGCGAAGTTCTGGATGTATGGAGGTCTCAGCGGTGTTCGCCTGTTTGTGTATCCGATTTTAGTTCCACGCGTTTGACGGGCAAACACCGCTGTTCGCACGTAAAATGGCCGCGACCACGTGTAAAGTGCCGAAATGGCGGCCACCTAGAGTTTACACGGGGAATTCGCCTGAATCCATTCGAATGGTAGAAATTATAGCTATATGCCGAATTCCAGCTGAATTGGGTGAATTAACTTGTGCAACAAAGGTAGAAATCCTGATGAACGGAGTCATTTCTTCACAATGCTCTTCAGGAATCGTACCAGTTGGTGGTATTGGAAGCGGAGTAGTTGATTGTGTGGCAGTTGTGGGATCAAATCCATCAATGGTATGATTACCCCCTGGCTGTATACATCCTTTAGCCTACATGGGGTAGGGAGGCCCAGCGCCCCGGTGTAACGGGCAGACGCCGCGGGGGGAAATTGCGAGTTATGTGAAATAGGGCACAATGGGGACACCGTCGGAGCCAGGTCTCTTTGGGGGGGACATCCTCCTCCAGAATGTCACAGTGGTGTGCAGTGTCGGGTGTTTACCTAGCGGCTTCTCAGACATCTCCTTTGGTATCCACGGTAGAAGGGGTAGGGGCACCCTCGTGAAGCTCGCCTCCATGGTGATCCAGAGCTTGTCCTTTGGGACGTGTGTCCACTCAATAATCCTCTGGAGGTGGACGCTTGTTGATACTTGGTTAGGTCAGGCAGACCCAGCCCTCCATGTTGTTTGGGTTTGGTGAGGGTGGCGAAGTTCAGCCTCGCTTTACTGCCGTGCCAGACATAGTCTGTGAACGATGTGCGGATTTGTGAGAAGAATGTCTTGGGGATGTGGACAGGTAGGGTTTGCAGGAGATACAAGAACCGCGGGAGCACATTCATCTTGAGGACGTTTATCCTCCCGAGTCAGATGATGTGAGGCAGCGTCCAGGTTTTGAGGTCTTGTTGCACCTTCTCCAGCAGTTGGGGGGAAGTTTATGCGGAATGTATCGGACAGCTCCGCAGAGAGCCACACTCCCAGATATTTGCTTGCTTCTCTGCACTACTGGAAGGGGTATCTTGCTTTTATTGCGGTCACCATCTCCCGGGGGCATCCCACGTTGAGGATCTCGGATATTGAGAAATTAATCTTCAGGTTGGACAGGTGGCCATATGTTTTGAATTGGAGCATGATCTCTGTTAGGGAGGATTCGGGGTTCGTGATGGAGAACAGCAGATCATCTGCGTACGCCGAGATCTTGCTCGTCCCCCAGTTTCCATTAATGCCCTCTATGTGCGGTTGTGCACGTATGACGTTTAAGAAGGGTTCTAGGCTGATGACGAAGAGCATGGGTGACAGTGGGCACCCCTGTCTAGTATTTGTTATGTCAAATGGCTTGGACAGGATCCCATTCACTTGCACTCGAGCAGAAGGCCTGGTATATAGTGCTGCAATCCATGCTAACATGTGCGGGCCAAAGCCAATGTGTTTCAGAGTGGACATTAAGATGGACAAATCTACCCTGTCGAACGCCTTCTCCGCATCAGTTGAGACCAGGAGGGCGGGTGATTTCCGAGTCCGTGCTGCGTGGATCAGGTTGAGTGCTTTGATTGTATTATCCCTGGCTTCCTGTCCCTCAACGAAGCCCACCTAGTCGGGGTGGATGAGGCCCGGTAGTAGGGGTTGGATGCGGAGTGCCAAAATTTTTGCGAAGAGTTTCAGATCGGCGTTCAGCAGGGAGATCGGTCGGTAGCTGGTACTTCCCCTCATTAGGCAACACTACTACGTGTGCTAAGAGCGTGTTGGGATCCAGCGATCCACCTTCTTTGATTGCGTTAAATAGAGCACGGAGGTGAGGGGCAAGAGTGTCCGAGAACATCCTGTAATATTTTATTGTGAAGCCATCAGGGCCTGGGCTTTTCCCTGGTCTGGCCCGTTTCAGGGCAAGGTTCAACTCGTCAATCGTGATTTCTTCCTCCATGGCTGTCACGGTTTGGGCATCCAATTTGGTCGGCATATATTGTGCTATATAAGATTTCTGTTGGTCGAGGAAGGTTTCACTTCTGTTTTCCAGTGTCTGTGTTTGGTGTGGTAGGCAGTATAGTGATGAGTAGTATATACGGAAGCCCTTGGCGATGGTCTTGGGGGTGAGGAATGTGTGCCCTGCGTGTTTTATTCTCTGTACAAAGCTTTTTTGCCTGCGCGCCCGCAGTGCTATTGCCAGCATCTTTCCACTCTTGTTCCCATACTCATAGAAGGCTTTTTTAGTGAGATGGAACTGGAATTGGATTTTCGATGTTAGGCAAGAGTTAAGTTGCGCCCTGACCTCTAGGAGTCGTTTGTAGGTATCTTCGTTAAGATCAGTTTTATGCTGGTTTTCCAAGTGGGATAGTTGGTCAGTCAGGTGAGAAATTTCCTGAGATCACTGTTTCTTCAGTCGAGATCCATGTTTGGTAAGAAGTCCTCTTACTACGCATTTATGTGCTTCCCAAATAGTTGAATGCTTCGAATCAGAGGGTGTGTTAGTGTGGAAAAAGTGTTCCATAGTGGATCTGATATCCGCCTGTATCAACGGGTCATCCAGGAGGGATTAATTCAGTCTCCATGTCCACTGTGTCCTATATGGTTGAGGACTAGCCATGGAGAGGAGCAAGGGTGCATGATCTGACCAGGACATTGGTGCTGATATCAGTGAGTCCAGGTATCTATGTTGCATGAAGAAGTAATCGATCCTAGAGTAGGATCCATGCAGTGTGGAGAAAAAGGTGTAATCCCTATCAGCGTGATGTAGGGTGTGCCAGCAGTCTGAGAGCTGGTGCTCGGACAGGAGGGTCCTCATGCCTCTGAGCACATAGTCCAGTACTGTGGAGGTCCCTTTGGACGTGTCTAGCCTGGGGTCTAGAGGAACATTAAAGTCCCCCCCCATGATGAGGGTCCCCTCTCCGAACAATTCCAGCTTGCGAAAAACTGAGGCTAGGAAAGGTTTCTGTCCCTTGTTAGGCAGGTAGATGTTTGCGAGTGTAATTAGGGAATCACCTGTGCCCTTTTCAAAAGAGATATCTGCCGTCTGTGTCCTCTTTTTCCGCTTCTAGGCGGAATTGCGTGTTGGCTGAGAACAATATCGCCACTCCCTTTGATTTAGACAAGGGGTTGTGTGCGAAATAGCCGTTGGGGTAGTATTTGTCTGAGAACCTGGGTGCTCGGCCGCCGAGGAAGTGGGTCTCCTGGTAAAAGGTAATCAACACCCGCAGTGCTCACAGTTCTCATAGAGCTCTTGCCCTTTTGTTGCGGGTAGTTGAGCCCTTTGCGTTGATCGTGTAAAGTGTGATACCTCCCCGTGGCCCCCTCCCGGCACCTGGGAGAGGGGAGGCGGGAGAAGACGAGCCCATGGTGGAGAAGGGTGGGGGAAGAGGGCCGTGGGGCCAGGCCTAGTTGGTGGAGATATATAGTTAGAGTACTTAAGCTATTTCTTTGAGCTGTTCCTTTAAGCTGAATAATTACTTATTAATTCTCTGTTAGTCAATAAAGTTTGTATTGATTATTTACAAGTACTTGATGTCAGTGTCTTTCCCTTTCTCAAATACTCAATTTACTCATCCCGAATATGGTTTTGGTGCCTACCAATATCTTTAAAAACCTTAGGGTAATTGATTATTGCTTTTTGATATTGGTGCTTCATGAATTTAATGATTAGGCACAACAGATGTCAAGAAACACGTGGCATCCGGCAAATAAGTGAGACGTGCCGAAACCTCCCAGCACACCGTGACAAGTACTGTGTTAGGGTGCTCAGACAGGGGCGGGACTATTGCAGGCCTTTCAGCCATCCCAATTTTGGCAGGCCGTGTTTTTGGCAAAACCAGATAACTCTCCACCAAGCATAACACAAGCCACTTATTAGATGAGCATGCAATATGCTCAAGCCATTAGGACCCTGGATAAAGCATAGTGATGCCTGCATGATCCGCTCTCAGTGGATGATGTACAGGCAGCCAGCCTGGTGTGTGCATTCACACCAGGCTGACCTGACATTTCTTTGGGTTGGACCCACACACTTTCTGAGTGTATCGGCACCCTTAGGGTGCCTATCTGTTTGTAATATTTTAATGCAAGAGAACATACTTGCCCAAATACAAATAAATGTTATCATCGATGGTATTAACATTGTACTGTCTAATAATAATGGTTCTGTTTTCATTTTCAAAAACAAGGAATTATTATGGACACTCGCTTAGTGCCAAGTTAAAGCAATTTATTCATGGCCAAATTGGAAACTTTTTGAATAGAAATCAACTACACTCCAGCACATTCCTTTTAAAAGGTTCAAACCAATGCTCTTATCAATCAGACTACTTGCCACAATGAGCTTGTTCATTCTCAAGTAATCTCTCACATGGATTACTGTAATTCTCTCCTAATTGGTCTCCCCAGAAGCCATACTGCCACCCTATAATCTGTGATGAAAGCTGCTGCCAGGCTGATCTTACTCTCCTTTCGCTCCTCTCACACCTCACCCCTCTGTCGATCCCTACATTTTCTTCCTGTACCCTACAGGTGTCAATTCAAAATACTAACACTTACCTATAAAGCTCTAACCAACTCTAGTCCTTCTTAAATTTTTTCAATGATTTGTAGTTATGTCCCCTCTCGGTCTCTCCACTCTACTGCTGACCTTCTCCTGTCTGCTGCTCGCACCCTTACTGCAAGTTCATGCCTGCAGGACTTCTCGCGCGCGGCTCCTTTCTTTTTGTAGGTTCCAATGTCTATAAATTGGCTTCTTTAAAAAAATCGTACTGGGAACTATCGTTGAAAACTAGAGGGCATGAGAAATCTGAGGAAATATTTTCCTTATCTTTAGGAGCAAGAATACTTTTATATCTATATTAGCCACTCTTTCCATAGCTTCAAATGAAAGAGATGGATTGTATTCTTGCTCCATAAATTGAGATTTCACTTTATCCATTTGTTTCCTACAGACATCCTGGTCTGAACAATTTTTCTTGATCCTCAGGAATTGTCCGTAGGGAACATTTTGTAACCATAATGGATAATAACAGCTGGACGTCCAAATTAAACTATTGAGGTCCACGCTTAAAAAAAAAA
>OW240920.1:114402863-114512915 GCA_933207985.1 Pelobates cultripes | reverse complement strand
TATTACTGGGAGGGAGGGGGAGAGTATTACAGGGAGGGAGTGGAGAATATTACAGGGAGGGAGTGGAGAATATTACAGGGAGGGAGTGGAGAATATTACAGGGAGGGAGGAGATAATATTACAGGGAGGGAGGAGATAATATTACAGGTAGGGAGGGGATAATATTACAGGGAGGGAGGGAGGGGGAGATAATATTACAGGGACGGGGGAGATAATATTACAGGGAGGGAGGGAGGGAGGGGGGATAATATTACAGGGAGGGAGGGGAGAATATTACAGGGAGGGGGAGGTGAGGGTCTCTAGGGGGGTTACACAGCGCGGACACCGGCTGACAGACTGGCTCTAAGCCCTACCCTGAAAATAAGCCCTAGTGTGTTTTTTGTGACTAAAATTAATATAAGACCCGGTCTTATTTTCGGAGAAACACGGTATCTGATTCTGGGTTCAAAATGGATCCTAAGAAATCGTCAGTTGTTTTAGAGTGGCCGTTACCTCAAGGATTGAAACCTCTTCAACGTTTTATAGGCTTTGCTAACTGTCAGAAAATATATCAAAGTCTTTTCTTCTGTGATAGCCCTCCAATACCAGTCTCATCAAAAACTGATCAAATTATGGCCACCAGAAACTATTTGATGCTTTTGAGAAATTAAAGGTTGCCTTGGCCTCTGCTACTCTTCTCAGACATTTGGATCATTTGCTTCCTTTAGTATTGGAATGGTTGCTTTTGAAGGAGTCGAAACTGTTATCATGTGTGTTTTATTCTAAACAACTATCACAAGCTGAATAGAATTATGATCCATTATGAAAGTCCTGTTATGACTCCTGGAAGAATCATTGCTACCACTATTCTTTTCACTTTCACTAGATGTTTTTATCTCCTGCTTTGTAAATGTATCTTTAAATACACACAGTAGGTTCCTGCAAGGTCTAGCAAGCTATTAACAGAGCAGGAGATAAGACTGTGCAATAAATGAAGTGTAAACATTAGATCTCACTTTACAGGAAGTTTTCAGGAAGAATGTACAGTTACAAGCATTGAGGTGTAGCTTGGGTTGCATAAACAATGTGAGTTATCTGCTAAAAGGCATAAAATTAAGCAGTGAGACTGCAGAAACATGATCTATACACCAAAACTACTTAAGCTAAAGTCATTTTACTGACTTTAGTATCCCTTTAAGGTCAAAAAGATAAAACAGTCAGCTAGGCTTATAATTCAGCTACACTGAACTAAATTTGGAAATTTACCTTGAATTCTCACTTTAGTAAATAATCCTGTTGAAGTTCTACAGTGTAGATGGTGTTGGATACGAGGCAATACAATTGTTAATTGCTTCTCACAGTAAAAAACAGAACACATTTTGGATAATAGATTGACACATTTTAATAATATTTTTTTCCTGTTGGTAGAACAAGGATTAAAATTTCTAGATAAGTGAAATATATATCTATATATGTATATTTATATATATATTGATATTTATATGTATCTTGTTTTATACATTCAATGTACATAAAAGGTCCACCCAATACAATTTTGCATTTAGCTATATCAAAGTCTGTATATTATTTAAAAACAGAATTATATTTGCAAAATGCAGGTTAATACAGAAGATTCGCCTTAAAAGTATTTTTAACAATGCTTTTTTTTTTGCACACTGTTAACTAAAAAGAGGTTGATATCCAGCTTTTAAAACTTTAACTACAATGCAAGCAATATTTCATTCTTCAAAGGGGCGGCAACCATAATTGACTATATAAATAAGCAGAAATATTGTTTTTGTCACAGTGTATATATTGTCTCCACATATTCCCTTTCACATCATATTTTCCCCAAAATCCCCTTACTGTCCAATATAGCTAATTTATATTGATCTACATTGAACCAAATAAAGTGAAATTGCCTTTTGATCCATTATGCAAGAATTGCTGAAAGAAAATATTTTTACTGTTTATTGCTAGGGTAATACTTGTTACAATGCTTCCTTTTAAAAGTGCCATTTTAGAAGTAAATTATCACAGTGTACCTAGAGCAGGGGTAGGCAACCATCGGCATTCCATATGTTCTGAACTACATCTTCCATGATGATTTGCTAGCATGATGGCTACAAGAGCATTACAAAAACATCTGGAGTGCCGAAATTTGTGACAAACTAGCTTCATTTATTGTGTTTTTTCTTTTTTTTCTTCACACTCAATAGCTGAAATAAACATGTCCATCAGAACAGCAGATTTGTCATTGAGCAGATTTGTCTAACTGGTTTTGCAGTAAAATACACAGTATCTTTACATGCAAAGAGTAGAGGAGAGCTAAGGCACTGAGTAACAACTTTCAAAATCTATACCACAGTAGAGATATTGGGGGAGAAAATCCCTTCTTATTAGTAAAGGTTTTGCTAATTTTACCCAAGTAAACAAAACAGTAAAAAAAATGTAAAGGACATTGCTATAACTGTATAATTTGGATATATGCTATTAATATTATTGGTTGGTTAGCAGCATCACTATTCATTGCTTAGTAAATATGTTAATTTTACATAAATCTGAGCCCTCACTGCTGCAATAATGAATGACTATAGTTGGCTCTATCATACAGTCTAAGTCTATGTTTGGGCCACTAGAGGTGCTTCCTTACAGTTTCTTGATGTGCATGGTCCTCATCTAGAACATTTACAGTATTGTATCAATAGCTGTAATAAGGGTCCTGATAAACCTCATTAAAAACATTTTGTAGAAACATTTGTTTTAGGTGGATGCAAAATAAGTCGTAGGATATCTATGGATTCCATTCCTAGAAATAAACTTAGTTCGGTTAATCCCTTCATTACCAAAATCATTTATCCATGATATGCTCCTACACTCTAAAATAATAAAATACAATTTTGACAACTGCAAGTGTAATTTACCTTGCAAATTATCCACAAAGGCTTAGGAGGGGAAAGGACAGATCACCTTGTTTTACCCACTGTCACTCATTTAGTGTAGCACAGCAAGACCTGATATGTCAGTGCAGCTCCAGGCTCTGTGCAGGAGTGTAAGGGGAATAAATTTCATATCAAGCATGAATTTCATTTTTTTTTTTTTTTCAAACAAGCAGGACAGCCATCAAAACTATTATTCTGTTACAAACTTCCTGGCCATGTCCCCTAAAACACACTCCCAGACATTAAAATAAACACACATACAAAAAAATGCATTCCAGACACCGTCAAGGATAAGTATACACACAAACAGAAACACACAGGCGTATCTTGCCAGATACACATTGCCAGAAAGACATATACACACACAATTTCAAGCACATACACAGATACTAAAGCAGGATGACACTCCTACATGTTTTCATTACATCCAGGAGTGTGCTGGAGACTATCAATACATCTCTGTAAGGGGCCTCCTTTGCTACGTCTGCAATGCGGTCTGGTTATAGGAAATATTTTGCCAACAGGATTTCAGTGTCATAGGTCCCAGTGCTAAGCCAGACCCCTTTATAACACCATCCGTAACGTTTTAGACCAGAGGACTAGCAGAAGTCAGGAGAAAAAAATTAAATCCTGTGAGGGGTTGTCCACAAACAATTCCTCTCAGTTGACATTTACCCATTGCTAAAACTTAGTCATAATGCTGCTTTTGCAAGTCCACCTAACCACAACACTACAGTAAGAAAGCAGTTTTCTCAAGGAGTTGTGCACAGTGATACACACAGGGTGGGAGGGGGACAAAAAAAGGCAAAAACGTGTGGATTTATTTGTGTGTCAGTGTATGTGTGTTTGTGTGCTAAGACTTGTATATGTGCCTGTGTATCAGTGTGTGTTACTATGTATGGTGTATGTATTAGCAAAAACAGGAGGTAACACAATGTGCAGCTTAGTAGATAAGGCCCGCTCGTGGAACCACACATTTATTCACAGAGTATACGAAACCCAAGCATTTCAGAAGTCCCTTCCTCAGTGTGTAAATGCCCTGTATGTGTGTCAGTTTATGTGTCCAGAGGCAATGTAGCTGCAATGTGAGGGTAGCATGGGCAATATGATGGTAATGTAGCATAACAGTATAACACTGTGCAAAGGTTGTAAGCAGTTGTTAATAAAATGATGTAAAGTAAGACTGCTTTCAAAAATAGAAATGTTGATATTTTATTTTGATCAATTATGAAAATGCAAAGTGAGTGAACAGAAGAATAATCTAGTTTAACCCCTTAACGACACATGACGGTAATATTCCATCATGATTCCCTTTTATTCCAGAAGTTGTGTCCTTAAGGGGTTAAAGCAATTTTTGGTGTGACAACCCACTGACTTCAAAACAGCATCGATTCGTCTAGGTACACTAGCATAAAGTTAGGGATTTTATAGGTGGACCGGCCTCAATTTAATATTGTTTGATAAGCGTTCCAAATGATTTAATATTTTTGAATAAACTTTTAAAGTTATTATTATGAATATTAAAATTTTGTAATATTTTGATTTTTTTAAATTTATTTTCAACATATCAAAACATATATTTTAAAAGCTTATCAAAATCATGTGGAAAGCTTATTAAATCAAGGCCAATAGTCAGGGGAATTATTAAAATATACTAAACAGGTGCTAATGATCAATTCAAAGTAGGTTGAAACAAAATCATTAAGTGAAACTGAAACAGCTGTGTTGGATGAATAAAACTGGGTGAGAATCAGCCAAACTGTGCTAACAAGGTGAGGTTGCCAAAGACAGTTTAATGTCAAAAGTTATACGCTATGGCAAGACTGAGCACAGCAACAAGGCACAAGGTAACTATACAGCATCATCAAGGTCTGTCGAAGGCAGCAATTTCAAGGCAGATGGTGATTTCCAGATGTGTTGTAAAAACTGTTCTAAAGAAACACAAACAAATGGGCAATGCTCAGGGCCATAGTGGACATTGAGTGCAGCAGATAAAATAATTATCATGCTTACTTTCCTTCGAAATTGAAAGATGTCCAGTAGAGCCATCAACTAAGAATTGGCAGAAAATGGTGGGACCTTTGTACACACATCTACAACTTGGAGAAATCTAGTCAGAAGTGGTCTTCATGGAAGACATGTGGTCAAAAAGTCATACCTCCAACATGGAAACAAGGCAGCTCAACAGTACATGAAACACAGGAACTAGGGTGCCGAAAAATGGCAGCTGGCGCGTTAAAAAAAAAAAATAAAAAAAAAAAATCGCACTGAGGCTACCTAAATCCACAGAAGAGCTGTGGTTCAATCTGCCCCTGAAGTTACTTACAAAACTGTGTGCAAGTGTACCAAAAATAATTTATACTGTTTTAAAGGCAAAGGGTGGTCACACCAAATCTTTTTTTTTTTTTTTACATTTATTTAGATTTTATTTTTATTTAGATTCTTCTAATAAACTGATGATCTCAGCCAATCCAATGCTTTCCCATAGCAAAACATTAGCAGGTTAATGCCCACGCGCGGCAAAACGCTGGATCAATGCATCTCTATGGGAAAAGTATATATATATATATATATATATATATATATATATATATATATATATATATATATAAAATATAGTATATGTGTAGTTATGTGTACATCTTCGATGTATGGTTCATTAATTTATCTATTAATTTTTATTGCATCTGTTATCAGATAAAATGCTCTAACATTGAGAAGCAAAAATGTTTACACTTTCTTATACATAAAATGTGATCTATATAGATTCAGAATGTGTATTACTGGCTCATCTATACTAGCTCCAAGTTGCTTCACCTTTCTCCCTTTTGAAGATGAGAGAACATGCCAGACAGCATATTGTATTTATTCTGGTGAGTATAATAATAATTCCCTACAGGAATTTTTTGCAGTAAACACAGTATTTTCAGAGAATATGCAGTGTTTACATTACAACCTAGTGATAACGCCACTGACCGCTCCTCATATGGCTACTTGAGGTGCTTCCTGGGGCAGTGCTGCACAATGTGCAAGCTACAGCCTTAGGAATACATGTTTGTACAGGGAGCAGAGGGCATTCTGCATTATACCTACCCTTTGTCATGATGCAAATTTTTTTAGAGTGACCCTCTAAAATATTCCAAAAAAGTAGTCATTGCTACTCAGAATTTTACCATGTAGCAGTTAGTCTATCCATCCCCTTTTCTTTTAATTGCAGTAATAATTTTTTCAGTGACATTTTATTATGCATATAGCTCTATACAAATAATAATTAAAATGTGTAGAGGGGCACTGTTGCATCTAAACCAACACATACACAAACATGCAAACCCAGCTGCAAATAAAATTTAAAAAAAGTAATTTAATGCAATTGATATGAAAAAAGGTGTCTCCCAGTTGTGCAGGGGAATTCATATTCCTATGTTACAGTTCATAGCATACAATTCCCAGGACATTTCCACTGTCATTCAGTCGCTACTTTAGAATGAGACAGAATCAGATATTGTGAGTGTAAACAGCCATTCACAATTCACATTATTATTATTATGATGATATTTATAGAGCGCCGTCAAATTCCACAGCGCTTTACAATGGGTGGACGAACAGACATGTAGTTGTAACCAGACAAGTTGGACACACAGGATCAGAGGGGTTGAGGGCCCTGCTCAATGAGCTTACATGCTAGAGGGAGTGGGGTAAAATGACACAAAAAGGTAAGTATAGTATTAGACTAATGACCGTTGCAGAAGAGGAATCAGTCAGGAGCTATTAACAGTTTAATTGATACGCTTTTATGAAGAAGTGGGTTATGTCATATGGGGTGTATACTTTCCACTGCATATTCAGAAGCATTTATAAAGGTAATTAAATTATAAGTATTTATTTTACAGGTAAATGTTAGGAAAAATACTCCTGTCCTCATACATTTGTAAGAGTAAGGACTTCTTTTCATTATTTCTTTTATTGTAGTATTAAGGACTGGTCATACAGAATCCATGTATTCTCTCTTTTGGAGGTTCTTTGGTCAATTTGAAACTCATTACAGACTGGTAGAACATCTAGTATTCCAGACCGAGTATACCCAATCTTGTTTAGTAGTATTATTGGGTTCGGGGCTTTTCAATATATTAATTAGTATAAGGAAGGAGGCTGGCTCTGGTCACACCAGTAGACATATTTAATCCTTGTATACTGCATTGGTTAAAAATGTGGAATGTTTGCTTTTGTAACCCCTTCTCCCTGTACATCACTCAAAAGCTTTCCTGATTTAGTGGGATCTTTGGACTACATACTTACCTTAAATTTATTTATTAATTTAAATTCTAGTATACTGTATGGAAGTATGTACAGCCATTAGGACTTTTTAATGTTTTGTGTGATTGCTTGTTAGGTAATTCTCAATCAACATCTGAGATACTTGGGCGACCTCTGTTCAAATTAACACAACTCTATGATGCTTCTTTTCCAGCCAGCAAATACCTCCAGGTGAGGTAGAAATGATTAACATAAATTGAGCATTACATACATTTTTTCTTAAACTTGGATGAAAACATAAAGTTTAGTTGATAAATCCCAAATTGTTTGGAGCAAGGTTCACTTGTGCACAGCTTCATCCTCCCCCCCCCCTGTTTTGTTAATATCTCCCTTACATTTCTGAAAAAAAGTCAAGCTGCACAAGGCTTGGAATACAACTAGCTACAGGTAATATTCACTGTTTAGAGCGAATCTACTGCATTAACCTTGATGAAGAGGTATCTGGACTTGAGGGGGTCATGCCAGTTTAATCACACTTTCACTTTCCTCACATGAGATTTTTAAGATACGTTAATCTCATTTTCTGGAAGAGAATAAGTGAGAAGCAGAGCATGTCACAGTGGAACGGGTAAGATATAAACACGATGTAATTTCCTATCAGTTTCTCATATCTCTCTACCACCTTTAACATTTTGAAGAGATTAGTCACATTTAATTATATTCACCAGTAAAAGGCATTTACGTTCATTTCAGTCTCTTACACTTAATAGGCAATTATTTATCTTCGTCGTCTTGGAAGTTAACCAAGTCCCAATATATTTTAATAGAAGGCTGTGGATTCAAAAAGGCTTAGCAGACAAGACAATACTTTAAACTCTCCAGCAAGTATAACGATCCAGTCATTTCTAAATGTTTTTTCTCTCTATTTGCTCATAAGTGTTTTGATGGAACGGGAGAAAGTACTAACCGCTGTGGCTACTGTGGCTGACTGCTTGGCTAGCTGACCCACCACAGTTCGACTCTGACTTGATGTCCGTACACTTGACTCCTCTGCTGCCCTGAGCAAAAAGGTATAATTTCTAACAACCTCTTCCACTTTTCCTAGGAGTTCTTGACGTTGACTGTCTGAACGGACAACAAAGACCAATCTTACAAAAGTCTCAATGAGACCACACAGAACCTGGAAACTGCAAGCAACAGCAGTTAGCATGTGCTGTGGACTTTTATCTACTCCAGCCATCCTCCTACAAGAGGCTCGGAACTCCTTGAAGCGCAAGGTCAGCTCCTGCTTGTGTTGGTTCAGATTAACAGCATCGAGTTTGGGATCTCCTGCTTCAGGGCTAACTAAGCACTGGCGTAATACTGTAAGTAGCTCACTAGTGTCAAGTTGCACTGACATGAATCCATCAGGAAGGGAATAACAGTGTCCACGTAAGGCATTAACTTTTGCCAAGCTACCCTCAATTGTAGCAGTTCGGAGGTCAATCTCCTGAGTTTGACTAGCTTCACTGCCACTACAAACTGTGGCATCTAGAACTTGAAGAGTTTGACTTACTACTGGGGTGACCTCTGCATTCAGCCTGATGCCTGGCAGGATCTGCATTGGAATGGAATAGGACAGCTCATCCCTCTCATTGCTGTCTTCTGCAGAGGAGCATCTCCGACATGTAAAGCAGTGACGTATGGAACAGCATTTCTCTCCAGAAACTGCCCCTTCTTCTTCAGGTATTTTTGCTTGCATGGAAAATATTTCCTCTTGTCGTGGAATGATAACAGGAGTTTTTCTGTCTTCCCTATTCAACATTTCTGGCACTTTGTTTTTCAACACAGTGCTTTCACTTTCTTTTTTCTGAATCTTGGGAGGAGGAAGATTAGATGAAACTTCTCTCTTTTCACCTTCAGCATGTCTCTGTGTCAATTTTGTATAATGAACAGAAGTTTCATCCTGTGTAGCACAGGTCTTCAGACATAAATTTGTCTTCTCGGTACCTCGTGACTCCAGGCTGGCAGAACGCACTAAGCGTAGTCCTGGGGATGCTGTACTTTGTCTTACTCTGGGCTCTTCCTCCACAGGAGGGTTGACAGGCACTCTGATACCTCTTATAATGCGTTTACAGTCACAGCTCCGTCTTTGCTCACGAGACATGCCTGGCACCTTTTGTAGAGGACTGCTTCGGACCTGACAAGAACAACGACCAGGCACTAATGGGTGAGAAATTTCTTTGCGTTGGGTGCTTACCTTACCTTGTGGTTTTAATAGTTCCTCTAGGAACTCCATTTCATATTGTTTAACCTTACGTAATTGAGCCTGACGCTCATCAGTCTCTCTCCTCATACGTGTAGGAAATGTGGCAGAAAAGAGGTTCCGAAACCTAAATGGCACCCGAGTTCTAGGTTTAGCAGGGGCATCACAATCCTCCAGCTGTATTGAAGCAGGCAATTTTTCCATTACTTGTGAACCTGTAGTGATATCTTTGTCTTGTTTGATCATTACTTTTGCATTGTCTATGCTTCGAACTATGGAACCTGGCATATCATTTGCTTTGACTGTCTTTTCAGATAACTCCTTTTGTTCTGTGATGACAGAACCAGCAGAATCCACATGGGATTTGATCATCTCCTGCTTATCAACTATTTTGTGACTTTGGTGTTGCTCCTCTAGACTTCGAGCAGAGCATGCTTTGGCATGAAGTCTCTCATCATCTGTTGGGGATAGATGAAGCACATCATGTCCTTCATTTCTAGGCTCAACCAATATGTTTGTAGATGATTCTCTTTTTGAAAAATGACAGCCACATGGACTTTCAGGAGACTGTAATTTCTCCCTAACATTACCTTCCTTCCCAGGTGATGCTCCACTACTTGGTATCTTTAGAATTGGGAATGGCAAGCTCTGCTCTGAAGGCCCATCAGTGGCTGTTAAAGTGGGTATAGTTTTCTTATTTGACGTGTTTTGAGGAGTTTTTATGGTCACTGGCACTGCATTAACATTTGGATCTTCCTTAGGCTTGCTAGGGGATATAACTTGTGAGATATCATTGTTTAAATTATGGGATGAATTGGATAGTGGTGTGGTTGAAATGGTTGACTCCTGCTGTGAGTCTGGCCCTCCAATATTTTGTTGTAATGTGGTTTTGACAAGTGGACTGGTCTCTTTGCAACCCAAAGGGTAAGGAGAAGTGAGTACTGCTTGTGCAGTACAGGTCTGGATTCTGAAAGGGAGATCCTTTCTTGAAAGAATACTTTCCTTATTAAGATGATGTGTCAAGAAGTAGGCAGTGTTATGATGTTGCTTCATGGCTGACACCATCTCTGATATATCAGTCAGTTCTGATGAGTTTGTTTCATGACCAGAGTCAAGGGAGGATTCGGGTGTAATGGCAGCAAGGACAATGAGGCCTGAAAAATATAAAAAGAGAGAAACAGATTTAAAGGGAATCTGAATCTGAAGAGAGCCTGATTGGTAAGAAGCAGGTTATGCAACAGTAACTGTTATTCCACCTTATTCTTATTTCTTATGCAATTTTGATAATGAATTGAGAGGGAAGGGGCAGTATGTATACACACTTTCCTTTAAAGCCATTCTATATGCGATACCTGATAAATGCATATATTTAAACAAAGACAGGGGAAAAATATAAAATCATAGCTCAACATATAACATGACAATGTACCAGCAATGATGTAAATGGATCAATTCACATGGTCCAGACTCCAGAGCAATGAACAATGGACAGCAATACACATATTAAAAGCTTGTAGGTGCCCCCTTAACAGGCAAGGTTTTAAAAATACAAATGAGAACTTACAAAGAAAACACCACTTTATTTCTGTTTAGATTAAAAAACAATAATAAATATCAAAAGGTGGGCTGAAAATGTGGTTGAGTCACGTGGTTTGTAAGTAGGCATTGATGGAAAATGCACAATGAGTCTGACAATCATATGATGTGGAGCCATTTGAAACAGCTGCACGGAGGGATGGATCTTCATTTGTTGTACCTTATAAATGGACTTGTAAGAACTAGGGAGAGAATATGCACCTGATAAAAATTAGTTGTCCTACATGGGAGGCTGTCCTGACCTTTATATTCTTAGCCAATTCTTTTCCTTTTATTATGTTTTTTTTTTTTAAATCTATACTGCAATAAAGTGCCATTTTCTGTGCATGATTTCTTGTTGGTGTTTAAGACCCTGCAGAGACCTAAGTCTATAAATGGCTTACCTGATGAGAATAAAACTGAAACGTGTTGTGATGCACGGGAGCATGGCAAGAGGTGTTAAGGGAGCACCGACAAGCTTTTAATATAGAGCCTGTATACGTCTCTAGACCATGTGAGTAGATCCATTTACATCATCACTGCTACATGTCATGTTATATGTTTTTTTTGTTGATCCTGAGGAAATCCCCGGATGGGGGCTGAAACGTTGATTTTATGGAATAATTCAAATACAGATTTCTACTTTTTACTACAAGACCGTGAGTGCTAGCCCATGTTTAATATAATTTTTGTATATTTTGGCTGTGGCTATTTCAGAACCCGGCACTGAATATTTTGCAGGATTAATCTGAGTGCAAGGACTGTTCTGTCTTTTATGTTATATGTTACACTATGATTTTCATTTTTCTCTTGTCTTTGTCTAAATTGGTGTATTTAATCAGTATTGTATTTATTGTATATAGAGTGACTTATAGTGAAATTATATATGCTATTTGTGTTTCCTGGGACATTATAATATGTGGGTGAGTGAAAAATGCAATACTTTAAATGTAATAGATGGATATTATTTAAGCACACATAGCACGTATTAGAATTGTATTACACATTTGTGTTAGGCTGACAGGTTGCCATACTGGCTAGCCTCATTTAGGGTATCCCAGGGTAACAGAGCGTTAATGTAGCAATCCCACATGGGATGAATGTCCCAAGTGCAGTTTGCAAAGAGGAGTGTATCTAATTATGCCTTTGCAGTGTGCTTATTAGGACATTTCTTTGGTATTCATAGACCCCAAGAACAAATCCAGGCTGGTGGGACTGTTCCATTACATGAAATCCAAGATGTACGACAATCTAATATAAATACAATTGAGCTTTATATAACATACAGATTTGATTTGTAGGTGTATGTAACAAGACGTCAATTATAAAGACTGCAAGTTACCTGTTGAAGGTTGGGGGGCTGGGCTGGGAAAGTCCTCAGAAGCAGCAAGAGCCTCCAGAGCTTGCAGGGTAGACACTAGAGCATCATCCAGATCCCTTGCATGGTCCCTAACTGTCCTTGTCTGGACATTGTCTATCAAAGTGACTGGCAACTCTTCATATCTAGCTCCCAGGGTTACACTGCTCTTCTCCTGATTCTTGCCCTTCTCCTGCCCTTTCCCATCCCGTTGCTTAGATTCTTCCTCATCAGAACTGTTGTCACCAAAACCTGGTGGAGGTGGAGCTGCAGTAGGAAGTAGTGATACAGTCTCCCTTACATCTTTTTCCCTTGTATCCTCTTCTCCCTGATCCTCCCGTTCTTTTTCCTCTTCATCTTCTTCTTCCTCCTCTTCTTCTTTCCCTCTTTTATGTTCAGGAGGTGGCAAAGATATGAGGTCCACTATATTTTCTTTGCATGTAGAGGTGCCACATGGATTTGAGCATTTCATACCCCCATTACTACCCCCAAGTCGATTTTTCATCTTAGCCTTGCAAGAATCACAGTAGAACTCTGTGTTTTCCAGCTTCACCTGGGTGTCCATAGTGAAGGAACGGGACCGGCTGACTTCGGTCGGACTAACTGATTCTGACGTGCCCGGTTCACTTGATAACCCCTTGGGAGTGGGGTCAGACTTTGTTCTTGGCCGAGCCTCCTCTGTGACAAGGTTCTGATTGACATCTCTTCCCTCCTTTCCCTGTAGGTGGAGGTAGCACAAACTGATAGGCTTCGGGCCCTTGGGGGTGGCAGGTAGACCTGTGCTTGAGACCTTTGAGTTGGGGAATTCTGAAGGATGGCTGGAGGAGGGTGGTGCCTTGGCTGAGGGCGGTATGCGTGACACTGTGGGCACACTGAGGTGATCTGAAATAGTAACAGAGAAATAACATTTATTATGTTTACATCAACCATTACAGTTTTTGGACAATATTTTATGATACTATCAAGAAAATGTTTACAACATTTACAAGAAGTTATTTGATTATTACACACATCTATAGAATTTTACTATTAATGTGTACTACTTAGTGTCACAGCTAATCTGAATAAGTGACTGTTATTATACAGGGCCTGCCCAAGACATTGTGCTGCCTGGGTCCAATGGCACCTCTACTCTGCTCACCAAATCTGCCCCCCTTTACATCAAACCCATATTATGGATCTCTACTCCCCCTATGACATAACGTCAAGTAATTTTATGTGTCCGCTGTTCCTTAATATGTATTACGTATAAATTGTGGTATCTACAGCAGCACCATTCCTGTAAAATACATGTTCCGGGTGTACCCTCCATTCTCTTTTTGTCTTTACTATGTAAGTGTGTGAATGTGTATCTGTATGTGTATCAGAGTGTGTGTGTGTGTGTGTGTGTGTGTGTGCGCATGTATATGTGTGTCTGTGTGTGGCAGTGTTTACACACAAAAGCACACCTGTATTCAAAAGCCAACTTTTACACACACACATACTCCATACAAAAACAAGCTTACATTCAAACACACAAACACTGCTTAGTGCTAAATAAAACCCTGCAAGGATGGGCAAGTGGTAGATGCATTGTTGGACTTGTACGACAGATGTGGATCTACATTCTGACCACCCTTGTGCTGGGGGGGGGGGCTTGAAAAGTAATTCTTGAACCAGGACCCTCTCTACATTAGTTCCAGCTCTGCCCCTGTGGGCCTCGGCAGTCAGTACAGTGAAGAGGGGGGCCAGCACACATGATCTTCAGCTTCCAGAAGTTGTCTCCTACTCTTGCGAGCCCCTGGACGTCACAGTGTTGCCACAGGTTCAGCGCAAGTGTTCGCAGTGTTTCGGCGCAACACGTAGAATACACTCCCAAGAGTTGATTAGAGGAGCTGCCAGAAGTTGAATATCATGTTGGCTAGACCCCTTCTTCACTACATAGCACCTGGCAGCCTGCTCAATGCAGATCCTCTGGTAGTGTAATGTCCCCCTTCCCTGGCCACATATAAGAGGTATGAAGGGGGATATAGAATTAATATATTAATGATATAGAATTCATAAATTAATGATAAAAATGTTTAAAATTAAGAAAAAAAAAAATCACAAAGAATGCAGACCCTATCCTATCCCAGATATATACTCTCACACACTGGGAGAAGGAAGATATTTCACCTTAACAGGAGCTGGCAAGACAGCATCCAGGTCTCGACGTACTTAGCTCCAGTGAGCTACCATGGAAGCACTTCAGCATGCCAGATAAATTCTCTCTGAATACTTAAAGGACCACTATAGGCACCCAGACCACTTCAGCTTAATGAAGTGGTCTGGGTGCCAGGTCCAGCTAGGGTTAACCCTTTTTTTCTATAAACATAGCAGTTTCAGAGAAACTGCTATGTTTATATTAGGGTTAATCCAGCCTCTAGTGGCTGTCTCATTGACAGCCGCTAGAGGCGCTTGCGTGCTTCTCACTGTGATTTTCACAGTGAGAAGATGCCAGCGTCCATAGGAAAGCATTGTGAATGCTTTCCTATGAGACTGGCTGAATGCATGTGCATTCAGCCGAGGAGGAGGAGAGCTCCCCGCCCGGCGCTGGAGAAAGAGGTAAGTTTAACCCCTTCCTCACCCTACAGCCCGGCGGGAGGGGAACCCTGAGGGTGGGGGCACCCTCAGGGCACTATAGTGCCAGGAAAACGAGTATGTTTTCCTGGCACTATAGTGGTCCTTTAAGTAAGCTTTATTCTGACTTATTATTGGTGCAATAAGCTGATATTTCTTATCCTCTATGGCAGTTGTTCCCAACCCAGTCCTCCAGTGCCCCCTAACAGTCCAGGATTTAAGGATTACCCAGTTGTGTCTGGGGTGTTATATATATATATATTAAAAAGAAAATACACGTTAAACAATACAGGGTAATACCTAAATCCTGGACTGGTAGGAGGTACTTGAGGACTGAGTTGGGAACCCCTGCTCTAAGGTGCAAGTTTACTTAGGTTTCAGAGAATCATATGTCCTGTGCAAGCTGGCATTATCTCCCTTTCCCTGGAACAAGTTGTTGTGAAGGAGAAAGTGAAGCAAAGAAGGACTAGGCCTCATCTGGATTGCACAATGATTAAGGTAGTGGGACATTTAAAGAAACACATCAGCATGCCTTTTTTCCATTTTAAATAAAAGTGTAGATTTCAATAGAAATTGGCATTTTTATAAATTAACCTTGTTACATTGGCTGTCAATCAAAGACATCTCATTGAGCTGCATTGTGAAGTCTGTGATTGGACAGCTACAAATTAGGAGCCGGGTTAGAAGGGGAGGCTTGCAAAGGCTTCAGAGAAGAGATCTGCAGCTTTTGCAAGCTGTTTCTAGATATACTCCCAGTGAAAAACATAGAAATATAGAATGTGACGGCAGATAAGAACCATTCGGCCCATCTAGTCTGCTCAAAAACGACATTTAAATGCATGCATATTTTCATTACAGATATGTATACTACACAGTGTTTTAAATTTGTGGAGTGTCCCTTTAAGTTACACCACTAACATTATACCAGTGCCACAACATACACATTCTGTGGAACTGTAGGGGGAGAAGGGTTTGTTTGGGAGTAAAGTACCTGGGAAAATAGGTAAATTATCAGAGAAAGCAAAACTATTATTATACCTCCCCAAAAAACAAACAAACAAACACACACACTCACTCTCTCTCTCTCTCTCTCTCTCTCTCTCTTTTACTGGGTATGGCTCCCAGGATATCAGGGGCCACATGAGGATCCTAGAGGATCCTCAGCAAGGTGAGAAACAACGATCGAACAAAGGTAAAGACAGAGAGATAGGAAGAGTCTTACCAGACCTCATAGTAGCCGGACTAACAAAGGTAGACCTATGAAGTAACATGACAGACAAAGAAAAGACTTGCATATTGGATATTTATACTTTTTAATCCTGGATTACTTTTTTTGGTGGTGAGTGGAACTTTGATTTTATTTCATATTGCAAACATTCTAAATTGTTCCATCACTGTTCTGGCTTGGTAACCAGAGTTTTTTTTAAATGTGTTTTGTATATCTTTTTATTTGTATCCTGAATAAATAATATCCTTCTTGCTAAACATCTGGCCCTATCTTCTACTAATGACAAGTGGATGCTGTAGCCAGTATCAGCACCTTTGAGCCTTTGATACAGAGCCTGGTACCACTTTGAGCCATGTGAGTGGTAGTCCTACAATAGCATTAAGTCACTTTCTGATTTTTAATTATATTTTCTATACACGTTTTATTAAGTTTTTTTTTTTTTTTTTTTTACTGGGAATATTGTGTGCACTGATATTTCCTTGTATTTTCAAAAAAAAAATACTACAGGCCAAGAGAGGAACAACATATAAAATGCACAATACCAGACACAGTTAAAGGTCAGGAGGACAAAGAAAAACACAATGTCAGGAACAAGCCTGATACACAGAACGGGATGTCAGACAAGCCAGGAACTGATGCAAGGGTCAGGTAGTCAGACAAGCCAGGGTATGGAACATCAAACAGGCCGTATCAGCTACAAAAGGGCAGGAGAGCAGAATGTAGTTAGGTGAGCCACTTCAAAATAACAGAGAATAGAGATCAGGTCAAAATATCACAAGGATTCTAGAACCATGATAGAACTCAGAGCAGCCAGATAGTCCTCTTTAAAAAGGGAGGTCCAGTACCATATAGGTTCTTGCTTGGTGGGAGCAATTAGATTAGAAAGGTAGCACCTGTTTTAACTACAGGTGCCCTACAATGAGAGAAAGTCAGGTGGGTCAGAATCAAACAGACAAGCCTCTGGAATTGCCCCAGCAAGTGTGCAACAGTAGAAAGATGGAACCAGGAGTTCAAGTTATACCTGTGCTAAGATGTCCATTTTTGTACATCTACAATAAAAAACTTAAAATTATGATGCATTGGCAGGGCCTAAACATATATTATGTGGCCTTATATTTCAGCCCCAGCAAAACTCGTGACTCTCCACCAAGAAAATGAAAATCCAATAAATGCATAAATTGCAATTTCGCTGGTCCAGAAGGGAAAAACCTGTGTATGTCATGACTGATGGAAGTAGCGGAAAAAGCTAACAAGACCATATATCTAGGAAGATCTTAAGATATGGATATCTCAGGCTATTGCCGATGGGTTTAGGAGTACGACTGGGAAACAATATTCTAGCAAAAGAACTAGAACTGAAAGTCATCGGAATCAGAAGAAGACTCCGATCTTTTGGAGTTATCAGAAAAAGAGGAAGAGGAGTCACATCATTCTCCTAGATCTTTGGACTCTAGGTCCATTGACAAACTGATAACACTCTTTTTTTTTTAATTCTTTATTTTATTTGTGCATGAAATGACAGCAAGCATGCAGAGCCACGACAGCCGCTGCAAGCAGTTTCAAAGGGTTACATTTCGTGGCAGGTTAAACAGCACAGTTTTTATTTTTTCATGAAGATATCAAGCTATAAGACATTTGTGATATGCAGTGTACATGCTAGGCTAAATGTGTACTTGTCAAGGATGATCTCGCTCAGTGTCACATTGAGGTGTTTATAGCTTGGACCCCTTGGCAGGTATGCAGGTTCTCGCTTGGATGATTACATGTGACTTCGTATGATATGCTGCATTGTGGTTGCAGTGTGTTGTGCGTTGCTAGTATGTCAGCAATACCTATATGAGTGTGTGCTCATGAGTGCCATGTAGGTTTTGTGTACACAGGGTTGCTATGCTAAACAACATACATTACAAATCATAGATGAGGTCTGAGTAGGTCGCTTTGATAGTTTTCACCCGGGTGTATCGAGGGGGTGCTCCGGGCTCTCTCCATGGGAAAGGGCTGGCTTCAGGGTGGTCTCGAGCCCACATAGACAGGGGGAGTCCCGTAATTATCCGATACCTGCTCTGCTACTTTCATTTAGCATGGAGTGAACGTCCCTCAGAGCAGGCATCATGGTATAGTCTATCCATGCTGTACTGTAGGGTCCTCGCCGGAGTCTCTTGGGTATCAGCCGCTCATTGTGGAGCCTGCCACTGTCGATCGTCCTCGGGTTGGTGTCATACCCCGCCGGTATCTCGGCGTCTGCCGCTTGATTGTGCTGTTGTCTGGGTAGTGGTAGTGCAAGCTGGGTGGCAGGTGAGTGCGAGGAGAGTCCTTGTGTGAGGGTAGCTCGCTTGGCGGCAAGCCCCGATGTCCACGGCGGGAGTGATCGTGATGCGATGTTCCGTTCCCCTAAAGCTTTCGCCATGAGCCGCTCATCAGGGTCTCTTGTACCGCTAATTTTCAGCCTATGTGGCTGCAGGAGTAGGTGGTGGTTTATCCGCTCCTCCCTGTTGCCAGGTCGGGGTGACGGAATCCCGTTGTGTGCCGTGGGTTCGGAAATGGTGCAGGATTTCTCCATACCTCCCGCGCACATGGTGCCCGCCATCTTGAGAGCCACTCTCGGGTCCCCTGGCTCCATGTGTGTAGTCTTGAATAGGGCCCCAGGGTGAGGACCGGGATCACCCCCACCGGTCCGGGGGGGGGGACAGGTCCGGATCCACCTGGATTTGTGCCTCAAGCTGGGTACTGTGGTGCAGGACAGTGGGGCAGCGGCCGTCCGCCCCACTCACCGCCGGAGAAGGCCCCGTGGCAACGAGGATACCTCCTCCCGGGGACTGTAGCTCGGTGAGCCAGCCTCTCCCAGGGTCCAGCAGTCTCTGCGCTCTGGGCACTGTCGCTGGTGGTCAGTTGGAAGGCAGTAATACATGGTTTTTCAGAGTATTTGTCGATATTTTGCAGGAGCAGCTCAAGTTTGCAACCGTCCAGCTCGGCGGTCCGGCCCCGCCCCCCAAACTGATAACACTCTTAAACACTTTAAGACTCCAGGAAGAAAGACCAGACTTGCTTGAATCCAACAGATATTTTGAAGATTTGAAGTCAACCAGACCAACCTTTCCGGTCCACTCTGCTATCAAAGATGTGATATTTCAGGAGTGGAACAAACCAGAAAAGAAATTTGAAATATAAAATCTCGAGGGTGTACCCATCTTCCTCAGGCGACTGTAAAGCGTGGATTTCCATCCCGAAAAATGATGCTGCAGTAATAAGAATGGCTAAAAGAACAACCTTACCTATTGACTCAATGGCATACCCGACGGAACCAATGGATAGACGTTTAGATGCAGACCTAATAAAGGCCTACTTGTCTTTGGGGTCAGCACTACACCCTGCAGTCATTCTGATTACATTATCTAGAGCTCTCAAGGTTTGGGGAAAACCTTAAACAGGATATTGAAAGTGGAATTTGCAGAGAAAGTCTGGTAGAAAGCTTGAACGATTTCAAGATGGCTAATGAGTTTTGTTCAGTGGAGATTACAAAAATGCTTGCCAAAAGTGTGGCATTGACAGTGGCCTCAAGAAGGGCTCTATGGGTACACTCCTTGGGAGCAGGCTATGCCTCAAAGGCTTTGCTGTGTGGTCTCCCTTTCCAAGGAGATGTATTATTTGGTAAAGTATTGGATGAGGCCATTTAGAAGGCAGCCAACTGCAAAAAAAACTTTTTACCCCAGGAGAGAAGACCATCCTCCTCTTCCTGGAGGAACAAGAGGGATAGAGATTGGTCCTTTCGGCAGAACAGAACCTATAGACCAGGGAGAGAATACTCCTGATACTCGAACTGAAGAAATTACCAACAGACAACTTTTGCCAAAAGCACAAGAGGGAAAGGACCTATGAATTCTAATAAAAACTTCTGAAGGTCGGCAGATTCAGACAGGGCAGATTGGAGGAAGACTGCAGATATTCTATCCTCTCTGGACCTTAAACATCACAAACACATGGGTTCTATCCATTATAAGGGAAGGCTACTTAATAGAATTTGAGATGTTTCCAAGAAGAAATACCTTTATAAAATCAAGAAGGCAGAAAAAAAGGAAGCCATGAAAGAATGCATCCAAAAACCAAGGGGTAATAGAGGAAGTCTCGAAAGAAAGCAGATACAAAAGTATATACTCTACTGTATTCCTAGCACCAAAACCCCAGGGGAATTGGAGACTAATCTTAGATTTAAAAAAAGTAAATGCCATGCTGAAGGAGAGAACTTTCAAGATGGAATCCATTTCTACTATTGTAAAAAACATAAAGAAAGGAGAATGGGTGACTTCAATAGATCTAAAGGACGCTTACAGCCAGATACAAGTCCACAGGAACCACGTCAAGTTTCTAAGATTTTGGATTCTGGGAGAACACTTCCAGTTCAAGGGCATTTCTTTTGATCTGAGTCTGGCTCCAAGAACATTTTCCATGACTTTCATTACCCTGAATGCATTCCTAAGAAAATAAGGTATACAAACATTCCACTATCTAGACGACATTTTGATAGTAGGCCCTTCTTGTCAGACTATTACCATTCACACGCAATCGGTCATAAGAGTATTCCAAGACCATGGATAGCTAATAAATACAGAAAAAAAGCACTCTTACTCCTTCCCAGAGAATAATATTTATAGGGGCTGTGATAGACACCTCGAATGCACTAGTCCTCTTGTCTCCAGAGAGAATTTACAAGATACCAGACAAAGTCAGAAAGTTGTTAAGAATCAAACATACATCTGCAGGAAGCCTTATGAGCTTGATGGGCTCAATGACATCTATGATAGGATTGGTGAAATGGGCTCAGTGGAGATTCAGACCTATCCAGAAATGTTTTCTTCATCAATTCAACAAAGAAAGTGCAGACTGGGAACAGATAATATGTATTCCTCCTCAGGTGAAACAACATTTGAACTGGTGGAATCAAGGATTTTGTCTGTAAAAAATTTTTGTCACACTATAACGACAGATGCAAGTTCCTATGGGTGGGCTGCCCTCTACAATTCCCAATGGAAACAAAGGAAGTGGAACCACAAAGAGTTGTCTACATTCTAACCTGAGTGACCTACGAGCAATTCTAAAAGCTCTCCAAAGTTTCCTTCCTTTTTTTGACAAACAAATGAATCCTTATAAAGACGGGCAACCGGGCAGTTGCATCCTATATAAACAATCAAGATGGCACTCACAGCAGACTCCTTCTAGAGGAACTGTCTCCCATCATGGCTCTGGCCTTATCCAACCTTCAAGGTCTGAAAGCAGTCTTCCGGGTACTCAGAACAAGATTGCAGACTTTCTAAGCAGATCAGACATTCTCCCAGGAGAATGCAGACTTCACCCTATGGTACTGAAGGAAATCACACTCTGGTGGGGCATACGTCAGATCAATCTTATGGCCACCCTGGAGATTCGTCAGCTTCAGAAGTTCTACTCTCTTCATCCAGACCGACTGTCAGCGGGGCAAGACGCCCTATCTCAAAGATGGAAGTTCGATCTGGGGTATGCATTCCCTCCTTTACTGATGATACACCATTTCCTGAGGAAAGTATGGACAGACTGAAGAAAGGTAATTGCTGTCCTTCCGATATGGCCAAAGATACCTTGGTTCCCTTTACTGATCATTGGCCGCTACCACTGAGATTTGACCTCCTGAACGAAGGGCCAGTGTTTCATCCCAATCTGTAACTTCTGAATTTAGGGGCATGGCTCTTTAAAAGGAGAGACTAAAGAATATGGGCCTTTCTAGAGCAGTTATTAATACTCTTTTGAAGTCCAGAAAAAGATCGACTTCTGAATATTATTGCAGAGTCTGGGACACCTGGGCGTCCTCTAAAAATGTTGATTTTAGCAATCCTGCTAATACTCAAGTTTTGGAATTTCTAAAGGAAGGACTTGATAGGGTTCTTAGCCTTAGTACTTTAAAAGTACAATCATCTGCACTTTTAGCTTTAGGCAACATATCATGGTCATCTGATCCACTAATTGCAAGATTCTTCAAGGCATTAGACCTCCCAAGAGGAATTGCTCTCATCCTTGGGATCTTCCTCTGGTTTTTGATGCCCCCACTGAAGTCCTTTTTCTCCTTTGGAAAGTCTAAATGCTACCATGCTCACATATAAAACCTAATTTCTGGTTGCTATAACCTCAGCCAGACGTATATAAGAAATTAAAGCCTTCTCTATGGATGACACCTTGTCAGGGTCCCGCGGTCGGCTGCGAGGGGAGGTTGCAGTCCGCTCACGGCACTTACCCTCCAGCCGTCTGCGGTCCCCTTCCTGGCGTGCGCTCGGCGGCCGGCATCCTCCCAGCCACGGATGCCGTCCGCGTCTTCCTCTGTGTCCCCCAGCAGCAGCATGCATGACGCTGCACGCTGGGAGACCGCCCATTTTAACAAACGCCGGGGTCAGTCACCTGTTAAAGGCACAGTGCCTCAATCACAGTGGGAGGTTTAGATATCTCCCACGTGTGATTGTTAATTCTGATTGGAAATTATCCAATCAGAATTAACCTATGGATTTAAATACTTACCTTTTCTGTTCCTCTCCGCCCTGGTGTGGTCTTTACTTGCTAGTATTACTACTGAACTTGTGTTTCTGGTTACGTACTCTCTGGCTTGTTTATCCGACTTTGTGACTTTCTCCTACCCTTTGACCTCGGTTTGTCTATCGTTATTCTGTCTTCTGGTTCCCCTTTACTCGTCTTGTTTCCTGACTATTCTTTGTGTGCTTAGCCCGGCCACTCTAAGGTCCGGTACTGCACTTTGTGTGTGTGTGTGTTGGCGTGTTTGGTTCCCCGAATCGTGACATTACAACAGGGCCATAATGGAACCTGCTGACATTCCACAGCTCCTAGTTAATCAGGAGGCTAGAATGGATGGTTTAGACCACCGTATGGATCAGTTTGCCCAAGCTTTACAAACCATACTGGCTCGTACTGCACACTTGCAACCTGCCGTTCAGGAGGCTGCTGCTGCTGTGCCCGAACCCATTCCCACTCCGGTACCCGTTCCTGCTCATGTTATTCATATGACGCCACCACAGCGCTACAGCGGTGACCCAGCATTGTGTCGTGGTTTCCTCAACCAAATTGATATCCATTTGGTGATGAATCCACATTCCTATCCCACTGACAGATCCAAAATTGCCTTTTTGATAAACCACTTGTCCGGGAAAGCTTTAGCATGGGATAACCCCATGTGGGAGAATACGTCTCCTATGTCCTTTGCAGATTTCTTGACAGCTTTCAAACGTACGTTTGATCAACCCGGTAGGGTTGCCTCTGCTGGCAAAGCTCTGCTTAGGGTCCGACAGGGTAACAGATCTGTAGCGGATTATACTATCGAATTCCGCACTCTAGCAGCTGAAGTGGTTTGGAATAATGACTCTCTCGTAATAGCCTTTCAGGAGGGTTTGGCCGCCTACATACTGGATGAAATAGCATCCAGGGAATTGCCTGTTCTTCTGGATGATGTTATAGATTATATCATTCTTATTGATAACCGTATTAGAGAGAGGCGTAGTCAAAGACGGATGGATACATGGGCGTTACCTGCTCTACCCTCTACTGCATTACTAGCACTACCAGCTCCTAGGCAACCATCCCCCGAACCCATGCAATTGGGTGCTACGGGGCTAACTGAGGCTGAAAGAGCGTATCGTAGAAGGGAAGGGTTATGCCTTTATTGTTGAAATGTCTGCCCTAAGTTACAGGGAAACTACAGCACCTAAGGCCTAGAGAGGGGTCGGCCTCGGGTGTTAGGACTTTGTCCCCTCATGTGTGTTAGGACTTTGTTAGGACTTTGGGTGTTAGGACTTTGTCCCCTCATGTGTCCATCTCCAGACCGTTTATTACGGTTTCTCTTTTGGTCAATAAAACCACTATAACAACCAAAGCCTTGATCGATTCAGGTGCGGCAGACAACCGTATGGATGAGAACTTTGCTAAAACCGCAGCCTTGACTTTGATCCAAAAGGCCACACCCTTGGCCGTTAAGGCCATAGATGGTAGACCACTTGAGAGACCTCTGGTGACCCATGAGACCCAAGAAATAGTGATGTCTGTGGGTGTTTTGCACAAGGAAAGGTTAACCTTCCAAATAATTGACTCCCCTACTGCTTCCATCGTTCTGGGTTTTCCCTGGTTAGTGAAACACAACCCTGTACTCGATTGGGGTTGTTTAGATATACTCTCCTGGGGGGAAATCTTGTCAACGAGATTGTATGGCTCATGTACGTCCTGTTTGTTTACTCAACGTGCCCACGGCTAAACCACTTTCTGTTTCTGTCCCTTCTGTATATGCAGACCTTGCATTGGTTTTTGAAAAAAGGGAGGCAGATAAGCTAACTCCGCATCGTGACTATGACTGTGCCATAAACCTGTTACCGGGTACTATGCCCCCTAGGGGTAAGGTCTACCCTCTTTCTGAGAAAGAAAACCAGGTCATGGAGGAGTACATACAGGAATCCTTAAGGAAAGGTTTTATTAGAAGGTCCTCCTCTCCTGCTGGTGCTGGTTTCTTTTTTGGGGCAAAGAAGGAGGGCGATTTGAGGCCATGTATAGACTATAGGGCTCTGAACAATATAACGATTAAAAACGCCTACCCTATCCCCCTCATCACTGAGTTGTTTGATCGTGTTAAAGGTTCTAAGTACTTTACTAAATTAGACCTCAGGGGGGCTTATAACCATATCCGTATAAAGGAGAATGATGAGTGGAAGACAGCGTTTAATACGCGTAGTGGGCATTACGAATACCTGGTCATGCCTTTTGGACTGTGTAATGCTCCTGCTGTGTTTCAGGATCTCATAAATGATGTCCTTAGGGATCTATTGCATGTCTGTGCTGTGGTGTAACTTTGACGACATACTTGCATATTCTCCTGATTTGAAGTCACATCATAATCATGTTAGGATGGTGCTTAAAAAGTTATTACAGAACGGACTTTATTGTAAGTTAGAAAAATGTTTGTTCGATCACACCTCTGTGCAATTCCTGGGATATATAATTACTGAACAGGGCTTTAGTATGGATCCTGCTAAATTGGAAGCTATACTGTCCTGGCCACTTCCCCAAGGACTTAAAGCTATCCAGCGTTTTATAGGTTTTGCTAACTATTATAGGAAATTTATAAAAAACTTTTCCCACTTATCTCCCCTATCACGAAGCTGACTAAAAAAGGTCTACACCTTAGGGTTTGGACTCCTGAAGCCCTTAAGGCCTTCGAAACTCAAGAAAGCATTTGCCTCTGCTCCAGTACTACACCACCCTAATCCTTCTCTTCCCTTTGTTATGGAAGTAGACGCTTCTGAATCGGGGGTGGGAGCAGTACTGTCACAGAGGTTATCGTATGACGAACCCCTCCATCCCTGTTACTTTTCAAAAAGGTTGTCTGATCCAGAAAAGAATTACGATGTTGGGAACAGGGAACTATTAGCTATTGTGTTAGCTTTTAAGGAATGGAGGTACTTATTAGAGGGTTCTAGACACAAAATTATGGTTATAACAGATCATAAGAACCTCTCCTATATAGCTGATGCTAGAAGGTTGCCCGCCCGACAGGCTAGATGGTCTCTATTCCTTTCGCGCTTCCAATACATTATTACCTATAGACCTGGTTGCCGTAATGCCAAAGCTGACGCTATCTCTAGACAGTATGAACCTTTAGAATTTGTTAACCCGACTCCTGAACCTATTGTACCTGCGTCTCAGATAATAGCTGCTACCCATTTGGTTGTTTCGTCTCCTTTCCTTGAGAATATTAAGACATACCAAACCCAAGCACCCCCTGAGACGCCTGTTGGTAAACTATACGTGAAAGTAAATGACAGAAAAAAGTTGTTAACTTTACTTCACACCGCCAAAACTGCTGGTCATCCGGGGGTTACCAAGACTTATAAGAGCCTCCTTCAACAGTTCTGGTGGCCTTCACTCAAGCGAGACGTAGTGGATTTTGTTCAGGCTTGTCGGGTCCGTACGCAGTGTAAGTCTCCTAATATGAGACCCCAGGGTCTACTGATGCCTCTATCTGTACCCAAGAAACCATGGACCCACTTGTCCATGGATTTTATTGTAGACCTTCCTCCTTCTGATGGTCAGACGGTGATATTGACTGTGACAGATAGGTTCTCTAAAATGGCACACTTTATTCCGCTTAAGAAACTGCCTTCTGCGATTCAGCTTGCTCAGGTGTTTGCCAAGGAAGTGTTCCGCTTGCATGGGGTACCTTAGGATATCGTTTCTGACAGGGGCCCTCAATTTGTCTCTCGGTTTTGGAGGGGCTTTTGTGCTGAGATGGGGGTCTCCTTGTCGTTCACTTCCTCCTATCACCCGCAATCTAATGGTGCAGCCGAACGTGCTAATCAGTCTGTGGAATTGTATTTGCGCTGCTTCACTAATGCGCACCAGGACGACTGGTCTCACCTTCTTCCATGGGCTGAATTTGCTTTTGAGGTTTTCCTTTTGAGGTTGTCCTTCCCGGTGCGTTCTCTGACAAGGGAATGCCCGCCTTGGACCAGCACCTCGCCTCTTTGCGGAAGACGTGGGATCAGGTCCATAAGTTCGCTGATCGCCGTAGGGGTGCAGCCCCTTCTTATGCTCCGGGTGATAGGGTGTGGTTGTCCTCCAGGAACCTCCGTCTCAGGGTTCCCTCGATGAAGTTTGCTCCCAGGTTTCTTGGTCCCTACAAAGTGTTACGTAGGATTAACCCCGTTTCCTACTCCCTGGACTTGCCTCCTTCCATGCGTATTCTGCACACGTTTCGCTTTTGAAGCCCTTACTGTGTAACCGGTTCTCTCGTCCCCTCGGACGGCCCGTTTCCCCTCACACTGTCTCTAGTGACGTGCACGAGTGGCGGCCCTTCTCGACTCTCGTGTTTCTAGGGGTCGGCTGCAATACCTGGTGGATTGGAAGGGTTACAGCCCTGAGGATCGGTCTTGGGTTTCGAGCTCTGATTTGCACGCCCCCTCTTTGGTCCGCTCCTTTCATGCCAGATTTCCTTTGAAGCCTTCTGCTTCCCGCCCTCCGGGCAGTCTTCGAGGGGGGGGGTACGGTCAGGGTCCTGCGGGCGGCTGAGAGGGGAGGTTGCAGTCCGCTCACGGCACTCACCCTCCAGCCGTCCGCGGTCCCCTTTCTGGCGTGCGCTCGGCGGGCGGCATCCTCCCAGCCACGAATGCCGTCCGCGTCTTCCTCTGTGTCCCCCAGCGGCAGCATGCATGACGCTGCACGCTGAGAGACCGCCCATTTTAACAAACGCCGGGGTCAGTCACCTGACCCGGCGTTAAAGGCACAGTGCCTCAATCACAGTGGGAGGTTTAGATATCTCCCACGTGTGATTGTTAATTCTGATTGGAAATTATCCAATCAGAATTAACCTATGGATTTAAATACTTACCTTTTCTGTTCCTCTCCGCCCTGTTGTGGTCTTTACTTGCTAGTATTACTACTGAACTTGTGTTTCTGGTTACGTACTCTCTGGCTTGTTTATCCGACTTTGTGACTTTCTCCTACCCTTTGACCTCGGCTTGTCTATCGGTTTTCTGTCTTCTGGTTCCCCTTTACTCGGCTTGTTTCCTGACTATTCTTTGTGTGCATAGCCCGGCCACTCTAAGGTCCGGTACTGCACTGTGTGTGTGTGTGTGTGTGTTGGCGTGTTTGGTTCCCCGAATCGTGACACACCTGTACTCAGGTATTCCACAATAGGGCATGTTTACGTACTAATCAAGACTTCTTGCCTAAGGTGGTTTCGAATTTTCATCTAACCCAAGAAGTGGTCCTGCCTTCCTTTTTTTCCTAATCCAGCATCTGAAGCGGAAACTAGACTCCATAATCTGGATGTTAGAGGGTGTCTGGTTTGTTACCTAGATGTCTAAAACACTACAGGAAGACTAACCAGCTATTTGTTCTTTCTTCAGAAGTAAGAAAAGGTGAGGCAGCATCAGCCTATACCTAAAAAGATGGATTTCCATAATCATTCAGAATGCTTATCATCACAAGAACTTGCCTCCTCCAAACAAAATAAGAACTCATTCTACTAGAGCTATGGCTACTTCATGGTCTAATTGGTCAGAGGTGCCATACGAGGATTGCCTCCAGTGACCTTTCTAAAACATAAGCTAGACGTGGCATCTTCTTCCACTTCATTTGGCAGGGTTTTTTTTGTCTTCAGTGTCTTCTCTTCATTGAATTAAATTTGTTATATTTTTTGCAGTTATTCAGTTTATGAGTCTGTTTAATTTCCCAACCCATCCTAATATTTACAGCTTGGGTATTACCCATGTGTGATGCTGCTATGATTAGCCAGGAATAGGGAAAATGTACTCAGTACTTGCCGTAATTTTCTTTTCCTGGCTTTTTTTCATAGCAGCATCAGGTTCCCGCCCTTTGTTTTAAGCTTTATAATTGTGGTATGAAGGGAGGAGGGACCTTTTGTACCCAACAGTCTGATTAAATAACTCTTAAGAACGATCACATCAAATTTTTAGTTAAACATGCATTCATATTAAGTCATAATTTGTTTTAAAATGATGGTAAATTTGATCTATAAATAGAGGGGAACACTATGGCAATGAGATTTTTGCTATTTTATGCCAAACATTTTATGGACAAGTGGGAAAACAAATTCATATGGTCAAATTGCCAGGGCCGCCATCAGGGGGTGACAACCATAACGGTTGTCACGGGCCCGGCTGTCCGGGCCCCACATGTAGCGGCGGAACTGCCGCCGGTGCACTTGCACCAGGGCCCATCGGGTGGCCCATGCACGCCGATGGGCCCTATATCTTCAGGGGCCCGGTCAGCGCTGTGGCCGTGGTATAAAAAAAAACAAAAGCAGCCGCAGCAAGGGCTGCTGGGAGGAAGTGCGCGCGGGGCAGTGAGGGAGAGCCGTGCTGACTACCAGTCCCATCAGCCCCAGCCACCCTCATGCAAAGAAAAGGTAAGAAACAGGAGGGTGGCTGGAAAATGAGCTGTGTGTGTGTGTGTGTATTTCTATGTATGTATGTCTGTCTATGTATGCATGCATGTCTGTCTGTATGTATTTATGTTTGTATGTCTCTGTCTGTCTGTATATCTGTCTGTCTGTGCATGTCTGTCTGTCTGTGCATGTCTGTCTGTCTGTCTGTGCATGTCTGTCTGTCTGTGCATGTCTGTATGCATGCGTATGTATGCCTGTATATATGCATGTATGTCTATGTATGTATATATGTATGTCTGTATGTCAGTATGAATGTATGTCTGCATATCATTATGAACGTGTGTATGTATGTATGTTTGTATGGATGTCTGTATGCATATATGCCAGTATGTATGTCAGAATGTCTGAATGTATGTATGTCAGTCTGAATGTATGTATGTATGTATGTATGTATGTATGTATGCCATTATGAATGTATGTGTCTGTATATATGTATGTCAGTGTGTATGTATGTATGTGTCTTTATGTCCTCATGCATGTGTGTCTGTATGTATGTTAGTATGTGTATGTCTGTTACTATGTATGCCTGTGTGTCTGTGTATGTGTGTATGTCTCAGTATGTGTGTGTCAGTAGGTATGTGTGTATGTCTGTTTCAGTATGTGTGTCTGTTAGTATGTATATGTGTCCTTTTGTAACAGTCTGTGTGTTTGTGTCTGTGTGTGTATTCATGTGGGCAGTATTTGGAGGCGGGCCCCAGACCCTGAGCTGAGTTAGGGGCCCCAACATTTCTGGTGGCGGCCCTGCAAATTGCCAATATGTTAGAATCTAGAAATGTTAAAATTTTACCTTTACAATCTTAAATTCACCTTTAATCAAAGGACTATATGAAAGTTCTAAATTTAGAGGTGTATATTAAAAATAATATAATTCATACCAAAACACAGATTAATTCCTGTGAACATCAATCACAATATTATGTACTGATATGGTCCCTTAAATGACTTGTGGCATAAAGACTATTTAAATAGCTTGCATGACAATGGAACGCTGGCCATTGAGGAAGTGACAGAGTCACAAAACGTGTAAGGAGGAGTTCCCTTTGCAGAACCGAAACCGAGGTTTTCAGATTGGAATGCTGGAGGTCAGAGTGATGGAATGCACTTTTTTTTCCTGTGACTACCACCCATATTAGCAAGCCAGCACTGAGGGAGGTTGTACTGGAGAACTTCTATAAGAAACTTTGTTCCCTGATATACAACCTGTGATATACAACCTGTGAATGCATTGGAATGTGTGAGTGTTTTTAATAATTTACTGAATAAATCGTGAAGTAATGGAGGGCACTATGTTTTCTGTGTTTCTTCTCTATATTTTGAAGTGATCCAAAATTTCTGGATATGCAATATTCATGAAGTGCTTTGTTTTGCTTTAATGTTTTCATTTTGTCCAAACTTATGATTATATGTTATTTCTGATAGATCTAGACATGTTATGAAACACCTTAATGAATCTCCTTGGATATGTGGAAGAACACTCACTTAAAGTGTTAGAGGGGAGGATCTGTCTTAGGAAAAATGAGATGGAAGCCATACCTGCCTTGATAATCTGTGGTGGGGGCAAATGACCTGCTGCTCTGTAGAAGATTCCTTTCTTAGGGTCCACCAGAAGTCTGTAATATCCAGCAATTAAACATGCAAAGCTAGTAGCCTCGGGCCAATCCATGAGCAACACAAGTGACTGGAAGAGAAAAGAACACCGCTAATTCATTTATACTCACCGGCTATTTTTCTTATTTGTGATAATAGCCCTAACCAAACGAAAAAAGTTTTGGGTTAAGTTAGTTCACATTGTTATGATAATGTCCTCCGTATGTCTTCTTGACCCTGCATGCCAAAATACATTATGTTATTTGATTATATTTTAAGTCAATGTGTTAAATTGGAGTCTGCACTGAAAATATGGATGTTAAGTATAAAATCATCTTGATAGCATAAGGCTCAACAAAATAAATCACCCATGCACCAGCATTATATTAAAATATATAGTTAGGATTGGACATGTTTGCACACTGACACAAGTCTTGTTATTTTAGCTGTTTACCAAAATAAATTGAAGTTACAGTTAAATAATGAATATGGGCTTAAAGTGCAGTCTCTGAGGGTATTCTGAGTTAGGGTTTAGGAATTACAGCTCTTTAATATATAGCCCCCTCTATTTCAAGGTAACACAAGTAGTTGGACAATAGACTCAGAAGGTGTTTCATGGACAGGTGTGGGCTGTTCTTTCCTTATTTTTTTTAATCAATTAAACAGGTAAAAGGTCTGGAGTTAATTCCAGGTGTGGCATTTGCATTTGGAAGCTGTTGCTGTGAACCCACAAGATGTGGTCAAATGAGCTCTCAATGCAAGTGAAACAGGCTATCCTTCACAGAGATAGCAGGAACATTAGGAGTGGCCAAATTAAAACAGTTTGGCACATTCTAAGGAAAATAAAAACGCGATGTGAGCTCTGCAACAGAAAAAGGTCTGGACGTTAACGGAATGCGACAGTGGTGGATGATCGTAAAGAAGATCGTGATAAAGAAAAACCCCTTCACTACATCCAGCCAACATACCTCCAGTAGCTAGGAATTTCATTTTCCAAGTCTACTAAAATGAGAAGCCTTCATGAGAGCAAATACAGAGGGTGTACCACAAGGTGTGATCTATTTATAAGCCTCAACAATAGAACAGCCAGATTAGACTCAGACTTAAGCCAGAAAAACCATGTTTAAAAAAAGCTAGCCAAGTTCTGGGACAGCATTATTTGGAAAGATGAGACCAAGATTATCCTGTATCAAAATGATTGGAAGAAAAAAAAAAAAAAGTATGGAGTACTTGGAACAGCTCATGATCCAAAGCATACCACATCTTCTGTAAAACACAGTGGAGGTAGTGTGATAACATAGGCATGCATTGCTTGCAATGGCACTGGGTCACTCGTGTTTATTAATGATGCGACAGGAGACAGAAGCAGCCAGATAAATTATCTTTCAAATAGTTTTTATAATTATATAATAATTATAACAAAACAACTAAACAAAAAATGGGGGAATACAATGAATAACTATCATCCAATAATATCATTTAAGTCTCTATTAAAGCAGTACTATAAAACTAATATGTAACAGTGGTAAAATTAAAATGTCACATGTGTCTTAAAAGGTTGGTATATTTAAAGAATAAAATCTAAATAATTATATTTTACCATCCGTCTGGTGCAGGTCTAATGAAAAACATATAAGCCATAACAACCCCTAACACCCTCTTTCCAGAGTGTCCATTCATGTTTCAGTAAGTCCACAGCAGCAGAAGGTGTCCTACATTCCAGCTCACAGCTTTTGGCTTCAAAAACATTGTGCAATACCTCGGTCATAGACGGAATGGTATGAACCTTCCAATACCGAGGGATAACTGAAGTTGCCAAAACCAAGAGATGAGTCAAAATTATTTCTGTAGATTTGGACAAATGGTCTGGGAGTTTCTTCAGGAGACACAGTTCCAGTAGGTGTTCAGCTTGGGACAGGACCAAAAGATGTGGAATAGTGACCTACCTGCCCGCACTCCCTCCAACATGTATTAGTTTTAGAGAAATGTTGTTTAAAGAGTCAGGTACCATCTGTAGAGACGTTTATAATGAAATTCCAAAAGTGCCACAGACTGTGTTATTCCCCATAGCACCAATACCCCATGCCACTCCTCAACACTATACTCCTTGTTCAGCTCCCTTTCCCATCCTGTCATATAGACTAATTTTGGACCAAGTTCCCAAGCAAAATAGGCAAAGCACATAGAGATAGTGCATCTCTGATCAGGATCCGAGAGATAAGTCTTTTCTAGAGTAGAAATGTCAATTTTGTGCTCCTCCCGGATCAGAAACATAAAAATGTTCACTAATTAAATCAACCATCTGTCTACGTACAGGGGCCACAGAGACGTCCAGACCAAATTTGGCCTGTAACTGGTCAAAAGATAAAGAATTATTAGACAAAAATAAATTAATACATATGACAGAATATAGAAGCCAATATACCACTTCTAGATCAGGTAATGCAGGTTGCAACACCGACAAGCGGGTAACTCTGGACCAGGTGGTAGAAGGGTTTATCTTTTTATATAACACATCCCAAGCCTTAATAGTGGCTTTGGTAGGTGGAAACTTGTACGCCACCTGCTGTCGCCGAGCAGGAAGCTACTCTTTGATTAGAGTAGATAAAATGTTTGTTGTCCCCATCTCAAGCCACAGGGCACGACTATGCTCCAAGTTGAATTTAAGTGCCATAGTCGCATTAGTCACTGAATAATAATGGCTAAAGTTTGGCAAATCCATACCTCCACTAGTTCTAAACTTTTGTAAAATAGCCAATTTAATCCTGCTCGTTTTCTTATTCCATATGAAGGTCAGTAAGGCAGAATGAACTTTCCAAAAAAAGGAAGAAGGAATGGTTAAGGGAATCGCTCTTAAAAAATATGTTTTTTTTTATATATAACAGCCAGATGAATTCTGAAGTGTATAGGGATATATTGGCTCAGATTCAGCCATATTCGGTGAAATATGTTGAACGGTGCTTCACTTAATTCATGGACAATGACACAAAACATACTGCGAAAGCAATTCAGGAATTTAAGGCAAAGAAGTGGAATATTCTGCAATTGCGGAGTTAATCACCCAATCTTAACTCGATTGAACATGCATTTCGCTTGCTAAAGTCAAAACTTAAAGAAGGAAAGACCCACAAACAAACAATAACTGAAGGCAGCTGCAGTAAAGGCCTGGCAAAGCATCACAAAGGAGAAAACTCAGCGTTTGGTGATGTCCATGCCCATCAGACTTCAAGCAGCCTGCAAATAATTCGACAAAGTATTATAAATTTACATTTTATTTCTGATTATTATAATTTGTCCAATTACATTTGTTCCCCCTGAAATAAGGGTATTCTGTATGAAAATGGTTGCAATTCCTAAACCTTTCATACAATATTTTTTATCAAGCCGTTGAATTAAAGCTGAAAGTCTGCACTTCAATTGTATTTGTTTCATTTCGAATCCATTGTGGTGGTGCAAAGAGCCAACATTATAAAAATTGTGTCAGTGTCCAAATATTTCCGGACCTAACTGTACTTCAATGGCAGCAGTAACATTTAGTTATTCTTTATTTAAGAAGATACATTCTGAAGACATAAATTCTACCTCTAATTCTAATTTTGATGAAAACACACACACACACTATTAGATTTCAAGCATTAAAATTCAATCATAGTGTTGCACTCATGTAACCAAGAAGTGACAGCTATCACTACTAGAGTACCCGGGATGGGATCCACAGTCCATTTCAATTGTTCAAAGTCATAATCCACTGGTTTGACAGTAGTGCAAAAAGTGATAATTGTTATTGATTATAAATTAACATGATTAAGGCTTAATGCCGAAATGTTGTATATGATTTTGTTAATCTGATACTCAATAAATCATCACTTTTTGCACTAGTTTAATTTTCAGGCATATGTCCTTAATATAAAAAAAATAGAAAGTAAACAAATTCACTTAATATGTAAACACATTTACTTAACCCCTTAAGGACACAACTTCTGGAATAAAAGGGAATCATGACGGAATATATCCGTCATCTGTCCTTAAGGGGTTAATATTAAAAGGTAACTGTCACATCTGTTATTTACACCATGTAACGGATCACCTGGCACCCCGACTGGGTACCTCCGTTAAAGGATGCTCCTAGAGTTTCCTGAGGACTCCAAGCACTCTGGCAGACACCACAATCACCGAACTGGAGAAGCATAGGAGTACTTTTAAGCATATGAATGTTGTATACAGCCGAATAGGAAAAACCATGCGAATAGGTTTACACTCCTAGCAGTCAAACTGGAACAGCATACAATAAATCCTCCCCCAATAATGAGACGACACTTCACTTTGAGGGTTAAGCAGGAACTCCACTGTAATGGCCACACACTGGCTTTTATGCAAGTCCCCATGCAAGGGGACATCCCACAGGGTGGGACACAGTACAACCAATCATTTGCAGGAGAACCGTAAAACACACCCAGCACAAACATACAATCCCTCCCCTCTGCCTGTGATATAATTACTGAACACAATGGGTTAATGTAATTTATCACAGGCAGGAAAAATACACTTTTTATACATACACTGTAACTTTAAAAATATGCATCATATTCACATAAAACATACATATTCAGAATCAGCATACTTTAAATATAAACATAACCAAAATTCAGCCAATTCCATTCAGGGGTTAAAAAGTTAAGGGAAAGTCCTATTTGACCAAATTAAGCATGGCATTTCTTCCCAAAACCAGTTCCACAGAGTCTTCTATCCTAGAGATAATTGGGGAAGTAATCCAATTATGTCCAAGGACAGAGGCAAAACTCCATTAGCCACATGGCAGACAAAGGACAATAAAAGACATAAAAATACATACTGTTACATTTATCACATAGAACATACACATTCTACCTATCCCCAGATAGCTTAGATCTGAGCGCACATTATTACCGGATGGTGCTCAGATCACATACATACAGTTCAATCGCCATGGAGCATAGCTATCTGGGTTAGCATGGCTTTAACAGTCCGCAGAAAGGCACAAATAAATCTTTCTGCAGGTAAAATAAAAGTTTAAAATGCAGGACCATAGTCTAAAGGGAGCAGGCGAGCAACCAGGCCTCTCCAGAGGAGAGTGGCGAGGTTGGTTCCGCCACACTTCTCCCCTTTACCAGACAGACTAACAGGGTATCTGACCTCCTGCTGGTCAGTGCCCTTGTTAGTCCAGCAACCCACCCATGAAGCACAAACAGCAGTACAGCCCACCCTCAATAAATGGTTACTACACCTGGATAAAGTAGAAACTTGTCCATGTCCAGGTGCCTCACCACGGCTGTGCGGGAGACTGGTGGGCTGCCTTGGTGGGTTACTGAGTGGGCAGAGACCAGCAGTACTCTGCCCCTGGTGCTAGTGCTACCACGGAAGTAGCCTGGTTGGAGCCTGGTTGTGGGAGGGGGAGACCGACTGTCTCTCCTCTGGATACACAGTTCTGTTGCTGGGGGACAGGACCGCCCGTCCCCTACCCCTTGTGAACGGTCCCATATGCACAGGTGTGAGGCTTATCATCTCCCCTTGGTGGGCTAGGCTGCCGCTGGGGAGAGGGGGTAACCAGCTCCTCTCTCTGAACCGTAGACTGCCGCTGGGGAGAGGGGGTAACAGGCTCCTCTCCCTGCGACACCCTCTCTTGTTGTAGGGGAAAAACGACTGTCTCCCCTTCCAATACATTGTCCTGCTGTTGGGGACCAGGACAGACTGTCCCTATCCCCAGTGGTGTAGGTGCAGAGACTAGGGTCCCATCTGCACTGTTATGGGGCTTACTGTCTCCCCTTGGTGGGCTACGCTGCCGCTGGGGAGAGGGGGTAACAAACTCCTCTCCCTTACCCCCTCTCCCCAGCAGCTTAAAGTGAGTAAGGGAGAGGAGCCTGTTACCCCCTCTCCCCAGCGGCTGAAAGTGAGTAACAGGCTCCTCTCCCTGACACTCTCTCTGCTGGTAGAGAGGGGGACCGACTGTCTCCCCTTCCAATAATGCTCTCTGCCGCTGGGGAGTGAAACCAGAGGTCTCTCCTCCCTGTAATGTACTCTGCCGCTGGAGATCTGGGCCGACTGCCCAGCATCCCTGTAGGGCCGGTAGAGAGATCTAGGTCCCATCTCCACCTGCCATCTGTGGGTCTCTCCAGGACCAGTCTATAAGGTCCCCTACTTCTGCAGCTGGTAGTGAAACAGGGGGTACCTCGGCCGCATTTTCCCAGCTGTAGGCTAGCAGGTCGGGGTCCGCCACCCAGTTTTTCCAGTCTGCGTCCATGCTCTGCGGCTGGCATGAATTTAGTAGTTCCACATAGTCCATCTCCAGTTCTCGTTCCATGGCAGCGAAACGGCGGAGGTCTTCTCCCAGTCCAATAGACGTCTTCCGCTAAGGCCTTCCACAACAGGCCAGGGCTAGTGTAGTTCTCCCCCTCCGGCTGGATGCCCTCTTCCCTCCACGTCTCTGGCTGGACAGTGCACCACCACAGTGCCCGGGATGAGGCGTCAAGGCTCAGTTCCCTTTCCACAAGGTACTCAAGTTGTCTTACCCACTCCCCTCCGGGTTGGTCTCCCAGAAGCGGCATCCGCCAGGCCGTTTGTTCCTCCAACTGGTATGAGACACCAGGAAGGCGCTGCTGCCGTTGATACTGGACTTCCTCCAGGGCATCGTACCATAATTCTTTCCGCAATATCTCTCTGTTCTAATTCACTCTCTTCCTCAGGTGTGTGTGTTGCCCAGGGGTCCACGGACCCCATTTTACCAATTCTTTGTGTAGACAGGGACGCTGTATGAACACTAGCGTCGCCCTCAATTTGTAAATCCACGAACGGTGTCTGAGCCGCTTTACCTCGCACTAGGACGCCATCCCACCGCTTGCCACCAATGTAACGGATTGCCACACACCATTAAATAAAACATTGAAAAAAGCTATAGTTTGTGTAAACCTTTTTTCATGAGATGCCCTGTTTTCGTTTAAAACAAGCAGGCCAGCACGGGCCAAATAAACAAGGCTTAGGTTTATGTGGGCCGCAAAAAAACAAAACTTACATTTTCATAGAAACGTAGGTTTATTTTGAAAAGTACAGTATAAAAAAAACAGCTCCCCCCCACTAAACCACAGTCCTCCCCTCCATACTAAATCTCGGTCCTCCACTCCATACTAAATCCCAGTCCCCGGTTTAAAAACAAAACACAAAACAACAAGCAGACTCCACTCACATTGCAAAGATATTCAATGTGGGCCGGGTAAATTTTAGCAGAGTAGGCACCAGCAATGTGGAGAGATCAGTTCCAACTCTGCCTTAACAGTAAGCATGTCAAACACGTGCCTCGCTGGGCCGCAAATATATTCAATGTGGGCCGCATGCGACATGCTTCGTTTAAAATGTATCACTTAAGTACAATTACTACAGTCATGTACTTGAATTGCTTCTTATTAAACGGTCTTAGTAAAGGGTTACTTCTGGCACCATATGCATTGTAACTCAATTTAGTGGTTATGATGTGATGAGCACCGTAGCACATTTCCCTGGTAACGGGGCAAACCATTTTGCAACAGCTTGCCTCTTACCTGAGTCCCACCAAACTGGCCCTATCCTGCTTCAGCAGAGATGCAGAAGCAAGATGTTTATCCTGCTGGTCATTCATTGGCTGAGAGCATCAGCTGAGTTCCTGCAGCCAATGAACTGAAAATATGTGTGCAGAAGCCTGGACGTATTGTTCTTGGTTGGCTAATGATGCTACCAGAGGTGGAGTTACACCTCAAGCAGCAACATTAAATATTTAAAACAGAAGTGGTCATGGTGCTTGAAGCAAAATTTCAAAAAGCAATGAGATGAATAAAATCAGATAATGGCCCCCAAAACGTACCGCGTATAAAACAGTCCAAAATATAGTATCCTTAGTAGTCCTAAGTGTTCATACAGAAAGAAAACTAATAGTGCAATATGCCAATTCAATCAGGTGCACACAACACATCAGTACGTGAATGGCAACTCACGTTTAGTGGAGCTATTACCAGCTCCGGATAAAACAGCAAACAGTAAATTCCCACTTTAAGGATATCAATCTGATGCTTTTCCCCCAACAGGATAGTAATCAGGTGCCCCACATAAAAACAAAAAACAAAAAAACAATAGTGTTTAAGTATAAAATGAAATATTTAAAAAAAAACTTAATTATAATGTTTTGAGCAGACAAACTGCTCTATGTGTGAGGCATAGTTGGTATATTATAGAAAAAAGGAAGAGAATAGGCGCTCGCTATAGTGATCAGGCAGCAGTATATACACAAGGATTCCCAAGCCTTGTAAGTGAATAGTAGAAAAAAAAGAAAAACGTATTCCGCGCCTAATTTATATATGTGAAATATACATACATATATCTTGAATATTCCAAATGTATCGTAACCTCAAAAAGAAAAGATTAAGAAACAAATAATAGTGCAATACAGTAAATATATTCTTTAGAGCAGATGGTATAAAGCTAAGTTCAATCCACTCACATATGGATGAGCTCTGCTGTGAAAACGCCTGGACGGTACAATCCCCGTCTTTGGATTTGCAGAGGTTGCCACGAATATTTCCACAATGCAGTGAACGTAGTAAATATGAAAGGGAAAATAGCAGCAATATGGTGAAGTAAGTACTTATAGTATGATCAGTATTAAATAGTATTGTACTTACAATTTCTAGAGCATATATCCTGCTCTAGTATAAACAGCATAGGTGGTATAATCCCCACCAAGGATATACAGGATCCAGGAAATAAAATAAAAGATTGGAGTGGATATAAAAGTAACTTTAAAAGTATACTTTAATATAAACAAACAGAATAAAAAATAAAATTTATAAAACATAAACTATAGTCCCACTTAACGCGTTTCGCCAGGTTGGCTTCTTCAGAAGTGTCAAGTGTTACGATACATTTGGAATATTCAAGATATATGTATGTATATTTCACATATATAAATTAGGCGCGGTATACGTTTTTCTTCTCTTTTTTTTCTATAGTTGGTATATTCCCCACCCTGCATTATGGGGTTTATCCGCCGATGTCACCAGTAGCAGATGTAGGATGCCAGGTAGGAACCAAACTAATAGGGTAAAAGTAGCTAAACAAAAGTATGTGGCAATAACTCTGTATTATGATAGCCAAAGCAATACTTTATTAATGACAAGTTATTTTTACATTTCCTTGTTATTAATAAAGTATTGTTTTGGCTATCCTGTCATGGAAAAGCATCAGATTGATATCCTTAACCCCTTAAGGACCAAACATCTGGAATGATATTGTCCATTTATGGATATGGCTGTTGGGTATAGATTGATCTAACAGTGATCAAATACAAATATACTGTACAAGAAACTGAAAGTGCAATGAGGTCAAGAGAGAAGCCAAATAATTGAGTCTGGTGAATGAGTTCAGTCAATGTTTTGCAAGTGAGGTAAAACCTTGTAAATGTATTTCCAAATTTGTAGATAGTCGAAAAGGAAAATTGTAGGTGAAGGAAAAGAATTAAAGGGACACAACACAAATATAAAAAAAATACAAAAATACTGTTTATTAGACCCAGCCCAGACTTTCTGTGGCTGTCCAATTACAAACTTCCCAATGCAGCGCAATGAAAAGTCTTTTCAATGCAGGTGCTCTGAGCAGTTGCCTGCCTACAGGACGTAAAAGGACCAGTTGTCTTATTGACATCCAGGGGGGTGTCACACATTTAAACAAGTTTAACATGCACCCCATTTAAGCATGTTCAGATGAGTGCTTGTTTTCTCATATATATATATATATATATATATATATATATATATATATATCTCTATCTTAAAAAGGGGCTCCCCCCCCTTCCCTACATTACCTGATTGGTTCCAGACGTACCGCCGGGCGGGTTCGTACAATCACCTCCGGGTTTCCAGCGTGGGAGCCTGATCGCGGCATGCAGTCCTCCGGACAACTTGATCCAGCCTATACCGCTTGCCTAGATGCTCCACGGAATGGTCGTTTGCCGCCCAAACAGCGAGTATACAGACGGGTACAAAGTACACCGTCTGTATCTTACCAGGGAACAGCCCGACCCGCAAGGGGTCCCTGGCACCAACACATGTAATCTGGGGCATTAGAGAGACCTCCCACGGACTCACCACAGGTCACGGAGGTCTGTAGTCTTGCCACATACTGGCTTCTCCCCAATGGCATGCTGCATCTGGCACTGTTATAAATAGAATTAGGGAGGGTTTTACAACCGCCGATCGATACAAGCCGGGTGTAACGGAACGCTGGCACTCCGACTGAGTACCTCCTCCAATCGATGCGCCTAGTGCTTGCTGAGGATACCAAGCACTCCAACCGACACCATCAGCACTGCAGACCCCACTTCCAGCGATACAGCTGCGCCGGGGTCTCGCCGTCTCCACCCACCCTGGATCCACGACCAGGATCCAGCTCCCAGTGGGTGAACCTCTCCTAAATCCAGAGAGCGTAGCAGGAACAAATCAAGCTATTGCAAGAGTTTACTCTGGGGAGTAAGTGATTATAGCAATCCCCAGAGTGTAGTTTTCCAATCCCCCAAACATGAGCCAAGGCTTAATGCTGGAACAAGACTTTACTGGAAGTAACAACAACAGGTATTCAAGCTACAGTTTCTTTTATGCCCTGCTCCCATGCAGGGGAGGGACACACACACGTTATCTACAGTAGCCAATAAAACAGAGGTTACAGCCCACACAAAATCCTCCCCTCTGCCTGTGATTCAATTATCTTATACAATAGAAAATCAATTATCACAGGTAGAAAAAATACAGTTTTTACAGCATATTCATAACTTCTAAAATATACATCACATTCACATAAAAATTATATATTCACAATTAATCCATTCAGGGAAACAACATATCAAAAAAATTGCATGAATCAGACCAGGGGTTCAGAAGTATCTTTTGGGGCCTGGCTGGCAGCATGGCTATCTGGCCCAAACCGGTTTTACAGAGCCCTCTATCCTGGAGACAATGGGGAACATAATCCAATTATATCCAGGGATAGAGGCAGACTCCATTGAGCACATGTTCCCAGTAAAACACAAAAAGATACAAAAATACATAACTCCTATCATACTGAATTGAACGGGCCAAATCTCCCAGGGTCCATAGTCACAGGGCAAAAGGCGGGCAAGCAGTCCTCTCCAGGCACAAGTGGTGAAGGGCACTTCGCCACAGTAATAAATCCATGGATAAAGTAGCAGGGAGGGAAAGTACCGAATGAATGGAGGGGGATTCTTCACACCGGGTCATGCTTCCTAAACAAGACACCAGCTTCTATCCAGTCTGATCAAAGCAGACATGCGTTTTACTGTTCACTGTTCTATTCCATTGTTCACCTTTTGGCTTAGGCCTCCCTAACAGGAAACTCAGACTACCGCGGGGCAGATCTAATCATACACTTAACCAACAGGTACGTTTCTCCCACTCAATTACTCTGGTTTAAGGTATAGCGAACCAACTATAGACGGTTGGTTAATGGCCATCTAGGTAGTCTGCCCATGTATTCTCCGCCGTAGAGATAGTGGTCCCGCGAAGCCAACAGCCACCCTCCACGCAAGAGGTAATACGCCCCACGGGCCAAATCATAGCTAGCCACCTCGCTTGCTGCATAGAAAGGGCCTCACTTGTCATAACCTCACCCCAGTCAACTATTATGTTCCGCCGAGAGGTCAACACCCCTCTGGACATCTCTTGCGCTAAACCATAGGTAGAGCCTCTCAAGCCACTTGGCAACTAGTAGGGACTCACTTGTCACCAACCTAGCGAATTTTTCGCCTCTTTGGCACTAGCTAAAATACCAGTATACGTCCTTAGGCTAAAGCATTTGTTTCCTATATATTTCAGTATGTCCAGGTACCAGACGACGGAGTTTATATTTCAATCCCTAGTACTCCAGCCAGGACTGCCACCCCCACACCCCGCAAGGGAGACACCAGTAGCCCATCATCAATAAGATCATGGACTATCCCCTGCTTCACGGCCGAACTACGTAGGCGCAGCATCAACTTTCCAGCTACTGCCAGGAAAGCAGAACTGTTAGGCTGATGCAAGCCAATACTGACAATGCAGACTCATGGGAAGGCACGAATGGCACGAGCAACGCCAACCTTTATACCATGATGGCTTCGCTAGTGTCCTCCATGGGACAGATTAATGATAAGCTGGGGAGACTGAAAGCCCGTAGCTTTCCCGTTGTAACACCAGAGCCTCCCACAACCAAAATTGCAGGCTCCTCTCAGTCCCAACCCGGTAATAATGCTCCCACCACCTTAGGGTCTCAGGTCATTAACCCAACCCATATGGTACCAGCAAATCTTAAGAAAGACATCCTGGAAGGCAAAGACGTTAATCTCGTCTCTCTTCTCATTGCCTCCCGGGATGTCTAGAGAATCGCTCCTACTCATACAGCGACATCTCAGTGGTCCTAAAGGCTAGAGACCCGGTTCTGAGCAAAAGTTATCTATCCCTGACATTGTCATTGCTTTTGGGATTTACAAGGATGGGCTATGTTCGGTGTACCCACATAGAAGAGAGGAACTAGACCTGTATATGCACAAGCTAGTGGACCTGGGCAACAAAAATGGTGGTTCATACTTCTACAACTACCACTGTTCATTTGCAACAAAGGCGTCAACAGCTCTGGCCCAGTACAACGCAAGGATGGATTGGAGCCAACTGGATACAGAGCTGTTCCTTAGACACTTTGCTGGGCTAGGGTCCCCAGCTTGTGCAATATGTGTGGCAACCACATTCCGCAAACCTCTGCCCGGTTACACTGGATTATATCCCAACCACTGCCATTCCAGAAAGGAAGGAGGGCAGAAAGCAAGGCAGGGATAAACTTGGTCGTCCAAGTGTGTATCTTGGCAAGTACCAAAATTGGAACAACTGTAATGTTGGGGCTTGTGCTTGTAGTGTATGTCATAAGTTACATGTATGCTCACATTGTTTCTGGGCACACACGAAAGCCATGTGCCCTAATAATAAAATGCTTATGAAACCGTACCTAACATCAGCAAATATTGATGTTCTGGCGGGGGTACTGTCCACCCAACCATCTAAACATCCGGTATTTAGTTGCAGGTTCTCCCAAGGTTTCCATATGGGTCTTATCTACATGCCGGGAGGGACTTGGGAGTCTAACAATCTTCAGTCTGCCTTGACTGACACAAACGCAGTAGATACATAGCTACTCATTGAGCAAGAACAAGGTTTTGTACTAGGACCAGTCACGGAACCCCACTTTCTCTAGCTAGAGAACCAACCCTATTGGTTGGTCATGGGAAAAACACAAAACAGAGACTAATCATAGAACTCTCTGGGCCACATTCTTCGGTAGTTCCTAGCCTCAATTCTCTTATCCCCTCTGAAGAATTCTCCCTATAGTACGCTACCATTGACAACACAGTATCTACCATCATATCTGCGGGCATAGGCGCCTGACTTGCCAAGACTGACATTATGAACACCTTTAAGCTACTTCCTACCCATCCGTCACTATGGTACCTGCATGGCATTAAGTGGAAAGGCCTAGGTTGCTTTTTACGAAGCTCACTTTCGGCTCAAAGAATAGTCCAAAGTTTGTCGACACTTTTGCGGAGACCTTGTGTTGGCTGCTCTACAAACAGGTGCCATAGCGTCATTTATTACCTGGATGATTTTCTGTTCGTAGAGAACAAGGCATCCCCCCCCCCACGCAGTCTAAATAAGGCAGTACACTTGTTTGACTCAATAGGGGTACCAGTATCTCCAAAAGACAGAAGGACCAGACACCGTAATACAGTTTCTGGGGATACAGCTTGACTCAGTAACGATAGAAGCCAGCCTACCACAGTACAAAATCATCAATATCAGACAGGCCATAGATCACTACTTACGCATACGCTCATGTAACAGGAAAGAGCTGCAGTCACTGATTGGCTCATTGAATGTCGCCATGCATATGATACCACAAAGCAGAGAGTTCATTTCAAGGCTCTTCTGCCTTCTCCTTACATTACCAGACGACCACAGCCGTATCCCCCTTGACCAGCAAGCCACTGCAGATCTACACATGTGGAACATGTTTCTCGCAAGTTGGAATTGGAGAAGCATGTTCCTCCCTCAGGTATCTGTAGACTCCCCCACTATTTGGACTGACGCAGCATCCACTGGGTTTGCGCCATTTTCGGGAGTAAATGGCTCTGGGAGAGGTGGCCGAAGGAAGTAAGACAGATTGAAGAGTTCTAAAAGAACTCAGCACTCTTAAAGGATACCCCATAGTAGCCACAGCAGTGACATGAGGCCATTTATGGGCAGGGAGACCAGGCGATGTTGCTCTGATAATGTGGCAATTTGCCACTTCATAAACAAAGGCCGATCTTCCTCCCTAATGATCATGAAATTTATCAGGAGACTGATGTGGTTGGCAGCCTGTCACCAGTTTTCTGGTATGCTACCATGTACCAGGAATTTTTTAACACGGCTGCTGACCAGTTATCTCGTCTGCATTCAGAAAGTCCCTACTGACAGCCTAACCAAAAAGCCGCGACTGCTTCCCTGCTCCAAGATCTATTTATGAATTAGAAGACTTTCTACGTCATAGCAAAGAATTGGCAAATACGCATAAACGCATATGACAAGGCTTTCATTTTGTATTATAGGTTCATGACAGATCACCACCTGGCCAACTGGTTTGAAATTACAACCTTGGTGGCTTACGACACTTTTTTGCCACCTTAAACTGAAGCTGTCACATAACACCATCTAGTTATACCTCTCTGGCATCCAACGCCACGTGTGTCAACTTTTCCCAACAACCCAGGCTTCCTCATATCCTACCCCATCAAAACCATTCTTAAAGGTATATCCAAAGCAAACGGTCCTACTCCACAACGTAGGTTGATTATTGACATACATCTGTTCAAACGTATATCAGACTTACTGAATTTTGGCACCTTTTGAACCACATACAAACTCCATTATCAAAACAACCATATACTTGGCTTTCTATGGCTTTCTCAGACCACGAGAGTTCCCTATCACGGGGCAACAGGACGGTAAAAATTGCCTTCGCACCTCCTACCTTAACAAACAACAAGCCCATTATGTTCTGAGCTTCCTAACAACTAAGACTAGTCAGATGGGTCAAACCATTCTTATCCATTACTACCCCACCGACAATTCATGGTGCCCGGTGACACATACCTACTGTCAGTACACACTCACGCCTCACTCCCTCTCCTGTCACTTCATGGGGCTACCCTCACCACTTCTAAATTCATGGTGTGTAAACAGTTGCAAGAAAAAAGTATGTGAACCCTTTGGAATGATATGGATTTCTGCACAAATTGGTCATAAAATGTGATCTGATCATCTTCTAAGTCACAACAATAGACAATCACAGTCTGCTTAAACTAATAACACACAAAGAATGAAATGTTGCCATGTTTTTATTGAACACATCATGTAAACATTCACAGTGCAGGTGGAAAAAGTATGTGAACCCCTATCCTGAATGAGGGGCACTCATTCAGGATAGGGGCAGCATCATTGCCGCCAAAGACTTACCCAAAAAGCTTAATGAATTTATCGCTTTTGTCAAGCAAATTGATAATAGATTGAGAACCCGAGAAGCTACTAGAAACAAGATCAGACACATGAATATGCCTTTAGCACCCCACTTCTCCAAACCTATTCTCCCTGAATTTCCTGTACAGTCCGAACCCGAACCCATGCAGTTGGGGGTCACTAGACTGTCGGAAGCAGAAAGACAATATAGGAGAAAAGAAGAAAAGAAAGCCTATGTCTATACTGCGGTAGAAAAGGACATATGAGGAACAATTGTCCCATAGTTCCGGAAACCTACCGCACCTTAAGGGGACAGTGTCAGGGTCTTACCTGGGTTGGGAGTCTGTAGCGCAGATATGTTGCTCACCTTTGCAGATAGCCACAGGCCAAGGTGGTCAGGTAAGAATTCACCCGGCCTGTGGGTCTGTGCACGGGGGCTGTGCAGGATGTACCAAGTACCAAGTCGCAGGACAGGCAAGGGATCAAACAACAGGTTCGTCAAGGGATAGCCGAGGTCAAAGGATGCCAGAGGACAGGAACAACGAGGAGTAACCGAAGTCAAGGGAGGTCAGAGTAAACGTAGTCAGAAGCCGGGGTCAATAACAAGTAGCAGATCAAACGACAGGAACACTGGTACAAAGCACACAACAGGATCAAAGACTTGATCCTGATCACAGGGCGAGGCTGAGTTTAAATACCCTGCTAATGTCTGATCAGGGTCAAGTGAAGCACATCCAAAGTCAAGGTACAGCCCCCAGAGTAATAGACATGCCAGGATGAACAGGACCAGAATGACATGTGAAATATAAAAGCTGCTGTGGCTCAGAGGTAGGAAGCAGGCCCAGGACTGTGACGTGCCCAGGTTCAAATCCCTCATCAGGCATTCCTGGGGTGACCTCGTCTGGCCGTCTGGATGTTGAGGTGAGAACCGTGACAGACAGGTCTTAGGTGTAATGGAAACGTCCTCTGGAATGGGTAAAAAAATAGGTTTTTCCTTGATATTTCTATTGCCTTTGAAAAGAAGAACTTTTCATACAAAGCCCTGATGGATTCAGGTGATGCTGGAAACTTCATCGACGTTCAATTTGTTAAAGGTAATACTATACCTATCAAGGAAAGACTATCACCCCTAGCTGTTGAAGCTATTGATGGGAGACCACTCTCACAACCATTGATTACACACAAAACCTTACCCATTAATTTGTCCATTGGTGCCTTACATAAGGAAGAGATTACATTTCAGGTTATTGCATCCCCTTCCTGTCCGATCATATTAGGCTTTCCATGGCTTAACAAGCATAACCCTCATATTGACTGGGCTAATGGGGAAATATTAGAATGGGGTAATGATTGTTATGAAAGGTGTATATTAAATGTTGCCAAAAGAGTGGGCACTATTGGATTACCCACTAGTACACCTCAAAACCCGGAAATCCCTATACAGTACCAAGACATTAAAGAAGTATTCAGCAAAACTCTGTCGAATACTCTACCTCCTCACAGACCTTATGACTGTTCCATTAATTTACTACCCGGCGCTATGCCACCTAAGGGAGCAGTCTATGCTCTGTCACCTCAGGAGAGTAGAGTAATGGAGGAATATATTAAGGATTCATTGAATAAAGCCCACATACGAAAATCATCCTTGCCTGCTTGTATCTAAAAAGGACGGTGAGTTGCGCCCATGTATCGATTACAGGGAACTGAACAAAATCACCATTAAGAACGCCTACCCCATTCCTCTTATTGCTGAATTATTTGATAGACTCCAACGCGCTAAAGTATTTACTAAGCTTGATCTTAGAGTGCTTACAATTTAGTGAGAATCAAGGAAAACCACGAGTGGAAGACTGCATTTAATACCAGAAGTGGACACTATGAATATCTAGTGATGCCATTCGGGTTGTGCAATGCTCCAGCGGTTTTCCAAGATTTCATAAATGATGTACTCAGGGATTACATTTACTTGTTTGTCTTGGTCTATCTGGATGATATCCTTATTTATTCTCCTGACATTCAGACTCACCACGATCACGTTAGACAAGTTCTGCAGACCTTGTTAAAGAATCAACTTTATTGTAAATTCGAAAAATGCATCTTTGACCAATCTGAAGTACAGTTTTTGGGATATAATATCTCTGCCTCGGGATTTCAAATGGATCCTAAAAAGCTGGAATCGGTTCTACAATGACCTTTACCCACTGGGTTGAAAGCCATTCAAAGGTTCATTGGTTTTGCCAATTATTACAGAAGGTTAGCAGTACGATATGGTCTAAGGAGGCTATAGAAGCCTTTGAAACTCTCAAACAACGGTTTGCCTCCGCCGACATATTGATACATCCTGACACCAGTAAACCTTTCATAATGGAAGTTGATGCATCAGAGACAGGGGTAGGGGCAGTTCTCTCCCAGAGGGAGAGCCAGGATACTCCATTGCATTCTTGTGGTTACTTCTCTAGAAAGTTGACTCCTGCCGAGTGCAATTATGATATTGGCAATAGGGAATTGTTGGCCATTATTCTAGCTCTCAAGGAGTGGCGACATCTTTTACAGGGTTCCAAGGACCCCCTTTTGATCATTACTGATCACAAAAAACCTGACTTACATAGGAGATGTTAGACGATTGTCCTCTAGACAAGCTAGGTGGTCTCTGTTCCTTTCTCGCTTTAATTTTCTTATTACTTATAGACCTGGTTCTAAAAATGTCAAGGCTGACGCCTTATCCAGACAGTTTGATACTGAGTCTATTCAAGAGCAAGAAAAGTCCCACATCATTCCCCCGGGATGTATCATTGCTTCCACTATCCTTTCATTGTCCTCTCCGCTGCTTGGCTCCATCATGGAGGCTCTGTCTCAGGCGCCCTGCGGTAAACCTCAGGACAAATTGTTCGTTCCATTGGGGGAAAGGGTTAAAGGACCACTATAGTGCCAGGAAAACATACTCGTTTTCCTGGCACTATAGTGCCCTGAGGGTGCCCCCACCCTCAGGGACCCCCTCCCGCCCGGCTCTGGAAAGGGGAAAGGGGTAAAAACTTACCTTTTTCCAGCGCTGGGCGGGGAGCTCTCTGCCTCCTCTCCTCCTCCCATCCTCCTCCTGGGCTGAATGCGCACGCGCGGCAAGAGCTGCGCGCGCATTCAGCCCGTCGCATAGGAAAGCATTTACAATGCTTTCCTATGGACGCTTGCGTGCTCTCACTGTGAAAATCACAGTGAGAAGCACGCAAGCGCCTCTAGCGGCTGTCAATGAGACAGCCACTAGAGGGAATGGGGGAAGGCTTAACTCATTCATAAACATAGCAGTTTCTCTGAAACTGCTATGTTTATGAAAAAATGGGTTAACCCTAGCTGGACCTGGCACCCAGACCACTTCATTAAGCTGAAGTGGTCTGGGTGCCTAGAGTGGTCCTTTAATATCATGAAGGTGTTTCACGACAATGTGTCTGCTGGTCACCCAGGTATTAATAAATCCACTTCTGCTATTATGAGGTCATTCTGGTGGGATTCCCTTAGGAAGGATGTTAAGGAGTATGTGCAGGCTTGTTCTGTTTGTGCGGTTTCCAAAGTACCTCATAAACTCCCTTGTGGATTATTACAACCTCTTCCCGTTCCTGAGGTCCCATGGTCCCACTTGTCTATGGATTTAATTGTAGAACTTCCTAGTTCTAATGGTTATACCACTATTCTCATGGTTGTTGACCGTTTTTCTAAAATGGCTCACTTCATCCCTCTCAAGAAATTACCGTCATCTCAAAACCTGGTACTGATCTTTATACATGAGATTATCCGTCTGCATGGCATTCCTCACAATATTGTATCTGATAGAGGTTCTCAGTTTGTATCCCGGTTTTGGAGGGCTTTCAATAAGCAATTGGGGATTGAATTATCTTTTTCATCCTCTTACCACCCGCAGACTAATGGTACAGCTGAGAGGGCTAACCAGTCTTTGGAGTTATACTTGCGTTGTTTCATTAATAGCACTCAAGACAATTGGTCCAAATTATTACCATGGGCCGAGGTTGCCAGGAACAATGCTGAGCATGACTCCTCTGGGCATAGTCCATTTTTTGTTAATAATGGCCGGCATCCTACTGTCCTACCGGCTGTTTTTTCTGATACGGCTATTCCTGCTTTGAATGACCGTCTGGCTTCCATCCGTGATACCTGGGTTAAAGTTCAATCTGCTCTGTGTACTGCTGCTGACCGTTTCAAGCATTTTGCTGATACACGTCGGGGTGCCAACCCTGTTTACCAAGTGGGTGAGAGGGTTGTGTTATCTTCTCGTAACATCAGGCTCAAAGTCCCTAGCATGAAATTTGCTCCTAGGTTCCTTGGACCTTTCCGTGTCCTTTGTAGGATCAATCCTGTTGCGTACTATCTAGCCCTTCCGGCCTCCTTGAAAATTCCTAATACCTTTCATGTGTCCTTGCTCAAACCTCTTGTTTGCAATAAATATACTGTCTCAAGTGTCCCTCCTCCTCCCTTAGTTGTTTTTGGACAGGAAGAGTATGAGGTCTGCTCCATAATTGATTCCAGGTTTTCACGGGGCACTTTACAGTACTTGGTGGATTGGAAAGGTTATGGACCAGCCGATCGTTCTTGGGTTCCGGCATCTAATATACATGCTGACCGCAAGATTCGCTATTTTCATGCCAAATTTCCTCTCAAGCCTGGTCCTGCCCGCCCGGTGGGTGTTCTTAAGGTGAGGGGTAATGTCACGTATTCATCCGCTTATAAAAATGTGGTTAATGACATTTACTGTCCACACAGGAAAAGTTGTGCCGAGCAGCAACCAAATCCACAGAAGGGTTAATGCTGAGCAGCAATTATGCAAATGGGAACCTAGTAACTGCTTTTGGGGTCAAAGGCCGGTTACAGCCTATCAGATCTAGAGGAGGGGTATTTCTCATCCTGCTCAGTGCCCTGTCGTGGTTTCCCTTGTGGTTGTCCGAGAGCGCGTTATTGATTCTGGTAATTCTGGTTATTTGACTTTGGCATTGTTTTTGACTTCCCTGTTTTCTGGCATCCCTGACTCCTGGCTTTTCCTTATCGTTGTGTCTCTTTCTGTTTCCCTTGACCTCGGCTATTCCTGACTATTCTTTGGTACGTTAGTCCGGCCATTCTAAGGTCCGGTATATGTTAACTATCAGTCCTCTGTGTTACACAATTCTACATGCTGGATCATTCTGTAATCCTGTGGTTTCGTAATAAATATCTTTTAAGCAAGATTGGTATTCTTTTTGCCCACTTATTTACAGGCCTACCACATACGTCGGTATCGGCACACCTCAACCGACTTGCTTATTAAAGGTAGATTACGTAATCTCTATTTCATTTCCATTACTAAAATGGCCCCGAATGGAAATTGGAAGGCTGGGCCTGAAGTTGTGGGAGGGGCTGTGTAGCTTTAAAAGGGACTCCCCTTCCCTACATTACCTGATTGGACCTCCCGAAGTTGGGGTACATTGACATTGTGGCAGGCTTATGCAATGTATGAGCATATAATGTAACTAAACCCCCATTATTTCTTGCCTAGATTAGGTGTTTTTAATAAAACTAGCAAAATCGGTCAGCACCAAAGTAGCTGTTTAGTAGATAAGGGAGTGCGCTGGATTTTCATTTTTACTATACTTTTTGTGTAATCACAAAAGTGGACACACTCATTACACAAAGAACTTTCGGCAACTTTGGGGGTCTGGTGTGTCACTTTAAGATTCTCATGTTGAGGGTCAAAACAACTACCAATTCAGAATAGGGAACTTTATTGCCATAATAAAAGAGTTTAACACTGAATTTCCACCAACAATACAGTTGCCCATACCTTGGTATCAGTAACACTTGTTTCCACACGTGCCACCCCTTGCGATTCTCTGAACAACTGAACCTTTGTCACCTGGCTGAATTCAAACAAAACTGTTGTGAGATTGGTCTTCAGATCAATAACATGGCTGATGCCGTGACGTGGACCAACCAGAAGTGTGGTTGCTGGAGTCTTTTCATCCTACAAATGGGTTGAACAAGTAATTAAACGCTAAAGGACATGTTAATAATATTTTATTTTCATCAAATGCAGTAGAATGATAATATTTTTTTTTTAAAAAATACATGTATACCAAGTGATAAAGCACAAACACAACATTGTCTCAGATATAACATGTACTGATGTATAGAATAAGATTATATGAGGGTACACATAAGAATGAAAATTTGTTTAAATGCTCCGACAGATGAGTTGAATACCAATCTGCCATGAATACAGAGAGACCCAACACGCAGAGTGTAATAGAATAGAAAACTTGAAAGACAACCACAAATGGTTAAATTCAAACATTTTGGTGGACCATGACATCATTAATGACTTGATGTTGGTGCGCATGCGCTGCATCATAAAAGGGGGTGGGGCTACCGCGGTAGGCTTAAGAACTGCTGATAAGAGAGAGATCGAGAAAGGTCCTGTCAAGGTGGTCACTGCTAATACAAGTAGGTGGAATTTTCTTATTACTTATAGACCTGGTTCTAAAAATGTCAAGGCTGACGCCTTATCCAGACAGTTTGATACTGAGTCTATTCAAGAGCAAGAAAAGTCCCACATCATTCCCCCGGGATGTATCATTGCTTCCACTATCCTTTCATTGTCATCTCTTTTCTGTTTTTCCTAGTGTTGTTGGTATCATGAATAGTATACCTTGTTCTATGTTTATAGGCCAAGTTCTACCCAACATCTCCGTCGCCACCCTCTCCACCTCTCTCCAGAACGGTTTGATATTGTTACATGACCACCATATGTGGCTCATTGAGCCTTCCCTCCCTCTACACCTCCAGCATTCAATTGGTGTACCTTTGTATATCGCAGCTAGTTTCTCTGGTACCATGTACCATCTGTATTGTAGCTTTCAGGTGGTCTCTAGGTGGGTTGTGCATAGTGTATTCCCCTTGTGTATTGTGAATGCCCTTTGCCATGCTTCCGCCTCAATATCGTAGCCCAGTTCTGTGTGCCATGCTGTTTGGAAATTCATGGCTGTCCCTGTGTGTAGTGTCAGTAGGGAGGTGTACAATGTTGACAGTGCTTTTTTGGGGGGTCTGCCCGCCAGTCACAGTTTTTCAATGCTGTTCGTATGTGTTGTCTCCTGGCTCTGTATTGTCGCGCCTGTGAGGAGCGACTTCATTTGTAGATATGTGAACAATGTTCTGTTGGGTATGTTGTATAGTGTTTGGAGTTCTGAAAAGGGCAACAGTTTGTTGTCCTTATATAGATGTTTAATCGTGGTGCAGCCCTGCTCTTCCCATGGCTTTGTGTCTAGGGATGGGATGCCCACTTTTATAGTAGCCGTTAGCAAAGCCGTCTGCGCCCGGGATTTACCTATTGGTAGGTTCAGGGTAGCTTCCTTTACTTCTTTGTGTGTTATAGGGGCGGTGAGTTCCTGCTGTTGCAGCTGCGTGAGGGTGGGTAGTGGTATCGTGTTTAAGTAGTCTTGTATTTCTTGGGAGCGTGGTTGGTGCGTTTGTGTGTCATTGGCTAGGTTGTATAACGACGTGTAATACTTTGCAAAAATGTTGCTTATATCTTTGGGTGCTGTGACTTTGTGTCCCGCTTCTGTGTAAAGGTATGCAATCTTTTGGTTGGTTTGTTTGAGGTGTTGGGCTACCAGTTTACCCGCTCTGTTGCCCTGGGAGTATTGAGTCGCTTTAAGTCTATGTAATTGGTGTCCCGTTTTTTCTAGGGCCTGTATTTCTTGGGTGATTTTTATTATGCGGTTTTTCTTTGAGGCATGTGATGGTCGCTTCCGGCTGTATTTCTCTTTGATCCTTCCCTCCTCCCCTTTCTTTGTCCCAGTGTTTTAGTGTCAAAGTAGTGATCGGTAAGGGGTATATGTGTTTTGAGCGCATGGATTTCGTGAGCCAAAAGTTTATTGATCCAGTGGGCCTCTATTCGGGTCCACTGTGGTGTTTCCCCCTCTGCTGTGGCTGCTTTGACTGTCGCTAACTGTGCTGCTTTGTATCTTTTATGCTTGGCAGGCTTAGTCTCTCCCTCATGGTGGGTTGTTGCAGTATACCAGATGCCACCCTCGTTTTTTTTGTTGGCCCACACGAATCGGGTAATTAATCTCTGTATTGTGGCTAGGTGTGTGTTTGGCAGTGCTATAGGTAGAGTACGTAACAGGTATTGGAATTTTGGGAGTAGCATCATTTTCACTGCTGCTATCCTCCCCACCCATGATCTTAGTGTGGTGGCCATGACTTTTGTGAGTGCAGTGTAGTTTTTTTCCAATAAGTTGTTTAAGTTGGGTGGGATTTTGATACCTAAGAAGGTTAAGTGGTCTCTTCTCCAGTCTAGGGGGAAGGCTGCTTTGAGTCTCTCTAGCATGTTTGGTTGGATCCCCATTCCCATGGCTTGCGTCTTGGTGACATTTAGTTTATAATATGATTGTTTCTCATAATTGGTAATTGTTGCCATTAGGTTTGGTAGTGATATGTGTGGCTGCGTTAGGGTCAGTAATACATTGTCTGCGAATAGGTTCGCTTTATATTCTCTGTCTCCTGTTTTCACTCCATGGATTGATGTGTTTTGTCTTATGGCCGCTGACAGCGGTTCAAGGGCCATCACGTATAGCAATGGTGAGAGGGGGCACCCCTGTCTTGATCCATTCGTTATCTTGAGAGGGTCTGAGACGAATCCTGCATTTAGGACCCTTGCTGTGGGTGGGTTGTATAATGCCCTGACCACTGAGAGGAAGCCCTCTGGCACCTCAAACCTGAGGAGGACCTTTTCCAGGAACTCCCAGCTCAGTCGGTCGAAGGCTTTTTCTGCATCTAGCGACACCAGCAAGCCTCCCACTTTCATGCGTTGGGCACTCTGAATGATATCTAGTACTTTCCTGGTGTTGTCCCCTCCCTGTCTATTTTTTATAAACCCAACTTGGTCGGTGTGGATTATGTGGGGTAGTATCTTGCTGAGGCGCACTGCGTATATTTTTGCATATAGTTTAGCATCCGTATTTAACAGAGATATGGTGCGGAAATTTTGTGGGCAAGTGGGGGGTTTCCCTGGTTTTGGGAGAGTGATGATGTGGGCCATCAGGGTCTCAGTGGCAATTGTTGTGTGTGTGTGGCTTCATTAAACGCCCTTGTCAAGTGCGGCGTTAGGGTTTCATGAAACATTTTATAGTAGCCGTTAGCAAAGCTGTCTGTGCCCGGGGATTTACCTATTGGTAGGTTCAGCGTAGCTTCCTTTACTTCTTTATGTGTTATAGGGGTGGTGAGTTCCTGCTGTTGCAGCTGCGTGAGGGTGGGTAGTGGTATCGTGTTTAAGTAGTCATGTATTTCTTGGGAGCGTGGTTGGTGCGTTTGTGTGTCATTGGCTAGGTTGTATAACGACGTGTAATACTTTGCAAAAATGTTGCTTATATCTTTGGGTGCTGTGACTTTGTGTCCTGCTTCTGTGTAAAGGTATGCAATCTTTTGGTTGGTTTGTTTGAGGTGTTGGGCTACCAGTTTACCCGCTCTGTTGCCCTGGGAGTATTGAGTCGCTTTAAGTCTATGTAATTGGTGTCCCGTTTTTTCTAGGGCCTGTATATCTTGGGTGATTTTTATTATGCGGTTTTTCAGCTCCTGTGTTGGGGCCAGTTGGTTTTGAGCCGTTAAGCTCTGGACTTCTTTTTGCCATTCCCTCATTTGTGCCTGTGCTTGCCTTTTTAGACGAGCTGCTCTCTGTATCAGCATACCCCTAACTACTGATTGTGCGAATGTTGGGTCTGTGAGCAAGGAGTAATTTAGTCTCCATGGGCTCCTGTGTGTGGATTCATATAGGTCGGCTAGGGTTGCCACCAATGGGGCATGGTCTGACCAGGTAATCTGTTCTATGGTACATCCCTTAACCTGTTCTATGTGCTGGCCAGTTATTAGTATACCATCTATCCTAGAGTATGAGTTATGTACTGTGGAGAAGAAAGTGTATCCTCTCTCCCCCACATGCGTTGTTCGCCATACATCGTAATAATGGTGTTCAAAAAGTAGTTTGTTTATCGCTTTGCACTGTCTCTTGAGTGGTCTCATCCTAGCTACGGAGTGCTACGGAGAGGTGTCTATCATGGGGTCTAGTACGTGGTTGAAATCCCCACATATAATTCCTATTCCCTTTTTTATTGACTCTATTTTCTTAAGTATGTGGTGTAGAAAGTTCCTTTGTTCCGTGTTGGAGGCATATATATTTGTAATAGTATATTCTACATCATTAAAAGTCCCCCTTACTAAGACATATCTCCCCTCCTTGTCTATATCTAGGTGTGAGAGGTTAAACGCTATGTCTTTGCTAATGAGTATGGAAGCGCCTTTGGATTTGCTTGTGTTGGTGGCGTGATATTGGCGTGGGTAGTCTAGTGGCGGCAGGGATGCGTGGGCATTGGTCTTAAAGTGGGTTTCTTGGAGACAGATTACATCAGGTTTGTGTTTGATCAGGTCTTTACGGAGTAGGCTCCGTTTTGATGGGTGGTTGAGTCCCTTTGTGTTATGTGTATATATTTTCATGGGGGGTCATAGGTGTGGGCGATAGTGTCGCTAGTTCTCTGTCGTTCAGTGGCGCCTTCCTTCCCAGCATTATTGGCTCAGGTGGCAACTCCCTATTGGGGGTGGGTTGTGGCTTTGAGCTCCTAGGCGGGCAGCTTGTACCAACTTTGCTGGTTTGCTGAGTTGGTGTAACCATGGTGTGTGTACAATGAGATTCACATAAAATTAACATAATAAAATAAACAATCCAACAATTAACTAAACAGTTTGCCTTGAGTATAGCCTGGCGCCAGTGATAGGCGCAACGGGGTAGGAAGCGGCGTGCTTCTATGCCTGTGCAACTCGGTCATGGCCTTAGCTATTTCGTTCCCATATTCTTTATCCACCTTTTAGTATCCTTGTTAGTTGTAATTAGCTAGTTATGTACTGTGTCCCCTTGGGTGCTCCGAGTTTTTTTTTCTTTTTTTTTTCTTTCAGTGACTATATTGGGGCATGATTGGTATTCCCAAGCCACCCATCTCTTTGTTAACGGCACCCTCCCATTATGCTATCAGTCCCAGAGTCTCTCTGTTAGTACTTGCCACAGTCAGCAGATTGTGTGTGGTTCCTCTGTCCGTTCTTGGGGACCCTCTTCCACGCTGGGGTGAATCGGTCACGGTTCGCTGTGGTGGACGGCGGTTGCAGTCTTCCATGTCCGCCATTTTTGTTTGAAAACCTGACATGGTGTCATTCATAACGGCTCTCATTTCCTTAAGGTCTTCGGCCTGGTCGGCCATTTTGTCCTCCAATGTGGAGGTCCGCACGCCTAAATCTTTTAAGGAGGTCTGAATGGTATGTTGTATTTTTGTCTGCATGTCTTCCAGCATCCTCTACAAAATGCTCTGTGTCACCGGGCCGTCGTCTGCGGCTTCTCTTTGTGTGACATTGGCGTTTTCGCGGGCGCCATCTTGGGCCTCCTCTGCCGCATCCGCGGCTTTCGTGTGGGTGCTGCGGATGTTGAAAAGGCTAGTTTTTTCTCCTCTGTCTGTCTGGGGTCTGCTCTTTTGCTGGGACATGTTTTGGGGTAAGTGTGTCGCTCTCTGGGAGATCGTATCACTTAAATTATGGCCTGTGCAGCCGGAGCTACCCTAACATGCGACCGTTGCGGTTGCACTCCAGGCCACGCCCCCCCATTATTTAATTTTAATCCCCCACGTCATGCCCATGTGTGGAGACATGGGGGGGATACGACCTGTGCCAATTGTTAAACCCAACTGCTTACTCGCTAGTCTTCTATTATAGTGAGCAGGCAACATATACTACTATAGGAGTCATATTGTCCCTAATAGGCTTCTTTTTTTTTTTTATAGTTGTCCACAGCCTGCTATTACTGCAAGCAGGTAAATAGTAAAAAAAAACATTTATCAACTATTTTTTTGCAATTGAATCCAATAAGCCTTTTTAACTGTTTCAATGTAATATATAGGCTTTGAATATCATCATCAATAAATATTGTTTGGTTGGGCCTTTAACGGCTGCAGTTAAATTGATCTGAAGTATTAAATAGCTTATCCTGAGATGATAAATATCATAGGCTGGAATTTAATTGCAGCCTGAATTTGAAGGGAAAAACAAGTAAACAGCAAACAAGCAACAGTGAAGCAGCAACGAAAAGGGGCTGCTACCTTTTGTCTCTATACTATTTTATCTCTTACATTTTCTAGTTTATTATGAGACGAAGCAGTGGCATCTGTTAGCACTATGTGGATGCATGTTGGTTTAATTGAGACTTACTTGAGACTTACTTGCAGGCGTTGCAGAGTCCTCCTCTGTAAGTCGTACATTTGTCATTAAATGGTAATAAAGAAACACAATACTGAGTAATGTAAAGCACTTGACATGATGCAGCAGCATTATAGATAATATGTTATAGATAATTAGATAATACAACTTAACATTACCATGCCCACTGTGTTGAACAGGACACCTGTGAAGGTTGGTAACTCATTAAGAATGCGGAGATAGCGAAGTTTCGCTTGAGTGATAGACACCTATAAACATAAGGAGGGATAGTGTGTCATGGATTCAGTTTGAAGAATCTCTAAATAGAAATAGTGCATATTCACCAACTTCAATTTCACCTTGTTTCCAGACAGTTGATTCTGGTGAATTTTAAGGTGCTGCGCCAGTGCCTTTCGCAGAGACTTCTCCTTATATCCCTGCAAGAGTGAGGGTGGGAGAAATGGTTCCAAACCCCATTCCTTCCTACAGTGAAAAATGAGAAAAGATATTGTGACAATGGTGAGTATGGATGCAGTTAGGTGTATTGTATGGCTTTGTGGTAGGTGTGCTAATTGGATATGTTAAATATGTAGAGGTTATAAGGTTTGCACTGGGGTGATGTAAGAGTTTTGAGAGACAGATGAGGTATCGTTGCTAGTCTAGTGAAGTAGAGAATGTGGTAGATGGGTTTGGACAAATGGCTGTTGGTGGAGGATAATAAATGGAAGAGGTGCAGTTATTATGGATTATAGGAGAACATTGCTCTCACTCTACTCCACGCAATGATATCTTTTGTCCTGGGCGAGAAGAACTGACACTGATGTATATATGTAGAGCACTAAGTCCAAGCAGCAGCTCTGGCTTCAGCTCTGTTCCAAGTCGCTCCCTGATGACATCATTGCGACTCTGAGAAAACAGTATACACTCAACATAAAGTGTTTAAACATATACAATTATATATATGTAAGTATACAGTTATATCAATTATTACATAATTTTTGCCTGTTATTTTATATATCTATATAATTTTTAAAGACTGCACACTTATATAGCGATATATACAGTGATATAGATGAAAAGCTATTCAGACACATGCAGTGTCACTCATTAAGTGGGATACCAAAGGACAAAAGAGCCAGGAAAGCATATTGTGCATGTGTTTGGAAGCTGCTTGTGGGAATTCGTGTGTGTAGAGTGTGCTGATGGTGTGGTGTTTTGTTTAAATAGATAGCTTTCAGTTGTGTTGTATTTATTGTGTAATATGTGTGGCTAGAGACTGTAGAGAGTGAGAGAGTGTATGTGTATAGAGGCATAGTGTGTATAAGAGCTGCTGTATATGTGTGTATAGGTGATGTAATGCATGTATGGGGTGTAAAGCATGTGTGATTAGGAAATTTAGTGTGCCTTTTTTTGCATACAAGGGATCTAGTAAGCGCATAAGGGGTCCAGAGTGTGTATTCAGGAATCTAGTGTGTGTATGTGGTGCAAAACGTGTCTATATGGGATCTATTGTGTGTGCAAGTGATCCAGAGTGTGTATAAGGGATGTAGTGTGCATGTCTGTAATGTAATGTGTGTATGTGGTGCAGTGTGTGCATAAGGAATGTAGTGTCTGTAGAGGATCTAGTGTGTAGTGGTGCAGTATGTTTGGGGGTGCAGTGTGTATGAGGGGTGCAGTGTGTGTGTGTGAGTGGTGTAGTATGTGCGTGAGGAGTGCAGTGTGTGTGAGAGGGTTGCAGTGTGTGTGAGGGGTGTAGTGTGAGGTGCAGTGTGCGAAGGGTGCAATGTATGAATGTGTTGGAAGGTGTAGGCCTATACTTTGTGGTTGGGGACAGATGGGAGTGAGTGGTGGTTAGTGAATTCTAGCCTGCAGCTCCACCGGCTACAGTTCGCTCTTGCGAGATCCAGCACTGCTCCAAACTCGCAAGTGGAACACCTGGCAGAGCTGCTTCTTACATCTCCTCTCCAGATTTAAGATATTTGATCTCCCCACTGGCCCGTGATGGCACAAATCAAGGATGGAGCTTGGATAGCGCCAGCCCTATGTGGGCCCACAGGGAGATCCTCACCACTTGAGTCTCTCACCATTGGACCACTTGGAGCTGCAAGTCCTTCCTCCCAGGCTCAAGGTAAGTTGCAGGAAAGGGAGGAGGAATAAACTTAAATATTAAATGAAAATATTAATAATTAAAAAAATGTTTTTAACTGTTCCCATTTCACGCTCCCACACATTACAGCCCCTTTCCCACAACCTTGCCACAAATTCACAATCACACACACAAACTGCATTCCCTATACACATATATTGAAGTTTAACGTAATTATGTTTCTGTCTGCTTTAATTTTTTTTTTTCTTCATTTTAAATAAAATGTATGGGTACATTTTATGAAAAATACGATATTTACACCGCAGTGCAAAAGTTTTACGCAGGTGTAAAAACTGCAGTAAAGAAAAAATGCTTTTAAAGAAAATGTTTATAGTTAATTTTTTATCAATTAACAAAATGCATAGTGAATGAACAGACGAAAAATTTTTATTAAATCAATACTTGGTGTGATCTCCTTTTTCCTTCAAAACAGTGTCAACTCTTCTAGGTACACATGCACAAAGTCAGGGCTGTGTAAATTTACAGTATCTCACACAAGTGAGTACACCCCTCACATTTTTGTAAATATTTTATTATATCTTTTCATGTGACAACACTGAAGAAATGACACTCTGCTACAATGTAAAGTAGTAAGTGTACAGCCTGTATAACAGTGTAAATTTGCTGTCCCCTCAAAATAACTCAACACACAGCCATTAATGTTTAAACCATTGGCAAAAAAAGTGACTGTGAGTAAAAGTGAGGCTGACGGCTGGGGAGACCTAATGCTCATGCGCACGCGCATTAGACCTCCACATAGGCAACCATTATTCAATGCTTTCCTATGGGGATTCTAGCGACACCGGAGATCCTCATGCATAGCGCGAGGATGTCCAGCGTCGTTTAAAACATTTTTCGGGTTTTAAGAACCTGGAAGTCCCTCTAGTGATAGACAGCCACTAGAGGAGCACTTAACCCTGCAAGGTGATTTATGCAGTCTATACAAACTGCAATAATTACACTTGCAGGGTTAAGGGTGATGGGAGTTGGCACCCAGATCACTCCAATGAGCAGAAGTGGTTTGGGTGCCTGGAGTGTCCCTTTAACATGTAGGAGCTGAAATGTTTTTTATTTCCTGATTTCAAATAAAGACAGCCTTCTAGAAGAAATTACCAGGTGTGCCTGGACATTTTGTGCTTTTTTACAAGTCTCAAGAGAAGTAAGACTTGCCTGTCAAAGCGCTCTGATTGGTTGGTTAGAAGGCAACCAATCAAAATGCTCTGATTGAGCTTCCATAGCATAGGAAAGCTTTATGAAGGCTTTTCCTGCCTTGCAAGCTCATTATGCGCAATCCCTCCATGGGCTCCCATAAATTAATTTTGTCTGCATTGCAAGTTTTTTTGCAAATGGGAAAAATTATTGTTAATAGGAGCATCAATAAGTATTAGAGTTTTCTGGCCTGTTGTGGCACTGATGGCAAGAATAATTTTTTAACAGTAATTTGATTAAATAAAATGTTTTTATTTAATAGTCTTAACCAACAAAGGTGGGGGCAGCCCCACTATTTTAAGCCTCCATCCAATGCCCAAGGATGTGTCTGTGCAAGGTAATTGCCCCCCCCTATTTTATTAGCAGCGGGGCAGCGAATGCTTATTTGTATCCAAGCCAGGGCCGTCTTTAACGCTGGGGGAAACAGGGCAGCTGCCCCGGGCCCTGTCCCTGCTGGGGGGCCCGAGGTAACTGCCATGTTTGCCCTCTGCCCGCAAACTATGGGGGCCCATTGGGTGGCCCATGCACTTAGGGCCACCCGGTGGGCCTGTGTCAGCAGGGGCCCGGTCGGGCGTTGTGGCGCTTTAACAGCGCGACCAGGCCCTTGCTTTTCGGCAGCACTGGGAGGAAGTGACAGCCATGCGTCACTTCCTCCCACAGAAACAGGAGCCGCGCGGGAGGAAGGAGGACCAGCTGTTCCGGAGGGTGCCAAGCCGGGAGAGCTTAACTCCCAGCCACCCCACTGGACCCGAGGGAAGCCACCCTCCAGGAAAAGGTTAGAAACTGGAGGGTGGTTATCAAATTTTGCATGAGTGTGTCAGTATGTGTGTATGTCTGTTAGTGTGCCAGTATGACTGTCAGTGTATCTGTATGTCTGTGTGTGTGAGAGTCTGTCAGTGTCTGTGTGTTTCAGTATGTCTGTATATGTGTGTATGTCTGTCAGTGTGTCAGTATGTCTGTGTGTGTGCATGTCTGTCAGTGTATGTGTGTATGTCTGTCAGTGTGTCAGTATGTCTGTGTGTGTGTGTGTGTGAGTCTGTCAATGTCTGTGTGGTTCAGTATGTATGTATGTGTGTTTCAGTATGGCTGTCTGTGTGTGTCAAAATGTCTGTATGTGTGTTTGTCTGTCAGTGTCTGTGTGTATGTGTGTTTCAGTATGTCTGTCTGTCTGTGTTTATGTGTGCCAGTATGTCTGTCAGTGTGCCAGAAAATCTGTGTGTGTGTGTCTGTCAGTGTCTGTGTGGTTCAGTATGTATTTGTGTATGTGTGTTTCAGTATGGCTGTCTGTGTGTGTCAAAATGTCTGTACGTGTGTATGTCTGTGTGTATGTGTGTTTCAGTATGTGTGTATGTGTGCCAGAATGTCTGTCAGTATGTCTGTGCGAGTCTGTCAGTGTCCATGTGGTTCTGTATGTCTGTGTTTGTCAATATGTCTTTCAATGTCTATGTGTATGTGTGTTTCAGTATGTCCATCTGTCTGTGTGCATATGTGCCAGTATGTCTGTCAGTGTATCTGTATGTCAGTGTCTGTGTGGTTCAGTATGTCTTTGTGTATGTGTGTTTCAGTATGGCTGTCTGTGTCAGTACGTCTGTCAGAATGTGTCTCTGTATCTGTATGTTTTCCGTTTGTGTGTGTATCTGTATGTGTCAGTGTTTGTATCTGTATATCTGCATGTGTTTTAGGTTGTGTATCTGTGTGTCTGGATGTGTGTCAGTGTGTGTGTGTGTGTATCTATATGTAGTCAATGGGTGTACCTTTGTATCTGCATGTATGTCAGTGTTTATATCTGTGTGTATGTCTATGTGTGTTTCAGTGTATCTATATGTAGTCTGTGTGTATCTGTATGTTCTTGTGTGTATCTACATGCGGTCAGTGTGTATCTACATGTGTGTCAGGTAGTGTATTTGTGTGTATCTATATATAGTCAGGGGGCCCAAGTAAATGCTTGCCCAGGGTCCAATCAAAATTAAAGACGGCCCTGATCCAAGATCACCCACCCACCAGCTTCTGACCCATACACACACATTCACTGGTACACGCTTACTCACATACACACAGAGAGTAATTCATGCAAACATATTGACACACACAGTGACCCATACAAGTATAATTACACACACAGAGTGAGCCATACAAACACACACTAACACACACAGAGACCAATACACACTTACTGACATACAAACAGTGACTGACACACACAGAGGTTGACCCATAGAAATATACTGACATACATATATAGTGACACTTACACAGATACTGACACACAAATATAGAGTATCTTATACAAACTTACTGGCACACAGACAAAGTGGCCCATATAAACATATTGACACACAAAGAGTGTCACATAAAAATAAATTGTAATACACAAAGTGATCCATAAAAACATACCGATACAGTGACCCCTAAAACATACTGACGCACACTGAGAAACGCATACAGACATACTGACACACCCAATGACTCATGCAAACATACTGACATACAAACTCTGACACAGGCACTGACACAGTGAGCCATACTGTACACACTGACACACAGTGACCCATACATACTCACAGACACATACAGTAACTCCTACACACACAGGGTGACCTGTACAAACATAATGACACTCACAGGAACCCATAAAACATACTGACACACACAGAGTGATGCATATAAACATACTGACACACACACTACACTTTCAGTTTATTTGTCCCTTACCAGAAGCTGACTTGAGGCCTCACTGCAAGGGGGAAAATCTGGTGATGCCGGTCACCAAACTTGCCTTACTTTGCATCCTTATGTATCCCACTGGTCTTTAGCTTTCAGAGTATTGCGAGGAGCGTCTTGCTTCTGTCGCTCTTTGCACCTCCCTACTATTCTTGCAGGGTCAGAGAAGTGAAAAAATAAAAAAATGACTAAGGGATAAGGGCTGTCATGGGTGTAGAGGGATAGTGCTCTAGTGTGTGCCGTGGGCATAGGAGGTGTAGTGTATAAAGAGGCTGTGGTATGTAACAACACCCAAACAAAGTGTTAACTTAAAGACACATGCAGCAACGTATATTGAACCCTGATATCAAAATTCCCAACAACAAGTAAATCTAATATATATGTGCGCAATCTAAATTTAAACCCAACAGTGTGAGTGTGGGTTAAAAGTCAATACGTATAAGTGAACAAATGTTTCCAACTAAAAAGAAAACAATCTTGCTACCCATGAGTGTCACAAAACACACTGTACAATTTCTGTGTACTACAATGCTGCACTAGATTTATCTTTGTTTTTATGTATTTTAGATCATTAATATCATCAATCTCTGTGCAAGTATATTTTAAACTACTCACTATATAACAGTGTGTTTTGTGACACTCATGGGTAGCACGATTGTTTCCCTTTTAGTTGGAAACATTTGCTCACTTATACGTATTGACTGTTAATCTACACTCACACTGTTGGGTTTAAATTTCGATTGCGCACCTATATATTCGATTTACTTGTAGACAAGGGATGATGTAGGTGCAGAGTGTGATAAGGGCTGTATTGGGTGCAGGTGGGATAGAGGCTTTAGTGGGTGCATAGAAAAATGGTGGTTGTAGTGGGTGCAGGAGGGATAGGGGCTTTAGTGGGTGTAGGTAGATAAGGGCTGACGTAGGTGCAGAGTGTGATAAGGGCGTATTGGGTGCAAGAGGGATAGGGGCTGTAGTAGGTGTAGGTGGTAATAGGGTTGGGGTGGTAATAGGGTTGTAGTGGGTGCAGGCAGTATAGGGGCATTAAAAAAAAAATATGTATTTTACATTATTCATTATTCTACATTCACTACTGCCTCACTATTACTTATCTTGGCGAGGGGATGGGTGAATGCTTGCTGCTCCCTCCTGCCGGCACCACATAAAGTATCAGCACATTACCATGATAACCCGCATCAATGCTCTGATACATTTGTGTGAGACCTGAGCTAGCCAGTGAGGGAGATCACCGGCCAGGGATTATCACAGCTTTCTGTTTTACTGATCGATTGATCTCCCCTGTCAGCCTTGGCATGTGGCCCACCAGTGGGCCTGGAGCAGGGACTCAAGTAGCCCCTATGTTTTATACAACCTTAATTAGGAGATTTATTTTGAGCCATTCCTATATATAGGATTCAGATGATCGATTGTCAGCTAGCATTTACTGCTTAATGCTTGATTTTCGGCTAGCATTTAATTGATATCAGCTAGCATACACATTTCATTTTTTTTTTTTTTTTTTAATCGACTGAAAATAGTCCTTACAAAGTTGTATTCTTTCTACACAGCTGTTTCTATTTCACTTAAAGGACCACTATATTGCCAGGAAAACACTCGTTCAGCCAGTCCATAGGAAAGCATTCACAATGTTTTCCTATGGACGCTGGCGTCTTCTCGCTGTGAAAATCACACTGAGAAGCACGCAAGCGCCTCTAGCGGCTGTCCCTAACATTTATTTAAAAAAGGGTTAACCCTAGAAGGACCTGGCACCCAGACCACTTCATTAAGCTGAAGTGGTCTGGGTGCCTATAGTGGTCCATAATGATTGTGTTTCAAATTGATGATCATTAGCACCTGTTTGGTTCATTAAATCATTAGCAATTGTTTGATATAATGGTCTAATCATGCATGATGCACCTGACTATAGTATAGGAGCATACATAAATGATGGGCCCCTCATCAATTTCTCCCTGCTTTAATCCAAAGAATAGCAGTGTTAGTTATTGAAGATTTTTTGAACAACTTACCTGCTGAGTTCCTTACAAAACTGTGTGTATGCGTAGAATTGATGCGGTTTTTAAAACAAAGTGTGGTTACACCAAATGATTTGCTTTAGATTTTTCTCCTGTTCACTCACTTTGCAGTTTGGTAACTGATAAAATTAAAATGTGAAAGCATTCTTACATCACAGCATATTTTTTCACATCTGCCCAAAACTACTGTGCTTATTATATATAAAGTATAAGTGTATATTTGTGCGTTTGTATTTACATGAATGATTAAAGCATTAACAATATAACAATAGTGATTCCATTGTATACTTGGTTTACCTGTATATAAAGATATTCAAAGGCAGCTGGATCCGAATGCAGAATTTCAGTTGGATCTTTAGGGAAGAAACAAACTCTGAACAAACATCGCATCCCTTGATAATGAGTGCGGTGTACAACCTAAAGGAAACATGTCTATGTTTAGATTTATAGAACAAAATCTAACACAATTAAACAATCTTTGATAAGGTTTTTCCTCTACTATTCTCACACTAGCTCATAAAAAAATCCTACTCAACTACCTGTTCAGTGAGCACTTTGAAACATATACTTTGTCTGCAGCAAACTGAAATATAAAGTTATACACAACCTCTTCATCGCAAACTCTCTCCCTTACGACAAGTCTTGAGACCGGGCTGTTTGACTCTGATATTGCTACTACTACTACTCTATGCCTTGGTGGGCTACAGTTCTCCCACACCCCAGATGTGCTAACTTTAATGGATGTGATATAGGCATTTTACTCTCCTCCCACTGTACCTTTCAACTGATGTCACCTCCCAATGTTCTATTATTACCAAGGGTTAATCAATACGCAGTTTTATTGGAAATCTGTGTATCAACGTTTCAACCTCAAAACCAAGATCTTTGTCAGGCTAACACCACAAAGTAGAATAAATGCCATATATAGAGAATATCAAGAAACAAGTGATTTGCATCAATTACTGATTTTGTTCATCATCCCAGCCAGACGGCATATCAAGATTACCTGAAGTATTGTAGTGGATAAAATGTGATTACGTAACACACACGTACATGTAAAAAAATGTGGTTACGTGAGATGTCCATTCACCTGACTCCATCTCCACCATCACAGTGAAGACAAGTTAAAACAAAAAGAAATAATACTGCATATGTAGCACTCGGTAGCCATGGAAACCGGACCCATCCGAAAGAGGACCCAGGAAAAAAAAAACAATAACTAAACACATAATAAAATCATAAAACTGCTTCTTCACACAAAATAATAAACAACCTTACTATTAAACATATTTAAAGTCATTATTTGCACATAAATATGTTCCAAATAACAAACTCATGAATAAAGTAAATTAATTATATGCACTTATACATGTTAAATAAAAGGCAGTATATCACATGGGCTCATAAACAGTAATTGTGTCATTAGACACAAAATTGCATTAAGTTATTGTTTTTTTTCTGTCTGTGTCCTCTCTCGACTGGGTTTGGTTTCCATGACTACCAAGTGCTACATACGCAGTATTACACCTTTTTGTTTTGACTCGTCTCTATGGAGACAAGTCGGGTGAGCAGACATGTCACATCACCATGTGTTTTACTTGTACATGCTGTTACACAGCGTCTGGCCGGGATGATGGACAGAAAAAGTAATTGATGGAAATAACTTGTCTCTTGATATTCTCTATATATAGCATTATTGTACCACTATGGTGTAAGCTTTACAAAGACCTTGGGTTTGAGGACAAAACGTTGATGTTACTTTGATACACAGTTCCCTCAAAACTGTCTATTGATTACTCTTGAGTGCCCTGACCATCTTCTGATAACCCGTCGTATAAATGTACCTGATACATACATAATTTAAGACCCTCAATTTACATCAATCTTGTAGGAACCTCCAATGTCTTAACCAACAGCAATTCTCTGCCAATTTCCAAACTCTCCATTTTACACATCTCAAACTCCCTTGACCTAGTTTAGCAATAACTATGGACTAGAAAACATGACACTTTCTACATTTCAGTATCGTACACAACTACAACCTTAGCATGCTAACTAACCTGTTAACTCCACAAATATCATAAAACACCAGTTTTCCTGGAGAAAGTCTTATTCTACAGATTACTTCTACTATAAATATATGCTACACTCCTACAGTCTTATAGCCTGGCCTCTCCATTTCCCAAAAAACCTCAACTCAACAACTTGATTTCCCTCATAACCACACACTATTCTTTCTACTGCTAAACGCACTGCTCCAAACTTTGCAGGTCACTTTACAGAGAAGATTACTACAATCAGACATGGCATGTCAACATTCTCTCCTTCCCCATTCACAATCTCCTCAGAACCATCTTGAATTTTATCCTAATGTCACACATACCTACTACATAAGAACAGGGTTTTTCGTTACATGTTCCTTTGATTCTATTGCCATACATCTTATTTGTACTCTGTGCCCTTCTATGGTTCTGCCTCCTAATAAAATATTCAGTTTCTCTCTCTTCTCTTGTGCTTTTCCTGATATAGTCACTCATGTTGCCTTAACTTTCCTAAAAATGCTCAAAGTGATCAATGATTTAAAAGGACACTATAGTCACCAATACAACTATAGCTTAATGTAGTTGTTCTGGTAAATAGTATAGTCAGTCCCTACAGACCTTTTAATGTAAACACTGCCTTTTCAAAGAAAAGGCAGTGTTTTCATTACTACCTAGGGACACCTCCAATGGCTGTCACTCAGACGCCAGTATTGCATGGAGTCCCTTGCATGGAGTCCCTGAACTTTCCCCATAGCATTGGGTCATTGCATCTCTATGAGGAGATGCTGAATGGTGCAGCGTGGCGTTTCGCTTTACTATGGAAAACATAAGAGGGCGGAGCGTGGCTAGGAGTTATGCAGGTTTTCAACCAGATGTAAGGGGGGATGCAGGTGGCTAAACAGCTATTTAGACCTATAGTGTCAGGAATACACATTTGTATTCCTAAGACTATAGTGTTCCTTTAATTGCTGCAAAATGCAATGCTAATTACTATCTTCTAATTCCCTTTGACCTTTCCACTGCTTACATCAATGCTAACCTTCAATGTTTTCTCACCGTCCGTAGCCTTGGTCCACACAAGCATTTCATGCTTTCCCTAGTGCTAGCCCTCATTCAGTGTATCCTTTTCCAGTCAGAGTTTCTCAGTCAGTGTTTTGGTTCTGTTCTCTATCCCCTACATTTCTCAGTCAATGTCTCTCTTGGGAAACTAGTCAGTTTGGTTTCCAGTTTGACATTTATTCCAACAACAAGGAGATCTATCTGCCTTCTCCTGATTTTTCTCCATCTCTCTTGAATTATGAACATTATGCTTCTCTACCATGTATAACTGGATGTCAGTTCACTTTTTTAAACTCAATTAAATAACTAATACCCTCACCTCATCCTCTTTTCAATAGCAATACTATTGAGATCACTGCCTTTGCATTTTCTTCGATACCAAACTCACCTTCAGTCCACACACATCCAGCTAATTACTAAATTATGTTGTTTCTAATATTTAATTATTTTTTCTATCTGCCCCTACATTAGAATGGATAGAACTAAGGTGCTCGTCTATGCCAAAATCATCTCCAATCTAGACTGCTGTAATTCCTTCCTCACTGGTCTTATACATTCCCCATTATAATACATAATGAATGCTGCAGTCAAGCTCATCCCTGTCCACTCTGTCAGTACTTAAATTGCCCTCCGACAGGATTTAGGGTTCAGATTAAAATGCTGGTCCTTTGTTACAAATCAATTCATAACAATTTTCCTATCAACCTTTCCTCACTATTAAATTAGCATATCCCAACCCAAAGTTGTTATGAGGTGCCTTCCCATTTGACTATTTCCAAGTCTACATTCATGAAAAAAAAAAATAACACCAAAAATCTGCTAACGTTCTCCTTTATCCACCAACCCCACAACTCAGTAATCTACTTCTCTTCCTTTCCTTCAAATGCAACATCTAACATTTAAGATCCCAGTTTACTAGGAACTCTTCAAGCAATCAGCTATTTACTATGCGTGAAATAAATTTTAGCTATAACTGTTGTGTAATTACACAATACTTCCCTCGTTTGAATATGGCACTCACAACCTTCTGTTCTAGTAAGTCTGCCCTGTCTTGTTACAACAATTTGTTTGTTAGTTAACCTATTATACAGAGCTGTGGAATATCCTGTTGAGTTATAAATGATAATAAGAATTATATTGATTGTATGTAAATTAATGTATGTTTTAAGGGGATCTTGTATAGTGGAATTCAACACAAAATAGCTTGCTATACAAATACTTTGTGGTTGATTCTCTAAACAGTGACTTGAAGTCGGACCATGTTTAGACTTCATATGGACTTTTAAGGATACAGCAATGTTTTTGACATCACAAGATCACATATAATAAAATCTAAGCCAGTTGAAGAACTGGTGATTATTTTTGTTAATGTTGCTGGCAGGTAGCCTAATAACTTCTGCTAATTGCAACAATACAATGTCTGGTATTCCTGCTCATTATTATAACAAAGTGTATTTAATTGAAGTTAAAACTGTTCAAAACTGCATGCCTCGCAGGACAGTTTGGATTTTGGGGTGCTGCCCCACACCCCACTTTAGTTCCCTGGTGTCCTGCATCTGGGGATACAAGGGAACTGTCCCTGAGCATCAGAGTGCGGGCATATCATTAAATGCACTTGCACAAGGACCATACTTCAGCCATATAGTGTTCCTTTAAGACAGGATAGATTCAAGGATAATCAATAAAAGGTAATTGAAACGGTTGTGCATATACTCCCCTGGGATCTGCCACTTGTTTGAGTCTCCCAATCACCACTTGTGTCTGTCATGTCTATAGTTCAGCCATTTGTGTCATAGAACCCATCCTGTGTTTGTCATTTCTTCCATGCATCCATATACTCCTATCCATACTGTGGTGTCTACAATCATATTATGTCCCAAGTCATATTCATGCCTCACTGCTGTATCTTCCCTTCACATAGCTATCATTCTCCTAGTTACTAAATCTCATTCCTATCTTTATCCATTATCCATCTCCCCCCCCCTAAGTCCCATAGTCCTATACAGTGTCAAAGTGCCAGTGCTTCGGTGACAAAACCACATTTAGTAATCACCTCCTACATTCATAATGCCCCTAAACGCACAACTGAATGATCTTCATAATTTCCAAGAGCCATATCTCTCACAATTTAATAGAATATTAAAAATGCAGACATTTATCTATTTTCCGGGATTAATTACTGTGTCATATATTTCATTGAGGTCACCTAAGGCCTCCTTATCCTCTTGACTAGAAAAGTACTGTGGCATCTGCAGCTCTTCTTCCATGCTCCCTCGCTAGACAAAGACGAACAATGTGGAGGTGAACAACATTAGCATTAGTACAGGGTAAAAAGCTCAGATACCAAACTCTCTTGATACGACTGACTCTGGCAATATAACTTAGAAACATAGAAACATAGAATGTGACGGCAGATAAGAACCATTCGGCCCATCTAGTCTGCCCAATTTTCTAAATACTTTCATTAGTCCCTGGCCTTATCTTATAGTTAGGATAGCCTTATGCCTATCCCACGCATGCTTAAACTCCTTTACTGTGTTAACCTCTACCACTTCAGCTGGAAGGCTATTCCATGCATCCACTACCCTCTCAGTAAAGTAATACTTCCTGATATTATTTTTAAACCTTTGTCCCTCTAATTTAAGACTATGTCCTCTTGTTGTGGTAGTTTTTCTTCTTTTAAATATAGTCTCCTCCTTTACTGTGTTGATTCCCTTTATATATTTAAATGTTTCTATCATATCCCCCCTGTCTCGTCTTTCCTCCAAGCTATACATGTTAAGATCCTTTAACCTTTCCTGGTAAGTTTTATCCCGCAATCCATGAACCAGTTTAGTAGCCCTTCTCTGAACCCTCTCTAAGGTATCAATATCCTTCTGAAGATACGGTCTCCAGTACTGTGTACAATACTCCAAGTGAGGTCTCACCAGTGTTCTGTACAATGGCATGAGCACTTCCCTCTTTCTACTGCTAATACCTCTCCCTATACAACCAAGCATTCTGCTAGCATTTCCTGCTGCTCTATTACATTGTCTGCCTACCTTTAAGTCATCAGAAATAATCACCCCTAAATCCCTTTCCTCATATGTTGAGGTTAGGAACTCTATCAAATATTCTGTACTCTGCCCTTGGGTTTTTACGTCCAAGATGCATTATCTTGCACTTATCCACATTAAATGTCAGTTGCCACAATTCTGACCATTTTTCTAGTTTACCTAAATCATTTGCCATTTGGCTTATCCCTCCTGGAACATCAACCCTGTTACATATCTTAGTATCATCAGCAAAAAGACATACCTTACCATCAAGACCTTCTGCAATATCACTAATAAAAATATTAAAGAGAATGGGTCCAAGTACAGATCCCTGAGGTACCCCACTGGTGACAAGTCCAAGCTTTGAATATATTCCATTAACTACAACCCTCTGTTGCCTGTCACTCAGCCACTGTCTTACCCATTCAACAATATTGGAATCCAAACTTAAAGATTGCAGTTTATTGATAAGTCTTCTATGTGCAACAGTGTCAAAAGCCTTACTGAAATCTAGGTAAACAATGTCTACTGCACCACCCTGATCTATAATTTTAGTTACCCAATCAAAAAAATCAATAAGATTAGTTTGGCATGATCTTCCAGCTACGAAAATATACACAGTTGAAAAGAGGTTGGGATTGCTAAAACAAAATGTTTGCTTTCTAAACCTGCCTCGTGATCTAATTCTATTCCCTACAGCCTATGTTTTTTCCTTAAATTTGCCCCTATAATTTATAATTTAAAATGCCATTTAAAAAAAAAATTTTTTTGCCTGCACTCACATGAGCCAGTGGTTGCTTCTCTTGTAACAATAATAGTTTCTGATTTTGATCCGATGCAGTATATTCGAGGACCAGAGAGAAATGATCACGATGACGAAGAGATAGACGATCTTGGAGTGTGACCATTACATCCTGAAAAACAACAGATATATAACATTTTAATTATTATTTTGTTTTTGTTAAATATATTTGGAAATTTCACTTAAATATAATAACATAACTTTTAAAGTTCAAAACATACTTTGCATGGTATATATGCCAAACCACTTTGTTAAGCTAAAGTTGTTTTGGCGCTTCTAGTGCTCTGTGGTTTTCGGAAAACATTATGAAGCTAGAACTGGGACATTTGAAGCAGGCTGTTTAACATAGTATTATGTACTTTTTTTTTTTTTCATCATGACGCAGGCCCCTATCACCCATCTAGGTCCTGGCTCTATATCATCTCATGTATAGGTTTTGCAGCATATGTCCTAGACATACTTCAGTGCCCTCAGTTGGTGTTTATTTTCTTGCACTTCTCTCTTATGCTTTCCCATGTAGAACCCCTACTGCTCTCTTTCTGGTGAGCATGACACCAATAATTAGAGGATGTCATAAAAAAAAAAATAATAAAAAAAAAAAGTATGCACATATGCTAATCGACCTACCCTGCTTTAGATCAGAACATCACTCAGGTCTCCTACAGCTAATCCAGTGCCATAAGCAAAGGTAGTCTTTTTGAGGATCTTAACATGTTATGCTGCATATTACCATTTTACTGTAATTTACCTACCTGTGTATTTCTTAATATATCTTTAACCCCTTAAGGACCAAACTTCTGGAATAAAAGGGAATCATGACATGTCAGGCATGTCATGTGTCCTTAAGGGGTTAAACTCCACTTCTTTATCATTGTAACATATATTGCAACCTGAGGGTGTATATTTTGTTAAGACAAAACAAACTGACTATAAATCCGTGTGATTCTCCTGTTGGGGAGGGGGTAACCCCTATTGAATCAAATACCAAAATCAAACTAACCAAGTCAGGAGAAAAAAGGAGGGATAAATTCCGGGTGTACCAGTGGAGTGGACGCCAAAAATGAGAAGATTTCTTAATAAATAAAACATAACTTTTAATAGATTATAGTATAAAACCACAAACACCATACTAAACAAATACTAATACCGTCACCATAAAAACAATTATGGTTCACTTAGAAGGAAAATTTGTACGGAAGGATCCCTGCTATTGGTAAAGCCAAGAGAGTCCTAATGATATATTCTACATTGTGTAGGTAGGAGTCCCTGTTTCCAGCGGAAAACCGAAACATTTGTTACAAGTGAATTCTGGTTCACTCAAAGAGGGCAATATTAACCCTCTTTATTGTTAGGACTCTCTTGGCTTTACCAATAGCAGGGATCCTTTCGTACAAATTTTCCTTCTTAGTAAACCATAATTGTTTTTATGGTGATGGTATTAATATAGTGGTATTTGGGGTTTTATACTATAATCTATTAAAAGTAAAGTTTTTTTATTAAGAGATCTTCTCGGTTTTGGCATCCACTCCACTGGGTACACCCGGAACTTATCCCTCTTTTTTTTCTCCTGACTTAGCTTAATTTTGTATATTTTGTTACACACAGACACACACACATGCATGTACGCACACACCTTTATGTCTTGTCCTGTATGCTAAAGGTTTACCAGCTCTAATATTTGGCTTGCTCATTTAATTGTTATTGACTTATATGCATAGCTCTAAAGACTTTTCTCTGTGATTTTTGCACTCCCCCTTCTATTATTTCTGCAGCTCCCCACTCTATAGCTTTATTGCTGGCCTATTTCTCCCTTTTATCTCTAGCTCTATAGTCTGAGACCTACCCTGCTTCAGATCAGAACTGAGTTCAGATGCCCTCCCACCCCAAGCTCATCTCATTTAAAGATAGTCTCTCACACAACTTTAATTCTGCAGAAATGACAGCTGAAAAAAATAGTCAGCACATTCCTGAGTTTTTGTAACCCCTTACAATCCACCCCTCCTTTTATTTATTTAACCCCCCCCCCCAAACTTTGCACACTGCTACATCCCCTCTCCACTTTTGACCTACTATCCTAACTCCAAGTCCACTTATCTGAGAAATGCTCTATCTTCTGATCTTCTTCTTTTCACTTTCCTCCCTCCTCAAAATCAATGCTTACACCCACTTCCCCTCGCTTCCCAACAACCTCCACATTTCCCCATCTCTGCTGCACTAACCCCCTTCTCTCATCGTATGCCTTGCACTCATTTCTCTATTCTCTCTCTTCTAATCCCAAATAATCACATTGTAGACTCCATCTACACAAAACTCTCAACCCCTGTCACTATCTCTCCTCCTGCCTCTTGCAGCTGGTGATATCTCTCCAAACCTAGGGCCCATTACCTCCTCTGCTCACACTAAACAAATCAGAATCCACATGAACAGCATCCCAGTACCCTGCAATTTATCCTTCCCTACCAACGTTCAGTGTGCACTCTGGAATGCCTGCTTTGTCTGCAACAATCTGAAATCGACAGCAATATACAAGCTCTTTATTTTAAAATCCCTCACCCTACTAGCACTCACTGAGACCTGGCTGACCCTCTCTGATAGCTACTCCAGCTTCTTTCTGTTTCGGTGGACAATTCTCCCACACTCCCTGACTTAACAACTGTAAAGAAGGCATCCTTCTCTCCCACCAATGTACCTTTCAACCAATCCTCCCTGATCTTTTTCTTCCATTGAATTTCCAACCGTCTGCTTATTTAAACCCACTCCTTTAAAAATTACCATCATTTATAGCCACCCCCTTGCCATCCAAGGACATTCATCAAACACTCTTTTTCCACTCCTCTAGCACCCCTGCTTTTATCCTTTGGGACTTTAATATCCCAATTAACAACCTTAATCGCTCCGATTCCTCTTGATTGCTCTCTGTAACCTCTTCCTTTGGCCCCTCGCAATGGTCTTACTCTGCAACTCATTCGGCGGGAAACATTTTTTATATTTTCTTCACCAATCTCTGTACCACCTCTAATCTCTCCAATGTTCAGTTTCCTCAATCTGAAGACAATCTGCTGACCTTTGACATTGGCATACTCCGTACCCATATCACACCACCCTCTGTACATCAGTTTTGTCAAAACATTCACTGTCTTGACCTACAGCAATTCTCCATCAACCACAAAACTCTCCTTTCACCCATCTGAAATATTACCTGCACTAGTTCTGCAACCTACCTTTACAACTCCTCCCTCTCCTCTGAACTGGATAGTATGGCACCTCCTACAGTTAAACATTGCAAACTCCCCTAGATACAACCCTGGCACACTAAGTTGACCCATTACCTCCAAAAAAGTTCCTGAACACTGCTGGAGAAAGCCTCATTCTGTGTCTGACTTACTCCACAATAAATTTATGCTACACTTCTACAGTCTTGGTCTTTCTTCCGCAAAAAAACCCAACTTCAACACACCTCTCTAACCACACTCTCCCAGGAAGCCAAATGCCTGTCACATCTCACGTGCGCTCTTGCCCCACACTACAATAATCAATCTCTCCCTTATTTCCGGCATATTTCCTTTACCTTTCAAGCATGCAACCATCATGCCCAACCTTGACTCCAACTCAGCATCCAACTACCACTAATACTGTTTGCTTCCAAGATCCTTGAGAGAATTGTGTACGTTAGACTGACCGACTGACCTTGAATCCAACTCTCTTCTCGACACGCTTCACTCTAGATTCCGCACTCACCACTCCAATGATTTAATTGCTGCTAAATTTAGTGGTCGCTACTCTCTCCTAATTCTCCTTGACCTTTCTGATGCTATCAACACTGTTGATCATCAACAACTTCTTCTCATCTTATGTAACCTCGGTCTACAAGACTCTGCACTTTCCTGGTTCTCCTCCTATCTCTCCCAGCACTCTCCCAGTCTTTCTTTTTCTTTTCTCCCCTCCGTAACCCAACCCTACCTGGTAGTGTTCCCAAATGTCCTGCCCTTGGTCCCCTACTGTTCTCGATCTATATTGCCTCTCTTGGTAAACATATCGACTCTTTTTGCTTCCAATATCAATTCTATGCGGATGATCTATCTTTTCTATCCTGATCTCTCATTGTTCCTCTTGATTCATGTCACTGACTGCTTCTCTGCTATTTCCAACTGGATGGCTGCTCATTTTTTTATTTTTAATTCTTTATTCAAGCAGTGACACATGAAAGAAAGTCATACAATTTCATGGCTTGCGTAGAAGCGAATAACAATATGCTCAGATACAATTACTAAGCGTGCCATGTCTGTTTACCATCTGTCATGAATTTTCACATTTATGTAAATAACAGAAAACATAAAAACATAGGAACGTAGGTACAATTGAATGAAGCACTGGTAGTATTTTTACTCGGTATCTACACGGGCCAGTGTGTGTATTACTCGTTCCAGAGCCGAGACACCAAGAGGGTTCCGGCAGCGCAAGCCTCGCCCACTGGCCGTGACCTTGACCCAGTTCTCCCCCAGAGCACCCAACCAGCAAAACCGCAATTGTTTGCCGCCGTCCTGCCCTCCCTGCCCGTCACCCTGTCCCTGTGTCTCTGTACACCTTCATGAGCTGATATTAGCAAATGTTGATAGCTGTATTACTGGTCAAGTGTACTATGTGGCCACCGAGTCGATTATGATTAAAACAAGATAAATGGCTCGTGATCCATACCCATACCCACGCCGAAGCGAGAGTGCCCCCAGTGGGACCAACTTTGGTTAGCGTTCTGTGACCAACTGCGAAATAGCTCTGCGCCGAGAGAGATCCCCGCCCCACCTATCATAGTCCGGTGTCAAGTGAGTGTCATTCCTCAAACTGCTCCCATACGCTAAACAAAAGGAGTTTACAAAATATTTCATCATATATTGTATGTAGATTATAGTTAAGCACAGTTCACTCTTTTGTGAGTATTTGTTTGCTTGGTTTACACAAGGATGTAGGAACGCCTTATAGGTGAATTGCAGATTCTTCTATTTAATAGGTGCTCGCTATCAAATAGAAGAATCTGCAATTCACCTATTTCTTTGGTTTATTTTTCCGGAAATTATGTCCCCACGTTACAGCTGGTTAAGCCAGCCGCCACATAATTAACTTTCGCTCTGGTAAAGGTCTTCAACTATTTGCCTGCTGGGATGCTAGCAGCAGGCAAATGGTTCCACAAGTTATCATTCACTTGCAAATAACAAGTGAATGATAATTTGTAAACATGCATCTTAACAGATGCATTTAGTTTATCATCGGCCACCATGCAATCATTAATAAATCTCTGATTCCTGTGCTGTAAATTGGTTCCGATGCAGATATTACTGATTTTCTGAAATCATCTAAACCAGTGTTATACAATCGGTTGGACCAACTGCATTTGAAATATGAGAATTGCCAATATGGTAGGAATTCTGTAATTTGGATAAAATCCATTCTTTAGTGAATAACCCTGTATGTAATGTTCTTGATGTGGTATCCACCTTTCCTTTTCAATGAGAGGTGAGTAACCAAAAAGCGTGACAAAAAACAAAAAGCAAACTACAAAATGAATTTAGGTTGACTCATGGAGGCATCCAGGCAGACTGATTTTTAGGATGGGTACACATCTTAATAAAGGCTCTTCCATGTTTTTAATTATTAAATGCAACACAACTTTAACTGAAACTTGAAAAGTTAGATGGGGTTAGAGTGCAAAAAAAAAAAAAAAAAACAGGAGGGAAGAAGTTGTATGTGTGTATAGTGAGGGGAAAAAGTATTTGATCCCTTGCTGATTTTGAACATTTGCCCACTGACAAAGAAATGATCAGTCTATAATTTTAATGGTAGGTGTATTTTAATAGTGAGAGACAGAATCAATTTATAACTTTTTTGGAATGCGTAATTCTGGATTAATTTTTTGTTTGTTATTCTGTCTCTCACTGGTAATATACACCTGCCATTAAAATGGTAGACTGATCATTTCTTTGTCAGTGGGCAAGCATTCAAAATCAGCAAGGGATCAAATACTTTCCCCCCTCACTGTGTGTGTGTGTATATATATATATATATATATATATATATATATATACACACACACACACACACACACACAGTATCTCTACACCCCTCACATTTGTGTTGCTAATGGTTTAGACATTAATGGCTGTGTGTTGAGTTACTTTGAGGAGACAGCAAATTTACACTGTTATACAGGCTGTACACTTACTACTTTACATTGTAGCAGAGTGTCATTTCTTCAGTGGTGTCACATGAAAAGATATAATAACATATTTACAAAAATGTGAGGGGTGTACTCACTTTTGTGAGATACTGTAGATGTATATATATATATATACACACACAAAAGGTAGAAAAGTAGCACTCTCTGAGAATTTTTCAATTATATATATTGCTAGCAAACGAACATCATGATATTCGTTTGCAAAAAATATATATAACTTGAAAACTTCCAGTGTGCTCCTTTTCTAACTTTTGTATATTCAGAGCTGGGCAGCACCTTGGTGGTTATGATTCTTTTTTGGTTGGAAAGGGTGCCAAACTTTTTGATTTATATATATATAAATCCCCAGTTTCACTGTTTTTACTAAAACCCAGGAGAGGCTCCTCTTGTATTTGAATTCTGTATTTGCCCTTCTTGTGAACTTCTTGTGAGGGAAGTCAACCAATCAGAGCGCTCTGACTGACAGTTCAACGCACAGGAAAATCTTTTTTTTTTTTTTTTCGTTTTAAAGGTTGTAATGGAAGAGAAGAAAGATAGGGCTTTGGAGGTGATAAAAGTAATGTAATGGAAAAAAGAGTGATATCAGTAGAGAACAGTCAAAAGTGGAATTACAATGTTTTGAATCTAACTGCATTAATATATTAATCATTTAGTAAACATAACTTTAGATTCATTAGACTAACCTTTACTGTAGTACGCCCATCAAAGGTGAATGATTTGATCTGTCCATTTTCTAGGAACACTTTTAGAACATTGGGAATCAGGAGGAGAGGTGGAGAATCCTTCATCTTCAACATGTCCTAATGGTTTAACAGGAAATAGAAAAGCTGACAATGCATACTTTTCATCAATAAAGCATGTTTCTATATTTTGAAGAGTGCAACGTTCCAAATGGCAAGTGAGATCGTCCATTTTGATGATCGCAGTCAAGGAGGTGTGGGGGGAGTGGCGGTGTCCAAACACCGCCCTAGACAATCAGCATCTCCTCATAGAGATGCATTGGATCAATGCATCTCTATGAGGAGCATTCAGCATCTATATGCAGAGCGTGGAGATGCTGAAAATCTAGTGAGGAGTGGTCACTAGAGGTGATCCTAGGCACTAATGTAAACACTGCCTTTTACCTGAAAAAGCAGTGTTTACATTAAAATGCCTGCAGGGATTGACTATACTTTCCAGAACAACTACATTAAGCTGTAGTTGTTCTGGTGACTATAGTGTCCCATTAATGTGAGCTTATTTTGACATTTTATTTCATATTAATGTACACCAACAATTTCTAACTCTAGTTTAGAAGTGTAGCAGAGCTCCTATGCTCTGGATGGGTATTGTCTGCTGGAATATCCCTTGAGCTAGAAGAAAACGCTGTTTAGCGATACAGCCCTTATTCCCTCCACACATCAGACGACACTTGATGTTGATACAATGTCAAAGTGTAATGGGACAAGGTTGTCTTTTATACACAGACCCCCAGCAGGGGGTCTCCATTGTGCACATAGTTAGTCTCTCCCTGGCATCTCTGTGTCTGGGAGATAGTTGAGTCATCTCTCGCTTACATAATAAAAAAAACACATTAATAAAACAACCCCAAACCCCCACAAGCAACATATCATTGGAAAGGTCTAATCTGAGTGCCCATTCTGGCAAAAGAGCAATCAGACCCGTAAGGAATTGAGGAAACGCTACCAGGTTATTTTACAAGTACCCTTGTACAGTGGCAAAAGGGAGCTCCCCCTGGCTTTCAGCGAGCGATTGTTCCTCTGTGTTCATCGTACCTTCTTTCCAATTAGCGCTCTTTTAGACTGAGTAGAAGTAGGGGAAAACAAGGATGGAACTTGACCGGGTTGTGAGGCTTATAGTGGCCGAGCTAAAGTTCTAGAGAATTACGGTTAGGTCCTGCTGAAGTACTAACGGCTTATTCCTGCTCCCTGGAACTGCTGGAAGGTAGGGTGAGGAGGGAGCTCTCAGTGTATGTACAAAAGGGAAGGTAGGGAAAGCCAGGGTAAATAATATAGTCTTATTTAGACATACAAGGGACAGATCCTGTCACAAGGAGGGCATATGGATAGAAAAAAAAATTGATATGGATCAAAGCGATTCATTTACAATCCAGCCGAGCCGGAAAAGTGTCTAGCAGCCTGCCTGCCACCCTATAACTGGAAGCTGTTTTAGTGAGTTAAGGCGGAAGCCTGTTAAACTCACCACCTTATCTAGTAAGGGGCTAACCACCCTCTGAACTTTTTTTTACTACTTTTTCTGTATTAATGTAATGATTTTAACTCTGCATGTAGCAGACAATAAATTTATGTCATTTTTTTCTTATATTTTGGCTCTTCAAGCTAATTACTGTATTGATAACAGTTAACTTTTATATATTATGAGATTTAAAAGAGACTTATTAAGCAGATGTGAATTGATTCATTAATTATTGTTAACCATCTGCACTATCATTGCATTTGTTATTCTCTTTTTTACATATCATCATCATTGATTGCAGGAACCATCTAACATTTAAGGAGTTTGCATACAATTTTCTATACTGTTTTTAAGATGCGTTTCACTTTGCTCCACTCATTACTACACACTATTCCTTATTGGTGGATTTGGGGATTACACCAGAGTGTGAAGCAATTGTTTACACCTGATACTTGTTTAGCACCCAGATTTTCTTCCTTTTTCAATATTTGCTTACTCTACTGGTTTGGATCTTTAGATTTTGGCACAATCCTTGTTTAAAGTAACCCAGTATTTTTTCTCTTATCCTAGGAATATGATCATTGTATTCCTCTTTTCTTTTTATCAATTTTTTTTAAATAAAGTCTAAGTAATTTATAGAATATGGGGTTGATTTTAGGGCATGGTATTGGGCTGGTTATATGAGAGGGACTCTCGATGCTGGTCTTTTTGCTGCCTAGCAACACCATTGATATCCCCCTTTATTCAACTTAATTACTTAAGTGTGAATTTGTGTTTCACTAGAGTATATTTGGAAACACTATAGCAGTAGGAAGAAAAAAACTTTATTCCTACGGCTCTTGTGTCCCCCTGCCAATAACCAATTTAACACTTACCCCTTTCCAGCGCTGAGGTCCCATGATGCTGGCTCCTTCTCCTCCACTGATTTCACAGTGATGGATAAACCTAATGTGCTCATTAAGCATTAACTGTGCATGAGGACGTCCAGCATTTTCAAAATCCTCATAGGAAAGTATTGAATCAATACCTTCCTATGGGGATTTTTAAAACGCTGTACATCCTCATGCACGGTGTGAGGGCATTCAACGTCGAAACAATGTGTGAAACACAGAGTTAAACTATGTGAAAAGCCAGGAAGCACCTGCCAGATAGTCACTAGAGGCTGTCTTAATTCTGCAATGTAAACATTGCAACAACAAATGAAACTACAATGTTTTACATTGCAAGGTGACAAGGACAGGGACATTGCACCCATACCACTTTAAATAGATTCAGTGGTCTGAGTGCCTATAGTGTCTTGTTAAGGGTTTGCAGACTGTATTCCCACCTTATTCAACAAGTGTATCCATTATACAGTTTTGTGAATTCAGATTTATTTCTTTATATAACAATGCTGTGGTTCCAGTGATGTTGTTAAAAGAGGAGAGGAGAGAAAGACAAGAGACCCTCATAACCTGGCTACAACAAATCAAACAGTTTGGGTTTTTTAAGCTGCACAAAGCAACAAAAATGCTTGAATGGTCCAATCACTTCTATTTTAGTAGAGATATTAAATGAACATGTTCAAATCTTAAACATGCTAGCGTCTCAATAGTGGAACAAACCAGTGTGTTTTGTTTATGTATTAGACATTTCCTAATGGCTGAGTTTGTCCTGTGGTCAGCAATAGTGATGTCCCGAACGGTTCGCCGAACGGTTCGCCGCGGACTCCAGTCAGCAGACACATTCCAGCCAATCAGCAGCAGGCCCTCCCTCCCAGATCCTCCCACCTCCTGGACAGCATCCATTTTGAAGCTGCATTCTTAGTGAGCTGTCCAGGAGGTGGGAGGATCTGGGAGGGAGGGTCTGCTGCTGAATGGCTGGAATGTGTCTGCTGACTGGAGTCCGCGGCGAAACCGCGGCGAACCGTTCGGCGAACCGTTCGCCGAACCGTTCGGGACATCACTAGTCAGCAACCATTATGTACAGCCACCCCCCAGAGTAAAGAAGTGCATCAATACTCTTTCATTTCTTCCTTAACGAGTGCTTAACGATTTAAGAAGTATGGAAAAATGTCTGAATTAATGGTGTGTTCTGTATGTTTGAATTGCAATGTTTGAATTCTGTGTGACAAATAGTACAATAACCAAACATTTGTAATATAGTTACTTACTGCCTCTGTCTCACCCACAGACACCGGTTCAGAAAATCGGACTCGTCCTGGGTTACAACGAAGTTTTTCTTTCTTAGCAGCACTGATGAAAGCTGATTTTGGAGACTAAAATAAAAATTTTAAGCCATGAGGAGAAAGAAATAGTGCTGCAGTGTCTAATATTTGTTTAATTAGCCAATAATATAAAATGGGCTAGAAAAAAACAACAACAAAACCAAACAGTACATAAAGATATGTAGGTAGTAAATAGGTAATACACACCCTTGGTATTCAGCTGCTAGTTAATATAGCAAGGAATTAAATAAATTGGTTTAATACTAATTATGTATAGCCTGCAATCATTTAGCCACACTCAACATGATATAAACACATCATTTACCTATTAAAAAGGTGTTAATTGATTATACAAAACTATTTAAAAGCTGGTTTAAAATAATTTTATGAAATACTAGTTATTAATATGGGGGTAAAAGTGCTGCTTTAAAGTTAAGTAAAATCGTAAACATGTGCAAGGTGAGAGCCATGTATGCCCAAGCACACTTTAAAGCAGCTGGAGTGTCAGATGCTGTACAAGTTTGCAAAGAGATAAAAAGACCTCCCTGACCAGCCCTGCATCCCTTCATTGACATGAGGGTACTTGTGGTCTGCACATTGCTTTGCTCCAGATTACTGTGTGTGCTCCCTTGCAGTGTTGGACCAGTAACTTTTACAGTGGTTTACTCTCGCTCGAGGTGCAGACCACAAGTTCCGACCCACTGGAATACCAGGGAATATGATGACATATTTAAAACAAATATTGTAATGTGTGGCAGGCTGGACACAACAGTATACCCACAGCCCACACCCATCACTCAATCTACCCATTCAGCCACACACATCAATCATAACTAACCTTCACACATTAATTCATATCCTAAAAAGCTACACATATCACTCCGCTACCCAAACAAAGCCCCACACATCACTAACTACTACCCACACTCTACCTCATCACACACAGCCAGTCATTTCACACACAGCTAACCACACACAGTCATATCACCTACAGACAACACACACGGTCACCCAAACACAGCCATAACACACATCACACATAGCTACAGCACTTATAATCACCACATACAAACACAGCGGATCCAGTAGCCCCCTCACACACTGTCACCACATGCTGTTCTCAATTTCAGTCCAAATCAGGAAACTTGATCACATTTATTTTAAGATCACATTAGTTTTACAATCCTTTTAAAAACTGGATTGCCTGCCTCTCACATCTTTAACTAATGCATACAATTCATGCTTGGTATCCTCAGGGACTTAGCTTAGCAGCAATTGAGAAGCAAACACCCTTGACAAACCTCTGCATTGCAGAATTTTGTATTACTTTGCCTAGTGATTTTCTCAACAACATACAGGTTTGGGTCACTACATGCTGAACACTATAATGTTTTTGATTTTGTCTGTGCCATATTAAATTTTGAAGATTATCTGTCAACCTAAGAATTGTAGTTAATTGGAATGCAGATGGCAAACCTGATTGGGCATAATTCTCCAACTAAAGTATAGTCCCAGCTTAGGTATGTAACCTAATTTCTGCCAGTCTGTGTTCAATACTCTGCAATTTGGAATTTAACAAATCAAACATCTGTAAAGTTTTGAATGCAACTGTCTGACAGTATACCTAGCCTATACAAACAACTAAAATCCAGTATGGCGGGTGTGCCATCTACTACTATGTACAAGTGGGACAATGGTTTATATATATCATTTAATATTATTTTGGCAAGTTAATTCTAATAATTGGCCATAGGTTCAAATATTAAAGGAACACTCCAATAGGGTCAATCCTAGGGTCACAGACGCCTGGGTGCATACATTATTTTGGTGCCCCTTTGTGGATGTGGTCATTTTTTCCAACTCTTTGTAAATGTCTAAGAGAGACACAGGCAGACACACTCTCAATGACAGACACATAATCTCACTGAATTCATACACACTCACTGACAGACAGACACACACAATCACTGACAAACACATACTCACTGACAATGACACAATCTCACGGAGAAAGACACACTGACAGACACACACAGGCAGACACACTCTCAATGTCAGACACACAATTTCATTAGTTTGAAACACACTTACTGACAGACACACACACACACACACACACACTCACTGACAGATACACACGCTTACAAACACACTCATTTATTGACTCATAGACACATCTTTGCTGCAATCCCCAATGCCTGCAGTGATTGAGAAAGGTAGTGGTCATTTTCAGTTTGATTGCTGTGCATATATACTGGGGGACATGAACTTGGGCATATCAGTTGTATAGCTTGAGGATGGCTGACAGAAATATTATTTTAACATGGGTGAGTAGCTTTAAACACTGTCACTAACAGAAAAACACACACACACTCACTCACCGACAAATACACACACAAACACTCGCTGACAGACACACTCACTGACAGACACACACACTCGCTGACAGACGCACTCGCTGACAGACACACACAATGACAGACACATTTATTGACTCAAAAACACACCTTTGCTGCAATCCCCAATGCCTGCAGCGATTGAGAAAGGTAGTGGTCGCTTTCAGTGGGATTGTTGTGCAAATATACAGGGGGACATGAACTTGGGCACATCAGCTGTATAGCTTGAGGATGGCTGACAGGAAGATTATTTTAACATGGGTGAGTAGCTTCATATACTGTCACTGACAGACAAACACACACACAGTCAGACATACACTTACCGACAGACACACTCACTGACAGACATACACTCACTCACCGACAGATACACACACACTCACTGACAGTCAGACATACATTCACTGACAGACACACTGACACACTCACTGAGACACACACACACACATTCACTGACAGGCACACCCACACACTCGCTGACAGACACATGCACACACTCACTGATATACACACTCATTGACTGACATAAACACACACACACTGACAGACACACACACACGCTCACACTCACTGACAGACACACACACACTCACTCACATTCACTGACAGAAACACTCACACACTCACTGACAGACACACTCACTGACAGACACTCATTGACAGACACTCATTGACAGACACACTCACTGACAAACACAAACACACACTCACATTCACTGACAGAAACACACACACTCACTGACACACACTCATTCACTGACAGACACACACACACACACATTTACTGACAGGCACACTCACACACTCACTGACAGACACATGCACACATTCACTGACAGACACACTCGCTGATAGACACACATTTACTGACAGACACACACTCATTGACTGGCACAAACACACACTCACTGACAGACACACAAACACACACTCACCGACAGACACACAAACACACACTCACTGACAGACACACACACTTACATTCACAGACAGAAACACTCACTGACAGACACACACTCATTGACAGACAAACACAGACTCACTGGCAGGCATACTCACACACTCATTGACAGACACACTGACAGACACATTCATTGACTAACACAAACACACACTCACTAACAAACATACTCACACATGCACATTCACTGACAGACACACTCACTGACAGACACACACATTAACAGACACACTCATTGACTGACACAAACACACTCACTGGCAGACATACTCACCCACTCACTGACAGACACACACTCTTACAGACACACACACACATTGTTGCACACTCTCACAAACTAATTGTATTATTTAAGGCCCATCCAAACACCCTACCTCTCCGTGGGGTCCAGTTTGAGGCAGTAATCATACAGTTCCTCACTCCTCCCGCATGCTATTTAGTATGCTGGTTAACGGCATTACAGGGCGCATAAGAGAGGAGTGAAGAACTGCAAGATTAGCCTCCCTCGACACCGCCATGGCAGGTGCCTACTCTACCTTACTAAATAATCGCTGCACCGGGTGGGCGCCCTAAGGTGGCTGGCCACCAACTGGGCCCCTTAGGGCCGTTATTGGTGCCCTCCACCTTCGGGTACCTTGGCGCAGTGCACCCACCCAGGATTAGCCCTGCACTCCAAGTACCATAACTTCAATCGCTGCTATGGCATAATATGTTCCCTTGAGTCCCCCTTATATAAGTAGCAGTTGCAGAACTAACACCGGTGCAGCCGGTGTGGCACCACGACCCAGAACCAGGAGTTTTGCCACTGAGTTGCTGCCTGGTAATGGGCCCTTCGATCAGAGATGGGCCTCCTTCAGTGTCTGGGCCCAGTGTTATGCGTATTGCTTAAGAGCCTGACTGGGCCCCTGTGGAAAGCATTGAGCAATAATAGACAACGCTTTCCTATGTGGTAGTCCTAATGCAAGCGCAGCACTCACCGCGCATGTGCATTAGGTACCCCCTACTGGCAGACTTTGGTGGAGGAGAAGAGGTGGGGCCTGACCCAGCACAACAGGACATCAGCGCTGAAATCAGGAAAGGAACACAAACCTTTTATTCTCCATCTTGCCTTAACATTTTCCTCATCAGGGAAGTAGTGTGGGAATCAAAAGTAAAATATCTCCTATGGAGCAATACATGCAAACTCACTTCGCTTGCTGGAAGGCGGTAGGCTTGCTGGCTGCGGCTGGCAGGCTGTGGCTTGCTGGCAGGCTGAAGGCTTGCTGGCAGGCTGTGGGTTTGCTGGCTACTGCCGGCAGGCTGTGGGCTTGCTGGCTACTGCTGGCAGGCTGTGGGTTTGCTGGCTGCGGCTGGCAGGCTGTGGCTTGCTGGCTGCGGCTGGCAGGCTGTGGCTTGCTGGCTGCGGCTTGCAGGCTGTGGGCTTCCTGGCTGTAAGCCTGTGGCTTGCTGTAGGCCTGTGGGCTGGCTACTGGCCTGGCTGGCCTGTGGGCTGGCTAACTGGTGACTTGTGGGCTGGCTGGCTACTGGCCTGTGGGCTGGCTGGCCGGCCTGTGGGCTGGCTGGCTGGCCTGTGCGCTGGCTGGCTGGCCTGTGGGCTGCCTGGCTTCTGGGACACTTGTAGATTATTTAAAGAAATAATCCATGCACAATAACCACTATTGCTCTGTGTAGTAGTTATGGTGCCAGGAGGGCCGGGCCCCCCTCCCAGAGTAAGTAGTCAAACCGTTTAAGAACAGTTTGACCACTTACCTGGGGTCTGCTGGGATATGGGGCTGTAGTAGGGTATAGGAGCAGTGGTGCAATGTGTGAGGGGTGCAGTGTGTGTGAAAGGTTCAGTGTGTGTGAGGGGGTGTAGTGTGTGAATGTGTAGGGTGTGTGGGGCAATGTGTGTATGAGGGGGCTGTGTATGTGTGTGGCAATGTTAGTATGGGGGGCTGTGTATGGGGGTCTGTGTGTATATGGGTGGGCAGTGTATGTGTGTGTGTGAGGCAATGTGTGTAAATGTGTATGGTGTGTGTGGGGGCAGTGTGTGTGTATGGGGGGCAGTGTGTGAATGTGTATGGTGTGTGTGTGGGGGCAGTGTGTGAATGTGTATGGTGTGTGTGGGGGGCAGTGTGTTTATGGGGCTAGAGTTCACTCTCACCACTGCGACCACCAGGAATCCCTGGTGGTCACAGTGTTGAGAGTGAACTCTAGCCCGTAGCTCCAGGGCTAGAGTTGACTCTCGCAAGAGCGGTAACGTTGCCATGGTAACCGCGGCAACGCTCTGTGCTCGCGCAAGAAGGACCCAGAGGAGCTGCAGGCTGAGCTCCCGGGTCCTCTCTTCCTCCCTCCCCTGCCAGCTGCCCGCACGGTGCGTGAGGACAGGGGAGGGGGGCAATTGCCCCGTTGCCCCCCTGGATCCACCAGTGATATATACAGCCCTTCTGTGTGCCTTTTTGTCTCCCCCGTCCCTCTGTATGTTTCTTTGTCCCCCTCACTGCTCCTGTGTCTATGTCTCCCCTCTCCTTCCCAGTCTCTCTTACCCCACTGCCTCTTTCTCCCCCTCCCCTTGTGTGTCTCTCTCCTTTCTCCCTGTCTCTCTCTCTTCCCCACATCTCTCTTCCTCTCTGTCTCTTTCTCCCCCCTCCCCATCTCTTTCTCCCCTTGTGTCTCATTCTTCCCTCTCTTTCTCCCCCCTCCCCCAACTCTCTATTCCCCCTCTTTCTCCCCCTGTGTCTCATTCTTCCCTCTCTGTCTCTTTCTCCCCCCTCCCCATCTCTCTATTCCCCCTCTTTCTCCCCGTGTCTCATTCTTCCGTCTCTGTCTCTTTCTCCCCCCTCCCCATCTCTCTATTCCCCTTCTTTCTCCCACTGTGTCTCATTCTTCCCCCTCTGTTTCTTTCTTCCCTCTTTCCCCCTCTGTTTTATTTTCCCCCCTCCCATTTACTGACAGAAGTCAGAGGGGGCCGGCCGCGTTCCACGCTGGAGCCACCAGGCCGGGTGGCAGCCTCGCCGGTCCGCGGCACTCCTGTCACTAACGCTGAGGACGGAAGGAGGGAGGAGCATGTCTCTCTCTCATGCTCCTTTGCGGTTCCCACATCCTGTGCTGGGAATTGTGGGACCCGCAAAGGAGCATGAGAGAGAGACATGCTCCTCCCTCCTTCCATCCTCAGTGTTAGTGACAGGACAGGAGTGCCGCCGGACCGGCGAGGCTGCCACCCGGCCCAGCGGCTCCAGCGTGGAACGCGGCCGCCCCCCTCAGAGTGTGCCACCGGACCGCCCACCCGGTGGCACCTACTTGCTTAGCCCCGGTGGGCCAATCTGGCCCTGCCGCCGGGCCCCCTGATGGCGGACCCCCTCCAGGCCGGGCCCTCGGACCATGTCCGAAGTGCCCGACCGGTCAGTCCGCCCCTGGTCCTCCCCCCAGCTCCCCACCCATGAGCAGCAGGTGGGGGCCCTGAATGACAATGGGGGGGACCTATTGTCCTCCCCTCTGGCCCCCACCCATAAGCAGAGGGTGGGGGCCCTGAATGAAAAGGAGGGGGGAGAACCTATTGTCCTCACCCCTGGCCCCCACCCATGAGCAGCGGGTGGGGGCTCTGATGAAATAGGGGGCGGGGGACCTATTGTCCTCCCCCGGCCCCCACCCATGAGCGGCGGATGGGGACCCTGAATGATAATGAGGGGGAACCTATTGTCCTCCCCCGCCCCCCACCCATGAGCGGCGGATGGGGACCCTGAATGATAATGAGGAGGAACCTATTGTCCTCCCTCCGGTCCCCACCAATGGGCTATGGGTGGGGGCTTTAAATGACAATGGGGGGGGCTATTGTCCTCCCTCCCCAGCTCAATGTAAACCCCCACCAAGGTGACTAGGTGTCCCCAAGCCCGCCCCCCAAACCAAAATAAATTAAATAAAGCCCTGCCTACCCCCCTCACCCTAAAAATAGTGAGGGTGGAACAATAAAACTAAAGACCTGTAAATAAAAAAAAAAATTTTTTTAAACTTACCATTTGATATCTTCTTTTTTCTAAAACCTTTTTTCAGCCCCCAAAAAGGGCACATAAAAATCCATAATACCCATATAACTTTGAAAATCAAATAAAAAAACCTGAGTGCAAAATAAAATATGACGAAAAAAAGAAATCCAGACTCTAAAAAAAAGAAAAATCCTTATTCACCCAGCACAGGCACCACGCAGACTAAGCTCCGCAGGGGGCAGGGAAAGGCTTATAAAGCCTAACAATGCCCTGCAATTTGACTTAGTGCACTCTTATTGGTTTATTCCAAGCCAACCAATCTGAGTTACTGACAGGTAAGTCTCTACATTTACCTGTCACAGCACTCTGATTGGTTGGCTTGGAATCCAACCAATCAGAGTGCTCTGAGTAATTTTACACAGCGTGGGAAAGTTCTTTTGAATTTTCCCATGCTGTGTAATTTGACTTATAACTCTCTTATTACTTGATTGAAAGCAACCAGAGTGTTGTTATGAGTCAAATTACACAGCATGGGAAAATTCAAAAGAACTTTCCCACACTGTGTAAAATTACTCAAAGCACTTTAGTTGCATAGCCCCCACATAGTGTCCACCCCCCGCTAGTTAATAGATGCCATTTGTTAGAAGGAGGGGGGGGGGTTACAACAGTGAGCAGCCACTGGCTGCTCACCGTTTAGTAGATATGCCCCTACTCACAGCACAGCGTTTGGGAGATTTTAATCTCCTTTATGCTATTATGACCCCCATAGAGTGAGCGAGGACATCTGGGGCTTAGGTAGTGGTCTTCGTTCATACGTTTGAAATTTCTATTCATTTATTTGTCTTTCTGACGAACGAATAGATGAAATTTCCCTTTCAAATGCACAAGTGTTTAACTGGGCATGCGCAGGAATTTCACAGCGCTATCTAGTGTGGGCAGATGACGTGTCCCACAGGGACTTCACTTCATCTACCCACACAAAGATGGCGGCGCCCAGGACCTAGGTCTGGGCACGAAATAAAGATGAAAAAAATAGGTAAAATAGGGGGCTTAGGAGCATTTGAGGGTGACTAGGGGGAAAATTAGATGTAGTGGAGTTGGGAGGGGGGTTAAAAAAAACTGGATTCGGCAATGACAGTGCCGTTTTAAGGCATTTTGAGTATTCTGCACAGTTTTGCAAAATAACAGTCAGAAAAACAAACATTTGTCTGAACAATTGAAAGAGATAAGCTGTTAGACGAAGAAATTGTCCAAGACATGGAAATTGTGAAGATTAATACACCCAAAAAAGCCTCCAAGGACAATAATCAATGTTCAGGCATCACATGTATCATATTTAACTTTTGAAGTTAAGCTGAATTCAACCTGATTAATAAAATAATAAAATTGGTATCATGCTGTATAGAAGCTGTACAAAAACCTAAAGTAATAAAACTTTTTAAAGGCATTGGGGGAAAGTTAAACATGGCAGCAGGTTTCATAATTCCAAGTCATCCCATACCCCAACAAGGAAGACCATAATCACACTTCAGCACGGTAGTCCTCCGGTAGACAGGCCCAAGTGGAGGCCGCAGGAGCCTCAAAGTGGTATGCAGAGGAGCCTAGTTGTGGCTTCAAATGTCTCTCCGAAAGTTAACCACTCTGGATGGAGCAAAGTAGGGCAGCCGCTCAGGTTGGTCTGCTGCTCTGTGGCGCCCTGCTTCCATGATGTTCCGGTGACTTAGGCGTCTCTTAGGCGACACTTTTGGGTTCGCACCTGTCTCAGAGTTGAGTACCTTTGTCGGGAACAGAGCAAGAGACTCTTGTAAAGTTGGGCACATGGCTCCTGCAGGTCATCTCCATGCTGGCGCTTACTAATCTTGCTCCCCAGTCATCACCATAAATTTGCAAAGATTTTGTCTAGCCTGGCCTCAAGATCACGTTGTGCATCTGAGATCTGGGAGCCACACGAACTCCTCCATGTTAGGTTTCTTTAGATATGGTGGTCTCCCTTCCCTGACTGGCCAGGTCCTGGTAGCTTCCCAGGTATGGACCAGGATCAGCCCTACAGGTCCAAGGGGGGAGGGTAAGGGCACTCTTGCAGTATTGTGGTTGCTTCAGGGCACATCCAGCCTGGGATATTGTCATAGTTACATAGTTACATAGCTGAAAAGAGACTTGCGTCCATCAAGTTCAGCCTACCTCACATTTGTTTTTTGCTGTTGATCCAAAAGAAGGCAAAAAAAACCAGTCTGAAGCACAATTTTGCAACAAGCTAGGAAAAAAATTCCTTCTTGACCCCAGAATGGCAGTCAGATTTATCCTTGGATCAAGCAGTTATTACCCTACATTGAAAGATTAAATCCTTGAATATTCTGTTCTTGCAAGTATGCATCTAGTAGCCGTTTGAACATCTGTATGGACTCTGATAAAACCACTTCTTCAGGCAGAGAATTCCACATCCTGATTGTTCTTACAGTCCGTCTCTCCCACCTTTTGCTCACTAGGCCTCATCTGCCGTGGTGGACTGCACAATCTCCCAACATATCGTCAGCTGTTATACAAGATGTCAGATGGATCAGGGAGCAAACACTGTACTCGCTATGTACCAGTCGAGTCAATTGAGGTTGTTAGAAAGCTATTTTTGTCGAGAGTGCAGAGGAGCTCACTCAAAACACGTCTCTCTGCCATGATAGTCAGGCCCGCTACACCAAATGGGTATTTTTAAATATTTGACAAACATAAAGCGATGTTGGAGGACACAAAAAGTGAAGAAGGCACTGCTCAAGCGATATTACAATCTTTGAGGAAGATAAAGGAACTCATGCGGACGAACAATGTGTTAGAAAAGGGAGCGGTAGATAGATATGATGCCTGTATATAAGAATAAGGTTGCAAAAGTTGTGTGGGGAAGAAATGTATGGGTTTTTTTTAAAACAAACTATTGACCATGTACATAGTTTTACTTTTGAGATTTTAAAAAAATATTTATTTATTTTTATACAGAAATTTTATATTTTGTTGGGGTAAAATAAACATGAACCAGGGCAGCCACTACCCGGGGGCACAAATATCCAGTTGACTGGCAGGGGACAAGTGCACAGCACTCCTCTCCTGACGGTTGAGTACTGAAGCGTGGCAGAGTGCCAGTATCTCCGCAGCCCGGCACAGGAGTAGAAGGCGCGTGAGTGAGCTCTGATCCAGATCCACATTTCCTGTATAGCTCCTTCGCACACCTTATAGAGGTCCTGGGAGCTGGAATATGAGATCACTCAGAGGAGCACTGCGGCAGTCCACTGGACACCAGGCCATGGAGCCACTGTGTGTGTGTGTTTTACAATACTGCCCCTGTTCCCTTACCCTCATACTGTTCCTATCCCCCCAGTACCCCACAATGCTGCCGCCTATCCCCCCCTCCCACCATAGCCCCTGTCCCCCACAATACTGTTCCTATCCCACCACACTAAAGCCCTATTCACCACAATACTGTTCCTAACCCTACCACTAACGCCCTAATCCCCTATAATACTGCCCCTTTCCCCCCACACTAAAGAATCAATCCCCCACAATATGCATCCTCCATATTAAAGAACCAATCTGCGACAATACAGCCCCTGCCCCCATCACAATAAGGCCCCAATCCCACAAAATACTGGCCCTATTCCCGCCTCGCCAAAGTCCATATCCCCCCCCACAATAGTGCCTCTCTTCCTCATTACTACTCCTATCTCTCCTTGACTAAAGCCATAGTCCCACACACACACACACAGTACGAATGCCCTATATTGTACAGCGCTACAAAATATATTGGTGCTATATATATTATAATAATAATAAAGTCCCTATACCACACAATTCTGCCCCTATCCACCACACTAAAGCACAGTGACACATAAAGGGGCTGGTGGGCAAGTAAGAGACACAGAGGGGGTGTAAGACACTAAAGGGGGATATAATACACAGGGATAACACATTCAAGAGGGGATATGTAACACCAAAGGGGGTATGAAATTCAAAAGAGGGGTTAAGAGTCACACAGGTGATGATACATTTTGGGGGAGAGCAGGGGGCAAATTGCATATTCGCCTGTGTAGCCAAAAATCCTTGCACCGGCCCTGACAAGAACCACGAGGATAGAATTGTTGCCTAATTCTATAAAATAATGAGCCATGCAGAAGTTAGGTCTAAGCTGAAATCAATTATTTAAAACCCCTAAAAAACAACAACTGCTAAACCATATTTTTTAAGTAAAGTAGTTTAGGGTTTATTTGCTAAACATTTAATTGCAGTGAGTTAAAAATGAAATCGTTAAATATAGCCAACAATAGTTAAAGATATCCATCTGTGTTTTAGTCATGATTTTCTATTTTAGCCTAAATGTATCAATCACTATTATCAAGAGTTTAGTAAATAAACTCTATATCCCTAAACTGAATTAATATTTGTATAAATACCTTAAAGAAACACTCTGAGCAACAAAATCAGTTAAGTGTTTATGATGTATGGAGTCTTCGGGTACCATCTTTTCTTTAAAGGGACAGTATAGTCACCAGAACAACTACAGCTTATTGTATTTGTTCTGAGTGTAATCATTCGCTTGAGGCTTTTTGCAGTAAACACTGTCTTTTCAAAGAAAAGGTAGTGATTACATTACAGCCTAGGGATACCTCCACTGGCCACTACTCAGATGGCTACTAAAGGTGCTTCCTAGGGCAGTGCACTGTGCAGCACTGACATCCATTGTCTCCACCCTCTGCATGGAGACACTGAACATTCCTCATAGAAATGCATTGATTCAATTGGCCAAATGCTGATTGGCCAAAGCTGTGTTTGTCGTGTGCTGGCTCTGCCCCTGATCTACCTGCGTGACAATCTTAGCCAATCCAATGCTTTCCTATGGGAAATCATTGTGATTGGCTGAGATCACTACTTCTGATGATGTCAGTCAAGCAGGCAAATCAGGAGCTAAGCTAGCAGCAGCAGCAGTCTGGAATAAAGGTAAGTATTTACTATATTTATGGGGGCAAGGAAGGTGGCCAAGTTTCTAGATGTTGTTTTAAACATAGGAACAGGAATACATGAATCTATAGTGTTCCTTTAAAGTTTTTGAACAGCCACCCCTTGGAATGGCAGCAAAACAGGTGCCTTGGGACAATATTTCTGTATTAAACCTGAACATGGTTCAACACTTACAGTTGAGATGGTGCCAGGGGACTCCATAACCAATTCATTAAGATTAAGTGGTTATGGTGTCTGTAGTATTCTTTTAATAAAGAAGAGTTTAATACAGTGATTTTATCTGTTTTCACTGAGCTGAGTCTATTACACTTACACATACCTGGTGAGGATGAACCACAGTCAGAGTGATTGACTCCTTTGCATTTCTGTAGCATTAAGGGGGGAAAAAAGAGTTATATTAACATATGTTACATACCACAACAACCATATAGTACTGCCACATTCTATAAATTTTTATGATGCATCATATCCTTTTTTGCATGGTGTAAATCAAGGAAAATAATATCTACCATTTTTTCCATTTATTTAACCTATTTTATGACACTATTACATAGTTTTGTTTTTGTTATTTTGTAATTATGTCACTCTGTAACTTGGAGGAATAGGTATTGAAAACAAACTAAGCTAGCAATTATTTACAATCGGCCATAATACATTAATATAATGCTAAACCCTCAAAAAGAGATGAAAACAAATTACAAATACATAATTCTATATTTAAGCCCCCAAAGGTTACAATAGCTAAGGAAATCCCCATTTTATTTTTTTCTTGCCCTAATTTCCTAGAAAAACTACCACACAAGATTTTCTTTACTTTTTTATACTAAAACAAAAATCTATCCGGTTTTAAATTAAATATATTTTTTTAACTTATCTGATTCACTGTTAGTTTCTAAACTAAGTTTTATATGATATATCTGTTCTCTAATTCGTTCATATAGGGGCCTATTTGTACGACTCACACATTGTAAATTACAAGGACATGTTCTTACATGTTACATTTATTTATATGACAGTAGTAGTGAAGCTGATTTTGACTAGAAGGTTTGGAACTACAGTGGGTGCATCAATTTGCTTATGATGATCCAGGTTGATGTGGCTGCACACTTTCGTGACTAAATTATTTTATTTTGATTCGAGAATCTATTAAAACAGTGTACGTTTGACATGGGTGCGTTAATATCCCTTACACTACCTTCCAGCACCCTCCCAGTGGTTCCCTTTAGGTTTTAGAAGGATGCAACCTATGAAAATGTTTAACAAAGAGGGATGCATGGACATCTAAAGCTTTAGTCCATGATCTGTGCTCAGGGCCATCACTCTTCCAGTGGACTGAGTATTGTAAGATAAGTGATAATCGATAATTTCCTGTAATTTCACAATGTGATTTATGGCCGTCAACTACTGCAAGAGTAGTGGCAGGTGTAGAATTAGAAAAGTGATGGTAAGTTAAAGGTTTAATTAGGACAACATGAAGATTTAGGAATGTAAAGATTCTGAGGCAAGTCCAAGGTGTATGCCCCAGGGTTTACCTGATTTGCCTAATACATTGGAAAACCAGTTTGGAGGAGGCAACACTATTTTAATGTTTAAAGGAGTACTATAGTGCCAGGAAAACAAACTTTTCCTGGCACAATAGGGTCATTAGGTCCCCCCCCCCACCCTCAGGGCCCCCCTCCTGCTGGGCTGAATGGGTTAAAACTCCTCCAGCCACTTACCTTTCTCCAGTGCCAGACTCCCTCTGTGCTGGGGAACTCTCCACCCCCTGCCGACGTCAGATCCGAATGCGCATGTGCGGCAACAGCCCATATGAAAGCATTACTCAATGCTTTCCTATGGACATCCAGCGTCTTCTCACTGTGATTTTCAAAATTTAATTCTGACCACCCACCCCAGGAGATCTAGCTACTCTTAGAGGTGAGCTGCGGTCAACAACAGGACAGACAGTCTCTTCCCATTATACACTAATCTTAGCAAGGGATGCAGAACTGTCCATCAGGGGTGTTGTGTAGACATTGAATAGATGCACTATTTGATTTCCCAAAGTGTCAGTGAGAAGAACACATCTCCCCTCCAAGTCCGTTTGTATTTGTTACCTGGAGCTCTAATTTCTTATGTAGCAAGATATCTACACAGTTTTACTTTTTAAATTACCTGTCAAAATGATTGTCTTGGGATATGGGAGAGACCTTGTGAGGCAAGTGAGTCTCATATATAAAGGTCATATCCGCCTTTATCTATGGCTGTTCCTTAAGGAGGTTGGGTTTACACCTCCAGATCATGTCATACTGCAGTGGGGGATGTGGGTAGGGAGCAGAGAGAACTTGGGGTAAAATACACAAAGGAAAGTATAAAAAGTTAAGAATGCCTGGTCTCACTTACTGCCATGTAATTTTGGGTGGTGACCTGTCCCCTGCAACCCAAATTATATCCAGTCCTCCCCTTCCTCCCTCCCCTAATGACATTTTTAAACTTTAATATGAATAAGTAATGATGTAATATTGTGCTGGTATCTACAGTTTACGCATATTACGATTTGGCAATTTTCCTTATAGTTGAACCTACAACTATGCTGCGTAGCCCTGCTCCCTACAAACCCCTCTGTTGCACTAATTCCAACAGTTCTATATGGATTATAATCATAGCCCTCCTCTCCCCTTTATAGAAATGCAATATATTGCTGTGTGGTTCTGTAAGACTTATATTTTGTTAATTACTGATATCCCAGTTTTACGTGGAGCTGTCAGAATGTTCCCCAAATGAGGGCTAATTTAGCCTCACATGCCTTGTTCAGTGATGTCATGATCTTATGCTTAAAGGAACACTATGGGGTCAGGAAAACAAAGATGTATCCCTGACCCTATAGTGTAAAAAAAATCCCCCTAATTATAGTAAGACACTTACCTTTACTCCAGTCAGCTGCTGATGGCTCTGTCCCTGATCTGCCTGCTTGGCTGACATCATCAGAACAGTTATTCAAAGCCAATCACAATGCTTTCCCATAGGAAAGCACTGGATTGGCTGAGACTGTCAAGGAGGTAAATCATGGGCAGAGCAAGCACAAGCCAAACACAGCCCTGGCTAATCAGCATCTCCTCATAATGCATCTCTATGAAGAACGTTCAGTGTCTCCTTGCAGAGAAGCACCTCTAGTAGCCATGTAAGGAGTGGCCAGTGGAGGTATCCCTAGGCTGTAAAGTAAACACTCTATTTTCTCTGAAAAGACAGTGTTTACTGCAAAAAGCCTGAAGGAAATGATTATACTCACCAGGACAAATACAATAAGCTGTAGTTGTTCTGGTGACTATAGTCTCTCTTTAATCATCTCAGATTGTTGTAATTTTAGAATATGACAGGAGGCTTCACATTTTGCTTAGGTCTCTCTTTACTTAAGCTCCACAGCAGCATAACTGTAACATAGTAACAGAGTAAACCAATCAGAAAAAAAGTCATAGATAACAAAACTCCCTCCCACAGATGACTCCTCCTCTTTCTTTGCTGCACCTTATAAGCACAGATCAGTGTGCCACTTTCTCCTGCTTTGTGTGGGTTACTGTGTTTTTTTATTTTACCTTAATTAAGTGCATGTTGCTTTTATGGTTCTGTCATTACTGTGGCATGTGCACGGCATTCTTTGAGAACATAGGTACTACTTCGCAACACATTTATCCTTTGGGGCTAGAAGTAGTCTGAAACTGTTTGACATATTTGCCGACATGTTATGTTGGCTGCTCCTCAACATTTCCAAATGCTCCTCAGTCTTACATTATCTAGATGACTTTCTTACCATAGAATTACCTCTCCTGTCAGCATTCATAAAATACTGGCTCTATTCTCAGCGATAGGTGTTCCGCTGTCACAAGAGAACCTAGACACTATCTTATTACAAGCTAGTTTACCTACGGAGAAAGTACAGCAGATAACAGAGTTGGTGGAAGGCTTTCTGGCTAAGGACACGTGTACCAGAACGGACCTACAATCCTTACTGGGCACGTTGATTTTTGCCATGGGAATTATTCCACAAGGCCGGGCCTTTATTTCTTGATTGCTGTGCCTTCTTCCTCTTCTCAATACGGTCCATAGCACCAAAACCCTAGACGCACACGCTAAGGCAGACCTACACATGTAGCTTAAATTCCTTTCTCATTGGAATGGGAAAGCAATATTTCATCCACCCTTATCAGACTCTTCCCCGGTCATTTGGAACGATGCAGCAGCTCATACAAGGTGCTCATACAGGGTTTGCAGCTATTTTTGGCAACTCCTGGTTTAGGAGAAATTTCTGGCCAGTTGAGACCCATGGTCTACCCTCATTCCACACTACATCTGCCTTATTTGAAATCTACCCGATAGTGGCAGCCTCCAAAGCATGGGGGCACCTATGGCGAGGGAAAGCAGTAAAATGCTTCTCTGATAATAGAGAGGCATGGGACATTATAAATAAGGGCAGATCTTCATCACTTACCATTATGAGACTAATTCGACGACTGACATGGTTAGCAGCTACGCTGCAATTTCACATTACATGCATACACATCCCAGGAAGCACCAAAACAGCCACTGACGCGTTGCGTCCATTTAATTTACAGATTTTCTTCAGAGCCCATCCTACATCCAACATCAGTCTGGTCAGTACCCCCTCATACCAAGACCTCATCCTGGACTAGAAAGACTCTTATCCCACAGAAGATATCTGGCCAGCTCAGCCCTCTCTACCAACACATTACAGCTGTACAATAGAGCATTTACCCTCTACACCAAATTCAGGTTAGATTACCAGATAAGCGACACACATTCGCTAGACTCAATAGTAGCATTTATTTCCTCTTGCCACCTTAACTTAAAATTATCACTAAACACCATAAAGCTCTATCTCACAGGAATACAACATCACATCCTAAGTGCCTACCCTAGCACAAGCCCTTTTATGTCTTCCTATACTGTTAAGAATATACTGAAAGGCATACAACGATTAGACAAACCCACTACCACTACCAGGCTTCCTATAGACGGGCCTAAATTTTGCGCACTTTCAGACATTCCTGACACCAGTCCAATCGAAACCAACACTAATCTGGTTATTAAAACAGCAACTTATCTTGCCTTCTATGGATTCTTATGACCAAATGAATTCACTACCATTAACATCATGTCTAACCACCAGCACCTTAAAATTACGAACCTTCAAAAAGATACTGACCATTACATACTTACCATCGATCACACCAAAACAAATCAGCTAGGCCCTCCTACTAAAGTCTGCTATTATCCCACCGATAACCAATGGTGTCCCGCTAGATTACTTGACACATATTGTTCAGCACTAGCTGGTCTTAACCCAAATACGCCACAACTTCCATTACATGGCAAACCTCTGACCACTACGAAGTTCATATACTGCATCAGAACTTGTTTATTAAACTCAGTCTTGACCCCTCAGCCTTTTCTGGACACTCATTCAGAATTGGGCCGCTTCAGTGGCTTCAAGCCACAATGTCCCTGCTCATTTAATTAAAAGACTGGGACAATGGAAATCAGCAGCATATAACAGTTGTATTCCACAACCAGAACAGGAATTTAGATTAGCATTTAGAGGTTTAACTGTGTAACATGTGTATAATAAAATGTACCGTATTTGTATACATCAACTTTTTGCCCTCTTTTATTACAGGCCTACCCCATACGTCGGTTCCGGCACACCACAACCGACTGGTGCTCACTTTTATTTTTAGCATCTTACTATTACGGCTTATGTCCCAGACTACAAACATAAATATATATATATATATATATATATATATATATATATATATATACATACATACATACATACACACACACACACACACACACACTTTTATTTCCTATATATGTATAATATAGTATAAAATAATTGATGCATTTTTATAATATATGATTTCATTATATGTATATATCTCAAAGTACACTTATAATGAAATCATATATATGCATTATATATGTATAATATATTATAAAATGCTTTAATTATTTTATAATATATAATACATATATAATTTTTATGATATATGTATATTTTTATGATATATCACTTTTTAGCAGCCTGTGGGACTGCCTGACAGCTCAGACAGTCCCCCTGCTGGCAGCTCCATAGACACCTATTGCGGCCATGTAATCATGGTGATCACATGGTCCAAGAGGGCCGGAGTGGCCGGAACTGCCTCAGGGGGACTGCTTGGGTCTCCGGCAGTCCCCCCCCCCGACCGTGATCGCTGCGGATCGTCAGTCCAGGTAAGTACTAGGTATATCGGCAGTCCCTCACTACCGGTTTTTGTCGGACGTACCTAATGTCCACGGTCGTTAAGGGGATATATGTATTTATAACGTCATTCTAAATGTATTTTGATTTAAATATATATGTATATTAATATCAAAATACAGTTAGAACAATTTTAAACTGTATATAATTTTTTTTAATTTTTTTCTTTTTTTAAAATTTATTTTTATTTTTTTATATATATATATATATATATATATATATATATAAAAAATTAACATAATTCAAAGTGTATTTTAATATTAATATATATAATTAATATTAAAATACACTTTTAATAATCGTGTATGTGTGTTTATATGCATGTAAAAGTATTTAGATTATATATATATATATGAACTAAGTGATTATACTACCACCAGTGCATATAGTGGAGAGCTAAAGTGATATAAATACCAGTACACTTACTCTTATACAATAAGGGATGCCAGATAAATAACTATAATACAAAAAAAAGAGCACTATATGGTGCAATAAGGTCTTAAGACAAAAATGTGACAAATTGATGTGAAGTGGTATCTCACTCACAAGTATAGAGCCAAATGGGATAGGCTCAGATCACCTCAGCAGTTGTGTTCTGTGGTGTCACATCTTCTTAAGACCTTATTGCATCATATAGTGCTCTTTTTTGTATTATAGTATAAGAGTAAGTGTCCTGGTATTTATATCACTTTAGCTCTCCACTATATGCACTGGTGGTGGTATAACCACTTAGTTCATTTACTTCACATTATCTTATGCTGTGTGTAGTTTGGGAGAAACTAACATAAGTGTAGTAGCAGCTTGTAAATTTAAATAATGGACCCTAAGCGCAAGAATACACACACTTTTTTCTTTTCTTTTCGTATATATATATATATATATATATATATATGTACATATATAATATATATGATCTAAGTGCTTTTTATGTACTTTATAAACTGTTATTTAACTTTTACTAACTTTTATTAACTTTTTTTCAGGCACTACGTGGCTGCTTGAGAGCTCAGACAGGCTCAGACATGCCCCCCGCAGGCACTGCAAAAGCAGGGAGGGCCAGATCAGGCAGTGGGGGTCTGCCTGATCTCTCAGGCAGACCCCAGGATCACGGTCGCCAATGATCAGGTAAGTGCCAATTTACTAAAGGACGTACCAGGTACGTACACAGTCGTTAACAGCCGTTTTTTGTCAGACGTACCTGGTAAGTCACCAGTCGGGAAGGGGTTAATTCATATTTTTCTCACACTTGCGATATTATGTGTTTTTTTTTGTGTGTTTTTTTACTAGATATATGGCAGGATATTAGTTTTTGTTTGTAAAGGAAGTGTATCACAGACTGCACACTTAAATAATATAGTTTTGCACTTTATCTACTCAAGGTGATATTTATAACGAAATTTGCTCAGCATATATTATTTAGTTTGCACATATTTGCACCAGTAATTTATTATATTCAACACAGGTATTTGTGACATTTTTTGCATGTCTTAAAGACACAGCGCACCTTTTTAATCTTGTTATGGTTTATTGAAAGTGTGTGATAGAGCTTGTTTACACTATAGAGGTGCAGCTCTTTTTTTCAATTTTCTTTTCAAAAAAAAAAAAAGGTAATTTCAAACTAACTTAAAGGATCACGATAGTGTCAGGAAAACAAACCCGTTTTCCTGACACTTTGTCATCCCTGGGGGACCCTCACCCACAGGGTCCCCCTTCCGTGGCGCTGAAGGGGTTAAAACCCCTTCAGTAGCTTACCTAATCCAGTTTCTATGAAACTGCTATGTTTACATGTGAATAGTTAAAACCTTAGGGACCTGGTACCCAGACCACTTCATTGAGCTGAAGTGGTCTGGGTGACTATAGTGTCCCTTTAATTGGATTCTACGAAGAACTAACTAGAAGTATAGATTAGGGTGTTGCCTTTGCCAAGGCATTTGATAAGGTTGCACACAATACAAGAAATTGGTCTAGATGAAAATTCTTGCAGATAATTTGTGATTGGATGACTCGAGACAAGGTGCTACAGCAGTTAAAGAAAACTAATGTAAATAAAGCTCCGGGGCCTGATGGTTAGTGATGTCATAGCGTGCTCGCGTTCGCCACGGATGGCGAACATATGCGATGTTCGGTCCACCCCCTATTAATTTACTAATACTAAGTAATACTAATTTACTAATACTAAGTAAAAATTACTTAGTATTAGTAAATTGTGCCCCTACTCGCAATACCGCGAGTAAGGGCATGTCTATTAAACAGTGAGCAGCCTGTGGCTGTTCACTGTTTAAAAAGGGGTCCCCGGTGGGGGCCCTATATACCTATTCCCGCCCCGGCCCCACCCCTGGCGGTGGGTGGGGGCCCTAAAATGAACAATAACGGGGGGACCTATTGGCCCCCCCCGCCCCCACCCCTGCGCGGCAGGTGGGGGCCATATTGATAATGAGGGGGGGACCTACTGCCCCCCCCGGCCCCCACCCCTGCGCGGCGGGTGGGGGCCATATTGATAATGAGGGGGGGACCTACTGCCCCCCCGGTCCCCACCCCTGCTCGGCGGGTGGGGCCATATTGATAATGAGGGGGATGACCTACTGTCCACCTCCCCTCGGGCCCCTACCCCTGGGCGGCGGGTGGGGGCCATAAAGATAATGAAGGGGGGGGGGACCTACTGTCCTCCCCCCCGGCTCCCACCCCTGGGCTACGGGTGGGGGCCCTAAGTAAATTCCCAACCCAAGCCCCTAGTCACCCAAAATAAAAAGTCCCTACCTACTCCCCTCACCCTAAAAAATAGTGAGGGGGGAATAAAATAACTAACCTGTAAAATAAAATGAAACTTACTATTCAACGTCTTCTTTTTTCTCAAATCTTCATTTTTCAGCCCCAAAAAAGGCCAAATAAAAAACCATCATAACCGTCGAACAAAAAAACAAAAAAAATCTAGAGCGCAAAAAAAAAACCTGACGAAAAAGAAAAAACCAGAGTGCAAAAAAATAATCCATCTTCACCCATGGAGGGCTCCGCGCAGACTGAGCTCCGCAGGGCGGGGGAAGGCTTATAAAGCCTTGCCCCGCCCTGCAATTAGGCTAAGAACACTCTACTGACTCTATCACTACTGACAGTGTTCACTGACGAGTATGTAAGGAGCTAAGTAGGGAAATAAGTGAACCTCTGTATTTAATCTTTCAAGATTCTTTTCTTTCAGGTATTGTAACGGAGGATTGGAGGAAGGCAGCTGTCGTTCCTATATTTAAAATGGATCTAAAATCCTTGCCTGGAAATTATAAAGCTGTGAGCTTAACTTCTGTGACTGGGAAAATATTTGAATGGCTATTTAGGGATAATATTCAGATATTCATTGTGAAGAACTTTGTTATTAGCAATAATCAGCATGGTTTTCTGAAACATAGGTCATATCAAACTAAACTAATTGCATTCTACAAAGAATTAGAAGTATAGATCAGGGTGTTGAAGTGGATGTAATCATGGGCGTCCGCAGGAATTTTTCCAGGGGGGGGCATAATTGTAATGACATCCATGCTTGGTACCTTTTTAACAGTGTCATGAAAGGGAAGGGGCATAGCCATTATCACATAAAGCCAGGGTGAATAGCGTTTTCACAACTATGGTGTCAGGAATATATGTTTGTATTCCTGACACTATAGTGTTCCTTTAAGCAAATTAAAGGACCATTCTGGTCACCATAACAACTTCACCTAAATGAAAATGCTATGATGCCAGGAAGCCCCTGGGTGCTCACTTTCCTTAAAGGGGTTAAATCGCTCTCAAATGGTTTAACCCCAAAGGCTTCCTCCAGCTCCAGGTCTCTCATTGGTATTTGGCTTCTGAAACAGAGTGTCAGGAAGTGCAGATTGACGTCAGGCATGGGTGCCGCTGATTGGCTAGAGTGGACAGTTGACACTCTAAGCCAATCGCTAGTTCCCGGTTCATAAAATATTTTTACTTTTTTATGAATGGGGAGCTACTGATTGGCTTAGAGTGCCAGCTGACCGCTCTAGCCAATCAGCAACACCCCTACCCAACGGCACTCTGTGCTTCCTGACACTCAGTAAATAAAAGTGAACACATTAATACTGATATTTTTTTACCTTTGGAGATGAGAAGGTCCAGTGTTTCCCTGCCTGGCCCAGGTACCAAAGCCTTATGATGTGGTGTCCAGAATAAAGTGGAGGGTTCACTTCATTTGTCCTTCCTGCTCCAATCTCCTTTTCCTCTCCTTCATTTGACAGTCTCTTGTTTTTCTTCTGACACTGTTTTCTATGCTTGGCCCCTTCTGCTCTTTTACCTTTCTGCTACTTTCTGCTTATTTTGTGCCCTTCTGCTCCTTTCTCATTCTGATCCCTTTCTGCTCCTTGCAGACCCTTTCTGCTCCCTTTTCTACTTTACCTTTGTGCTCCTTGCTGTCCCTTTCTGCTCCCGTTTCTACTTTACCTTTGTGCTCCTTGCTGTCCCTTTCTGCTCTTTCTCCTACTTTACCTTTGTGCTCCTTCTGATTCTTTCTGCTCCTTTACCTTTGTGTTCCTTGCTGTCCCTTTCTGCTCCTTGCTGCCCCTTCCTGCTCATTCTCCTACTTTACCTTTGTGCTCATTTCTGACCCTTTCTGCTCCTTCTACTTTACCTTTGTGCTGCTTTACCTTCCAGCTCCTTCCTGTTCATTTCTGTTCCTTTGTGCTCCTTCTCCTACTTTACCTTTTGTGCTCCTTGCTGTTCCTTCCAGCTCCTTGCTGTCCTTTTCTGCTCCTTGATGTCCCTTCCTGCTCATTTCTGTTCCTTCTCCTTTTCTTACCTTACCTTCCTGCTCCTTGCTGACTCTGCATGTAGGCTGTCTCCCCCATCCCTCACTTCTATAGGGGTGCGCACGGGGTGTGTTGGGTGTGCCTGGGCACACCCTAATCCCCGTGGCATGCCAATGGATTGAGACCGGCAGGGGAGATCTCTGGATCTCCCCGGCCGGCTCATGCAGAGCTAACGCTATCCGAGCAGCGGCTCTGGTCTAAGCCTCCATGGGCCAGTGGGGAGATCAAAGTTCTACCTCACCGGTCCACAGCAGCATGGAGGGAGGCAGCAGAGAACCCGGGCTAGAGTTCACTCTCCACTGAACCACCAGGGAAGGCAGCAGGACTGGGATATTAACAAGTCTGCCCCCACCTCCGCCCAAACATACAGCACACACACATACAGCACACACAGCCCACAAACAGCACCCACACACACACACAGCACCTACACACATACATCACCCTCGCACACACAGCACCCACACACACACAGCACCCACACACACACAACACCCACACACACCCAGCACACTAACAGCATCCTCACAAACACACAAAACCCACACAGCACCCACACACAAACAGCACACTCTCATACAAACAGCACCCTGACAAACACACAACACCCGCACACAAACAGCACACTAACAGGACCCGAACAAACACGCACACACAAACACCCTCTCTCTCACACACACACACACACACAGCACACTACCAGTTCCCTCACAAACAGCACCCTCACACACAGCACACTAAGAGCACCCTCACACACACACACACACACAGCAGAGTGTGTGTATATATATATATATTTAGCCTTGTACTGCAGAGAGCCCCAGATGGAATTTTTTCCTCAAGTAAGTGGTTAATCTCATAAGAGCAGACATTAGGCTGTTAGTGTAGGACCTGCCAAAGATGGGGTACATTGACGTTGTGGCAGGCTTATGCAATGTATGATCATATAATGTAACTAAACCCCCATTATTTTTGCCTAGATTAGGTGTTTTTAAAAAAACTAATAAAATCTTTCAACATTGAAGTTGCTGTTTAGTGGATAGGTGAGTGCGCTGGATCTTGTGTTTTGTATTATTTGGCCCCCAGCAGCACCCCCATTTATGCATGTTCAGGTGAGTGCAGCCAACCCCCCCTTGTTTCATATGTATATATTTGGGAGTCTAGCCAACTCCTTGGTTTTGCACCCCTCCCTGTCACAGGTGCCTCATCCCAGGGCCCTATTTAGCCTTGTACTGCAGAGAGCCCCAGATGGAATTTTTTTCCTCAAGTAAGTGGTTAATCTCATAAGAGCAGACATTAGGCTGTTAGTGTAGGACCTGCCAAAGATGGGGTACATTGACGTTGTGGCAGGCTTATGCAATGTATGATCATATAATGTAACTAAACCCCCATTATTTTTGCCTAGATTAGGTGTTTTAAAAAAACAAATAAAATCTTTCAACATTGAAGTTGCTGTTTAGTGGATAGGTGAGTGCGCTGGATCTTGTGTTTTGTATTATTTGGCCCCCAGCAGCACCCCCATTTATGCATGTTCAGGTGAGTGCAGCCAACCCCCCCTTGTTTCATATATATATATATTTGGGAGTCTAGCCAACTCCTTGGTTTTGCACCCCTCCCTGTCACAGGTGCCTCATCCCAGGGCCCTATTTAGCCTTGTACTGCAGAGAGCCCCAGATGGAATTTTTCCTTCAAGTAAGTGGTTAATCTCATAAGAGCAGACATTAGGCTGTTAGTGTAGGACCTGCCAAAGATGGGGTACATTGACGTTGTGGCAGGCTTATGCAATGTATGATCATATAATGTAACTAAACCCCATTATTTTTGCCTAGATTAGGTGTTTTTAAAAAACTAATAAAATCTTTCAACATTGAACTTGCTGTTTAGTGGATAGGTGAGTGCGCTGGATCTTGTGTTTTGTATTATTTGGCCCCCAGCAGCACCCCCATTTATGCATGTTCAGGTGAGTACAGCCAACCCCCCTTGTTTCATATATATATATATATTTGGGAGTCTAGCCAACTCCTTGGTTTTGCACCCCTCCCTGTCACAGGTGCCTCATCCCAGGGCCCTATTTAGCCTTGTACTGCAGAGAGCCCCAGATGGAATTTTTTTCCTCAAGTAAGTGGTTAATCTCATAAGAGCAGACATTAGGCTGTTGGTGTAGGACCTGCCAAAGATGGGGTACATTGACGTTGTGGCAGGCTTATGCAATGTATGATCATATAATGTAACTAAACCCCCATTATTTTTGCCTAGATTAGGTGTTTTTAAAAAAACTAATAAAATCTTTCAACTTTGAAGTTGCTGTTTAGTGGATAGGTGAGTGCGCTGGATCTTGTGTTTTATATATATATATATATATATA
>OW240920.1:114361156-114402763 GCA_933207985.1 Pelobates cultripes | reverse complement strand
CCCTCAAATCTATAGGCTGCCGCCCCCCAAAAAAAATCTATAGGCTGCTGCCCCCCCAAAAAAATCTATAGGCTATCTCAAACCCTCCCCCCACTTACCTGATCTGTAGGTTGTCTCTGGCTGCATGTGTTGCTCCCCTGCGGTTTCAATCAGCAGAGAAGCAGGGATAAGATGCAGCTTCCTATCCCTGTCTCTCTCCATACACAGCGCCACCTACTGGCCGGCGCCGGTATTGCAGTTCATTCTAAATCTCACACGAAAAATATCAGAACAAGCTGAAAAATCCAGGGGGGGGGGCAAGTGCCCCCCCTTGCCCCCCCCTGCGGACGCCCATGGATGTAATCTACTTGGCCGAGGCATTTGATACAGTTCCTCACAATAGGTTAGTCTTCAAACTAAAAGAAATTGGTCTAGATGAGGGGTTCCCAATTAATTTTTCCTGTGGAACCCTTTGACATAGTGTATCAACATTGTGGAACCCCACCCCTCAACACTCCCCCTCCCCATAAAACAATAATAAAAACTTTCGCCATTTTTTGTATGTGCTGGTGTGTGTCTGTGTGTCAAGGTGTGTGTATCTGTGTTTGTATGTGCCAGTGTGTGTATATGTGTGCCAATGTGTATCTGTGTGTGTGTGTATGTATCTGACACACAGATAAACACACACTGGCACATAGTGGCACACAGATACACACACCTTGACACACAGTGTGTCAAGGTGTGTGTAGCTGTGTGTCAAACTGTGTGTATCTGTGTTTGTATGTGCTGGTGTGTGTCTGTGTATCAAGGTGTGTGACTCTGTGTTTGTATGTGCCGATGTGTGTATCTGTGGTACATTGATACACACCTTGAAACACAGTGTGTATCGGTGTGTCTGTTTGTGTTTGTGTGTGTATGCATCTGTGTGTCAAGGTGTGTGTATATATGTATCAAAGTATGTATCTGTGTTTATATGTCCCGTTGTGTGTCAATGTTTATCTGTGTTTGTATGTGTCACACAAACACATTCAAACTTCCTAACAGTCTTTAAGGGAAACCGCCGCTTAGTTAACCTTCCCCCTTCGCAATATCAATAACTCCGTTCGCATAGACTGCAGTATACGAACCACCAACAGGGGAAGCGGTAATCTCCTGAATGGGATCCGTAAGAGGCTCCAAACTCCCGAACAGAAATCCACGAATCGCTGCTAGCCGCCGAACAAGTATATCCACCAAGCGGCTTTCTGCTCCAGCAATCAGTCTCTAGTCGTCGGTAATAAATCCCCCCCGAGACTACGCTCCGCATTACGGGTCAAACAGGATCTGGTTTTACTGTGGGCTACCACCTGTATTTATGCAGATCTCCCACTTGGTGGACACTCCCCTAGGAGACCAAATGGGAGACTGTAATTACAGATGGACATGGTGACATCACAGACATACAGTTACAACCTTTTCCCACAATGCAGTATGGTTTCCTCCCCTCTGCGCTGGAGATAATTGAGAAGTAATTCAATTATCTCCAGGACAAAGACAAATCGCCATCTTAAATAAAATACCAGAAAACACACAAAAATATATAATTTCACAATCACCGAACACTCTGCATTCATATCACATAACCCCAGCCTGGATCTGAGTCATGGGCGTCCGCAGGGGGGGGCAAGGGGGGGCACTTGCCCCCCCCTGGATTTTTCAGCTTGTTCTGATATTTTTCGTGTGAGATTTAGAATGAACTGCAATACCGGCGCCGGTATGTGTATGGAGAGAGACAGGAATAGGAAGCTGCATCTTATCCCTGCTTCTCTGCTGATTGAAACCGCAGGGGAGCAACACATGCAGCCAGAGACAACCTACAGATCAGGTAAGTGGGGGGAGGGTTTGAGATAGCCTATAGATTTTTTTGTGGGGGCAGCAGCCTACAGGATTGGGCAGCAGCCTCTAGATTTGGGCAGCAGCCTATGATTGGGTGGGGCAGCAGCCTTATAGATTTTAAAGGCAGCCTATAGATTTGTGGCAGCCTATAGATTTGGGCTGGGGCAGCAGCCTATAGATTTTGGCTGGGGCAGCAGCCTATAGGGATGGGCTGGGGCAGCAGCCTATAGGATTTGGGCAGCAGCCTATAGATTAGGGAGTGAGGCACAAGCAGCAGCCTATAGTATTTAGGAGTGAGCAATGGGGGGGGGCAGCCCACAGATTATGCTGAAGGGCGGCGCCGCCTATTGCATTAGTAATTCTGTGCACAAAACACACGCTGCAGGTGTGTGTGTGTGTGTGTGTGAGGGTGCTGTTAGTGTGCTGTGTGTGAGGGTGCTGTTTGTGAGGGAACTGGTAGTGTGCTGTGTCTGTGTGTGTGTGTGTGTGTGTGTGTGTGTGTGAGAGGGTGTTTGTGTGTGCGTGTTTGTTCGGGTCCTGTTAGTGTGCTGTTTGTGTGCGGGTGTTGTGTGTTTGTCAGGGTGCTGTTTGTGGGTGCTGTGCGGGTGTTGTGTGTGGGTTTTGTGTGTTTGTGAGGATGCTGTTAGTGTGCTGGGTGTGTGTGGGTGTTGTATGTGTGTGGGTGCTGTGTGTGCGAGAGTGATGTATGTGTGTAGGTGCTGTGTGTATGTGTGGGTGCTGTTTGTGGGCTGTGTGTGCTGTATGTGTGTGTGCTGTATGTTTGGGTGGAGGTGGGGGCAGACTAGTTAATATCCCAGTCCTGCTGCCTTCCCTGGTGGTTCAATGGAGAGTGAACTCTAGCCCGGGTTCTCTGCTGCCTCCCTCCATGCTGCTGTGGACCGGTGAGGTAGAACTTTGATCTCCCCACTGGCCCATGGAGGCTTAGACCAGAGCCGCTGCTCGGATAGCGTTAGCTCTGCATGAGCCGGCCAGGGAGATCCAGAGATCTCCCCTGCCGGTCTCAATCCATTGGCATGCCACGGGGATTAGGGTGTGCCCAGGCACACCCAACACACCCCGTGCGCACCCCTATAGAAGTGAGGGATGGGGGAGACAGCCTACATGCAGAGTCAGCAAGGAGCAGGAAGGTAAGGTAAGAAAAGGAGAAGGAACAGAAATGAGCAGGAAGGGACATCAAGGAGCAGAAAAGGACAGCAAGGAGCTGGAAGGAACAGCAAGGAGCACAAAAGGTAAAGTAGGAGAAGGAGCACAAAGGAACAGAAATGAACAGGAAGGAGCTGGAAGGTAAAGCAGCACAAAGGTAAAGTAGAAGGAGCAGAAAGGGTCAGAAATGAGCACAAAGATAAAGTAGGAGAATGAGCAGGAAGGGCCTGCAAGGAGCAGGAAGGGGCAGCAAGGAGCAGAAAGGGACAGCAAGGAACACAAAGGTAAAGGAGCAGAAAGAATCAGAAGGAGCACAAAGGTAAAGTGGGAGAAAGAGCAGAAAGGGACAGCAAGGAGCACAAAGGTAAAGTAGAAACGGGAGCAGAAAGGGACAGCAAGGAGCACAAAGGTAAAGTAGAAAAAGGAGCAGAAAGGGTCTGCAAGGAGCAGAAAGGGATCAGAATGAGAAAGGAGCAGAAGGGCACAAAATAAGCAGAAAGTAGCAGAAAGGTAAAAGAGCAGAAGGGGCCAAGCATAGAAAACAGTGTCAGAAGAAAAACAAGAGACTGTCAAATGAAGGAGAGGAAAAGGAGATTGGAGCAGGAAGGACAAATGAAGTGAACCCTCCACTTTATTCTGGACACCACATCATAAGGCTTTGGTACCTGGGCCAGGCAGGGAAACACTGGACCTTCTCATCTCCAAAGGTAAAAAAATATCAGTATTAATGTGTTCACTTTTATTTACTGAGTGTCAGGAAGCACAGAGTGCCGTTGGGTAGGGGTGTTGCTGATTGGCTAGAGCGGTCAGCTGGCACTCTAAGCCAATCAGTAGCTCCCCATTCATAAAAAAGTAAAAATATTTTATGAACCGGGAACTAGCGATTGGCTTAGAGTGTCAACTGTCCACTCTAGCCAATCAGCGGCACCCATGCCTGACGTCAATCTGCACTTCCTGACACTCTGTTTCAGAAGCCAAATACCAATGAGAGACCTGGAGCTGGAGGAAGCCTTTGGGGTTAAACCATTTGAGAGCGATTTAACCCCTTTAAGGAAAGTGAGCACCCAGGGGCTTCCTGTCATCATAGCATTTTCATTTAGGTGAAGTTGTTATGGTGACCAGAATGGTCCTTTAATTTGCTTAAAGGAACACTATAGTGTCAGGAATACAAACATATATTCCTGACACCATAGTTGTGAAAACGCTATTCACCCTGGCTTTATGTGATAATGGCTATGCCCCTTCCCTTTCATGACACTGTGAAAAAGGTACCAAGCATGGATGTCATTACAATTATGCCCCCCCCTGGAAAAATTCCTGCGGACGCCCATGATCTGAGTGCATATTATTAGCGAATAGCGCTCAGATCCCATACGCATAGTTCAATCGCCATGGAGTCAAAGTTCTTACAGTCTTTCGGTATGCGATTGACTCCATGGGAAGGCTATCTGGGTTAAGTCTTTTCGTGTGATTCCCAACTCCCGAACGGCCGGTGTTCGCATGCTTTCGTCGATGGAGCATGGCGACCCGTTGTTTCAGCGGTGTTCGGCAGAAAAAGTGTCCGTTTTTAGTTCCATGAAATCAATGCCAAACACTGCTGGTCTTTCGTGCGAGCTAAAATGGCCGCTGCCTCGTCGTCGACATGCGAACGACGGCCACCCTGTATTCGGTTTCAATTGAGAAGTGTCTGCGGTTAACCACAACGTTCTAATTGGGATCAAGAGGTTAACCAGCAGCACACTTCTATCCTGGGTGGCCATCCGTTCGGTAGGTTTCTTCGGTAAAACGGGTCATTCTCATGCATGAGCTATGGAAACAGCCATTTACACGAAAGGAAGGCAAAATAGACGAATCCACCACGAATATGCATACAGATGGTTCTGTCACACATTTATTTATTTATTTTTAAAATTTTACTCCACCCTACCTTTGGGAATGCTGGCATGGAGTCTCTATGTCCCTGTGGTCCAGTGGGGCTGCTGGGCTGGACGTGCGGTCCCTGTGGTGAAGTGGGGCTGCTGAGTGGCTGGGCGTGTGGTCCCTGTGGTCCAGTGGGCTGCTGGCGTGTGGGCGGTGAGGGAGCTCAGCTCCCTCGCACGCCTCTTAGTGATGTTGGAGCCAGAGTGACGTCATATTCCGACTCCGACATCACTGCTGTGCGCGCAAGGGAAATTTTGGAGGACTCTATTTGTGTTCTCCCTAGGGTTCCGTGGAACACCAATTGGGAAACGCTGGTCTAGATGAATATTCTTGTTCTTGGGTAGAGCATTGGCCTAAAGAAAGAGTACAGAGTGTTGTCATTAAATGTACATTTGTAAGCTGGACAAAAGTGGTAAGTGGTGTCCCTTAGGGTTTTGTTCTGGGATCGCTTCTATTCAACATATTTATAAATTATTTTGAAATAGGCATTGAAAGTCATGTTTCAGTGTTTGCAGATGACACAACACTCATGTGGGCAGGAGACTCACTGCAGAGGGATTTAGATAGATTTGGGAACTTAACATGTTGATCCTAGGTGAGATCTGACTTCCATTCTAGGGTTAAGAATGATTATTTTTCCCCTTGTTTGTTGCAAAAAGTGCTCCAAACTGGGGGTTTTGGCTTTTTGTGGATCAACAGCAAAGACAGATGTGAGAAAGGCTGAACTTGATGGATGCATGTCTCTTTTCAGCCTATATAACTATGTAACTTTGCAATGCACTATAAGCCATTCTCTTTAGCTGCATCCAAGAAAGACTTCCTTATTCGTGTATGCATACAGCTCAACCAAGAGGAGGGCGCATACAGCTCAACTTCAAGGGACATGCACAACTTATATTGTATTTAAATGTTTTTAAACCAGCAAGCAAACACTTTTGCATACATATACAAACTAAAATAAAGCAAGAAAGCTTTTAAAAGTATGAAATAAAGATTTATAAATTATTATAAACTTGGTCAGCTTGCTTTGTCTGATATGCCTTTCAGCCAGGGGAGATTCTTCATAACCCCATCTCCTACTCACCTCTATCCCACCCACTTATCCACCCATCTCAAGTGCACAAAAGCAAGTATTATTTTTTTGGCATTGTTTTTATGGTGAGGTTGTGTTTTATGTGTGGGATGTTACTATGTTTGTATGACTGAATATATTTAGTGGATGGCTGTGATAGCGTGAATGTAGCAAGATGAGGGAGGTCAGTGGGGCAGAGTGAGGGAGGATGAGTGCTGCAGGGTTGTGGGTGAGTATGACAGGATTGTTGAGTGTGACACTGAGTGGTTGAGTGTTGCTGGGTAAGGGGGTGAGAGTGACAGAGTGATGGGGGTGAATGTGACAGGCTAAGTGTGGCTGTGTTGGCAGTGTTTAGAGTGACAGGGTTAGGGGTCGAGTGTGACAAGGTGAGTGTGACAGCATTAGGGGGACTGAGTGTGACAGGGTGAGTGAGAGAGATGTTTTCAAAGTGGGAATAATTGTGGAGGCAGAAAATAATAGATCAGCTATATAAGTGCGATCATACCCTTGCTCAAAGCACAGCAGATATAAAACTCCTTGTCTGAAATTTGATCTGCAGCTATTTTTACCGCTTCATGAAGAATTGTTTGCTATCTAAGGGAGACGTGACATCGTAGAACACTCATAATATGCATCCAAGGCTGGCGAACGTTGCAGGATATCGTGGCATCACTAATGAGTCCAATTGCACATGTGTGACCGAGGCATCTGAAATGCAATTTGTTTGATGCTGATTTTGGTTGACACGGATTGGCTAGATCTATCCCCCCAGAAGGCAGGTGTGAAAAATGCAGTTTAGAAAAAGCAGGTAGATATGAAAAAAAAAAAATACATTAACCTGCTTTTTCTGCCTGCAGATTAAAACAACTCTCTCATTAAAAGTACTTTTAAAATATTATTACGGGGACTTTGACAACAAATGAGACAAACTATTACAGATTTTGACAGGAGCATTACGTTGATGAGGACCCTGCTCAAATGAGCTTACAATTTAGATGAGGTGGTATACAAAAAATGCTATAGGAAGTACAACATTGGGGGATAGGAACCAAGTGACAGTGTAGAAAAGTAGGAGAATTTGAAGGTGAGACAGAGAATGGCCTACTACTTAGTTGAGAGAGAGTAATATCAGTTTCCATTGGCTTGGCTATTCTGAAGAGGTAGGTTTTTAGAGACTTCTCAAAGGATGGAATCCTTAGGAATGGAGCTAACCACAAAAGGTCATGTAAGTGAGAGTTAGCAATACGGGTAATAGCTTTAGACAGGAGAAAGTCACCGGAAAAGCAGAGTGGGTGATAAGTGGAAAATGAATGAATTCTTTTTTATTCTTTCTGTGCGCATGGAAGTACAAACAGGACTGTAATGCCCCAACATCAAGAACAATCCTATGAAAGCATATGAAAACAAACATCCCAGCGTAGGATAGAACTGCAGAATTATTATTTTTTTTATAAAATAAACATGCTCATTAAAGATATGTCAGTGTATAAAAATAAAAAATAGTAAGTAAAGGAAACTGACTATATGGTTAGTCATAAAAATAGATTATCACAGGCTATGTTTCAAGATACTCTCTCGTGCAGAGAGAACTTGCTGGCATTTCGGTTCTGGACTGCCGGTATGGGTGGGACCAGTCTGATATGCTTCAGATATGTTCTCTCTGTAATGGCACAAGATGAGCAAAAATCAGCTTGAGAACTGAGCGGGGACCGACCAAAGGGCAGGCTATTTCAGCTGCTGCCTGTTCTCAGTATTCTCTTGCGACCTGTTTTTGACTCTCTACAAACTAGTGGAATGCCACCAGGTATAACTCAAAATTATGCGGTTGCTAGTGTTGTAGCTGTTGGTATCATGAAGTAAGCAACACAGTTACAGGCAATGTATCTAAAGGGTAGTTGGGTACTTGGCATCTAACTCTATAAAGCAAAAATATTAGTTAAAACCAAAACAAACATCTGAGGTGTAGCAGGTGTAGTAAAGATATGCCAGATATGTGTGAAAAGAGTCAGTGTCCAGAGTCAGCCAATACTGCATGTATGGGGCAGTTGGGATCTGGCTCTGTGTTCAGGTAGGTAATGTTGGATGACTCCAATGTCATCTCCTGCCGCACACAGATCTCTTAGAGCACAAAGATCAACACGGCAGCATCCCAGCTCCTCTGCTTCACAAGCCCAGGCCAGTGTATAAGCCGGTGCCTCTTCCCCACAAGGCCCTACATCTTCAGTGGCAGGCCTACACGCCTGCAGGACTGCATGCTCACTGACAGTTCCACTGGGTTGTGGATGACTGATGGGCATAACCTCTATCCTGGATCTCAACCCAGAAGTAGGGCTGTGCGTCGATACTCCGCTCTGAGATTTCCACAAGTGCGGACAAGATAAGTGACTGCTGCTGCTGTCGGAACTCAATCTGGGCCCAAATGGCCGTGCAGAACATATCAAACACTGTATACAACTTGGATTCTCACAAAGGTATCGGATGCTTGCTAGGCATGGTGTCCTCGGGCTGTGCCCATAACATAGCATATAGATAATCAGAAGCTGTCAAGACAGGCAAGATTGCACAGCATGGAAAGCTCCTTTTCCTTTTGCCACAATGTTCCACCAGCAGCCCTTTTGAAACCTCTGCTGGGCATCAGGCTTTCAGTAACTGTATTGTCTGAATAAAATAGATTTGCTGAGAATCCTTGGTGAGGTCCCAGATAACCCCCATCGGGCTGCGAGTGGGTGAAGGCTGAGAGGGTGTATACAGGGCTCTGGTCGCATGCTGTATTGGCCATGTTCCAAAGATGGTCCGCTTCTCCAGGCCATGGAGTAGGCTACAAGGTTCGACCACTGGTTGGTATGGGCTGTCGGTAAGCCGAGTGTTATCTCACTTATAAGAGATGACCAAGAGTGTTCGGGTACAAGCTTGTAGCCAAAAAAACTGAAACTATTGGAATTTACACCAATGCAAAAAGCCAAGGAGCTAATGTTACCAGCGTCCGCTCGGCTTAACGGTCAATCCGTAGTACTCATGAATTAGTTCAGAATTCTAGCAAGGGGTAGAGTTGTTGAGAGCTTTGTAGATAAGAGTAAGTATTTTGAATTGAATCTTAAAGGGCACATGAAGCTTAGGTAACAATTCGCAGAGGGGACACCTGTGAGCTCCTTAGTAGTATCTTGTGTAAGAAAGGGGCAAAGGTTTTTAAAGTGGAATCCTTATTTTCAGAACAACTGCACAATGACCTAACTGGCAGTATAAAGGTAAGTACCACCATAAAAATTCATCATTAACAACATTTAAATCATTGCATGTTTTAACACCAGCAGTTAAAGCTCCCAATTGGCACACTGTTAAAACTGAAAAATAAATCTTTAAAGTATTGGAAGTATCTAAAAGTGAACAATTAAAGGGACACTCCAGGCACCCAGACCACTTCAGCCCATTTAAGTGGTCTGAGTGCCAACTTCCATCACCCTTAACCCTGCAAGTGTAATTATTGAAGTTTTTATAACCCCTTCAGCAACATGGGATGGGGGTGGGAGGGAGGGTTTGTTTTCCTGGTCCTGGAGCATCCCTTTAAGGCACATTTTTATTACTGGCTTCAGTTTAAAGGTTTAGTCTATGCATTTTGTACAGCAATTGGTATTATTGCAAAGTCCTGATTTTTAGAGTACTCTGAGTCTGCTCTCTATATTTCAGCTGGACTGATCACTATTGGGCAGCTGAAATGTGGACCGAAATGCTTGGATTAACCCTCTTATTCACAGACCAGTCATACAACTTGGAATGTGGATAAGAAAAACATTATAATCCTTACTCTGCATGTTACAAACTAATGTGTTAGAAATAAGAAGAGTTCAGAAAAGCCCATACTTAAAATCGATATGTATAAGGTGTTACTCCTCTTTAATATTTTTTTTTTATTTATTAGATAGAATCTATTGATTATTTGTTTTTAATTCTAACACAATACGTTAATATGTTAAAGACATATTACTGATACATATACCCTTGGTTCTTAAACAATATAGTCCTAGTGTAACCAAGAATTCAGACACAGATAAACTAATGTTTGAATGTCTCATAAAATATATACTTATCTTACAAGCAATTACTTATAATCATGAAGTGTCTACAATTAGTATTGATTTCTACAATATCCTATTCACACTTAGATGTGAAATTAAGGACAGATATGTCAGAAGGCTAAGTTATTGCGAAATTTGGTGCCTCTCTGTCTGTTAAGACTAACCAAAAAAAACCTTTGATGTGATGCTATCTTTATGATGGAGTAGCCTTTAAATTGACTGCTCCTTGATATCATTTTTGTCATGAGATTCAGTTAACTCCTTAAAGGGACACTCCAGGCACCCAGACCACTTCAGCCCATTGATGTGGTCTGGGTATCAGCTCCCATCACCCTTAACCCTGCAAGTGTAATTATTGCAGTTTTTAAAAATCATCAGACAGTCATTAGAGTGACTTCCAGGTTCTTAAAACACGAAAAGTGTTTTAAACGGCGCTGGACGTCCTCACGCTATGTATGAGGACCTCCAGTGTCGCTGGAATCCCCATAGGAAAGCATTGAATCAATAGGTCTATTGAGCATGCTCAATAGGTCTCCCCCGCCGACGTCACCATGCGCCGAGGGACATCTGTGCTGGATTTAGGTAAGTCACTGAAGGGGTTTTAACCAGGGGTCAAGTCCTGTGGAAAAAAGTGTGGGAACTCACCTAAGATTCCCGCCTCCCCCCCCCCTTAAAAAAAAATTACATTCCTATGCATATAGTGCAGTGCAGGGTGTGTATAATGAATGTAGTGTGTTTGTAGTGAATGCAGAGTGTGTATAATGAATGTAGTGTGTTTGTAGTGAGTGCAGTGTGAATAATAATTGTAGTGTATTTGTTGTGAGTGCAGAGTGTGTATAATGAATGCAGTGTGTTTTTAGTGAGTACAGTGTGTATAATGAATGTAGTGTATTTGTAGTGAGTGCAGTGTGTATAATAAATGTAGTGTGTTTGTAGTGAGTGCAGTGTGTATAGCGAATGCAGTGTGTATAGTGAATGTAGTGTTTTTTAGTGAGTAGTGAGTGCAGAGTGTGTATAATGAATGCAGAGTGTGTATAGTGAATGTAGTGTGTTTGTAGTGAGTGCAGAGTGTGTATAATGAATGTAGTGTGTTTGTAGTAAGTGCAAATTGTGTATAATGAATTTAGTGTGTTTGTAGTGAGTGCAGAGTGTGTACAATGAATGCAGTGTATGTAGTGTGTTTGTAGTGAGTGCAGAGTGTGTACAATGAATGCAGTGTATGTAGTGTGTTTGTAGTGAATGCAGAGTGTGTATAGTGAATGCAGAGTGTGTATAGTGAATGTAGTGTGTAGTGAGTGCAGAATGTGTATAATGAATGCAGAGGGTGTATAGTGAATGTAGTATGTTTGTAGTGAGTGTATAGTTAATGTAGTGTGTTTGTAGTGAGTGAAGAGTGTGTATAATGAATGCAGTATGTGCGTGTGTTGGATGATGTGTGTGTGCGCACTGGATGATGTGTGTGTGAGTGCTGAATGATGTGTGTGTGTGTGAGTGCTGAATGATGTGTGTGTGTGTGTGAGTGCTGAATGATGTGTGTGTGTGTGAGTGCTGGATAGTGTGTGTGTGTGTGTGAGTGCTGGATAGTGTGTGTGTGTGAGTGCTGGATAGTGTGTGTGTGTGAGTGCTGGATAGTGTGTGTGTGTGAGTGCTGGATAATGTGTGTGTGTGAGTGCTGGATAATGTGTGTGTGTGTGTGAGTGCTGGATGATGTGTGTGTGTGTGTGTGCTGGATGATGTGTGTGTGTGTGTGTGTGTGCTGGATGATTGTGTGTGTGTGCTGGATGATTGTGTGTGTGTGCTGGATGATTGTGTGTGTGAGTGCTGGATGATGTGTGTGTGAGTGCTGGATGATGTGTGTGTGTGATGTGTGCTGGATGATGGATGTGTGAGTGCTGGATGATGTGTGTGTGTGTGCTGGATGATGATGTGTGTGTGAGTGCTGGATGATGGGTGTGTGAGTGCTGGATGATGTGTGTGTGTGTGTGTGAGTGCTGGATGATGGGTGTGTGAGTGAGTGCTGGATGATGGGTGTGTGAGTGCTGGATGATGGGTGTGTGAGTGCTGGATGATGGGTGTGTGAGTGCTGATGATGATGGGTGTGTGTGTGCTGGATGATGGGTGTGTGTGTGCTGGATGATGGGTGTGTGTGTGCTGGATGATGGGTGTGTGTGTGCTGGATGATGGGTGTGTGTGTGCTGGATGATGGGTGTGTGAGTGCTGGATGATGGGTGTGTGTGTGCTGGATGATGGGGAGGGGAAGCATTTTTTTCTTACTTTATGTGTTTATTTTATTCCCCCCTCCCTGCTTCTTACCTTGTCAGGGAGGGGGGAGATCGCCTGGTGGTCCGGTGGAGCTGGAGGGAGGCAGCCGCTGCACAGAGGGGCCATCACACGCTGTGTTCCTTCTCCAGCTCTAACTCTCGCGAGACTCGCCTGTGCGGAGCGTTGCCATGGTAACAGCCGCGGGTCTCGCGAGAGTTATAGCTGGAGAGGGAACACAGCGTGTGCTGGCCCCTCTGTGCAGGTAGCAGGGCCGGTCCTGCAGGACAGGTAACGGGAACGGCGTTCCTGCTTTGGAAAAAGTGCAGGAACGCCGTTCCCATGCGTTCCTGCAGGACTCGAGCCCTGGTTTTAACCCCTTCAGCAACATGGAATGGGGAGTGGGAGGGAGGCATTGCAGGATCATGCAGTGCCAGGAAAACGGGTTTGTTTTCCTGGCACTGGAGAGTCCCTTTAACCCCTTAAGGACATGACATGTGTGACATGTCATGATTCCCTTTTATTCCAGAAGTTTGGTCCTTAAGGAGTTAAGAACTCAAGACAAGGTGCTGCAGCAACTAAATAAAGTTAATATAAACAAAGCTCCAGGGCCTGACGGTATCTATCCAAGTGTACTTAAGGAACTAAGTGTAGAAATAAGTTAACCTCTGTTTTTAATCTTTCAAGATTCTTTACTTTCAGGAAGTGTTCCGGAGGATTGGAGGAAGGCAGATGTGGTTCCTATATTCAAAAAGGGTTCAAAATCCTTGCCTGGAAAGTATAGACCTGTGAGCTTAACTTCTGTGGCTGGTAAAATATTTGAAAGGTTATTAAGGGATAATAATCAAGAATTCCTTGAGAAGAACATGGTTATCAGCAAAAATCAGCACGGTTTTATGAAGCACAGGTCATGTCAAATTAACTTGATAGCGTTCTACGAAGAAGTAAGTAGAAGTATAGATCAGGGTGTTGCAGTGGATGTGATCTATTTGGATTTTGCCAAGGCATTTGATACAGTTCCACACAATAGATTAGTGTTCAAACTCAAGGAAATCGGTCTAGATGAAAATGCTTGTTCTTGAGTAGAACATTGGCTTAAAAAACAGAGTACAAAGAGTTGTCATTAATGGTTAATTTTCAAGCTGGACAGAGGTGGCAAGTGGTGTCCTTCAGGGGTCTGTTCTGGAACCCCTTCTATTTAACATATTTATAAATGATCTTGAAGACAGCATTGAAAGTCATGTTTCAGTGTTTGCAGATGACACAAAACTTTGTAAAATAATACAATATGAGCAAAATATTAGATAGACTGGGGGACTGGGCAATCAAATGGCAGATGAAATTTAATGTAAGAAAAATGCAAAGTTATGCACTTCGGCGTAAAGAATACACAAGCAACGTATACCCTTAATGGAAGTGAATTAGGGATAACAACACACGAAAAGGACTTGGGAATTGTTATAGACAACAAACTATGCAACAATGTGCAATGTCAATCAGCAGTGGCCAAGGCCAGTAAGGTATTGTCATGCATGAAAAAGGGCATTCATTCACGGGACGAGAATATCATTTTGCCTCGTTATAAATCACTGGTAAGACCACATATTGAATGTGCTGTGCAGTTTTGGGCATCTGTTCTAAAGAAGGATATTATGGCACTAAAAAAAGTGAAGAGGCGGGCTACAAAATTAATAAAAGGAATGGAACATATCAGCTATGAAGAAAGGTTAACACATTTAAACCTATTTAGTTTAGAAAAACGTTGCCTGAGAGGGTATATGATAACATTATACAAATATATTCGGGGCCAATACAAACCATTGTGTGGAAATCTATTCACAAACCGGACTTTATATAGGACACGAGGCCATGCGTTTAGACTGGAAGAAAGAAGATTTCGTCTAAGGCAAAGGAAAGGTTTTTTTACTGTAAGAACAATCAGGATGTGGAATTCTCTGCCTGAAGAAGTGGTTTTATCAGAGTCCATACAGATGTTCAAACGGCTACTAGATGCATACTTGCAAGAACAGAATATTCAAGGATATAATCTTTCAATGTAGGGTAATAACTGCTTGATCTAAGGATAAATCTGACTGCCATTCTGGGGTCAAGAAGGAATTTTTTTTCCTAGCTTGTTGCAAAATTGTGCTTCAAACTGGGTTTTTTTGCCTTCTTTTGGATCAACAGCAAAAAACAAATGTGAGGAAGGCTGAACTTGATGGACACAAGTCTCTTTTCAGCTATGTAACTATGTAACTATGTAACTAGCAGTTATTGAAAATGATGATAAAATATTTCTGGAATAATTACGCTGTCTATTGATCAAATTGGAAAATGTAACTATTAGGATGAGGTCATCAGTAATTATCATTATGCGCACCCATCTAATTCCATTGTTCACTTCAAAACTTTGGGTGTTAAAGTAGGAGATAAGAATTTGTTTAAAAATTAGCAACACAGGGAGAAGAAAAAACTTAACACCAGAAGAGATGCTCAAAATACTTTTTCATGGACACACCTCTTTTTATCTGGAATCCTTCTACAGAAAACTGGTTTAAAGGGACACTATAGTTACCCAGACCACTTCAGCTCAGTGAAGTGGTCTGGGTGCCAGGTCCCCCAGGTTTTAACCCTTCAGATGTTAACATAGCGGTTTCAGAGAAACTGCTATGTTTACATTGCAGGGTTAATCCAGCCTCTAGTGGCTGTCTTCCTGACAGCCGCTAGAGGCGCTTCTGTGATGCTGGGTGCAAAAATCACATTCAGAGTGCAGAGCATCCATAGGAAAGCATTGGGAAATTCTTTCCTATGGACTGTTTGAATGCACATGCGGCTCTTGACCACTCGGGAGCCAACGTCAGAATGGGAGGAGAGGTCACCAGCGCCAAGGGAGCCCGGCACTGGATTAAAGTAAGTAACAGAAGGGGTTTTAACCCCTTCAGCGCCGAGGGAGGCCCTGAGGATGGGGGGGACCTAAGGATTGTATAGTGTCAGAAAAACAAGTTTGTTTTCCTGATACTATAGTGATCCTTTAAGATTAAAAAATTCTGCAATCATATCAAGCCTAAATGGAATAATATATTGCAGGATTTCAGACTGCAGCTGAAATTACAAAATTATATTGATCCACTGGTTAATTGCCAAGTTTAGACTATCAAGTTATTATCTAGAGATATTGAACATATCCTTAAAGGGATCATATAGTGCCAGGAAAACAAACCCGTTATTCAATGCTTTCCTATGGGGAAAATCTGACGCTGGAGGTCTATGAGGATTCCGAAAGCGCCCCTAGTGGCTGTCTCTGGAACTGCAATGTTTTACATTGCAGCACTAAGTGCAAAAGAGTCACAGCACCCAGACCACTTCAATTAGCTGAAGTGGTCTTGGTGCCTACAGTGTCCCTTTAATAATTACCTGTTGGGAACAACACGCAGGAATTATAGCTCAAGGGATATGTCTTAATTCTCTTACCAGCTACCCCAGAGGTGGCATTTAATTGTGATATCCAGTTATTTAAATTCTAATAACTGTTAAATACTGTAGCAGTGAACGTTTTTACACTGGTTAAGATTTTATTTTGTTTCTGCATGGCAAAGAAAATTAAGTTGAACTAACTTTTGAATTAGCGTAAATGTATTAAAACACTACTCTGTTTGAAAGTGTTTGCTCAGTGAAAACTGTAGCCTGCAGTGAGAGAGTTAATTAGTTTTACACAAAGAACAACCTAATTGATTGTTTATTCTATCTGCCTGCCAGCATCTGTTTAATTGCCTTTTGCTGCATTCTGTGTCTTGTCTGCCATAGTTCCTAAGTGACCAATCCTTAAAATTATATAGCTTTTACCACTCTGGGAATAATTCATATTGAGTTGCTGGATTTCTATGGAATTAACATTTGAGTGGTTTGGTTTGATAAATCTGTGATATCAAATATTCCCTTACCAGTTTCAGCAAGGAGAGTGCATTAACTGTGTACTGTATAATAGTAATACCTGTAATATAACCTGCTATGCATGCTGATCCCTACTGGTAAATAGTTTCTTGTGTTGACTACCACTAACCCCATCACTCTAAGACATAGTGATTTAGAAGTTATCTTGTTGTGGTTATTGCAATTGTGATATTGTTATATTCTACCGAATATTGTTACCGAATATTCACTGATTGTCACGTATGTTTGCAAATTTAATTAATTGACACAATAAATAATATATGTTTATGACAAACGTTAAAGAGTGAAATATAAATCTACTAATAAACGTAGTCAAGGGTATAAAAGAGTTTAAAAAATTGTGAGTTAACTCTTAATTTAATAATGGGATACAGTGCCATAATATCTATTTTTTTATATTTTAATATAAATTATTAATGTTTTAGATTTTTTTGATCAAATATTTTTTATATTTTATTACAATAAATATATTCTCACACTGGTCAGAATTTGCCAGCCAGCTGCCAAATTAAAGATGAGCTGAATTAATGCCTTATATGATTGCTAAAATTGTGCTACTTGACATTGGTAAATCAAAATTTCAATCCGTCTTGCCCTGCCTTTTGATGTATTAAATTGAACACTTTCATTGCTCATGCATAACTGACATTGCTCAGAAATGTATCATAATAAAAATAATAAAAGTAAAAATGCAGATTTTAATTTTGCTCTTGTGTATATAATCTCGGCACTATATAGTTAATTTATATACAGTTATTTACCTGACCAGCTCTATGAATCTCTCTCGTGAAGCCTCACTCACATCTTCCTGGTTAATGGCCAGAATTTGATCTCCAGAAAGTAATTTATTCTCTGAGGGTCCTCCTGAAATAAGGTCTATGTCAATATACATGTAGAATAAAATAGAAAATAATAATGATGTACAGTGCCAACATACTCAAGAATATATATGAATCAAAATAAACCTCCTTCCGTCTTTGCCTTATGATTTCATCATATTATGAAGCGTCAAAGGAAATTGAGCTCTGACCTAGGTAGACTTGTCTAGAGTAGAGAATGAGCGCAGCAGAAAAAGTAGAGACTGGGTTCGACAAGCAACAGACAGAGCTAAACATCACATTCACCTTGAGAATAAGACATAGCTAGCAAACACTGATCATTATAAGAGCAAACCAACATGTATATCTGTTGAATTATATCCATATTTATAAAACTAAATCCTTGTCTGTGTCTAATTATGTTCCAATTTATATAATAAAAAGGTCTCTCTAAGCACCAAAACAACTTCAGATAATGAGATAATGTTGGTGTATAGATTATGCCCCTGCAGTCTCTGCTCATTTCTATACCATTTACAGGCTCTGCCACTTTGTTTAGGCCTCTCTGTCCACATATCCCCTGTGGCTCACACAGCCTCCCTAAACACTTCCTGAAAAAAAAGATCTAATTTTTAAACTTTCCTTATTTCACAGTGTGTTTAACAGTGGAAGGGATAAGAGCTTCTAAACTAATTGCCAGTTAGAGGCTGCAGGAGTGTCCTGTGTGTGATTAACAAAGCAAGTGATAAGAACTTCTAAAGTGACATTTAAAGGACCACTCTAGTGCAAGGAAAACAAACTAGTTTTCCTGGCACTATAGTGTTAATAGGTCCCCCCACCCTCATGGCCCCCCTCCCGCCGGGCTGAAGTGGGAGGAAGGGGTTAAAATCTTACCTTTCTCCAGCGCCGGGCTCCCTCAGCACTGGGGACTCTCCTCCTCCTTCCAACGTCATCGGCTGAATGCGCATGCGCGGCAAGAGCCGCACGCACAGTCAGTCAGTCCATAGGAAAGCATTTCTCAATGAGACAGCCACTGAAAAAGTTTCTCTGAAACTGCTATGTTTACAGCAGGCAGGGTTAACCCTAGATGGACCTGGCACCCAGACCACTTCATTGAGCTGAAGTGGTCTGCGTGCCTATAGTGGTCCTTTAAGATCAGTTTGAAAAGGAGAGCTTTTTTGCATACATACTGTGTGAGTCACAGCCAGGGAATGTGTGATTTACCTCTGTGGTGGAACCAACCTCGCCACTGGGCACTGGAGAATCCTGGTTGATTGCCTGCTCCCTCTGGACTATGGCCCCATGTTAAACACTGTTCTTTTCCCCTTTAGAAAGGCTTGTTTGTGCCTTTCTGCCTGGGCGTTTGGTAGATTGAATCTACCGAACCAACGCACGAATGGGGGGACCACCTGGGCAAGGAGTAAGCCAGTGATTTACCTCCCAGAAGCTGCGGTGAATCGCAGCTTAATTGGTGAACGCTGGGTGGCCACTGTTCGTATAACTGAACACGTGGCAGCGGCCATCTTAAACTCCCGAACGGCCAGCGGTCTTCAGCTCCAAATCTATGGAACTCAAAACGGACACTTATTTGCATGAACACAGCTGAGCCATCGACCTCCCTTCTCCTGCAGTTCGTACAAACGCCGTCCGTTCGGTACTTTCCCTATGTGAGCAGTGTTACCCCAGATAGCTATGCCATGGAGCCCATTCGTGTATCCAAAGATTTTGTGAAAGATTGAACTGTATGTATGTTATCTGAGCGCCATTCGGTAATAATGTGCGCTCAGATCTAAGTTATCTGGGGATATGTTGAATGTATAAGTTTTATGTAGTAATTGGAACACTGTGTAATTTTATGTCTTTTTACTAACATGTGGCTAATGGAGTTTTGCCTCTGTCCTTGGAGATAATTGGATTACTTCCCAATTATCTCCAAAATAGAGAGGAAGGATTACAATGTGCATGTGGGAGTGGTTAAGGTTAAACTGTCCTGATTGGTTACTGTCCAGTTTGTGTCCCAGTGTCCCACCAGGTCCCCTATGGGAGTGTCCACCTGGTGGGAAACCTTCGTAAATACCAGCAGGTAGCCCAGCTTAAACAGATCACTGCTTGACCCTCAAAACGAAGTGTTGTCTCGTTCTTGGGGGAATTTGATTGTATGCTGTTACAGTTCGACTGCCAGGAGTGTAAACCATTCGTATGGTTTTTCCTGTTCGGCTGTTTACAGCATTCATATGGTTCCAGTTCGGGAGTTGGAGAATTCGTGTGTTTCCAGTTCGGGAGTTGGAGAATTTGTGTGTTTTCTGTTTGGGAGATTGGTGCTTGCAGTAGCTGCCTGTGTATCTGGAAGGGAATATCCTCTAAATGGCTATTTAACCCCTTGTGCCTGAGGGTGCCGTTACAACCTCCTAAACAGCAGATAACGTAGAAGTGATGATATGCTTGTTGGTTCGAAGTGTTTTAATATAGATATAAACAGACACTGTTTAGAGTTTAAGCAGCACCATGAAGACAAAGTGTGCATTTAGTTGTGAGGCAATGATTTATAACCGTAGTATGAACCTAGTCCTCTACCAGTGTTAAAAGTATGTTGCAAGTATCCTATTTTTGTTAGGCCGAAGACAATTGATGCAGTAGAGCATGGGTATCCAACCTTTTGGCTTCCCAGATTTTTTTTTGGCCACATTGTCTTGGGCAGCATATAAAATATATCATATAATTAATTTATTTAATAAACCTTCAACTTCAACGTTTCTTAATTTTTATATGTTATTTGTTTAGTAAATAACTCCCTTATGTGTAGTTTTTACGTGGGATTGCCATATTTAAGGATACCAAATTAGGGAGCTATCTACTAAAAACATACACGTGTCTATACATATAAACATAGGTTCAGATTTACACACACCTACAACCACAGACCTATACACACATACAACCACAGACCTATACACACAATCACATACACACACACAATCACAGACATATACTCACACATAATCACAGACATATACTCACACATAATCACAGACATACAGAAACACTATCACAGACCCACAAACACACACATAAAATCACAGACTTATAGCTGTAATCAAAATTATTCAACCCCCAGTGAAAATCATGCTTATTTACAGACTTTCAACTGTTTACAATGAACAAACCAAACAAAAGCAATGAAAATAGCTCAACACAATGAATGCTTCAAGTGGTTTTCCTAAATTCAACTGAAAAAGCAACTTATAATGACTTCTCCAGTGTCAAAATTATTCAAACGCATGAATAGAATCCTCCACAACAGCACAAATATGCAGAACATGTGTTGTCTCAAGTAATCAAGGGCTTCATTAGTTGCACCAGGTGTGTTTGAGCTGGAACACTTGAAATACCTGAACTCTTGCTAGGGGTTTGTTGAGTGTCATGTTTGACTGTGTGTTAGAAATATGGCTAAGTCAAAAGAATGGTCCACAAATTGACAAGAAAAGATTCACAAACAAAGTACAGGATACAAAAAGATAGTGAATGTACTGAATGTTCCTAGAGACACAATTGGAAGCATAGTTCACAAGTTCAAAGTTGAAGGAATAGTGGTTATACTAGCTGGACTTGGGAGAAAAAGGAAGCTATCAATGTCTGCAAGATTTCTGTGAAGGCAGGTTGTGAAAAAACCCTTGAGTAACTGCAAAAGACCTGCAGCAAAACCTGGAGGCAACAGGCAGTGAGGTTTCAGTGAACACAGTAAGGGGCATACTAAACGCAGAAGGTTTCCATGCCAAAACTCCAAGACGAACACCACTACTGACCCAAAAGCACAAAAAAAGTCTGCTCCAATCTGCTCAAAATCATATATATAAGCCACAGAGGGTTTGGGATTCTGTTCTGTGGGTCTATGAAACAAAACTGGAACTTTTCAACCCAATGTATCAGCGGAATGTCTGGAGGAAAATGAATGCAGCATACGCTTAAAAGAATATTCTGCCTACAGTTAAGCATGGTGGGGGCTTGGTGATGCTCTTGAGCTGCTTTGCAACCTCTGGTGCTGGAAACCTGCAGTGTGTGGAAGGCAAGATAGGTTAATTTAAATATCAGGAAATCATAAGAGAAAACGTCATGCTGTCTGCGAGGAAGCTGAAGCGTGGGCATCATTGAATTTTCAAACAAGACAGTGATCCCAAGCAAACCTCAAATTCCATCAAGGATTCCACCAGAAAGTGCCAGATGCAGAAGGTCCCTGGAAATCAATACGGATTGATTTCACAGGCCCACTTCCATTGTTCAAGGGGGACTTGGTAATTGTTGAACATTCTCAAAGTGGACAGAGGTAATTCCCCACAGACTCAGCATTAGCTACAGCCAAGCATTATGGGAAGATGTCTTTCCATACTGGGGCTTGCCTGAAATAACTGTCAGACAGGGGAACCCATTTTTCAAGACAGGTCATTCCATGTAGACTGTGTAAATTATACAAAGAGACTGGTGACCCAGATACATTGGTACCTATTAAGAACTGATGCTTCTTTTTGATCTCTTACAGATTTTTCCAAAAGTACTGAAATAGTAAGGATGTCAGTCAACATGCTACTACTCACTCGGATTTTGAAGGAACAGCTTGTCACAAACCAAACAAGATCCGTCTATGTAACTACATTTCCATCTACCAAAGACTATAGAGAGGACTTAGAGTAGACATGTACAATTCGTTTCATTCCGAATGTTAATTCGGACGTATTTCGGGCAAATCAGACATTCGGATACTTCCGAATGTCGGAATAGCTGAATTGCCGAAGTTCCGAAATTGCCGAATTGCCGAAGTGCTGAAGTTCCGAAGCACAGTAATATACCTACCCAGTGGAAGAATTAAGAATGTTACACTGTGTACAAGTTTAAATAAAAAGTATACAAACATAGCCAACATTCAGCTGTAAGCATTTGCAACACTTACAACAATCAAGTAACACACATTCATATAAAATGTAAGTTACTTAGCCAGTCAATGGAATGTCAGGAATGAATAAGTAGATGACTCCCTAATTCCCACGGTATTAGGGAGCTATCTACTAAAAGGCTGAAAGACCTAAATTGGTCTTTCAGCAGAATTTACTAAGTAAAGATTACTTAGTATTAGTAAATTATGCCCCTACTCGCTATACCACAAAACCAAAACCACGTGTGTCCCCTCCCGAGCCCCCACCTGTGACACACGAGTGGGGGCTTCTAACCTGAAGGGGGTACCTATTGCCCCCCCACCCCTGGCTCCCACCCCTGAGCAGCGGGTAAGTCTCTACATTTACCCGTCACAGCACTCGGATTGGTTAGCGTGAAATCCAGCCAATCAGAGTGCTCTGCGTCATTTTACATGGTGTGGGAAAGTTCTTTGGAATTTTCCCACGCTGTGTAATTTGACTTAAAACAACACTCTGATTGGTTAATTGAAAGTCACTCTCTTCATTTACCTGTCAGAGCACTCTGATTGGATGGCTTAAACCAACCAACCAGAGTGCTCTGAGCCTAATTGCAGGGCGGGGCACGGCTTTATAAGCCTTCCCCCGCCCTGCAGAGCTCAGTCTGTGCGGATCCCTCCATGGGTGAAGATGAATCATTTTGTTTGCGCTCTGTTTTTTTTTTTTTTTTTCAAAGTGTGACAGTTATTATGGATTTTTATTTGGCCTTCAGCCCCTAGCTGAAAAAAAGAAGATTTTAGAAAAAAGACGACATCAAATGGTAAGTTTTATTTAATTTTTTTACAGGTACCTAGTTATTGGTCCCCCTGCATTATTTTTAGGGTGAGGGGGGTAGGTAGGGGTTAATTCCTTTTTTTGGGTGGGGGTGACTAGGGGTTTGGGGACCCCTTGTCACTTGGGGGGGTTACATTTTTATTTAGTGCCCCACCCACTGCTCAGGGGTGGGGGCCAGGGTGAGGACAATTATTGGTATTTACGGCTTGGTATTGGTATTTACGGCTCCCACCCACCGCTCAAGGGTGGGGGCTGGGGGGGGCAATAGGTCCCCCCTTCAGTTTAAAATCCCCCACCCATGCTGCACGGGTGGGGACTCGGGAGGGGGGACACTTTTTTTTTTAACAGCTGCTCACTGTTTAATACACACGTCCCTACTTGCGGTATAGCAAGTAGGGACAGAATTTACTAATACTAAGTAATTTTTACTTAGTATTAGTAAATTTGTCTGAAAGACCAAGATAAGATAATTGAAACTTAAATTTGTTAAAAACTCTAAATATTTTCTTCTATTTAATAGATACTCAAAAGGAACAATTAATGGATCTGATACAATTGGATTGGTTAAATAAAAAGATAAATTATCTTGGGATTCAAATCTGTCCAACATTTAAAGAAATGATATAGTTAATTATAACTACTTGTTACATTACTTAAAAAATTTACTGAACTGTTGGAAACATATGGAGGTAGCTTGGATGGGCGAATAAATATTGTAATTTCCTATGTAGTACCTAAGAGTTTATACTTATTTAGAGTTATACCCCTACAAGTTCCTCAGAATCTTTTGAAGCAATTTGAAGTTCTGTTTTCGAAATTTGTATGGAATGCTAGAAAGCCAAAGGTTGCAAGTTTCATTCTTAAAAGAAATGTAAACACAGATGGACTGGGTTTTCCAGATCTTAAACTACTACATCAGTCATCTATGTTATCTCATCTTTTAGTCTGGGACATGAATAGTAGAAGGAATACTTCTTGGTAGAATATTGAGAAATATTGCTGTAGACTGCTCAAGCCTTTCTTACTTAATTTGTCCTCTCCAAAACTGCTAAAAAATTTTAAATATTAAGTCTAAAATAATTAATGACTTACTAGCTACACTTTATGGGCTTAATAAAGAAAGAAAATAGGTAACTTTACCTCATACGCTTCTCCCAAAAATTATGGAATAAACTTAATTTGAGATCTATATATACATAATATACATAATTTTCTTAGACTTAAGAATTTTTTAAATACATCTCCCCCTTTATCGATAAATGCCTGGGATAAATTCATCCTTTCATATTTTCCGACCAAGCTAATTTAAAACATAATTACATTTCTTTAATCAGAATCGAATCCAGTTAAATCAAAATATATAATTAGTTAGGGGAAAAGATTCTATTAGTCAAATGTCTCCTCAGATACGGTTTAAGGCTTGTTAGATTACCAGGAAAGCTTCACATTGTATCTTCTTACAAGAACAGTATTACAAATTGTCCCACAGATACAACCTAGTTGCAAAACAATTGAATACATTTTAAATGGTGGCGGTTTAAAAACAAAATAGGCACTCATCTACATATATGGTGGGAATGTAAATCTCTAACCCATCTTAAATTGGAACTTCAAAAAATTTTTGGATCGTTGGTAAATGATATTTATATATTAACCCCAGAAACGTTACTCTGTCATTTAGATCTTCCAATATACAATGGTATCTCCATATATCTACTCATATTTTCTTAGCTTATAAAATAACCAGATATTGGAACAAAAACAACAAACTCCATCATGGGCTGAGATTTATACACAAATCTCTTTTCAAGCTGATGCAGAGAGATACTTTTTCAACAAAGATATCTTTATGAAAAAATAGTATAAAAAGATATGGACACCCTGGACACCGGTTTTTATTTTTATTAAAAATAGGCCTTGTGAATAATGACACTGGTTTATATTTGTAATATTACATATTGATTATTCTAATCATCCACCAGGGCTATTGCGACAATTTTAAATTATTGGTATAATGATGATAAATATATATCTAGGGTTTCTGGAATGACCTGCTGTTAAATAAAGGTATTTTTTTTAATTTTATTTTTATGTTAATATATATGTATTGTCTTTTATATTATGGATGCACTGACAAACTATGGATATTGAATTAAATTTTACTTATGTGATTTATGTTAATATTGAAAATAAAAATAAAAAATATATATAAAAAAAAACAAAAAAAGACATGCTCGTGGATTAAATGGTGTATTGACACATGCACATAATCTTTTCCACTTTGCACTCTCGGTTAACTCTAGGAAATTGTCAGGATCGTGACAGGGATCCAACACGCAGAATACAAACAGGGGGTAGGTACGTATACCGGACCTTAGAATGGCCGGACTAACGTAAGGAGAAAGCAAAAGAATAGTCAGAGACAAGCCGAGGTCGAGGGAACGAGAGATCAGGTAAGCGAGAGACAAGCCGAGTCAAAAGGACAAGAGAGGAAAGCAGGGTCAAAATACAAGCCGAGTAAGGAACCAAAAGACAATAGAGGTAATTGCACTGAGTGACCAGACTAGCTAGAACCACGACAGGGCAATGAATCATTCCACAGAACCCTTTTTTATACCTTGGCTCTTTAACTGTTGGCTCCGCCCCCAACGGGTCCTGATTGGTTGTTCGGCACTTGGTTGCCGTGATTGACGGGTCGGAACGTGATTGCCGTCATGACGTCGGCTACTGAGCGCCGCGTCATAAAAGGAGGCGGAGCTATCGCGGCCGGCGTGTAAACGACCGGGAGGAGTGCAAGGATCGGGTGAGTCAGCCCCCCTGGGAGGATGGACGTCTAGGTGTCTAACCTCCTCCGAGGTAGACACCAAAGGTACCCTGACAGTACCCCCCCTCTCAGAAACGCCCACCGGGCGGAAGGAACCGGGGCGAGACGGAAAACGAGCATGAAATGCCCGGAGGAGACGAGGGGCATGCACATTTTCATGGACCACCCAAGACCTTTCTTCAGGCCCATACCCCTTCCAGTCAACAAGATATTGCAACTTCCCCCGAGAAATACGAGAATCGAGAATGGATTTGATTTCATATTCCTCCTGACCCTCAACCTGGACAGCGAGAGGGGAGGACTCAGGGGAGGAAAATCTGTTGCAAACCAAAGGCTTCAATAAAGAAACATGAAAAGAGTTAGGGATGCGCAGGGCAGGCGGAAGGGCAAGACGATATGCAACCGGGTTAATCCGACACAGAACCTTGTAAGGACCTATGTAACGAGGGGCAAATTTCATGGAAGGAACCTTCAAGCGGATGTTTCTGGTACTCAACCACACCCTATCACCCGGGGCAAAAACCGGAGCCACCCGTCTCCGTTTGTCAGCGTGTCGTTTGAACACCATGGAATTCTGAAGAAGAATTCGTCGAGTCTGATCCCACAACTTTCTCAGATTGGCGACATGAACATCAACCGGCGGAACCCCTTGGGAAGGGGAAACCGACGGAAGAATGGAAGGATGAAAGCCATAATTCAAGAAAAAGGGGCTAGAACGAGTAGAATCACAAACGAGATTGTTGTGTGCAAACTCTGCCCAAGGAATCAGACCAACCCAATCGTCCTGGTGTTCAGAAACAAAACAACGCAAATATTGTTCAATCTTTTGGTTGGTGCGTTCGGCAGCTCCGTTGGACTGGGGATGATAGGCAGAGGAGAAATTCAACTTGATGCCTAAGTGAGAACAGAAAGACTTCCAAAAGCGGGAAACAAATTGGGAACCTCTATCAGAAACAATTTCAGAGGGAATACCATGTAGACGAAAAATCTCCCTCGCGAATATCTCAGCTAATTCGGGAGACGAGGGCAGTTTAGGCAAGGGCACGAAATGAGCCATTTTAGTAAACCTGTCAATCACCGTGAGAATAACAGTATGTTTTTTAGAAACAGGCAAATCGACAATGAAATCCATAGCCAAACACGACCATGGTCTCTCGGGAATTTCTAAGGGATGCAAAAGTCCACAAGGGAGCGCGTGAGGTTGCTTAGTCCTCATACAGACAGCACATGCCCTGACGAAATCCCTTATATCCTTATGAAGGGAAGGCCACCAGAAATCTTTAGAAATCAGGGAACACGTTTTGCGTGTGCCGGGGTGCCCAGCAATTTTACTGTCATGAAAGCAATGCAGCAGTTCCACTTGGAGCTCAGGAGGAACGAAGTATCGATCCCCAGGAACAGGTTTGGGAGCTAGATGTTGTACTTTCTTGATCTCAGCAAGCAATGGCGAGTGTATCCTGACACAAGTGTTGGCAATAATATTACACTTAGGAACGATAGAAGACAAAGCTGCTTCAGACACCGTAGAGGGTTCATGTTGACGGGACAATGCATCTGCCTTAGAGTTCTTAGAACCAGGTCTATAAGTGAGCACGTAATTGAAATGTGTCAGAAACAAGGACCAACGAGCTTGCCTGGCGGACAAGCGCTTGGCCTCCCCTATGTAAGACAAATTCTTGTGATCAGTCAAAATAGTAACCGGGTATAATGTCCCCTCCAACAAATGTCTCCATTCCTTTAAAGCCATAATGACCGCTAACAGTTCCCTATCACCAATGTCATATCTACTTTCAGGCCCAGATAATTTCTTGGAAAAAAACCCACAAGGATGTAACGGTTTATCCAAACCTAGCCTTTGGGACAAGATAGCGCCTATACCTGTCTCCGAGGCGTCAACCTCGAGTAAAAAAGGCAAAGATGTGTCAGGATGAACTAATATCGGTGCTGAGGCAAAATGTTCCTTGAGAGTTTTGAAAGCAGAGAGAGCCTCTGTGGACCAAGTCTTGGTATCAGCCCCTGTCTAGTCATATTAGTAATAGGAGCAATAATAGAAGAGTAACCTTTAATGAAGCGCCTATAATAATTGGAAAATCCGATAAATCTCTGAATGGCCTTGAGTCCCCTGGGCAATGGCCAATCTAAAATCGATTGGAGTTTAATGGGGTCCATCCTAAATCCGTCTCCAGAAATAACGTAGCCAAGAAAGTTTATCTGAAATTGGTCGAAGCTACACTTTTCCAATTTGCAGTACAATCCATGTTGTAACAGTTTGCGCAGTACCCTTCTGACTTGTCTGTGGTGAGTCTCAATCTCTCTAGAGTGTATTAGTATATCATCCAAATATACTATAACGCATTCATGCTGAAATTCCCTAAGAACCTCATTAATAAGGTCCTGGAATACTGCAGGTGCATTGCAAAGCCCGAAGGGCATTACCGTGTATTCATAGTGGCCATAACGGGTATTGAAAGCTGTTTTCCATTCGTCTCCCTGCTGAATTCTCACCAAGTTATAAGCTCCCCTCAAATCTAACTTGGTAAAAATCTTGGAGCCTTTCAGTCGATCAAAGAGCTCAGTAATTAAAGGAATAGGATAAGCATTTCTAACAGTTATCTTATTCAAGCCCCGATAATCAATGCAAGGCCGTAGAGTGCCGTCTTTTTTATCTACAAAAAAGAAACCGGCCCCGGCCGGAGAAGATGATCTCCTAATAAAACCTTTGTCTAGGTTTTCACGTATGTACTCCTCTAGGACTAAGTTTTCCTTAGTGGATAAAGGATATACCGTACCCCTCGGAGGCATAGTACCAGGTAGGAGTCTAATTTTACAGTCGAAAGACCTATGTGGAGGTAAAGTATCAGCCCTCTTTTTGTCAAAGACTGCCTTTAAATCCTGGTACTGTGATGGTATCTGTAAATCTGTAGGTTGGGAAGAGTTAACCGGGGCGTCAACCCTGCAAATTGGTGAGACTTTCTGCACACATCCTCTCTGGCAACCCTGACCCCAGGAGACTATCTCACCCAGTTCCCAGTCAATGATAGGGTTATGCTTCTTAAGCCAGGGATACCCCAAGACTATAGGAACTGAAGGAGATGAGATCAGCATGAGGGATATTCTTTCCTCGTGAAGGATACCAGTGGTTAACTTAATTGGTATGGTTTCACGAAAAATAACAGGTTCAGATAATGGTCTACCATCTATGGCCTCAACGGCCAAGGGTGTATCCCTTAGCTGAGATGGGATAGAATGGTTAGTGACAAAGGCTTGGTCAATAAAGCTTTCAGCTGCTCCGGAATCTATCAAAGCCATAGCATTAAGTACTCCCTTTTCCCAAGCTAAAGAAACAGGTATCAGAAGCCTATGATCTTTATAATCATAAATAGAGGACAAGATAGAAACACCCAAGGCCTGTCCTCTTGAGAAACTTAGGTGCGAGCGTTTCCCGGCCGGTTAGGGCAATTTAGGCGTAGGTGACCTCTAATTCCGCAATACATACAAAGACCCTCCCTTCTCCTGTACTGTCTTTCCTCCTCTGAGAGTCGAGTATTACCTATTTGCATAGGTTCTGGGAGAGCTAAAGTAGTAGAATCAGAAGTCTGAAATGAGGGAGCTAGTCTTATGGAGGATCTGCGGGTTCTATCCCGAATATTCTGCCTCTGTCTCATACGTTCATCTATTCGGGAAATAAATGAAATCAGATCCTCCAAATTTTCAGGAAGATCTCTTGTGGCCACCTCATCTAAAATCTCATCAGATAACCCGTTCATAAATACGTCCATATAAGCCTGTTCATTCCACTTGACCTCTGCCGCCAAGGATCTGAACTCCAAGGCATAATCCACTAGGGTTCGGTTATACTGTCTAAGACGTAACAGTAGTCTAGCTGCATTAGCCTTTCTTCCTGGAGGGTCAAAAGCTCTCCTAAATGCAGCGACAAAAGCATTATAATTATAAACTAACGGGTTATCATTTTCCCACAGGGGGTTAGCCCATCTAAGTGCCTTGTCAATGAGCAAGGTAATTATAAATCCAACCCTTGCCCTGTCAGTAGGGTAGGCGTGGGGTTGTAATTCAAAATGAATACCTATCTGGTTTAAAAAACCTCGACAAGTGTCAGGAGCGCCGCCATAGCGTGACGGGGACGTAACACGGGAAGAAGTAGCCACTGTGGCTACCTCTAGGCCTGTACTTATAGGAGAGATAGATGGGGTACGCATCTCCTCTGAGTGACTACTAGGACGAGATAGCAATGCTTGCAGAGCTAGAGCCATCTGGTCCATTCTATGATCCATGGCCTCAAATCTAGAGTCAGGAGAACCGACCTGAGAGTTTGTACCTGCAGGATCCATTGGCCCTGTCGTAATGTCAGGATCGTGACAGGGATCCAACACGCAGAATACAAACAGGGGGTAGGTACGTATACCGGACCTTAGAATGGCCGGACTAACGTAAGGAGAAAGCAAAAGAATAGTCAGAGACAAGCCGAGGTCGAGGGAACGAGAGATCAGGTAAGCGAGAGACAAGCCGAGTCAAAAGGACAAGAGAGGAAAGCAGGGTCAAAATACAAGCCGAGTCAGGAACCAAAAGACAATAGAGGTAATTGCACTGAGTGACCAGACTAGCTAGAACCACGACAGGGCAATGAATCATTCCACAGAACCCTTTTTTATACCTTGGCTCTTTAACTGTTGGCTCCGCCCCCAACGGGTCCTGATTGGTTGTTCGGCACTTGGTTGCCGTGATTGACGGGTCGGAACGTGATTGCCGTCATGACGTCGGCTACTGAGCGCCGCGTCATAAAAGGAGGCGGAGCTATCGCGGCCGGCGTGTAAACGACCGGGAGGAGTGCAAGGATCGGGTGAGTCAGCCCCCCTGGGAGGATGGACGTCTAGGTGTCTAACCTCCTCCGAGGTAGACACCAAAGGTACCCTGACAGAAATGCTACGATTTTCGAGTTCAGGACATGTTTGCTATGGAGATATACTGGGGTTCACTTCTTTTTGTCACCATAAATTAAAATGATCTTTTAACACAATCAAACTTTATCTTACAGGTATTCAACACTACATGCTATTACAACACCCTAAATAAAACAGGATTCCTATCATCATACCAGATCAAAACCTTGCTGAAAGGAATCTTAAAAGCAGATACGCATTTGCTATAAATAAGACTACCTTCTATAATAAGATATTCCAATCCTTAAACCGATTTGTTAGATACGTCTCCTTTCGTACATGGAACTAATATGGTAATTAAAACCACCATATATCTAGCATTTTATGGATTCTTACGGCCTGGAGAATTCACCACCATTAAAGAACCACTATAGGCACCCAGACCACTTTAGCTTAATGAAGTGGTCTGGGTGCCTGGTCCAGCTAGGGTTAACCCCCTTTTTTTTATAAACATAGCAGTTTCAGAGAAACTGCTATGTTTACACTGAGGGTTAATCCAGCCTCTAGAGCCTCTAGTGGCTGTCTCATTGACAGCCGTTAGAGGCGCTTGCGTGCTTCTCACTGTGAAAATCACAGTGAGAAGACGCCAGCGTCCAAAGGAAAGCATTGTAAATGCTTTCCTATGAACTGGCTGAATGTGCGCGCGGCTCCTGCCGCGCATGCGCATTCAGCCGATTCGCTAGGAAGGAGAAGAGGAGGTGGAGGAAAGCTCCCCGCCCGGCGCTGGAGAAAGGTAAGATTTTAACTCCTTCCTCTCTCCGGAGCCTGGCAGGAGGGGGACTCTGAGGGTGGGGGCACCCTCAGGGCACTATAGTGCCAGGAAAACTAGTATGTTTTCCTGGCACTATAGTGGTCCTTTAATGTAACGGCCACAGACTACCTTAAAATAGTTGATATTTTCTGTAGATCCCTACATCCTTTCACTTCACCACTCTAAAACTAGCCAGATGGAACGGACGGTTATCATACCTTTTTTCCCTGCCTATAACAAATGGTGCCCCATTAAGGTAATAGATACATATTTCAACACTTTTCACAAACAACTACATCAACCACTACTAGAACTACATGGTTCCAGTCTCACTACTGCTAAGTTTATTCTCTATGTCCGTATGCGTTTGACTAGACTTGGCCTAAATGCAACTCATTACTCAGGACACTCTTTTCGCATAGGGGCAGCATCATCTGCTTCCTCCAACCACATCCCAGCTCACATAATCAAGACTATGAACGCTGGAAATCATCCGCTTACACTCTATACATACCAGAACCAGTTACGACAAAACGAAGAGTTACAACAGGTGTTTCAAATTTTGTATGGTACACTTCTTTTTGCCCTCTTTTATTAAAGGCCTACTGTATTGTCGGTTCCGGCACACCACAACCGACTTGGGCCCCCTTTATAAGGGCCTCCATTCCTCTCCCACTTTAATGTTGTTGGTCTGGCGGGTTGCCCCTCCCACCACTCCCTCTTTTTACCTCACCCTCTAAGGCCCTCTTTATTACAGTCCTACTGCCTTGTCGGTTCCGGCACACCACAACTGACTGGTGTTATTAATAACTATGTTTATTGTGTATGAATTATATGTTATCTTACTATTACGGCAATATTGCCCTGACCACAAATATACTTTTATATTATTACACAACAACAGTAATATTCTAAACTAGTAAGTTATTTCAACTTGGATACACTTATTAAAAAGGGAACTGTCACTTCCCAGGATTTTTATTATGTTTGCTTATCCTTATATTTAGCAAATATGTAGTTGTGAGGTGTAAAACATAAAATTAACCCCTTCAGGATGGAGTCAATAGTACACGTTCTGATCAAAACAAAACGTAAACAAAAACTGGAATTTGCGCTATATGTCTGTTCAACCGTAATTCACTGCTGTCACATTAAGTGCACCCACACTTATTATATATAATTTTGTTCAGGAGAAACAGAGCTTTAATTTATCATTAACTATTCATATATGAAACATAATTTATTATGAATAAAATTTATAAAAATGTGAGAAAATAAGATTTTTTTTTAAATTTGTATTTCCGTCTGACATTTTAGCTGTTAATGTCATAATACTGTTAGGTTTTACTGCAAAATATGCACATATTTGTAATCAGTGATGTCTCACGAGTACAACAGTACCCCCATTAACAGGTTTCATGGTGTTTTGAAAAGTTACAGGGTCAAATATAGAACGTTCCATTTTCAAATTGAAATTTGCCAGATTAGTAATGTTACCTTTGAGACGGTGTGGTAGCCCAGGAATGAGAATTGCCCCCATAATGGCATACCATTTGAAAAAGTAGACAACCCAAGGTATTGAAAGTGGGGTATGTTTAGTCTTTTTTAGTAGCCACTTAGTCACAAACACTGGCCAAAGTTAGCGTTCATATTTGTTTTTGTGTGAAAAAAGCAAAAACTAATATTTGGCCAGTGTTTGTGACTAAGTGGCTACTAAGAAAGACTGGACATACCACTAGCAGGTTGTCAAATGACATACCATAATTCTCATTACAAACTATCTCAAAAACAGCTCATCTGTGACAGAAATTTCCATAAATACAAGCCTTATATCTGACTCTCTAACTTTCCAAAACACCATGAAGCTATAAGGATACTATTATTCTCGGAAGACTTCACTAAACACAAATATTAGTGTTTTAAAACAGTAAAACATATTACAACAATAATATAGTCCATAAAAGTGCCGTTCGTTTGTAAAAAAATGCAAGAAACATCACTTTTACTTAAAATATCATCGTTGTAATACAATTTATCATTTTGAAACACTAATATTTGAGTTCAGCGAAGTCTCCCGAGTAAAACAGTACCCCCTATGTATAGGTTTTATGGTGTCTTGGAGAGTTACAGGGTCAAATATAGTGCTTGCGAATTAAATTCTCTGCACTTTCTCCCTGTGTTGTCAGACATGTCAATCAAATTTTAATTAATCAAATCACATAATTATGTTAAAAGATTACTTAAATATACATGTAGAATTTTAATACATATGCATTTATAGGTATTTAAATTCTACGTGTATACTAATGTAATCTTTTATGTAATTATATGTATTTATCTATATATATTTGCGGTTATTTGTATTTTATATATAGATAGATATATATAGAATGTCATTCTAAGTGTATTTTGTTACATATATATATATATATATATATATATATATATTAATAACAAAATACAGTTAAAATGAAATTACATATGAATATATAATTTATATTAAATTTTGTTTCAATATTTTATTTATTTTATTATTTTATTTATTTATTATTGTAATTATACATATATATATATATAATATATGTGTATATATCTATTATATATAATATACATATTATATATATGTAACGTCATTCTAAGTGTATTTTAATACTAATATATGTACTTATATTAATATTAAAATACACTTTGTATGACGTTACATATATATAATATATATATATACATATATTATATATATAAAAATACTTTTAATTAATTTTAAACATGTCTAATAGTATTTTTTTTACACCTCCTACCAGCAGGGGGGCTGTCTGACATTTCAGACAGCTATAGGGGGCCATGTGATCGCTCTTTAAGAGCGATCACATGGCCCCCGGGGGCCTCATTTGCCCGGGGAGGGCTGCCAGGCAGCCCTCCAGAAGAGGATCGCGGCAGAGGTAAGTCCACCGGACCTCCAGGAGCTGCAAGCCGTTACGGCGTTCTATGCCGCCGCAACGGCTTTAAAGCCCTTTTTGTGCGGGACGGCATAGAACGCCATAACAGCGTTAAGGGGTTAAATGAAGAAATCTACAGCTCTTTGTTCGGCACCTCTTCTACATCTTACTTTTCTGACAATCATTGATATACGTTCTGTCTTTTACACCTGACACGCAGTATAGAGAATAATAATGCTGTCACAGACATTTGGCTACAAATCGGTAAATTTTGGGTATAAACAGGTTAATCTGAAAATTATGGTCATTTCCCTTTGTAGCTAAGAAGAACACTTGTACTGTTGACTTATGTAAATATTTGCATTAGTTTAGTGAAAAGCAACCAATCACAGTGTTATGAGTCAAATTACACAGCATGGGAAAATTCCAAAGAACTTTTGAAGCCAACCAATTAGAGTGCTGTGACGGGTAACCTTACCTGTCAGTTTCTTCATTTACCTTTCAGAGCACTCTGATTGGTTGGCTTGAAATCAGAGTGCTCTAAGTCAAATTGCAGGGTGTGGGAAGCACTGTGTCCTCGCTGGGTGAAGAGGTGAAGATGGATTACTTTTTATTCGTCGATTTGTTTTTTTTCATCTGTTTTTTTGCGCTCTGATTTTTATTTTATTTTACTGTTGCGACGGGTATTATGGATTTTTATTTGGACTTTTTGGGGGCTGAAAAAGAAGATTTTAGAAAAAAAAAATCAAATGGCGAGTTATTTTTTATTTACAAGTATATAGTTTTCTTGTCGTCCCCCCTCACTATTTTTAGGGTGAGGGGGGTAGGTAGGTCTTTATTAAAAAATGTTTGGGTGGCAGGGGTGACTAGGGGCTTAGGGACCCTTAGTCACCTGGAGGAGGGGGTTTACATTTAGCCCCCACCCTTCGGCCCTTTTATTTAGGGCCCACACCTGCTGCTCATGGGTGGGGTCCAGGGGGGACAATAGGTCCCCTCCATTTTCATTTAGGGTCCCACCCGCCCCTCATGGGTGGGGGCCGAGATGGAGGACGATAGGCTCCCCATTTTCATTTAGGGCCCCCACCCGCCGCTCATGGGTGGGGGGCTGGGGGGACGCTAGGTCCCCCTGCAGTTTAATAGATCCCACATGCGCAGGGGGAACACTAGGGTTTTTTTGTTATTTTTTACAACAGTGAGCAGCCACAAGTCCCCTTTGAAGTATTTTAGGGACCCCACCCACCACTCAGGGGTGGGGGCTGGGGGGGACACACGTTTTGTTTTGGGGGGGGGGGTTTAACAGTGAGCAGCTAATAGACATGCCCCTACTCATGGTATAGCGAGTAGGGGCAGATTATTTACTAATACAAATTTTTACTTAGTATTAGTAAATTTGGCTGAAAAAACAATTTAGGTATTTCAGCCTTTTAGTAGATAGCTCCCTAATACCGTGGGATATATGGAGTTTCTGCTAAGCGGCTGCAAGATACAGCAGCAGAACGAATCGGATCGGAATTTAATTAATTCAAATGAAATTCCGATCCGAACAAAGACCCGAATTACGTCCTAACACAAATGGAGAAACTGTTCTCATTCTGTTAGGACAAAATTTGGTAATTTCGCCGGCATCCTGTCTAAATGACAGGACGTTCAGGAATACTGACAGGAAGCATCGCAAGATCACAGAGAAAAGGTAAGAATTGTGGGGAAATTTCTCTGACCACAGGAAATGGAGCACACTTTGTTCCTCCATTGATCAGAGATGGTCAGGCGTAGGAAACCTCCCTACTTTGTCTTATGTTTTAAAGAAAACTAGAGCAGACAGGAAGAAATGAAGAACAGATCCTGACAGAGGAAGAGAAGAGAAGTTGATTGGGGAAAGGAATGTTCGGCATGACAGTGCCGCTTTAATAATTACTCTACTTTATAGGTTTGTAACTTGCTTATTTTATTTTTTTTAGAAGAAACAACACGGAAGAAACCAAATAGCAATGAAGATTTTCAACTCACAAAAGGATAGAACAATAGTAGCATCCAGAATTTAAATAATAAAATTTACCGCTTTAAATTGGTGTGTGACGTCATAGATGTACCCTATGTATAACTGATTTCACACATCCAAGACGAAAGCCTCTCCTAAAGATGATGCACAAAGCCCACCAACAGTTTGCTGAAGACAAGTAGACTAAGGACACGGATTACTGGAATCATGTCCTGTGGTCCAATGAGACCAAGTTAAACCCATTTAGTTCAAATGGTTTCAAGCGTGTGTGGCAGCAACCAGGTGAGGAGTAAAAGATAAGTGTGTCTTGCCTACACTCAAGCATGGTGGTGGGAGTGTCATGGTCTGGGCCTGCATGAGTGCTGCTGGCACTGGGGAGCTACAGTTAATTGAGGGAACCATGAATGCCAACATATACTGCCACAGGGCAGTATTCCAACATAATAACGACCCCAAACACACCTCCAATACAACCACTGCCTTGCTAAAGAAGCTGAAGGTAAAGGTGATGGACTGGCCAAGCATGTCTCCAGACCTAAACCCTATTCAGCATCTGTGGGGCATCCTCAAACGGAAGGTGGGGGAGTGCAAGGTCTCTAACAGCCACCAGCTCCACGATGTTGTCATGGAGGAGTGGCAACATGTGAAGCTCTGGTGCACTCCATGCTCATGAGGGTTAAGGCAGTGCTGGAAAATAAAAGTGGACACAAAAAACACTTTGGCCCCAATTTGGAAATTTTTACTTAGGGGTGTACTCACTTTTGTTGCCAACGGTTTAGACATTAATGACTGTGTGTTGAGTTTTTTTGGAGTGGACAGCAAATTTACACTGTTATACAGGTAAAATATTTTATAAATAAATAAATTGTACACTTAGTACTTTACATTGTAGCAGAGTATCATGTCTTTAGTGTTGTCACATGAAAAGATATAATACAATATTTACAAATATGTGAGGGGTGTACTCATATATATATATACACACACACACACACATTCTACATATACATTTAACTATTAATTTTACACAATTATTTGATTTTATTAGTTATAATTTGAGGTACCTGCCTGGCAACCCAGGCAGACAGTCCAGAAAATGTAATTGCCAAGCCCTATATTTAACCCATAACTTTCCAAAACACCATAAAACCTTTACATGGGGGTTATTGTTATACTCAGGAGACTTCGCTAAACACAAATATGAGTTTTTTAAAAAGTAAAACTTATCACGACGATATCACCAGTAAAAGAGCAGTTTTTGTTTAAAAAAAATGCAAAAAACAAATAAAAATGCTAACTTTGGCCAGCGTTCGTGACTAAGTGGCTACTACAAGAGACTGGACATACCCCATTTTGAATACCCTGGGTTGTCTACATTTGCAAGTGGTATACCATGATGGGGTTAATTCACATTCCTGGGCTACCATATGGTCTCAAAATGCAACATAGACCCAGCAAACCAATCTGGCAAACTGAAATGGACAAGCCCTATATTAACCCTGGAACTTTCCAAAACACCATAAAACCTACACATGGGGGGAATTGTTATACTCAGGAGACTTCGCTGAACACAAATATGAGTTTTTTAAAAAGTAAAACTTATCACGACGATATCACCAGTAAAAGTGAAGTTTTTGTTTAAAAAAATGCAAAAAACAAATAAAAATGCTAACTTTGGCCAGCGTTCGGGACTGAAATGGGCAAGCCCTATATTAACCCTGGAACTTTCCAAAACACCATAAAACCTGTACATGGGGGGAATTGTTATACTTGGGAGACTTCGCTGAACACAAATATGAGTTTTTCAAAACAGTAAAACATATCACAGCGATGATATTGTCAGTAAAAGTGGCGTTTGTGCATTTTTCACTCACAAACGGCACTTTCACTGATGATATCATTGTGGTGATACATTTTACTGTTTTGAAACACAAATATTTGTGTTCAGTGAAGTCTCCTGAGTATAACAATAACCCCCATGTACAGGATTTATGATATTTTGAAAAGTTACAGGGAGGTATGGAATTATCCCATAACACAGATCTTTTAATCACAACAGATGTTTAGTTTTATTAAAACAAGCCAAACTTAAAGGACCACTATAGTCACCCAGAACACTTCAGCTCAATGAAGTGGTCTGAGTGCCAGGTCCCCCAGGTTTTAACCCTGCAGCTGTAAACATAGCAGTTTCAGAGAAACATAAGCAGTGTTTACATTGCAGGGTTAATCCAGCCTCTAGTGGCTGTCTTCCTGACAGCCACTAGAGGCGCTTCCCTGACGCTCACTTGCGAAAATCGCATTGAGCACGCAGAATGTAAATAGGAAAGCATTGAGAAATGCTTTCCTATGGGCGTTTTTAATGTGCGCGCGGCTCTGGCTGCGCATGAGCATTCGGCTCCACTCGGGAGCTGACGTCGGAGGGGGAGGAAAGGTCACCAGCACCGAGGGAGTCCGGTGCTGGATAAAGGTAAGTGGCTGAAGGGGTTTCAGCCCAGCGGGTGGGGGTCCTGAGGGAGGTGGGGACCTAAGGATTATATAGTGTCAGGAAAACTAGTTTGTTTTCCTGACTCTATAGTGTTCCTTTAAATACATATGGAATTTGCAGATACCTGAAATGAAATGCAAAATGTAAATATTAGTCCTATAATAAAAATGATATAGTGGAAACCAACTATATACAGATGTTGATTCAATTTTAATAGGACAAAACAACTAAAATTAGTTCAGTAATGAATGGGGAATAACCAAAGGTCAAGGTAGTTGCATAATTACATAGTAATATAGACTGTTAGTGCAATTAGATTTCCAATTGTACCACAAAATGAGAAAAAAAAATTCCATTTTGATTCCAAAAATGGAAAACAGATCTCTTCCTACCTAGATCAACAAATATGCATGTTAACTATTATATTCTTGAATATTCTGTTTTTCCAAAAACGCATCCAGTCATTTAAAACTCTATTCAGAATCTGATAAAACCACCACTTCAGATAGCGGTTTCTGCATATTTTTTTGTTCTCACACTAAAGAACCCTTTCCTATAAAATAGATGACTTCTTGGTCTTTGTATAGTCTCATTGACGAAATACTGTATTGTTAGGAATACACATTTGTATTCTTAACACTATAATGCCCTAGTACATAATTAGATTTTACTTTTGTGCTGCCTGCTGTGCTTCTGCCACGTCAACATGGAGGCATCGCATCTACAATATATCCAATCCAATGTTTCTCAAAGAGGAGCCTTAGGGACAAGGTGTGAGCACCAAATTGCTTCTGAATTCAATACTTTCCTAAGAGTTGTATTTGATACTCAGTTGTTGTTCAGGAAATGCCTCTAGTGGCTGTCTACAAGACAACCACTATAGGTGTGTTTAACCTTACAATGTAAACATTGCCGTTTTTAAAAACTACAGGGCCACAGTTACCAGACCAATTCAATGAGATGAAGTGGTCTGGGTACATTTAATGATCCTTTAATGAAGCGATTAACAGATCTTTTTATCCTGTATAATGCTATCAATATTCCCTCTGTAATGCTGTTTTTCTAAAGTAAACAAATTCAAGTTTTCTATGCTAAATGGTTTCAAGTACTTCATCACTAAAATAGTAATTGCCATTAATTACTTTTGCAGCCTACATATGCACTAATTTCCCGTTCCATATCTTTCTCTAAAACATGTCCTTAAAATTGTATTCCAAATTTTCAAAGTGGGCTTTTACTATTAATTAATTAAGAGGATACAATTATATATTTTTTATAATTCTATATATGTGTATAATTGAATTTTGTAAAGTTTTACAAAACAAACAAAATCAACATGAAGTAGTACTTTATATCACGTCTGGGGGGAGGTGAGACAACCGTAGCATATAAAATACAAAACAAAAAGCAAATAATTACAATCCTTGCAATGTAATTTTCAGAAAATAAAGTGAGCAGCTTTATAGGAGCAGCTGAAAGCAACATTTCGACCCCTAACAGGGCCTTTGAATGGGTAAGGTAGTGGCTGAGTGACAGGCAACAGAGGGTTGTGGTTAATGGAATATATTCAAAGCTTGGACTTGTCACCAGTGGGGTACCTCAGGGATCTGTACTTGGACCCATTCTCTTTAATATTTTTATTAGTGATATTGCAGAAGGTCTTGATAGTAAGGTATGTCTTTTTGCTGATGATACTAAAATATGTAACAGGGTTGATGTTCCAGGAGGGATAAGCCAAATGACAAATGATTTAAGTAAACTAGAAAAATGGTCAGAATTGTGGCAACTGACATTTAATGTGGGTAAGTGCAAGATAATGCATCTTGGACGTAAAAACCCAAGGGCAGAGTACAGAATATTTGATAGAGTCCTAACCTCAACATATGAGGAAAGGGATTTAGGGGTGATTATTTCTGATGACTTAAAGGTAGGCAGACAATGTAATAGAGCGGCAGGAAATGCTAGCAGAATGCTTGGTTGTATAGGGAGAGGTATTAGCAGTAGAAAGAGGGAAGTGCTCATGCCATTGTACAGAACACTGGTGAGACCTCACTTGAAGTATTGTACACAGTACTGGAGACCGTATCTTCAGAAGGATATTAATACCTTAGAGAGGGTTCAGAGAAGGGCTAATAAACTGGTTCATGGATTGCGGGATAAAACTTACCAGGAAAGGTTAAAGGATCTTAAAATGTATAGCTTGGAGGAAAAAGACGAGACGGGGGGATATGATAGAAATATTTAAATACATAAAGGGAATCAACACAGCAAAGGAGGAGACTATATTTAAAAGAAGAAAAACTACCACAACAATAGGACATAGTCTTAAATTAGAGGGACAAAGGTTTAAAAATAATATCAGGAAGTATTACTTTACTGAGAGGGTAATGAATTCATGGAATAGCCTTCCAGCTGAAGTGGTATAGGTTGACACAGTAAAGGAGTTTTTAAGCATGTGTGGGATAGGCATAAGGCTATCCTAACTATAAGATAAGGCCAGGGACAAATGAAAGTATTTAGAAAATTGGGCAGACTAGATGGGCCGAATGGTTCTTATCTGCCGTCACATTCTATGTTTCTTTGTCAAGCTTTACCTTGAGTGCCTGGACCATTACTTATTTTCTGAAAACCAACCTTAATTATGACTATAAAGCAAAAATATGCAATAGCAGGCTTATTCCTAAAAGAGCATCTAATCGTCATTGAGATTGTTAAGAATCGATCCGATGGCTTCCATACTTTATCAAATAACAGTCTTTTTTGAAACAGATTCTAGGGCCGTGTTCATATGTGCAATATAGCTGCAAT